>CM060201.1:20570066-21770066 GCA_030562195.1 Nipponacmea schrenckii
CTTTTAAACTCTGAATAGTCAAAGAATTTAAAACAGATTGGTTGGAATTGGTTTCAAGTTTTAAAGATTTGTGTAAAGCGTGGAGAACATCCTGATTTTCAACAAGTAGGTCAGTTACGGAGGTTGGCAACGGTACACAATGCAGTCGAATAACTACCGTTTTATCGGGCGTCAGAATTTCTACGAGACCTTCTCCAATAACTTCTTCATCGTCTTCAAATTGTTTCAACAACTGTGATTTGATTGGTTGATTTTGTGTTGCTATGGCTTCATTGACCATATCCATTTTAGGCGGTATAATGACAGTTTCACGGAAGGCAACAATTGGATCTGAAACAGACACTTCCACCTTGGCATAACGATCTTGTAAATCTTCGATACAGCGTTGTAAGTGAACTTCACCAGCTGTGATTATTACATGCTCGCCAGTTTCCTGTACACAAACCTCGACACATGGATCAGCTTGATTTAATAATCGAAGACCTTCAGCTACTGCCTGCATGTTGGTGGCTTGCACCGGCTCAACGGCTACACGAACAATCGGCTTTGATTCAAAACTCATACTGGAGAATGAAGGACAATACACAGTAGAAGAAACCGTTGCTGATTTTAAAATATGGTGTTCTAGTCCACCAATACCCAGTATATTACCAGCTGGTATTTCTTCCATCATCTCTAACTCACGTCCCATAAATAAATACAGATTCTTCACCACAAATGACGTAACATGTTCGTCAGCCGATAAATCTTTTAAAGTTTTTCTAGGATCCACATCACCAACAGTTTGTGACGGATCATGTTTGGGACCAAGCACAAAAAGTTTTTGACCTCTTTTGATAGTCCCACTGTAAATTCGAGCGAACGCTATAAAAACTTGTCCTAATTTCTCACCATCTGTGGATTCAGAATCCGAACTGCTTCCTTCCCCTGTCGTCATTGGTTCCCCATTCTCCACACCTAGCGTCAAACCAGACAGCCGCTCCGAGTGTCTTTGAACAGCCAACTCTCTACGTTGTTTCAGCTCTTCGTGAGTTAAGGCCCTTGGTCTGTTCTGTGGTAAGATTTTTCTATCAACTGGAAACATTTTGGACACGAAGACAATGACTGGGGCTTCATCGGCTGAGCTACAGGTGAGAAAATTCGCTTTCAATGTCTGAGTTTGAGGAGGCAGGGTAGAGAACCGACGCCCGAATCCACACATTAATTTCTCCACAGTGTCCTCGGTTACTTTGAGAGGAGATGGCAACATGGCACAGACTGAAGACAAAACAGCGTGTGAAACTGGGAGCCATTGTGAAGTGTGAGCCTGTAACAAAACCCTAGCATCATTATGTCGCATGTCACGAGCAGAAATATTCAAAGACAGAGTTTTCTGGATTTTTTCTATCATGTCTTTGTCCTTTTTGAAATAAATTGCCTCATAGAGAGACCAGATATTGTCCAGTATAAACTGAACGAATAGTGGTTTCTTGCCTTTCGACTGAGCCCCTTTTAATATTGTCTTTGTCTTCATGTTTACATAATAATCGCCCCATAAGGTCTTCTCTAGCACACTTTGATTAAAACCTAACTTCTCACTGTAAAGTTCTGCAAAATGAGAAATATTAAATCCCCAGCCATCCAGGGCACTGACAAATAAAACATTTCCACGATCTGGCGAGAAAAATATATTACGATCTTCTCCGTTTTCTTCATCTTCATGCGACGTCCAATCATCTTTGATCTCCATGGCTTCAGATGTGTACAGTTCATTGGTCAGTAAATTCACTTGTACTAAAATATTTTGAAGAATGGCGTACGCTTCCATGGGAGATAACCTCAGCTCTATAATCAGTCTGTCGATTTTGTTGAGAATTAATAATGGTTTGACGTTGGCTAAATAGGCTTGTCGTAGCACAGCGTGAGTTTGTGGACAAACTCCTTCAACCACATCAACAATCAATAGAGCACCATCACACAATCTGACTGCAGTAGACACCTCATTAGAAAAATCCACATGGCCCGGTGAGTCTATTAAATTAACCAAATACTGTGTGGAATTTTGTGAATATAACAAAGAAATGGCACTAGATTTCATGGTGATTCCACGGGCTTGTTCATCTTCACGGCTGTCCATATATCTCATTCTACCAGCCATGCGTTGAGAAATGATTCCATTGCTGGCAACCAAGGCATCAGCTAATGTCGTTTTCCCATGGTCCACGTGTGCTAGAATACAAATATTTCGTACATTTTCCACTGTTTTTTGTAAGCTTGCCACTTGTTGTGGCGAGTTCCGGTTCATTTTGGTGTTATTTTAGAAACAGACACCTTCCGTTTTAACATCTATAGAGAATTGAGTCTAAAATATGTCCAAAAGCTTCCTTTAAATCGCTGAAATATCGGAATTTCATCGTGAGGTGAAACACGTTGTTTACATGTGATAGCTTTTAGCGGTTTTCAAAAACAAAGAGTTACATCAAAGGGAGGTAATCGCTGAATGACTAGCGAATTTCAGACAACAAATAGATGAGTGAGAATTCATGTTGAACATTTTTGTGTGTGTAATAAATCATGATCATTAGAAATCACATCAAATAACTGAACAAAATATTATGGTATTCTTATTCTGAGTTTTATTGTACACAACGTTTCTACAATTTACATTGCAATCATCAGTTTATATTGTATACTACTCCTGTGTTTTATTGTATACAACGTTTCTACAAATTACATTATCATCATCAGTTTATATTGTATACTACTCCTGAGTTTTATTGTGCACACCGTTTCTACAATTTACAATGTCATCATCAAGTTATATAGTATACTACTCCTGAGTTTTATTGTAGGGCCTACGCAATGTTTCAACAATTTACATCATTCTATATGTATTAACCAAAACACCCGATTGGGCATATAAATACGGACAACGTGATGAAGTGTGCCCTTTTGAGATCAAAACGAAATGGCCCATACGAACACGAATCATATTCATTCTGAGGTTTTATTAATAAAAAAAAACAATGATTGTAAAAAATGATTGAAGTGAAAATACAATAGCACAGTTGGTATTTACATGACGTTATTTCCTTGGTTACGTCGAACAAATGGTTTTTGTGGGTTCCGATTTCGATTGTTGTGAAAGTCTGATGACCATGAATAAGTGATCTTCACCTGTAATTCCAGCCGACCCAGCTGTAAATGTGTACGGATAATCCGAGGAAGATCAATATCAAGAGGTTTGACCAAGGACCAGCTGGTAGAAAGGATCCTTGTGAACCTAAGCTGTTATCCGTGTAAAATCAATACCAAGAGGTTTGGCTAAGGACCAACTGGTAGAAGGGATCCTTTTGAACCTAAGTTGTTATCCTTGTAAAATCAATACCAAGAGGTTTGGCCAAGGACCAGCTGGTAGAAAGGATCCTTGTGAATCTAAGTTGTTATCCTTGTAAAATCAATACCAAGAGGTTTGGATAAGGACCAGCTGGTAGAAAGGATCCTTGTAAAATATTGTCGTTTCATTCCTTTCTTTGTCACATAGGCTAAGCTATTCATAAACATCAACCTGATAAAACTAAATCGAGCCTCGTCTATAAACAAAACAGAGTTTTATTGCACTTTGTAGGCACAGTTTGTATACGGACAAGTCGATACACAGGAGGAACCACTTTAAAAACAGTTATTCTAATCATTCATCGCACAATGAGTTAAAATAAATATAACGAAGTCACAATCGTAAGTGCCCGAGACAGCGGCAATCAAAATAACGCCTGTTCTTTCTATACTTATCGTTTATTCTATAATATTAGCTATACATGTAGGCCCTTTATAGACTAGAGTTGCTAGTTAACAACCCCTATCCAGAAGTAGCATCAGATATTGTAGGTTAGCATACCCGGTTCTCAGGATATAGGTCACAAGTCATAGGTAACGGGTCGATGTGAGTAATTGGTCACACTGGGATATTGAGACGTGCTAGTAGATGGGCATGTACTTCCATTCCTTTCAACCCACCCACCCCACCCCCCCCCCCCTCTAAAAAAACCCACGACTTTATCTACCCAACCCCCCCCCCCCTTATTGAGTTCCTAAATACAGTGGACCCCGTTTACCATTTTCATGGAAACGATTCTCTTTGGCTCTACCCTAGAGCCGACCGATTTATCAGATTCTCTCGACTACTCTATACAGTCGCGGCAGGGGTTATCGAAGGTAAAGTAGAAAGGGATACGTTAAAAGCAGACGATATGTTGGTAGATGCCGTCAAGTTCCGGAAGGCGTCTGGAATGTTATGGAGGTCATAAAGGGGGACAACCCATGTATTTAGAGCAAGGTTAACCACCAACAAGGCGAAGATATTCATAGCGATTCCTGTCTTCACCTGAAAAGAAAAGAAAAATTCACGAAATTTACACTCTGAGGCGGCAATGGGTTTTTCTTTTTTTTAACATTGACCAATCGAATGATTAGAATACTAAAATCGTAAGTTAAGTTTTCCTCTGTGAGCCCCTAATGATTTGTAAATATGATAAACAAAGACCCACAAAACCTGGAAAACCATTCAAAAAAAATCTTACCATGTCTTTCACTTCTAAATACCCGGATGAAAATGCTATAGCATTAGGTGGCGTTGCCACTGGTAACAAGAAAGCTAAAGATGTCGCCATTGTGCAAGGTACCATGAAATAGAGAGGGTGGACTCCTAATTGAACAGCCTAAAAAATAATACATTATGTAAATTGTATATCTCCATGCTGTACGTTTGATGTTCTTTTTACCTCAATGGTGGCGATCATGTGACGTTCAAAATGGCGTTATCCATAATTCATGACAAACTTAATCTTATACATCTTCACAATGTCAGGCTATTACAAACTTCATCTTATACATCTTCACAATGTCAAGTTATTACAAACTTCATCTTATACATCTTCACAATGTCAAGTTATTACAAACTTCATCTTATACATCTTCACAATGTCAAGCTATTACAAACTTCATTTTATACATCTTCACAATGTCAAGCTATAACAAACGTCATACTTATACATCTTCACAATGTCAAGCTGTTACTAACTTCATCTTATACATCTTCACAATGTCAAGTTATTACAAACTTCATCTTATACATCTTCACAATGTCAAGTTATTACAAACTTCATCTTATACATCTTCACAATGTCAAGCTATTACAAACTTCATCTTACACATCTTCACAATGTCAGGCTATTACAAACTTCATCTTATACATCTTCACAATGTCAAGCTATAACAAACGTCATACTTATACATCTTCACAATGTCAAGCTGTTACTAACTTCATCTTATACATCTTCACAATTTCAAGCTATTACAAACTTCGTACTTATGCATCTTCACAATGTCAAGCTATTACAAACGTCATACTTATACATCTTCACAATGTCAAGCTGTTACTAACTTCATCTTATACATCTTCACAATTTCAAGCTATTACAAACTTCGTACTTATGCATCTTCACAATGTCAAGCTATTACAAACGTCATACTTATACATCTTCACAATGTCAAGCTATTACAAACCTTATACTTATACATCTCCACAATATCAAGTTATTACAAACTTCATCTTCACAATGTTGTTAGAGTAAGTGATTATTTTAATGTAGTCCGAACATCTTTACTATAGTATACTCACCAGACTAAAGACAATAGGGAGAAACAACGTGGCAGTAGCAGCGTTGCTCGTCACTTCCGTTCCACAAGCAATAATAAGAGACAATAAGAAGGCGATGGTCCATTGTGGGAGAGCAGCTAATCCAATCAGACTGTCGCTGATCCATTGAGAAAATCCAGATTTCTGAAAGGAAAGGCAATTTACATTTAAATAACGCGATTAGAAACAAAGTGTATATCGTTGTCTATATCTTTACAAAATGTCACGTAACTTAGAGGTGAAATTTCAAGACACCCTATTGGTCAATGGCTATGTAAATACAAATAATCCTGGAAAGTCAAGGACCAGCTGGTAGAAAGGATCCTGTGAACCTAAATTGTTATCATTGTAAAATCATTACCAAGAGGTTTAACCAAGGAACAGCTGGTAGAAAGGATCCTTAACTATGAACCTAAGTTGTTATCCTTGCAAGGTCAATACCAAGAGGTTTAGCCAAGGACCAGTTGGTGGAAAGGATCCCCAACTATAAACCTTAGTTGTTATCTTTGTGAAAAAATAGTTGTTTCTTTCTTTTTTCATATACTAATATGAACACAAATGCACACCACCTTGACTTACATGGTGTATCAATGAGACAATTGTCTCCCTTGCATTGAGAGAACACACTAGTACTGGTCTGTTGATAGATGATAAGTTCAAGTCAGCTACTGAAAGGACACCTGAGAGCAGACTTGAAACCGAATCGCACCGTGGTTCTTTCAAAATAACTTGAACAAATTTGAGATCGATATCTAAAACGAGACGGATATGAGGGTAGGATTGATAGATGACCCTATTCACAGCTGTGTGCGAACCCTATTAGCAGCTTTGTCCGGACCCTATTTGCAGCTGTGTGCGGACCATATTAGCATCTGTGTTTGGACCCTTTTTGCAGCTGTGTACGGACGCTATTTGCAGCTGTGTGCGGACCCTATTAGCAGCTGTGTACAGACCGTAATTGCAGCTGTGTACGGTTCTCTTTGCAGCTGTGTGCAGACCTTACTAGCTGTGTGCGGACGCATACAGTGGTATATAATCTCCCATTAGGCCTACCTGACAACCGTCGGCTATAGCAAACCCACCGCCCATAAGCAATAACACACCCCAAGCTACTTTCTCATGGACTATCTTCCAGTTTAAAATTGGTTCATATACAAATTTCTTTTCTTTATCTCTTCCTCGATTACTGTCTGAAATATCAAACGATGGTCTACACACTTAATGAATAATCATCAGGTGTGGTACCTTATGGTGGTTTAGAGGGCATGGCCTACATACCTAATGAATAATCATCAGACGATGTGGTACATATGGGTGGTTTAGAGAGGAGAGGCCTACATACCTAATGAATAATCATCAGACGATGTGGTACATATTGGTGGTTGAGAGAGGAAGAGGCCTACATACCTAATGAATAATCATCAGACGATGTGGTACATATTGGTGGTTGAGAGAGGAAGAGGCCTACATACCTAATGAATAATCATCAGACGATGTGGTACATATTGGTGGTTGAGAGAGGAAGAGGCCTACATACCTAATGAATAATCATCAGACGATGTGGTACATATTGGTGGTTTAGAGAGGGAGGGGCCTACGTACCTAATGAATAATCATCAGACGATGTGGTACATATTGGTGGTTTAGAGGGGGAGGGGCCTACGTACTTAATGAATAATCATCAGACGATGTGGTACATTATGGTGGTTTTGAGGGAGGGGTCTACATACCTAATGAATAATCATCAGAAGATGTGATACATATTGATGGTTTAGAGAGGGAGAGGCCTACGTACCTAATGAATAATCATCAGAAGATGTGATACATATTGATGGTTTAGAGAGGGAGGGGCCTACATACCTAATGAATAATCATCAGACGATGTGGTACATATTGGTGGTTCAGAGAGGGAGAGGCCTACGTACCTAATGAATAATCATCAGACGATGTGGTACATATTGGTGGTTTAGAGAGGGAGGGGCCTACATACCTAATGAATAATCATCAGAAGATGTGATACATATTGGTGGTTTAGAGAGGAGAGGCCTACATACCTAATGAATAATCATCAGAAGATGTGATACATATTGGTGGTTGAGAGTGGGAGGGGCCTACATACCTAATGAATAATCATCAGCCGATGTGATACATATTGGTGGTTTTGAGGGAGGGGTCTACATACCTAATGAATAATCATCAGACGATGTGATACATATTGGTGGTTTTGATGGTAAAATAAACATTAACACTGATATCAATATAGCACTAGTAGAATCTTTAACAAATCTGAAATACATGTTCAACTCTAGTTGATAAATGTTCATATATATCGTTCGACACATATAATAACTGACCCACGGCCAAACCCACAACCATCCGATAAAGGATAAGGCAACAGGGGTACATACGACAAAACGTCTGATCTAGTTAATAGACCACGAGGATGATTACGAGACATTTTAAAGGAGTGACCCTCTATACTGGACAATATCAAGACATCATTCGACTGATTTAGTCAGACGTGGTGATTTTAATTGGGTTCGGGTCTGTTAGAACTATGAGGTGGGAAAAGTGCGGTAGTTTCTGATGAATAGGTTTGTATGAACGCCTGTGAGATTTCCATTACCCAGCCCCAATTGAATAGCCTACAATTTATTGTACTAAATTGTCCGTTGTCATTTGGTCACTAAACATCACCAGGACTTACTTTGGTTTGAAGCTGGCTCCCCAACCGGTTATAAATCCAGGACTTCTGGAGACCCATAATATGACTAATATCAGGAAATTAACAGCTACTATGACCTCTGGAAACCTGAAAAGTTTTACACATAATCATCTTTTAGAACTATCCACAAATAAACGTTTTTGAAGAGAAATTATAGATGAAATTGTTTAAAGAATTGTCCAAAAATAGAGATAAATTTCTTTGAAGACCTCAAGAACACTGTACAAATACACTTCTTTAAAATCTTTGTCACCGTCTTTTATTACATTAATGAGTTCGGTTGGGTCTATAATATTAGCTCTACATGTATATAGACTGGAGATGCCAGTTAACAACCTCTATCCGGGGGTAGGATCAGGTTCACAGGTCACAAGTCATAGGTCACAGGTTATAGGTCATCCGCTGATAGTTATAGAATGACCTTAGAAAAATCTTTTTCCACATGAGTATGAAATAACCTACCGAATCCACAATATAAACTATGTGGACTCTCCAAAAGGACAATATGGCCAAAATATAGTTTCGATGAACTTGAATAAGTCATCTTCACTCATAATTCCAGTTCACCCAGCTGTAAATGGGTACGGATTATCCGGGAAAGATCAACGCCAAGGACCAGCTGGTAGATAGGATCCCAGTCACGGCGAACCTAAGTTGTTATCCTTGTAAAATATAGATGTTTCTCTGTTTCTTTCTTTCTTTGAACATTCAGGCGAAAGAGATTAACTCGACAAGAACCTCTCAATGAAGAGAAATACATACGTGATGCTCCCCATAGCCTCGTATTCCTTCCTGATTATTTCTCTTACTGGGTCAAAGGTCATATCGCTTTTATTCTTTACACAGGGACAGCATCTAAAATTACATTATACCTTAAATAGACTGATTTCCCGAGTGGGGGGGGGGGGACACTGATATCACCAATTTGCACCATTCCAATTTTAATCAAACGTCTGTGGTTCCTGCAATTCCATCAATTAAAGACTTCGCGATTAGTGGCCTCATCAAACAATAAGTTTAAGTGGAATTGCAGGAACCAGAAACGTCTGACTGAAAATAAGAATGGTGTAAATTGATGCTTTAAGTGTCCCTGATACACATACAAACTTTAGAAAACCTCTTTACCATCTCTTTAAGTCATATAGCTAATACTACCCTAGATTAAGAATAGACCATGTAGATAAAAGATTATAGAGGACTTAATAGCAACAATCATATATTTGATTTAACGTCTTATATACACTGTAGATAATATAGATACGTACGTTTTACCTTTCATAACGAACGTTAACCAACTCCAACAAAACACAAAGATTACAGCCGACACAGGTACACCAATTAACAACCAATTAGCGAAATTAACATCGCTTTCTAGTCCATAATGGCCGAATAATCTGAAAGTATGGGAATCAATATACCTCCTCCTAAAATGATCAGAGAAATTTTGACCAAAAGAAGTCTGAGAGTTGACCTGGTTTTCAACACCGATCAACAGAATCCTTCTATAAATCCATAAAATTATAATCATCTATTAAACTTAGTTATTTTGAAACACGCTAAGAATTTTCTTTCAATGATGACGTCACTTAGAAAACAATGCTCTAACTGACTGTGCTACAACACGTCCTCACATCAATTACATTTACACAATGATGAAATCCACAAGATACTACGTACTTACGTATCGACCTGTCCGCTGAAAATGACATTGGGCGGTGTTCCTGTGAGGGTGGCCATACCTCCGATATTAGCAGCGTACGCCGTGCAGATAGAAAACGACTTGGCTAAAACTAAAAATTCTTTATCTTCTATTTCTTCAGGCCTATCGTAAAACATCAACTTATCTAATAAATACATTGACCAAACTGATATGGGGTTTTAAAAATACGGGAAATTTACCAGAGCATGTATATAACTTGCTTTAGTGATTTAGAGAATATCTGATGAATATGTACCAATATATTGCCAGGTAGGACTAAACACAAATAGTTATTGAGTACTGTGTCCTCAATGGATCTCGTCTCTTTGGACTGAAAATTTAAAGGGATTTTGAAGAGATTTTCTACAAATGACCACTGATAGCATCACTTTGGACCATTCTAAATATCAATCAGACATTTATAATTTATGTTACTCCACTAAAACTCTATGTTTGATCACGATGGCCTTTTGTGATACAAGCATGAGATGGGTGTCTCTAATACACCTAGAGAAACATTAGAAAACTTCTTTACAATCTCTTTAAGTGACATTGAATTCTTATATAAGTGATTTAATTATTTCACGTCCTACCCTTGTTCAAATTGTATATCCTCATTACTTCCATCCACCATCTTCAAATCATCCATTTTAATACCGGTAGATTCTCGGAGTACTATATTTATAAAAAATGATTATAAGACTTAGGACAATATTTGTATGTGTATATTTATAACCCAAGACTGGTCTATCTCTTGAATGCAAAGAGTATTCTCTCAAATATCTGCTACAAAACGCGTGTAGATGAATGAATGACCCAAACCGTTGAAGCCAAAAAACAAAAAAAAACAAAAAAAGCGAAAATTGTTTTATTCCCCACACAGGGGCGATAACTCGTGATAGATTTCTTATTTCATACAAACATAGAAACTGAAAGATATTCTTAGTCAACCTGGCCAAAAAGATTCTTTGTTTATCAGTGAACTTATCTAAAGTCAAAACTATACAACAGAATCGCTCTATCAAACAATAAATGTATACAACTAAGAAGCATTTTTCAATAATTACTAAGTTTAATAGATATATTGTGTTATATAGAGATTCTGAAAGAGCTAAGGCACCTGTTAAGTCCACTGATGAATATATACACTTATTGACCAAGTTTAAGTTAGAAGTGTTTTACAATAATAACTTAGTTTAATAGATTTATGGTGTTATATAGAGATTCTATTCTTTAGTCATGATACCTGGTAAGTCTAACTGATGAATATATACTCTTATTGACCAAGTTTAAGTTAGAAGTGTTTTTCAATAATAACTTAGTTTAATAGATATATCATGTTATATAGAGATTCTATTCTTTAGTCATGATACCTGGTAAGTCTAACTGATGAATATATACTCATATTGACCAAGTTTAAGTTAGAAGTGTTTTTCAATAATAACTTAGTTTAATAGATTTATGGTGTTATATAGAGATTCTATTCTTTAGTCATGATACCTGGTAAGTCTAACTGATGAATATATACTCTTATTGACCAAGTTTAAGTTAGAAGTGTTTTTCAATAATAACTTAGTTTAATAGATTTATGGTGTTATATAGAGATTCTATTCTTTAGTCATGATACTGGTGAATGTATACTCTTATTGATATTTAAAAATCACATACTTTTGTCTCTGCATTCTTTTATCTGCTGTAGAATAGCAATTACTATCGGCATCATCATGGCACACGTGGCCGTATTGCTCATCCACATCGACAGAAACCAACACGGTAACATTATACCTAACATCAACCTGTAGTAGTAACAACATTCTCTTATTATTGTCTTCATTACTTACAAATAAACCAAGCACTAACGATTCGAACCACACAACTTAACCCAAATCTAAAACAATATATTGACAAAAACATTAATAACTGATGATGATAAACACATCAAATGGTGAAGTTTATCAATTATAAATAAGTATTTCATAATAAAAAGTGGTATCAGGTGTCAAGAATAGAAAGCACACCCTGCCTGGCGCCATGCCCGTCATAGCTACTTAACATACACAGCAAACGAAAACATAGTGACTAAGATGAATAACTTATAAGTACTTGTGAATTATCTAATCGTTATTGTCATCAAGAAAGCTTACTACATCAAATTTTGTACTGATTTTACTTTATTCAATCTCAGCAACTCACAAAAGTTCATATTATTCATTTGGCTTTCGCATCAAATGCATTGAAAGATCTAAGATGTGATATTTTTAACTTTTGACGTAAGTGTCGGTTACTGGCATATATATCAGTCTGTTCTAGTCTTACCATTTAGGCTCTGGTCCCACTAGGGTTAATGTTCTTAACGCTAAACGTTTGTGTAGGTTCCACCTTTCAACGGCTACAGCTACGATTAAACTCCCCAGAAACAACATCAATGTGTCCTGCAAAACCGGATTAGACAAATTAATTTGCGTCCCTTTTTCACGTAAGGATGTGAACTTATTGTATCTCTGAATTAACGAAAAACCAACAATTACAGTCAAATCCGTTGTCTTATAATAACCTGACATGTAGGCGTGGTGGTCAATTGCTAACGCGAAATGTAAATGGTTAGTTTCAAGTCTGGTAAATTTTTTTTGTGTTCCTAAATAAAATGGTGAACCATCAAGTACAGTCAGGTGGATGTATTGTTCAATAGCTACGTCTTCCTAGCTTTCTAGTCAAGGCTGACCCTTGTTCATAACACAGGTATCGGTACGTGGGAATCCAACTGCCAATATATAAGAATAAAATTTCGTTCCTTTTCGTATATTTAAGTCACCATTACACTCTGACAAGTTTCCTATCGCAGTCTCATTCTAATATGATGCTATTCTTAACCAATCAAAGTGCGTCACGTAGAAACTCTGGGTATCACGGCAGCCTACCTTGACATAACTACTGCATGTGTCCTTAGCGGACATCACTCCCCATAGCGGAAATAAGACGACAGGGAGGAGGGAGGTAACTGCAAGGGGTATAATCTCTGTTATCCAGTAAATAGCTATTAATAAGACACAATAGGCACATCTGGAAACCTACAATAAATGAAAACAAAATCAAATAAATCAGTATGGGCTGGGGCTATTTACCATGGAACGAACCTTTTTTCTGTGTGTGTAAACAAATACTAAAAGCAGTTTGAAAATGCTGATTGACAAAGACTAAGAGTATTTAGGAGTCGAGTCGAGTGAGACTTCCAGTCCGCGCTATCTATATCTGGGTCATTACGTTGATAATTTATAATTTTATCCAGATTGTAGACTGTTGATTATAGATTGCGGAAGAAGGAAAATGCACAGTGTACTTTATTTATGTACTTTAAACATAATCTTTGCCGCAAACACGATATTTGTCTTGTCGTTTGTAGTTGTATAGCGATAGTTATTTATTGATATACTGGACAATTTACAGTTGTTTATAATATGGCTAATAAAAATGAAAAATAAGTGGAGTTTTACGTCCTTACTCGATTATAAAATCCATCATTAGGTTAAATACGGTGAGATGAATAAATAACTATGTATATATTCACCAAATCTCAGTCATTTATTACTTTTAACTTTTAACTTGTCACATTCTTGTCTGAAAGGTCCTCACTTCATCAATTTTCAGATGAACGAAATACTCTTCAAAGTAACAATCCTACTTCAGGTTCGTCTTTCATCTAAGAAAAACGCAGACCACTCGATATATATAAAATAACACTTGACTGTTGTTTTATCTTTAGTTTTTAGATTCACGCTAGAATCATTTTAATCTGGTATATCTAAATGTATATTAATACGCACGTGGACTCTCTTAATCGTAGATAAACCGTGGCCTTATCGGGTCTGGAACATCATACTTCCATTTAAATTCCCCTAGATATAGTAAACCAGTGATAAGAGGGTGAAAAATAAAAATTACTTCAAGATAATCCGACAGTGATACTGATACGTGGCTTGGTGTCAGAAACATTTTGACTTTAGATAATCGTAAACACGTATATATACTAATATCTCCGATTGGTCAAATAATGAAACGTATTATGTATTAATCTAGAAGTAGAATATCTATATATCTTGTGTTTAGAAACATATAATATGTAATAAACCTAGAAGTAGTATATCTATATCTCTTGTGTTTTGAAATGTAGTATGTAATAAACCTAGAAGTAGTATATCCATATATCTTGTGATTAGAAACATATAATATGTAATAAACCTAGAAGTAGTATATCTATATATCTTGTTTTTTGAAATTTTAAAACCAAATATATTCCCAATCCAGTTGTTATTGACGAGCCAGCTGATGCCACTACCATATGTTTAGATTAACCTTATAGAAATTATATCAGCTGTTATGGTTATTAAGTTTTTAAACGAACATCAGGCTGTTTGAAGTCAGCGTTCTAGGTATTTAACATATAAATCGATGATAAGGTGGTTTGTAACGTACATTCCTGTTTTAGGGAAATTCCCTTTAAACTCTCAAAGTAGAAAGATAATTTATTAATATTTTTTTATATTGTTTTAACTGAGGTTAAAGTTCGATCACGTGCACATGTTGTCATACACTGATAAATAAATAAAAACGACTGGATTGTGCTGAACAAAAAAATAGACGTATCATTCCACAGTTTTTTTTTTCTTTTTTTTTAGCCAAGTTAAAACAACAGTTGAGATTGCCTACACGTTCAAATAATCTAGCGTTTCGAATGTAGATATACACGCTATTCTGATATTTTATATAATGAGGTTGAATATTTATTACAATTTATATACTTATTTACTAGCTTTAACAAAGCTATTTTTAGACCAAATAAACATTGAGAACCTTTGCCCCACCCCCTCTCCCCTCCGCAAAGCTACGACACTGATATGTTAATTGTTTATACTAGCTCGTCCGTTACAGAATATGTCTTATCGTCATCGTTGTATTTATTCATCAAGATTTTAAAATCGTGAAGGGACACACACCGTAGTCCATATTGAAGTCACGTGTGTGAATATCAACCAAAATTGCATTCATATGGTTTAATAGGAGACATTATAAAACTTGCAAGGAGTTAATTAGTTATACAGAGTGTTGAATGCAATAACATAGTCAAACAAAGAAAATCGCCTTAGTTGAAATGTAAACGGGACGTCATATCCGGTTGCACTATTTTAGAAAACAAGACCTTATAAATGGTATACATTAGGATATAAAAATCAAAGCAACACAATAAGCCAAGATATTAAATGATTAAATAACTTACATCATTAGGATGAAGTATCGGTAGAGGTAATAATATTAACGGAACCAAAATAGCGAACCACAATGTGGAACTCTCACGTACAATCCTAAGCACTTTCCGACATGTCATGTTAAAACAATCAGCTTGTGACAGCGAGTCTATAACGTGAACTAAACTTCACTACAGCTAGTTATACTATTATTATCTGCATATACCAGTCGAAAGAGATAGTCACGCGAGTTTTGTTTCAGTATTGTCTAGTACTAACTTTCTACAACTGGCAAATGATCTTTTACTAGGGTCATACCATTATCATGATGCCCCGGCCCCTTTAACACCCCCCCCCCCCACACACACCTAACGCTACTATAAGTATTATACTATGGACTGTGAAGATGTAATATTAAGGCCTATACAGTCTGAGTGATGTACAATTTATTAACATAGTAGAACTGATGTCGCCGTGTCAGTAATATTCATCTATCTGTCAGTTAGGTTGCCCCGTTATTTATCTTGGGGGTAGGGTCAAACAGTCAAGGGGCGATAATGAAATAAACTGCCATGTTATAGAAAGAGTAGTTTGAGATATGCATTAACATGAAGATTTGTGACATGAATGATAAATAATATTCAAATAAATAATACCTCGTACAAAATGATTAATTATAGGCTGATTATAGACTGACATATGTTTTTTTTTTATCGCCTTGTATATGTGCTATTTGTAGTTTTTGTATTTTAATGTTAGAAAGGCTTAGTCCTTATTGATAACCCAATAAAGAAAGTATTATTGTTACTATTCCAAATAACAAGTGGGGGGGGGGGGGGGGTATGGGACACGGTGACTTAATATGTCTATCAAGGGAAGACAGCCACCATGTCCAGAGGTTGATTGCCGTCTTGATTATTATATGTAGATTTTAGAAGTAATAGTACTCGTGTACACCCTTCAAAACTCGTAGACAAGGTTCGATTGACCAGGTAAATCTACATGCATCCTCTCTCTTTTAACCTTGGCCGCAGCTGATAGCTGTATTTTAAGTAAGTTGGATTGTCGTCTGGTTCGCAATAAAGTTTCATGGTTTAGAATCCTTTCAAACGATAACAATAATACCGATTCCACGACCGGCGCATGCGAGATTCGGTTTTAAACCCCATTATCAAGAACAACGATAAGTCTGTCAGTAACATAGTTGAATTGGCGACGACGTTTCCATGAAAATAATAAAAAAAAACTTCAGAATAATTCTTCAATTTATTCAAAAAAATTAACAAAATTCTATTATAAATATCAAAAATAAATAAAATACAAAAAAATTTAAATTTCTACTTTTACAACTGAACAGAACCGGTGGTGATTATTTTAAATTACGAAAAAAAAAAGAAGAGGAAAAACTGTTGTTGTATTAGCGCTTCTAGGAGGAAATAAGTAAGCTTCGGAGTGTGAATTCTAAACACAAGGTTAAAAAGTTATTAAATCAAATAAAGCTATCATGAAATTGTTAAACATTGGCTCGATGTCTTTCAAGAAATTCTATTGTATAAGATTTTATCCAGCCACATCAGGTGCAGAAACATAAAACTCCATTCTCTTCATTTCATTTTGATAAAGTAATACGACGGAATGAGCTCTACCAGGCGTATTACAGTTGAAATTCTTAAGTTTTGATCATTGTTATTGTTTCATTTCATTAAATATTCACGGTAGCTTTAATCGAAAAAAAAAACATGTTTTAAATGTTTGTTTTGTTTGTTAAAAACAGTATTAAAACCAGGGTTTCTTGGGTTATGCCAAGATCGAAGCAAGCCATTTTTATTTTAGATAATATGTTTTTGAAATTTCGTGTTAACAAAAGAAAGAATGAAAGCAAAGATCTCGACTAGAAACTGCGTCATTTTGATTTTATAAAAAAATACGATTCACAATTATTGAAGTTTTTTGGTTATAAAATTCTCCCAGGGGAGATCACTCTAACACATGAACACTTGTACCTGGAATAGAATACATAATATTACAATAACAACAATTCAAAATCAGGGGGTAGTTAGGGGTACATACGTCACATACGTTATGTTTTAGATTGAAAATTCTGCTCATGCACTGAAAATATTACAGACGTCGTCAAGCTGTTATGTCAAGCCGTCATGTCAAGCCGTCATGTCAAGCTGTCAAGTCAAGCTGTTATGTCAAGCTGTCATGTCAAGCTTTTATGTCAAGCTGTTATGTCAAGCTGTTATTGGTTGCCTCCCTTCAATAAATACCACCCTACGAAAACAAATCTGAACCTTGACGTGATATGCATGTTTCCATGTCGAGTCGACATTTCGAATAGAGCTGAAATTTTTACTTACATAGTCGATATATCCGACAAAGTTTTTATAAGTGTTACCATGACCAATCTGTAAAGCACACTCGCTTTTACGAATATCACCTACAATACATATTGATAATATTTTACGTTCAGAAATATAAACCAGAATATAGACAGACAGATGACACTATACAACAAATACATGTACACACAGACAATATTGGAATTGGTAAGGAATTTTAGTTCACTATCAGGTGATTATATTTATTACAATGAAGTTAAGAATCATACCACGATACAACCAGTAGAAATACATCAAATACAAAAATATTAAACTTCTACTGAACAGAACCCACGGTGATTATTTTAAATTAATTCTACTGATAACAGTATATTTTTGAATCATTCCACAGTCCAAACAACTTGTAAACCGATAACGATGACATTATCAGGTGCTGTCTGAAACACATTGTCGAACTTCACGAAACACTGACCGAGCTTATAAACAAGCAAATTAAAGGGATAATAGGCGTTAGAATACACTCGTCCTACGGCTTATATTTGTATTTCATATTGACTGTTAGTTTAAAAAGTATGCATCCCACACTTTAACAAATTTTAAAAAGCCACAATAGAAATATATTCGGAATTTTAAAAAAAAGTGAGCCAGCGACGATTCCATTCAGTTTGAGAATAAAAGCGTCTGGTAAATCAACGCTAAAACATCATTGTGGAATTCAACAGTAGGGGTCAAGGACGCGTGAAAACTCACATGTTAGAGTTACTTCCCTTTATATTTACACGATTTGAAAATCGCTTGATGGTTGGCTCAAGCGTTTTATGATTAACTACTTTATTTTGGGGATTTATCGGATTTTAGAGGGATTTTGATGTATAGGTAAGTCCACTGATGGATATATACTGTTATTGTCCAAATTTGAGTGAACTTAAAATTTTATGTTCGTTCTGACGCCTATTATCCCTTTAAAGCGATGCCCCACTAAAATATATCACCTATAGGTAGTTATGTAATGGTAATACCATTAAGGTATTGGTTCATTGAATTATATCACCTATAGGAAGTTATGTAATGGTAATACCATGAAGGTATTGGTTCATTGAAATTCCCAGACTTACCAACAACTTGTATTTCTTGAGAAATACCACCCACAGTTCCTTTTAGTACGCCATTATCAACTCGATAGATCACTTCTTTCCATTGAGTCTGAAAGGGATAAAAATTGGAACGATTGTAGTGCAAAAGTATAATGAAGCAAAGAGGGGGAAACTCCCGTATAACGTCTCGTCAGAATTTTTTTCGTATCTGTGGACAATGTGATTGAAACACGACCTTCGAATAAATAAACCAAGTCAAAACAAAACCCAAAATCCAAAATACCATATTGACAAAACATTGATCGAGGCAAACAATTTTTCAGTTGAAGAAGTATATCAATTATATATGAGAAAGTATTTTATATTGAAAAGTGATATTAGGTGTCTAGACTGTCTTAGCATAATCAAAGTCAATTTTAGTAATTGGTTTATCAGATGACTTGATGACTTCCACCACCCTGTGTCAAGTTAAGAGAGAGAAAAAAATACCTGATCTTGTACATTGACGTCTACAGTTTTTAATACAGAGTCTTCGTTCCTCATTAAAAATGTATCGCTTCCTTGGTTTAACAAAATGGCGGCTGAGCCTGGCTTCCCACAGTCTCTGTTAGTAAATAGAGCCTGCTGTTGTTGAATGGGCGAGTCGGCCTTGTATTTCATTTTAACCATAAATGTAGACCCGAGTCCAAAGTTGGAAAATCTTGGGACTCTTAAAATAGCATCCCCGTTGAAATACGCCCAGCCGTTTCTGAAGGTCACGCCGACATTTTGTACCCAGTTGCCCTTACCGGAAGTATCACGTGCATCATTGTCAAATTGCAGATCCAGGATTGCTTTACATTCTGAAAAAAAAAAAGGTCACTCGAAATTTATTCAAATATCATTTAAGTTTGTTCAGGTTATTATAATGGAATTACTCTTGCTCCTGTCATCGATATTGAAAATATTGATGTATTGATCACTATTGTTAGCAGTAAAATGTTTTATTATTGTATCATAACCATCATACGTATGAATTATTGTGTTCTTCGTGCATTGATGCTATACAGAGTTACTTCCCTTTTTTCTTATGAATCCAACATGACTGTAGATGCAGTGTCTTTAGGGAATGTTCGAGAGAAAGCCAACGATGCTTGACACGGAGACTGACGGAGATTAACGTCAATCACCGAAATGTGACGTAGTATTTTGTAGAATACATTATCCACTGCTTGACCTGGGTTAATCATATGTCAATAGATATGTCAACGGAAATTATCGGAAAGTTACGGAAAGAGCCGAAATGTTAAAATACTCACCGTTGTTTATTGGTGGGAACCCAGTAGGTGGAGCTGGGTTACTGTCATAGAAAGTAGAGCAATCACACTGGGTGGCACTGAATGTGGTACCGGCACCACAGGGTCTCTGCATCTTTCCAAATCCAGGTACATCTTCCATATAATACCCAGGTAATCCAGGGACAGCTTCTTTGTTACATAGTGCTAAAGGAATAAAATAGAATAAAGTTAAAATTCTCTTCTTCATCCCCAGTATGGACTAACGGCACGGATAATCTGAGACTGTAACATTACGAGGTTTGACCAAAGGACCAGCTGGTAGATATGATCTTTAACTATGAACCTAAGTTGTTATCCTTGTAAAATCAATACCAAGAGGTTTGATCAAGGATCAGCTGGTAGAAAGAATACTTAACTGTGAAGCTAAGTTGTTATACTTGTAAATCAATACCAAGATGTATGGCCAAGGATCAGCTGGTAGATATGATATTTGAAATGAAATGAAATGGAGTTTTACGTCCTACAGATATGATCTTTAACAGTGAACCTAAGTTGTTATCCTTCACTGTGAACCTAAGTTGTAATTCTTGTAAAATATAGTTGTTCGGTTTTTGCCTAGAAAATGGGATATTAACTAACCTTGCGGGGTGGGGGCAGGGTTGGAACTGGTACCACACAGATCTTTACAGGTGCTGTCTGAAACACATTGTCTACTAGTGTCAGAGTAGGAGGTGCCCTCGGGGCAGCATAGAGCAGCACCGAATCGGTCGTTACAAGAATAGTATTGTCGGCAGTTGTGGATGGACTTGTAATGAGTGGTGCCTGGGTTGTTACATTTATCTGCAAAAAAAACAACACAAGACAATTAAAAATGTTTCAGGGGTAAAGAGGTTTGCTTTTTATAAGACATATAGAAATAGGCGTTTTATTAAATATTATATAGAAGCACAAGATATATAGATATACTATTTCTGATTTATTAACTAAACGTTTCACATTGAAAATAATAATATGAAGTTAAATTTTTTCCGAAGAAAACCGAAGATGTAAGAATTCTTCGGTCAAAATAAGCCTTGTCGTACTTATTTGACGACCATGCTGGTCAGTGTGGAGTTCCTCGTGTGCATATACTGGTGTTCATCAACTTACCGTTAACACATGTCACCTGGCTGGGGTATTTACAAGTGAAATCTTCCTGATCCCAAAACAATCCAACCCCACAATCTTTGATCATACCATGGGCACTACCATCTTTATCAAATATACATTGAATGAACCGATGGCAGTCTGTAGGGTGGGGAAGGTACCCAATACCGTTATCTTCTTTACACCCGTCACAGAGACTTCCATTAATAGAATTGGGGGTAGTATCAAAACGTCCAAAACGTTGGGTTGTCACGGGTTCTGGGGTTGTCGTAGTCGGTGGCGTTGTCGATGTAGTGGTAGCTGAAAATATATATAAAACATTGGAGCTTGTGCTTGTCATCGATATTAACTACCATAGGAACTAGCTGAGTCACCTCCGTGAGTCTCAAATCATCCACTCTTGTGAAGTTTTACTCTGGACTGATATTAAGGTTCAGAGGTTTCAATTTCCAATTTGTAAATGAGATATTTTGATTCTTACGTGGACATATTTCTGGTAGAAGTTGTTTTAGGGTTGTGGTTAGATCACTAAAGGTCGAGGCATATTTAACTTGAGATGGACTGGAAGCGATTTTCACCAATTCCGTAGCGTCCACGTTGTCAGTTACACCAATGGCATAAACATCAACGCCTAGATTCTTTAAGTTATTAGCAGACGAGGCTGTTGAAGACGGGAATTTGGAGATACCGTCTGTGATGACCAAACCAATCTTGGGTAAGTGTTTGCGACTGGTTGCTCTTAGAACCATACCATAAGCGTCGTCCAGGGCTAGATGAGTCATTGTTCCATCTCGGGGTTGAACAAGGCTTCGAATTTCTTGTCTTAAATAAAAAGGGTCTCCACTGAAGTCAATGGACTTGGTGACGGTTGTACTGTACAAGACGAGTCCCATTTTGGTTTTATCCATGCCGATATCAAGCTGTCCGACCAGGTTTTCCAATGAGTTTTTAAAAAGCAAGAAGTCGTCTGCGTTGATACTGTCTGATCCGTCAATCATTACGACTACGTCAAACGCCTGCTGACATGGTACTTTAATAAAAAAAAAAAATAAAAAAAAACACATATCATCTCTGAAGAAGGTAACAAGCTGAAAGTATGCTAAGATATTATGTATATACGAATTGAATATAGATTAAATAACAACTTGCTCTCTCGAAAATGGATTAAATGTTTTATTTTACCAAGAATTAATGAAAACCCTTGTTACTAATATATTTATAAAATCAAAATAGGAATCTGTCCAACTTCGTCACTTAAACTTTGATTAACATCAAGTTGTTGGACCAAGGGGAGGGTGGTTGTAACTCGAACCACACTTTGTAGAACAAGGTGATTAAGAACATACGTTAATTATAAGATTAGACAATAATTAATTGACTATGTATTCAATCTTTGAATTAACTGATGATGGAGTTAAATATATCGACCAATGCTATACTTCAGTAAATATTGAAATATTGTCATCATTAAACTGAGCCAACGCCTCAATAACCAATATGATGCAACATAAACAACATATCGACCAATATAACAGTGAATCAATATTTAAATGGTTTTACTTGACGAACTTATTACAAATTGATATGTGCAGTAAGTCAATATTTTCACTGTTAAAATAGTACTATTCATAAATATATTTGGATTAAAATTACTAAATCAATATCTCGCTAAAATTTGTTCTCTGACAATAATACATTATCAAATAGACGTATTTAAACGAACTTCGAGTGAATCTATTCATAACGTTATACTTTTCTAAGGTAAAGTTTCCATAAAGTCGATTATTCGAGTCACTTAAGACGGGGAATGTTAGAAAGAATTTATTCTCGATTTTTAGTGATAAATTTTTATTTTTATTTTAATTTGTTTACAATTATTCAAACTAGCATTGGTAAAGTAAAATTTAAAAAAAAACGTTTTTCAAAACTATATATGTGTATCGGAAAAAAAGGAAATGAAGAGAGTTTTACGTCTTAGTCTTCAGTACCTCATGGGCTAATGAGCAGGGGGAACGCCAAGCAGTGTTCAATGGGGGAAATTTTGCTAGGACAACAGTATTAGCTTACTATTTTTGAGATTTCCAACTGTCGATGGATCTTTAACGTGTACAGTCTATAGCATTCGGGGCCTCGTTTGTGTATCGACACCATTATAATTCCTAGCCTTTATTTCCGTCGTTCCAATTTTCAGATAAAGCCGACTTTTTGGCCAAGTGAAAACGCTGTTATAGATTCTAGAAAACCTGTACACAATCTCT
Organism: Nipponacmea schrenckii; assembly: GCA_030562195.1. Taxonomy (NCBI): domain Eukaryota; kingdom Metazoa; phylum Mollusca; class Gastropoda; family Lottiidae; genus Nipponacmea; species Nipponacmea schrenckii. The sequence continues at coordinate 20,593,528 of CM060201.1, forward strand.
TGAAAAATTCTGATTAATGAAATGGTACTTACAGTTTGCGGGTGTTACAGGTATAACTAATAAGGTACAGAGAAGCACACCCAATAAAGTCTGTTTCGATTCCATCTTTCTGAAATTATCGATTAAATATCAATTAATATTCTTCAGGTAAAAAATATCGTCTTCATCGGCCCATAAGGTGCCGTAGACTAGGACGTAAAACTCCATTTATTTCACTGTCTTCATCTGCCCATAAGGTGCCGTAGACTAGGGCGAAAAACTTCATTCATTTCACTGTCTTCATTAGCCCATAAGGTGCCGAAGACTAGGACGTAAAACTCCATTTATATCATTTCCGCCTGTCAGTGAACCCTGTCTTGATTAGTCCATTAGGTGCAAAAGACTAGGACGTAAAATTCCATTCATTTGATTCTATTTTGAAGTAGAAATAGAATGATATAGACTGTATATTGAAATTCAGAAAGAGAAACTTTGTAAGAAGGCGTTTTTGGTCAAGATACACCAAGGTATCAAATACAAAAAAATACAATATATACAATTGTCCTTTCGTTCAATATAAATTTTATTACCCTAAAAACATGCGGTATAATTTGAAGCCAACTGAAGGAAAATAACTAAGTCCAAGATCTAAAACTGAAAAAAATCTCGAACCACCAAAAAATTAGATTTCCTAAAGAGACAACGTCGTATAAATCGAACTTAAAGATTATAATATGAGCAAAGACATCTTAATATAAAAAAGAAATTTTCTTATAATCCGTTTATTTAATCATTCAATTTTAGTTGTTTTATTCTAGTTTATTTAAATTTTGGATAAACCTGAATTTTTAGAATAAAACGAAATTAAAATTTCTAGAATTTTTTCGATTGAAATCAATTTTGATTCTGTATTTGAACTGGAATCATATCATTGTAATTATTGGTAAAATTGAAAGATAACGCCAATAACAAAAAGAAATTTTATAATTAGGATAAAAACGGGAAAAAATAAATGTAATATTACACTACGGTGTCTTTATTGGTAATTAAGTCAACACAATTAAAATAAAATTTAAAAAATTCTGATTTTAAATCTTAAATATTAAATTATTAAAATTAACTTACTTTTGTTCTTGGTTGAAATTGACCAGCAATTCCGAAATAAAATATATATTTTAATGTATCCCTGTCTTAAAGCTTTCTTGGTACTGAAGACTTTGACAAACTGCTTGTTATTTATACTCCAATACCATCCCGAATGACGAGAAATTAAATAAAAAAATACGTCAGAAATCTTTCGATCCTCCTTATATTGTTACTCAATCTCCTTAAACTGTTGTCTAATATAACACACTCGGTATTACTTCCACCGTGGTCGGTATCGTACAGGACGGTACCAACTCGCTACTCATTACACACTCGGTATTACTTCCACCGTGGTCGGTATCGTACAGGACGGTACCAACTCGCTACTCATTACACACTCGGTGTTACTTCCACCGTGGTCGGTATCGTACAGGACGGTACCAACTCGCTACTCATTACACACACGGTATTACTTCCACCGTGGTCGGTATCGTACAGGACGGTACCAACTCGCTACGCATTACACACTCGGTATTACTTCCACCGTGGTCGGTATCGTACAGGACGGTACCAACTCGCTACTCATTACACACTCGGTGTTACTTCCACCGTGGTCGGTATCGTACAGGACGGTACCAACTCGCTACTCATTACACACTCGGTATTACTTCCACCGTGGTCGGTATCGTACAGGACGGTACCAACTCGCTACTCATTACACACTCGGTGTTACTTCCACCGTGGTCGGTATCGTACAGGACGGTACCAACTCGCTACGCATTACACACTCGGTGTTACTTCCACCGTGGTCGGTATCGTACAGGACGGTACCAACTCGCTACTCATTACACACTCGGTATTACTTCCACCGTGGTCGGTATCGTACAGGACGGTACCAACTCGCTACTCATTACACACACGGTATTACTTCCACCGTGGTCGGTATCGTACAGGACGGTACCAACTCGCTACGCATTACAGGATAGAAGGATAATTGTAAACAGGAAGTGTCGTGGACTTTGGGCGTGCCCCGGTCGTGGACGGGTTGATTACCAAATCGCCAAATAAATGGATTATGTGAAAGAGAGGAGGAAAGAGGAGGGGTAGCTCTTCACTCCAAGTGAAGTTCTCGACAACACCTTGCAACTCAATAAGACATGTAGTGTAGAGGACATTTACTTAAACAGGTGGTTGGGTTTTTATTGAAGGAGAGGGGTGGGGGCATCTCATCCTGTCGTTGCGCATCCAAGATTGTCATTCCCAAACTGCTAAACCTGATCTAGCCCGAGTGTTTGGTTAGACTAGGCTATATATAATAACGAGTGTAGAGTTGGTCTGAAGATACAGTGTAAACACGGGGTTTTGACAAGTTTTTGAGCGGGTTACCAGGTCTTTATGCAAACTTGTTAAGTAGACGGTAAAGAAGTTCTTTTTAATAAAATGGTAGCCAACAATAAAATAGTAATGTTAATTTTCGACATTGTCATCACTCGACAGCCCTCTTAATAAACCTCGACAGGAATCTTAAGGGTGGGTTTTGTGTGATGGATATTTTTAATATCTTTACCAGTAATTACTATACACTTTGTTGATATCATCATACCATATATGGGCATTCTACATCCAGTCGGTTATTTCACTCTAGACTAGGTATAATATTGCTTTGTGATTTAAGGCGTTGATTTGAATTATTCATATTTTCGCAATTCTAACTCTTTTTTTCAATTTATGATTTATGTACACAACGCTCACAAGGGGGATTTTTAAAATACAGTCATAATATAAAAGAAATATTTTCTTTGTGTGCTTAGGCGTTTCAGATAGCGCTTTCTCATCTCAAGATATATAGATATTAAACCTGTGTGTAGTTTAGGTGTTTGGGATGGATCTCTCGAAGATAAAAACGCAGTTCCTTAATTCTAATAGCTACGGTCTTCTTCATTTACATCTGGAGCCACGGTGACCCAGTGAGTTAGAGGCTTGCTCTATAACCTGGGGGTCTAGGGTTCAATCTCAGCAAAGATCGAGATGAACTTTCGGATGAACCCGGTTTTCCCCCATCAATGGGAAGGGGCTGACATGAAAAAAAGCGTCTAGTCGTTCAGATGGGACAATAAACCGAGGCCCGTGTGCTACCGGCTGTGTAGTTTAAAGGTCCCTTGACAGTTGGAAATCACAAAAAGAGTAGGCTAGGCTCATACCTGTGTAAACCTCATTTTATTTTCCTAATTTTCATCGGTTGATTAAATCATTTCCATGTCAATCTAAAGATCAGCTTCCACATCACACTAATGCCTGAAGTCACGAGTAAACGCTGTACGGTGTACAATGAGAGATTATAGGTACAGTTGAAATTAATTGAAGAGAATTATAACCGTATTGTCTATTCGAGCCTTGAGGCCGTGAAGTGTGCGGCATGATTATCGAGTATGAAGAAAATTAAAGATATAAACACATGAGTTACGGGTTCGAACACGATTGAGACACAATTCGTTTTTCTATTTTCCACAGTAATAAGAGAAAACCGAAGTAAGCTTTCAGACTGCGGGAAATAACGGAAACTGGAAGTAAGCTTTTAGACTGCGGGAAATAAAGAAAACTGGAAGTAAGCTTTCAGACTGCGGGAAATAAAGAAACTGGAAGTAAGCTTTCAGACTGCGGGAAATAGCGGAAACCGGAAGCGAGCTTTCAGACTGTGGGAAATAGCGGAAACCGGAAGCGAGCTTTCAGACCAGTGGGAAAAAGCGGAAACCGGAAGTGAGCTTTCAGACTGCGGGACATAGCGGAAACGGGAAGCGAGTTTTCTGACTGCGAGAAATAGAGAAAACCGGAAGTTAGCTTTCAGACTACGGGAAATAGCGGAAACCGGAAGTGAGCTTTCAGACTGCGGGACATAGCGGAAACGGGAAGCGAGTTTTCTGACTGCGAGAAATAGAGAAAACCGGAAGTTAGCTTTCAGACTGCGGGAAATAGCGGAAACGGGAAGCGAGTTTTCTAACTGCGGGGAATAGAGAAAACCGGAAGTTAGCTTTCAGCCTTGTCATTAAATTACTAAATCCTTATTTCGTATCATATTTTTTTTACACATTTTGAAATCCCAAGAACAAATGAAAGAAAAAGAACTTGAGATGCCAAATCTAGTTTTCCCCAAAAATTACAAAGATCTAAATTCAAACTACCACATACGTGAATGCGAAGAATTCCTCTGACTTTGTCAATCTTAAAAAAAATGACACTTTTAAAAAATCTGCTCACATTTTTATACTTTTCTTTTGAATTCCTCTAACGGTAATTAAAGCTAAATAAATACATTGAACACAACATAGTTTCAATATATTTAAACGTTACATTAAATACACAATACGTTTCTTAAGGCCTTTTATATTTTAATAAAACTCAAATTTCGGAATCAAAGGGAGTTAATTCTAGTACAACTGAACTAATATTAGGAGAAGCCAATTAAAAATATATCAGTTTTTTCTGCACAATTTAAATCTACAATGTACATATAATATACAATAAACTATTAATTAGGGAAAAAAAATCATATTGATAAGTATGAGAAATACGATTCTCGAGGATCCTTTCTATCAGTCAGTTTTAAAAGATATAATAACCACATGACCCTTCTATTTGAATAGGGCGTGGTTTAGACTGGCCAATTAGCGATGACTTATATTTGCTATGCTCATAGGATTTGATACAGAACCCCCCCCCCCCCTTTAGCTATGTGTTTTGATTTATGTTGATGCTTTCGGATACACGAGAAAACCACTTCCGGTTGAATCTAAAATAAGCACAAAAGAAGCAAAAACTTTGTTACAAGGATAAAAACTTATGTTCACAAGGATCCTTTGTACCAGCTGGTCCTTGATCAAACCTCTTGGTATTGATCTTACAAGGATAACAACTAAGGTTCAGAAGGAACCTTTCAACCACCTTATGCTGGTCAAACCTTTTGGCATTAATCATAAAAGAATAACAACTTAGGTTCACAAGGATCCTTTCTACCAATTGATGCTTGATCAAACCTCTTGGTATTGATTTTACATGGATAACAACGTAGGTTCACAAGGATCCTTTTTACCAGCTGGTTCTTGGCTAAACCTCTTGGTACTGATTTTACAAGGATAATAACTTAGGTTCACAAGGATCCTTTGTACAACCTTATGCTTGGTCAAACCTCTTGGTATTAATTTTACACAGGATAAAAACTTAGGTTCACAAGGATCCTTTGTACAACCTTATGCTTGGTCAAACCTCTTGGTATTAATTTTACAAGGATCCTTTCTACCAGTTGGTGCTTGAACAAACCCCTTGGTATTGATTTTACATGGATAACAACGTAGGTTCACAAGGATCCTTTCTACCAGCTGGTTCTTGGCCAAACCTCTTGGTAATAGGATAATAGCTTAGCTAATCAGTATTGGTGTTCACAGATCACCATCGTAATTTGAGTCTTCGAATCCATTTGTGTCCAGAATTATCCGGGTGTGAACTATTAAATGATAACCGTCATGTCAAATCGAAACCTAAAGTTAGTTTCAATATAAAAACGTCTCCGTGTTATTCGACCTTTACAGTGGATTTTAATATGTTAATATATGTATATATATGTACATATAATTAGTTATGTTATTAAGGCAATGTTTACATTGTGCATCATGACGGAAAACCACTGCAGCTAAAAAGATTTATAAATAAATAAATAAATACAGGATAAATTTACAGGATAAAAAGTACTGTATCTTGTTTCTAATATTTCTAACTTGTTACGATTTGTTGATAACTGAATTTATTTAAGATTAACCATTTCACTGTTTTTTTTGGGTTTTTTTTAGAGCTTATAGAAAGAGGGAGACAAACCTATAGGTTCACGAGGACTATGTCTTACACATAATTCTCAGTCATAACCTTTGGCATTGAATTTTCCTGTTTATACCATTCTCAACATCTTATATTATTCTTTAAATTTTAATTTTATCGGCTTTACTTCAGTTTCAGAGAGTTCACATAGCTAATATTAATTGTTGAGGTTTGGGCTTAATCATTCTATACCAGGTATTGTTAAACAGGTTTGGCTTAATCTGCATTGGATCACTTTCACAGAGTCCACAATATTTTTACAATGTTTGTTTAGAAATTCGGGTTTAACATTCTGAGAGTCCACATAGTAAATAATATTTGAGATTTAAGATTTGTCCATTAGATATCCCATCCCTCGAGTCTATAAAACACAGATTAAGTTCTGTTTTCATTTGATTTTAGAAGTTATTTGAATCGTCTTTAACAAGTCGAAAAGAAGCCGACTTTGTTGCCTAAGACCAATTTCCATTTCTTTGAAGGTACTAACGCCTGTCATTATTATTGTTGATATAACGAGGTGGAGGGGCGGTTATTGTCTAGAATAATAAGTAGCTGTTACCAGCATGGAGCACGCCTAACGGAAAGAATAGCCAACCCAAAGGCGTGTGTAAAATGTCAACACAAGGCGAGAATGAGTGTTTTTTTTATTAGTTAAAGTTTAAATAATGACATCTTTGTAAATAACCTCGCGTTGGTTTAATTGGGATTAGAAAACACGAAAACGTGGGTGTACACATAGTGCATGTTGTTACTGCGAGACCACAATTACACTTAATAACTATAAGGTGAAGGCAAGGGTCTAGCTCTTGTTATAATTAATAACATAGACACTCTGACACCGACATTACCTCAATAAACATAGACACTCTGACACCGACATTACCTCAATAAACATAGACAATCTGACACCGACATTACCTCGATAAACATAGACAATCTGACACCGACATTACCTCAATAAACATAGACACTCTGACACCGACATTACCTCAATAAACATAGACACTCTGACACCGACATTACCTCAATAAACATAGACAATCTGACACCGACATTACCTCAATAAACATAGACACTCTGACACCGACATTACCTCAATAAACATAGACACTCTGACACCGACATTACCTCAATAAACATAGACAATCTGACACCGACATTACCTCAATAAACATAGACAATCTGACACCGACATTACCTCAATAAACATAGACAATCTGACACCGACATTACCTCAATAAACATAGACACTCTGACACCGACATTACCTCAATAAACATAGACACTCTGACACCGACATTACCTCAATAAACATGACACTCTGACACCGACATTACCTCAATAAACATAGACACTCTGACACCGACATTACCTCAATAAACATAGACACTCTGACACCGACATTACCTCAATAAACATAGACACTCTGACACCGACATTACCTCAATAAACATAGACACTCTGACATCGACATTACCTCAATAAACATGGACACTCTGACACCGACATTACCTCAATAAACATAGACACTCTGACACCGACATTACCTCAATAAACATAGACACTCTGACACCGACATTACCTCAATAAACATAGACAATCTGACACCGACATTACCTCAATAAACATAGACAATCTGACACCGACATTACCTCAATAAACATAGACAATCTGACACCGACATTACCTCAATAAACATAGACAATCTGACAGACATTACCTAATAAACATAGATCTACACCGCTTACTAATAAACATAGACATCTGACACCGACATTACCTCAATAAACATAGACACTCTGACACCGACATTACCTCAATAAACATAACAATCTGACACCGACATACCTCAATAAACATAGACACTCTGACACCGACATTACCTCAATAAACATAGACATCTGACACCGACATTACCTCAATAAACATAGACATCTGACACCGACATTACCTCAATAAACATAGACATCTGACACCGACATTACCTCAATAAACATAGACAATCTGACACCGACATAACCTCAATAAACATAGACATCTGACACCGACATTACCTCAATAAACATAGACACTCTGACACCGACATTACCTCAATAAACATAGACACTCTGACACCGACATTACCTCAATAAACATAGACAATCTGACACCGACATTACCTCAATAAACATAGACACTCTGACACCGACATTACATCAATAAACATAGACAATCTGACACCGACATTACCTCAATAAACATAGACACTCTGACACCGACATTACCTCAATAAACATAGACACTCTGACACCGACATTACCTCAATAAACATAGACAATCTGGCACCGACATAACCTCAATAAACATAGACAATCTGACACCGACATTACCTCAATAAACATAGACATCTGACACCGACATTACCTCAATACACTCTGACACCGACATTACCTCAATAAACATAGACACTCTGACACCGACATTACATCAATAAACATAGACACTCTGACACCGACATTACATCAATAAACATAGACAATCTGACACCGACATTACCTCAATAAACATAGACAATCTGACACCGACATTACATCAATAAACATAGACAATCTTTTAGAAATGTCCGTTACTTATATACCTCTTAGAATAAATTATTGGATGACGTCGCAAAACGTAAAGCATATTTTGTGATTTGTGACTTAGTTTTAATGAACCACATGTTGATACAACAAATATAGAAAACTCTTTACAATCTCTTTAATAGAAATGTTTAGTTTTAGTAGAATTACAGGAACACAGATCTGATTGAAAATTAAATGATGTAAATTGATACTATCAGTGTCCCTGATATACATACAAAATATAGAAAACCTCTTTACAATCTCTTTAATAGAACTGTTTAGTTTTAGTAGAATTACAGGAACCACAGACGTCTGATTGAAAATTAAAATGATGTAAATTGATACTATCAGTGTCCCTGATATACATACAAAATATAGAAAACCTCTTTACAATCTCTTTAATAGAACTGTTTAGTTTTAAGAGAATTACAAGAACCACAGACATCTGATTGAAAATTAGAATGGTGTAAATTGATGTTATCAGTGTCCCTGATATACATACAAAATATAGAAAACCTCTTTACAATCTCTTTAATAGAACTGTTTAGTTTTAGTAGAATTACAGGAACCACAGACGTCTGATTGAAAATTAGAATGATGTAAATTGATGATATCAATGTCTCTGATATACATACAAAATATAGAAAACCTCTTTACAATCTCTTTAAATGGAGTTTTAAAGAATATTGAGCTCGATAAGGCAAGGGAGGTAACTAAATATCAAAGGTGTGGTGATGAAGTGGGCAATTCAACTCTATATTTGATTATTTAATAGATCAGATTCTAGTGTAATATTCATTCTACTCGAGATACAATAGCCATCATTCTTATCTGTGAATCACGAGTAGGGATTTATCACGATATGTCACCTTTCTTAACAAACTTGATACAATTTTTATATCCACCTTTACAGACGTACACCTTTACACCCTCCCTATAATAAAAACAAAACGCGATAAGACGCGATATTTCCCGAAGGAGGATGTTTGCTTATCAATTGAGTAGTTTTGAAATGATATGGAGTTTTACGTGCTTTTTGTGTTGATCGAACAGCGGCAAGCACCTTCCTGTTTACTTGCTGAAAGATGATCCATGCATCAAACAAGGATACAAGGATTAAAAAAGATACATGGGCATGAGGTAGGTATTCTGATAACGATATATGATCGATTCACATGACCTCGAAATGACCTTGACATGACCTCGAGACCTTGATATGCATAACGAATTATCTTTTTTCACAGAACACTGGCAATTTGCCAATAATAATTTAGGTTCATTCAGGTTAAGCAAACAAAGGAGTTTTGAGACATTGCCTTTCTGTATTAGGATGGACTTTGACTCGTTGGAAGATCTAGTAAAGGCTGTCCAATATATTGAATTGTGCAACAGGGGGCATCTTAAAGAAGTTGTAAACAAGGGTTATAGTGTTAGATATTGGGTTTGTTAAATATGGGTTATTGGTATATCAGTAATTAATGCCCAACCCAGACTAACCCGGGTTGAACCAACCCAGTAGCCCCACTAGCCCTATCTCGAGCTTGCAATAGTTTCAAATATGGGTTATATATTTCATATTTTTTTTTAAAGAAATTAAATCATAGACCAATCAGATAGTAAAGATAACATCTGTACCTGATTTACAGATAAAACAGATAGATAAGTTGGTGTCATTGTAAACCAGTGTTTCTATCATTATGTTTAGTCTTGTATTTTCTATATTTCTAATTACCATCTTGACAGGTGAGTATGGCTCTTTGGTACCCTCGCCATTACCCATAGGGACAGGGGATCCTCGTCTATAACCTGTGACAATACACTTTCTATCGATGCATTATGCATCCAACATCACCCACCCCACCCCGTCGTAATTCTAGTTATCAGAACCAGGACACGAGGATAATTGAGAGATATTTTAAAGGAGTGACCTCACCGAACTACTTCTCTTTACCTGAAGATATCATGACCCTTTACATCATTCAACTGATTTAGGCTATTATTTCTATGACGTGAGAACGACGCAATAGTTTCGGATGCATTTCCCACACTATACACTGCATGGCGTATTTGTTCAATAGTTCAGAAGGAGCAGAGATTGAACTGGGAACGTCATTAATCAATGACCTATCATCATATGAAATTAATTTAAAAGTAAAAGCTCAGTGCACTCTTGTAGTCGACCCCTGTGTCAAGTCCTTTGTTTTGATAAAATTGTAGAGTTTTTTGATAAATCATGTATCTTATCGTTGTATCTAAAGTACGGCAGGTTTATCATATAGTTGATGTGTCGCTCTTCCCAAGCAGTGTGCAATAAGGGTAACATTTCATATTTCAAGTTCAGGTCTTCCTCATCCCCCTTCTCCTTTATAGTAAATGTACAAACTTGAATTGAAAAGGGCGATTTGTGGAGTTGGTTGGTTTTTTGGATTAACCGTTTTGTGGGGTTTTGACCGGTTCGTAGCTTTGTCGGTTTGGTCGGTTACCCAATAATTTTCTAACCAGACAATTTCCCTATGTATGTCTCATTATCCATGTCGTTTTACCCGAACAGGTAGAATTACAACATGTGTGTTTGTTTGTTTGTCAGTACACAAACAATCTCGGTAATTGACACCCTACTTCAACTTTTTAATTAAATCAGAAAAAAAACTTCATTAAATGTAACACAGGTTGTTCAGTCAGTGTATCAGTATTCTGTGCTGTATTCAACACTGTATGTGATCACACAGATAAGACACGTCTCTGTGTTTACACTCTGACGTCACGTAAGAGGATGCATGCAGCATTTCCGGTTAAGTTTAATCAACGAATATTATTATATTATCCACACCTTAAGACTGCAGGAGAGAACCCAGGCTAAAATATCTTGCTCTATTTTAAGGTATAAAATTTCCTAAGATCCTATATTCCCGATGTACAACCTTTTATCTTCAAAAACATCCATCTCATATACTTAGTCATTGTTAAACGACCATGCAACGAAAAACTTATGAAATCGATATCGATTTATTTGTGAAATTTTAGTATTAGTATATTGGTTTTACGAAATACTCCGCAAAATTCAGAATTTCCGTACCTTTACAAAGTTTAAGAACTCATATTATTAGCAATGTCAATAACGTCCGGTTGGGTGGTTTTTGCTGTTGGTCAGTTTGTATTATATACCTACCCGTGTCATTACGTATGTCGTCGTACCAGCCCCGACTCGATATCTGTAACACATAAAGAAATAACTCTCGAACAATTCCCCTAATATTCTAAGAGTTTTATCAACTAAATATTGAAATGTTTCAGTAGGCTCGTGTTTTAATTTCACTCACGGACGAGTATATGTAAACTTTTCTTGTTATTAGCCTCCCTAAAGATAAATTTACTATCCAAGAGTGGATGGAGGGACTTTAACCTTTTCAGCTTCAAAGGTTTTTTCTCCCTTGTCAAGTTGTATCTATAATAATAGTCAAGGTGTTTTATCAAGCCGGACCGTCCTGTATAAACATGACTTAAAGAAGTCGATACGTGCAGTAATGTTTTTATTGTCCTATGTATAAACGTTTGAAGAAACAGAGAATATTGAGCAATAAATAGACAATATCTGGTACCATTAGAGATTTTGTGAATTTAAATTAGAATGGAAGAAATGGAGTTGTACGTTTTATTCTTCTCTCTTCTACTAATGAAGTTAAACAGAACAATGTACCCTACTGTGCAATCCTAGGTTCTTATCTTCTATTATCTTATCTTATCTCACTCTTCTATCACTAATGGAAGAAAGTTCTAGGTTCTTTTCTTCTATCACTATTCGAAGGACGTACTAGGTTCTTATCTTCTGCCACTGCTCATAGGACGTACTAGGTTCTTATCTTCTGCCACTGTTCATAGGACGTACTAGGTTCTTATCTTCTGCCACTGCTCATAGGACGTACTAGGTTCTTATCTTCTGCCACTGTTCATAGGACGTACTAGGTTCTTATCTTCTGCCACTGTTAATAGGAAGTACTAGGTTCTTATCTTCTGCCACTGTTCATAGGACGTACTAGGTTCTTATCTTCTGCCACTGTTAATAGGAAGTACTAGGTTCTTATCTTCTGCCACTGTTCATAGAACATACTAGGTTCTTATCTTCTGCCACTGCTCATAGGACGTACTAGGTTCTTATCTTCTGACAATATTCGAAGGAAGTTCTAGGTTCTTATCTTCTGCAACTGTTCATAGGACGTACTAGGTTCTTATCTTCTGACAATATTCGAAGGAAGTTCTAGGTTCTTATCTTCTGCAACTGTTCATAGGACGTACTAGGTTCTTATCTTCTACCACTATTCGAAGGAAGTTCTAGGTTCTTATCTTCTACCATTGTTCATAGGACGTACTAGGTTCTTATCTTCTACAACTATTAATAGGACGTATTAGGTTCTTATCTTCTGCAACTTTTCATAGAACATACTAGGTTCTTATCTTCTGCCACTGTTCATAGGACGTACTAGGTTCTTATCTTCTATCACTAATCGAAGGAAGTTCTAGGTTCTTATCTTCTAACATTGTTAATAGGACGTACTAGGTTCTTATCTTCTACCACTATTCGAAGGACGTACTAGGTTCTTATCTTCTACCACTATTCGAAGCAAGTTCTAGGTTCTTATCTTCTACCACTATTCGAAGCAAGTTCTAGGTTCTTATCTTATACCTATAATACCTGGCGCTATGAATGTTTCTAGAATAAGGGGGTTTAAGATTCTTTAAATATATTCAAGGGATAAATTCCTAAACATGCATGTGTTTTCAGTTTCAGCAGAGACACCATACGTAGATAAAGGTTACCCGTATAAAAATGGTCCCATACCGACTACAGTGTTCGAGATTACTAAAAGGGGAGATAAATCACCACTGCATTCTGTTGCCTTCTGTCCAACCAAACCTGGTGTGTATGGGATCTTCTTTTTTATTGGTGGATTAGATAGTTTATTTCTTGCTGAGGCCTATACTAATTACTTGGGTAGGATTGCTGGTCATGGGTCAGTATTTCACATTTTGTGGGAGATTGGGGTGGGCTTCCGGGGGAGGTGGTCTCACTTACCGGATTTACAACGCTTTCTAGTGGAATTTCGTTAATTTGTTGGCGCCTTATTCTCGAAAACTTAAGACACATAAAAGCTAGATTTTAGAAATACGGTAATCTGATTGGATAATACAAACTGAATTTACTATCGATTTTATTGATTGACCAATCAAATAAATAGAATACTAAAGTTATCTTCAGTAAGGTTTCTAAGAACAAGGCCCCTGTTCTTGATTTTACAATGAAAATCGTGCAGTGTGCAATGGGGGGGGGGGCTTTGTCAGTGTTTTGGTTGATCTGTAACGTGTATAGCTCATAATACATGGTATCTCAGCAATAGAATCGATATTTTAACTATATGTTCTAAAACTTTTATTTCTAGGTTTGTTACAGTTGGGGTGGATGTGGGATTCCCAGTCGAGACTAAAAATCATCAAACAGTCTTGAATAGTTTGAACTTGAGGGACTTTGCTGATGATTTTATAAAACAATATCATTGGGTAGGTTTGAATGTTAGTTGTTTTCAGCTAACTTGGTGAATGGGTGATTAATATTCATTCAGTTGAAGATGAAACGCGAATCTTCTACCATTCCGAGAATTCAGTCTTATACACATAACATTGTTATTATGACCTTGCTTTGTACCACTAAGGTGCAGAAAAGTCGGACGTAAAACTCCATTCATTTCATTTCATTTGTAAAACCCACGGACCCGATATGAAGTTAATTTTTTTGATGAAAGCAAAAATCAGAACAATCCACTTCTTTATATTAACTGGATAAATTAGCATACAATTCAAGAATGGTCAATATGAGAATATATTCATCAGTGAACTTACCTGGTGTCATAAAGTATCAGAATCCCTGGAAAACTCACAAAACAAAGTCATTTTTGAAAAAAAGCTTAATCAATTTATTGAGCGTTTTTAAATAATAAAATGCATCTCTAAGGATAACTACTTGGATATCTATTTATTATTTTATGTTATTTATGGCAGCAGGTATATTAAATAGAGTTCCTTATTGGCCAAGTTAAAATTTTTCAGATTTATGTTCATTCTAAGACGCAGTATTCCTTTTAACGTATTCTGTCTAGGGTCGGGATATACTAAAAGTAAAGTCACTTCCGGTTTATATTTCAGCTAGAGGGCAACCTGAACAGGATAATCGAGAATAAAACTAGCGGAGTGACGGTAGACTGGAACTATTCAGTAATCGGGTCACATTCGGCCGGAGCTGATGGTATCTTAATGATGACGGAACGTAACAACACTATAGCCAAGGTTCGTAATTTGGTGTTTGTGGTTGCGCTACTGCATGTGTGTATACGTGTTTCAACATACGTTTGAGTATTGATGAGTTGTTCGGGGTTATTCCCTTTAAAGAGCAATACAAGGTTAATTGGTAACATCTACGCAATGTCAAACTATTACCAATATCTTGTAATACATGAATATCGCTAGTCATTGCAGAAAATCTCAAGACCCTTTCGGCAAGCACTAACTATACATTTCCATCTATTTAAAAATAAACAAAACAGGAAAAGCTCTATCAGCTGGTAAAGTAAATATCTAGATGAATATATACCTTAAAGCTCTATCAGCTGGTAAAGTAAATATCTAGATGAATATATACCTTAAAGCTCTATCAGCTGGTAAAGTAAATATCTAGATGAATATATACCTTAAAGCTCTATCAGCTGGTAAAGTAAATATCTAGATGAATATATGCCTTAAAGCTCTATCAGCTGGTAAAGTAAATATCTAGATGAATATATGCCTTAAAGCTCTATCAGCTGGTAAAGTAAATATCTAGATGAATATATACCTTAAAGCTCTATCAGCTGGTAAAGTAAATATCTAGATGAATATATACCTTAAAGCTCTATCAGCTGGTATAGTAAATATCTAGATGAATATATACCTTAAAGCTCTATCAGCTGGTAAAGTAAATATCTAGATGAATATATGCCTTAAAGCTCTATCAGCTGGTAAAGTAAATATCTAGATGAATATATACCTTAAAGCTCTATCAGCTGGTAAAGTAAATATCTAGATGAATATATACCTTAAAGCTCTATCAGCTGGTAAAGTAAATATCTAGATGAATATATACCTTAAAGCTCTATCAGCTGGTAAAGTAAAAATCTTGACGATGATATACCTATAAGCTCTATCAGCTGGTAAAGTAAAAATCTTGACGATGATATACCTATAAGCTCTATCAGCTGGTAAAGTAAATATCTTGACGATAATATACCTATAAGCTCTATCAGCTGGTAAAGTAAATATCTTGATAAATAATATCCCTTTAAAGCTCTATCAGCTGGTAAAGAAAAATATCTTGACGATGATATACCTATAAGCTCTATCAGCTGGTAAAGAAAAATATCTTGCCCGATGATATACCTATAAGCTCTATCAGCTGGTAAAGTAAATATCTTGACGATAATATACCTATAAGCTCTATCAGCTGGTAAAGTAAAAATCTTGACGATGATATACCTATAAGCTCTATCAGCTGGTAAAGTAAATATCTTGACGATGATATACCTATAAGCTCTATCAGCTGGTAAAGTAAATATCTTGACGATAATATACCTATAAGCTTGTATCGACCATGCTGTTTTGATCATTGTAGGCTGTAGTCTATTACGAACCATTCAGTATAAAGCTCTCTAATCCTATAAATTTCACCATGCCAGCTTTGATCATTGGAACGAAATATGCAGAGGAGCACCAGGGGTTATTTCCCCCTTGTATTATTCCTGGCTTCGGTTTCAATCATTTCTATGATTATTGGAGACATTCGGAAAAATTCCTCTTGGAAGCGAAGGTAAGAGAGCATTTCGTTGAGTCTAGTTGAAGTCGTCAAACAGCAACCTTGCTTCACCTTTCTATACCATAGCGGTTAGAGCGTTGGTTCTATAACACAGCGGTTAGAGTATTGGTTCTATAGCACAGCGGTTAGAGTATTGGTTCTATAACACAGCGGTTAAGGCGTTTGTTCTATAATACAGCGGTTAGAGCGTTGGTTCTATAGCACAGCGGTTAAAGTATTGGTTCTATAGCACAGTGGTTAGAGCGTTGGTTCTATACCATAGCGGTTAGAGCGTTGGTTCTATAACACAGCGATAAGAGCGTTGGTTCTATAACACAGTCGGTTAGAGCGTTGGTTCTATAACACAACGGTTAGAGCGTTGGTTCTATAGCACAGCGGTTAGAGCGTTTGTACTATAGCACAGTGGTTAGAGCGTTGGTTCTATAGCACAGCGGTTAGAGCGTTGGTTCTATAGCACAGCGGTTAAGGCGTTTGTTCTATAATACAGCGGTTAGAGTATTGGTTCTATAGCACAGCGGTTAGAGCGTTGGTTCTATAGCACAGTGGTTAGAGCGTTGGTTCATCAGCTTGGATATGTTGAAAATGGTGGACGTGAGTTCTAATCTCGATCAGTGTGTGAAATAAGTCACTTATAATTCCAGTTCACCCAGCTGTAAATGGGTACGGATAATCCGGGAAAGATCAATGCCAAGAGGTTTGGCCAAGGACCAGCTGGTAGAAAGTATCCCTGTCACGGCGGACTTGTGAACCTTAGTTGTTATCCTTGTAAAATATAGCTGTTTCTTTCTTTCCTTCTTTAAACAGTCACCATCTTAATCGATTCATGAAACAAACATTGGCAAATGGAGGCAATTAACTGAATATGCCAGGTAAAATTTCAAGCATTTTAAGCAAATTTGAGGCGTTTAATATAAGGGGAGGTAACTCAATTTTCTGAAAATATTCAAGCCCACAATAATTTGTCAGGTGTTTTTTTTTTTACTCTAGAATTTTGGACATTGTGATATCCTTGATATTGAAATAAGATTAGGTAAGTTTTTTTTCGCCATCCTTTGATAATACAGACACCGTACATAAAACCAGGGTAACGGTTAACAAGGAACAAATAGCTTCATATGATAAATTGGTAATGATACGGAAAGGGCGATATGGGAATAGATTGGCGATGATGACGGATGGGAGACACGGGAAGGGAAAAAATGCAAACGAAAAGATTTTGGGAAAGGATTGTACCGAAAACGATGGTATGGAAATATTAAGATAACCTGTTTATTTGTGAATTTGTCAATATAGTATTTAATACAGGAGGCTTTTAGTCTCTGCGCCATTGTATTGCTCGTGTAATTTCTAAGTGTTGGATAATGTGAAGTATATTGTAGAATATTGATATTAATAGTCCATGGGACATTAACTCTATTTTAGATATATTCATGAATCTCTAATATAGAAGGTTAGATAGGTAGTTATCTAGGTATTATATAGAAATGATGATGTTTATTTGATTACTATATTAAGTTGTCATCCCTATTTATCATCTTATCTCTCATGTAAACCCTGAGAACTCACGACACAACATATATATATATAATTTGATTTTGATTTTTTATTTCTTTTCAGTTTGTAATTCCAAACACATCTGTCTGACCGGAAATTCCACTAACATCAATCTTTACCACGACTTCGCTCAGGGTGTGACGTCATCATATTTAGTGTACACCTTATATGGTTATAAAGATAACCTGAAATATCTAACAGACGCCAAACATATACCGATTGAAATAGAATCATTGAAATACAACCTTACATCCGCCATCTTTCCCTAATAAATATATTTATCTAACATGTTTCTTGTGTATATAAAATGTATTTGGGGACGTGTTGTAACACAGTTGGTTAGAGTGTTGCGATCTACTGCTAGTGAAATAGCAGTCTTCACTCTTTCTGATACATTTGAAGATTATCTTCGACTGACTTTGCCGACTCAACTTCAAAGAAGTTTTAACGATGATGTCAAAAAAAGTGCACTTTTATTTTTCCCCTCACTTTTAAAATGTACCCAGTAAACGAATTACCTTGAGACAAGAAGGGTGGCTATTGCAGTCAAGGTACTAACCAAGCTCGTGCTAGCTTGACATTATGAATATGTGATACAAGAAATGTAGCTAATACAGTCAAGGTATAAGACACAGTTCGTACTAGCCTGAAATTGTAAAGATGTGATAAAAAGAAAGGTGGCTATTGCAGTCAAGGTACAAAACAAGGTAACTTGACATTGTGAAGATGTAATAAAAATGAAATGAAATGAATAGAGTTTTACGTCCTACTCTTCTTCACAAAGATGTGATAAAAAGAACGAAGGCAATTGTAGTCAAGGTATAAGACGAAGTTCGTAGTAACAAATCGAAAAAGTAACAATAGATTGAACAAGTGTTTTTCCATTAATTATAAATTCCCGCTTTCTCTTCCGGGCTGATTAACCTCGGCTCAAAACATCTTGTAAAGGGAGATAATACACTAAGCGATCTGGGAGGTTAACCGAGCACCATAAATTTCAAACATAGTCTCTTTAAATAACCATTTATCCTTCTTGATTCTAGAATAGTTTTATTAAAAACGTCGTTAAAAATCAATAGTTATTTGTTATCACTGTATTTCGTCATTTTTTACCAAACACCGGACTGAATCGCTCGGCAAATTTTCTCATTTAATCTAATTTCTGCCTTCAAGTCATGGAACTAATTTACTTTAGGAGGTTTGTGATAATAATCAATGAATGATAATATTTTAACTACCGATATTTCACGCTGTTTTCATATGGAAATGAGAGCGATGGTTTTTTTTCAAATAATTTTATCCTTGATTACAAAACGTGGTATTTTGTTCAGTACAAGATGGTGAAGCGAACCGATTTTGGTGAATAGTTTAACCTAATACAAATTTCAACGGATTCATGAAATGCATATCACAATACGTATTCATACTACAATTGTCATTTACAAGGATTACAACTTAGGTTCAGAGTTAAAAATCTTTTCTACCAGTTGGTCCTTTCTCAAGCCTCGTGGTACTAATCTTACAAGGATAACAATTTAGGTTCACAAGGATCCTTTCTACCAGCTGTTCCTTGGTTCAGACCTCTTGGTAATGATTTTACAAGGATAACAACTTAGGTTCACAAGGATCCTTTCTACCAGCTGGTCCTTGGTCAAACCTCTTGGTAATAATTTACAAGGATAACAACTTAGGTTCACAAGGATCCTTTCTACCAGCTGGTCCTTGGTCAAACCTCTTGGTAATAATTTACAAGGATAACAATTTAGGTTCACAAGGATCTTTCTACCAGCTGGTTTCCCTTTGGGCAAACCTCTTGGTAATAATTCACTAGGATAACAACTTAGGTTCACAAGGATCTTTCTACCAGCTGGTCCTTGCTCAAACCTCTTGGTAATAATTTACAAGGATAACAATTTAGGTTCACAAGGATCTTTCTACCAGCTGGTCCTTGGTCAAACCTCTTGGTAATAATTTACAAGGATAACAACTTAGGTTCACAAGGATCCTTTCTACCAGCTGGTCCTTGGTCAAACCTCTTGGTATTGATTTTACAAGGATAACAACTTAGGTTCACAAGGATCCTTTCTACCAGCTGGTCCTTGGTCAAACCTCTTGGTAATAATTTACTAGGATAACAACTTAGGTTCACAAGGATCTTTCTACCAGCTGGTCCTTGGTCAAACCTCTTGGTAATAATTTACTAGGATAACAACTTAGGTTCACAAGGATCTTTCTACCAGCTGGTCCTTGGTCAAACCTCTTGGTAATAATTTACTAGGATAACAACTTAGGTTCACAAGGATCTTTCTACCAGCTGGTCCTTGGTCAAACCTCTTGGTAATAATTTACTAGGATAACAACTTAGGTTCACAAGGATCTTTCTACCAGTTGGTCCTTGGTCAAACCTCTTGGTAATAATTTACAAGGATAACAACTTAGGTTCACAAGGATCCTTTCTACCAGCTGATCCTTGGCCAGGTTATCCATACCTTGTGTCTATATCTACGTATTTTTTTTATCTCTATACTGCATTGGATCTTATCTTATATTATTATTTTACACTTTAAAACTTTGCTAAAAACAACAAAAAGTTTTGCCCGCAAGGTGAGAATAACCCTGCTTTGATTTATTGTAAAATCTCTGCGCTCCATTTGTTCATCATTGTTATGATAACAAGAAAAATGTTGACAAAAGAAAAGCTTCATATCCACAAAATCGATTTTCTTCTCTTAATAAAGCTTTTTATCTTGTTGACTTGGTTTTAAAGAGGGTTGTCTTTAGATTGATTGCTGTCATTGGGTTAATAGCATCGACGAAGGGGCAATGTCTTGGCTGAATTAATAAAAAAATTATGTCTGTACCAGTTTGCGTGTGGGTGTGTGTGTATGTGTGTTGGGGGGGGGGGGGTTCTGTCTTGTGATGCCTAACCCCACTAGTTAAGGTAAATGAACCCTAGTTAAGGCGACAAATCTTTTTAACGTTTCAGATTGATCATAATTCAATAATTACATGACGATTCCAGGCAAGCTTCTGCTACCAAGTTACTAGGTTTATTTATTCGAGACCTTACCATCGTCTTTTACAAAAATACAAGAGTCGGCGGTATCTTATTATGCACAATAAATATTATTTTATGTTATAATAAAGGTAAGAATTGAATAATATCTGTAACACATGTTACCTGTAAAGTATCACAATTTATGATTTTATATTATATTGAATAATCATGGTAACTAATTATAACATTCAGATTCGATGAATATATCATATTAGGTAGGCCAATATCAAAGCGATATATTCGTATACATATATCTATCACGTCATAGTGAGGGCCATAACAACAATCAATGATGTCAATAACGGTCGTCTGTAAGATGTTTACATCAACATTACCTTTGTAATTGGTTTGTATTCTAACCTCATCTCGGATTGTAATTATAAAAAGTGATACATATGTAGCTGAAGTTTAAGAGGAATGATTCTTTCTCGTAGCAATCTACCATTTATCTGTATTTGATCAGACAGCATTATTAAAACTAACACCAGAGATTCCAGTAAAAAATAAGATAGGATTCGTTCAGGTAATCTTTTCTTTCAAAGGTAATTTACTTTAATTGTACGCCTCAAGTTATCCCAGATGTCAAAAACCAAATGCCTGTTCCATTTTATTTGTACTTTTTTAAAACATAAAAAAGCATTGCCTCGGGTTATTGTCCCATCCGAACGAATAGACCCTTGTCTGGATTGAATACTGGACCATCAGGTTAACAAGCAAGAGTCTAACCCACTGAGCCACCGTGGGTCCTCGACAGCAAGATCTTCTACTATAGATGCCACTATAAAGGATAAAGAACAATGAAACAATTAAGGAAAAATATGATCGTATTGTTAACAATGACTTACAACCCAGAATAATCGCCTTAAACAAATTAAGGAAAGTCTTTCTATTGTAAAGTCTCTGATAATCCTCGTTGTTGATAATGAAAGCTAAACGCTATATTATTGGTGATATATGAAGCATTAATGTCTCTTCGTGTCATATGTCTTTATTTCTAAACGTCACATCCGGTTGCTGATTGATTGGAATTGTGGAGATTTTATCCCGATTTCTCAATAAAATATTTGTTCCATCTTAAGCCTGTACATCTGGGAGAATCAATCCTTCCCGTCCCCGACACCAGATTAGGTATCCTAGAATTGGACTGTCTATTATACAATAAGACACAATTTTACGAATAACAATTACTTTATTTAATAACTTGTGACGTTTCAACGAGGATACCCTCGTCTTTATCAAGCAATGGCGGATTAAGTTTGAGGGGGGGGGGGGTCTCTGTTTCGTCAAGAATTACCAATCGGAAGATGCTCTATAAATGATTAAGTATGACAGACACTAGTTGTTAGTGATATATAGCTATAAGAAGCGATAAGACATGATATTTATCAGTATTACAGAGGCTTAGTCTGTTAAATAACTAGACCATTCGCCCTGATATACAACCTTTACTCGATACCTGGACGTTGGAGACGGAAGTAAACCGGACATTCGTAACTTAAAGGGGTAGACTGGACATTCCGAGATTTAAACAGGTAGACTGGACATCCAAGCTTGAAATAAACTGTAATTTTATTTCACCACAATGCACTGCCCAATGAGGTAAACTGTTTCAGGATAGGGGCATCAGACTAATTTTTCGGTTTTAAAACTGTGGCGAATCATTTACGATGCCCCAGTTACATGTCTGCAGAACACGTTACCTCGGTTCAATGTCTATCTGAATTAAACACGATTAGACGATTCTCCACAGCTTCTATTAATCTTGTGAATTTCACTTACCATGATACCATCTCAATTCGACTAATGATTAGTTCGTGCTCACATTAAAATAGAAAGTTTGTTGGACCAGAACCATGGTAGAGATTAAACAATTTGACCTATGACCTATTGATGTAAATATGGTCTAATGATTGAATTATAAGCAGTAAAATCGATAAAACAACATTAAATAAAACTCCAGATTCGTTGGTCGTATTTCTCTATTTACAAAATCACATAAAATAAAAGAGTTTTTTCTTCACATGAGTAAAGGAGAGCCGCGGTGGCTCAATGGGCTTGCTCACTAACCTGAAGGTCCAGGATTCAAACCCAGTAAAGGTTGAGATAATACTTCAACTCTGTCAGTTGAGAGCTGTGGTGGCTCAGTGAGTTAGACACTTGCTCACTAACCTTAAGGTCCAGGATTCAAACCCAGTAAAGCTGTGGTTGCTCAGTGAGTTAGATGCTTGCTAACTAACCTGAATGGTCCAGGGTTCAATCCCAGCAAAGCTCTTGATTGAAGGTGATTTTCAACCACTCAGTTTCCCATTGCCGCCCTAGCAACAATTCCCTCATTGCACCTGACATGGCGTCGTCAGTCGCCTTTAGATGCAGAAAAGTAGGACGTTAAACTCCATTTCATTTCTAAATAAGTAACACAGTACTGTCATTGTCCTTGATAATTTCAGCGTACATCAATTCGACGTAAAACTCAATTTCATTTCGCAAATACCCGTAAATCATAACAAAGTATTAAGGTACAATAATTCCCGTACAAGACAAACTAATATTAAATTTTTCTATCAAATCAAACTTATAATTTCTGTGAAGTGACCACTAATTCTTTTATTATATCTCTATCGTATTGAAATAATCTGAGTAAATTGTACAGCAGAATAACAAGCTATGGTTTAATAAAGAAACTGGAGAAAATTCGATAATTTAACGCGCACTTGACGAAGAAAATAAATTGTTCAGATTTGAATGCAGCTTGATTTTCAACTGAAAACATTATGATTGGAGATATGACGAGTCTTAAAGGGAAAATGAAAAAAGAACCGTAATTCTGTTCCACAATTCTCGACATTTACCGTAAAATTTAAACTTTGTTCTTGCTTATCTCAAAATTCTTAATTAATGTTCTCATTCGACTTCTAAACGACTAGAGCACCTTGTGCTGCACGTATATTAATGGTGCCTTGTTTCTTGAAAGTCGAAAAAACATCGTCTAATGCCACTGTCATGTAAAACATTACCTCACTGTACACCGAATGGTGTATGTTTTAATTTGCCAAATCACGTGCTGAAGAAAATGGCTTATTTTGCAACAAAATTTACTTCATTAAACACTGCATGGTGCTGTTCAACTAATGATTTAGCCCAATCAGGTACACAAGAAGAAGGCTTTGGTTACTGTCCTTAGAAAATTTACATGACTGCAAACTGCATGGGTAACCTGTATAATTAGCAAACTCGCATGTAGAAGAAGACTGCTTTTGCTGCTGTCCTATATAACTTTACTTCATTGCATACCGTTAAACGTGACCTCAACACTTTGGGCCTTCAACCAGTTTTCTTTTTTTCTTTTTTTTTAGGTGTGTTCTTCATACAAAAGGGAGGGAGTAAGTTTATATGATTGATCAATATAAAAGCTTTGACAATCACAGCAATTTGATAATAAATGTTACTACGTACGCCGATCAATAACATTATCTCGGCTGTTTTTATTCTCTCACTCGCGTTTCCCGGAGATTTTCTTTGATGGTATATTTATTCTTTAGAATAGCGAGGTAAATCTTGGTTGTATTTCTAATCAATGGAAGTTTGATTTCTGATTGAGAACAATTTATCAAATAACACCAAGTTTTCAATGAATGCGAGTCTAATTGTGGAATTGGTTAAAGTTTTTGTGAGTTTCGGATCGTCCAAACTTGATCAATATCACTTTCGGTAAACTTTAACGGGACGGGCAAATGGTTTGGTTTAATATTAAACGGTTACGCTGGACCTTAGTAAGTTCTGATTAATTTAAAACCGGCAATATTTGAGTGAATTATCACCATTAGCTGTTATTAAAACGTTTTGTATTTTGGTTTAATAGGGGTACTTTATTTCCGAGTTTTTAAGAAACGATGAAACTTACTTCAACAATAAATTGTTATGTTTGTTTTGGAACTGAACTGGAGCAGGTTTGTGTTTTTGGATCATGACTGGAGCAGGTTTGTGTTTTAGGATCATTAAAGGACAGTTTTGTGTTTTAGGACTATTAAAGAGTGGACAATATTCGATGGATTTAAAAACAAAACTAAGTTTATCACTTGAAGGGTTTGATATTTAAAAACCACTTTCTGTGATACCTCGTGGCTTTGACTTTAAAAAAAAGCGATTTCGATTGAGCGCCGGGTATTCTATAACATATAATGAACTGTTCTCCTCTCTAACTATATCGAGAAGGATTATCAAACATTAGGTGTTATTTTCTACCAAGAGGCTGTTAACTATCTGGTTTATCACCAACGCCGAAAGGTAAATATACTTTAACTTATATTCTACACTCCATTGTAAAGACACGTCCCTTCTTTAAAAGGATGAATATACAACAACTTTCTAATAGCTAGAATAAAAAAAAATATCATGTCTACATATTCTGGGGAAGACGCGATGGTTCATTCAGGACCCAATGCTCAATCCCGGCAAAGGTAGAGACGAACTTTCATATTTGCGACCCCTTGTCAGTGATGCAGGTCGGAGGGACTGACATAGAAAAAGGTCTAGTCGTTCGGATGGAACATTAAACCGAGGAGACGTGGGTTACCTGCTGTATACATATATAAAGATCCCGCGACAGTTGGAAATAGTAGAAAGAGTAGGCAAATGCCGCTGTCCTGGCAAAATTTCTCTCATTGCACCTTGCATGACGTTTCCTTGCATCAGAAGGTGCAGAAGAGTAGGACGTAAAACTCCATTCATTTCATTTCAATGTTTTCTCAGTGTCTTCAGTATTCCATTAGGTACAGAAGAGTAGGACGTAAAACTCTATTCATTACTCATCCTTCCACTTTTCATATTCAGAAATCATACTTTATAACTTAAAATTATATTAACTCGTGAATAGACCGTTCTTAAAGAGACGAATATCCGCTGAACCATATTGATAAAATCGAGTTAACAAACTTATTCAAACCTACCACACCGTTATTTCCCAGTTGACAAAATTTCTTTATCTATTCATTCAAATACAATAATGTCGGGTATTAGACGTTTTAAGTAATCATCTATCTAACTTATACTTATATATCTTAATTCAGCAACATTTCATATAAATTGTGTCTTGTCAATTCGTGGAATTGATATCTCTAATGTGTATGTCTTCATAGCACTAAAAATCGAGAAATCGTCAGCGCGAATTGTAAAGTTATCGAACTTCTTTAACAGACCAAAGTGATGATCATAGTAATGTTGGCATCTCCAGTAAACTATAGCTATTGTCCATAAAACTTCTATCTTCATTACTTCCAATCGACTAGACCATTAAGAAATCTGAATTCTAAGACTGCCGAAATTGATGACTGTATTCTAACAATGCGATTTGATTTTATTGGAATATTTTGACGATGGTGTAAGTTATACGAGACGAGGCTGTTTACGGGTCTAAAACAATGAATGAAAGAACGTCAGCAAATAGCTCGAGAAAGAAACTTTTACCCCTACTGTCTTTAATTGATTGATTAATTTCTTTCTCTCGGCTAATTACCGTCGTTTCTTGGTAGACCTTTCTTGGTAGAAAGAAAGAAACACCTATATTTTACAAGAGTAACAACTTAGGTTCATAAGTTTCAGTGACAGGGATCCTTTCTACCAGCTATTTCCGGTTTACGTTAACGTGGTACAAAATGTAAGACGTAAAACTAAAATTTTACAATTTTTCTACAGACATTGAGATATAGCACTGAACATGATGTGTTTAGCATTTAATAACAAAGAAAAGGAAAAGAAACGAAAGAAACAACCAACTTTATTTTACAAGGATAACAACTTAGGTTCACAATTAAGGATCCTTTCTACCTTCTGGTCCTTGGTCAAACCTCTTGGTATTGATCTTTCCCGGATTATCCGTACCCATTTACCGCTGGGTGGACTGGAATTATGAGTGAAGATGACTTATTCAAGGCTTTCATCGGTTTATATCAAGTACTATACAAATACAGTCAATCGAAAAAGTCGCCTGAAGCTAAATGATGTTATAAATTGTTCTATTTTCAAGCAGTGTGCAATGAGGGACATTTGAACCCTAATAAGCCGACAATGAAAGTTGCCGTTCGTGCGGAAGTAATGAGATGTTATTGTATTGTTGATACAATGTAATACTAGTATAATTAAAGATATCGGAGAATAATTACTATATTGAACTATATTGTCCTGAAACTAATTATATTGTTTAGATATACCGAGCCGAGTCAGAGATACTCTTGTAAAGTTATAGGTATCATTTAAACACAGTCTCTTCTGCTCGTCAATAACTATTACTTTTTCTACCGTGTTAGAAGGCAAATCTCGTATCAACGACAGAGGTGATAAAAATAATCATCAATATCACTTGATTTTCAAACCGATCTTAAATGAACATCAATGGTCGTGGATGGTATTTATTCCGCACAGGCAAGATCTTTCGCTTTAAATACATCGCCCATAGCTTGATAAAGACCAGAGAACGCTGGTTGAAACGTCGTGTAAATAAAGTTAGTAATTGTAATCTATAATAATTGGTTTCTTATATCCTACATCTTTACTAAATATTATTAAAAATTAGTAACTATGAGTGTACTTTAACATCATGTTACTTGTATTGGACTACAGTATACTAGGACTATGCCATTGAAAGATTGTTATGGTTCAATAACAGCATGTAATCTGTAATCTAAGAATAATTGGTATATTGAACTGTAGAAAGTCTGTCTAATTAGGAATAGTAATATAATCCTTAAGAAGAACTACCTCTAGTTATAGGTAGTCGATGGCCGTCAACTCTTGTTGTATTGTAACATAGTTTAGAAGACTCTAGTTATAGGTAGTCGATGGCCGTCAACTCTTGTTGTATTGTAACATAGTTTAGAAGACTCTAGTTATAGGTAGTCGATGGCCGTCAACTCTTGTTGTATTGTAACATAGTTTAGAAGACTCTAGTTATAGGTAGTCGATTGCCGTCAACTCTTGTTGTAAATGTAAATATTTTGAAGTTAGTTATAAATTAAACCTAACTATTTAAAACCCGATATTCGATGGGAGCAACCTTTTTATAAATAAACAGTCTTAAAACCAAATTCTCCAGTGACGTTGAAGAAGACGGACCACTTCAGCGGGATACAATGAAAATAAAATGTTGCCAAGCTATCGTCGATAGCTAGTCTGCTCTTTCTTGATTTAAAACTATTGGACCATATCTATTATAGACATACAGATCGTCTTTCATTGATTCTGTTTCGTATAACTGGACAAGTAATTATTAGAAACCTTCATGGTTGGTGCAGTTTATAATTTGCAATCAAAAATCGTTCTGAATCACTAGGTCAATTGGTAAATTTGGAGATGTTTCTAGATGGTGATTGAAGGCTTGCAAATCTGAAAAGCGTATTAGTTAATTCTTTGACGCACTGCGATATTCTATGATGATGTTACCAGGAATATTTGGGGGGGGGGGGGTGGTGTTAAAGCGTTTGTTTATTTCATAGTTATTTGGGTTAAGATATTCAAAAATCGACGGTGGCCTTACTTGATTCAATTTATTTGTTTATTGTTGTCCAATTTGAAATTCTTCACTCGTTTGCTGGGATAATGAAATTAACTAAACGTAGTTTCTGATAGTGACAGGGCCTTATTCAACTCATTTGACATTGAAATGGAATGAATGGAGTTTTACGTCCTCTTCTGCACCTTATACACTAATGAAGACAGAGTTTGACATTGAATCTATATCCAATTCGATTCAGTCTTATCTTTTTCAACCATGGAATAGATTTTTAGAAATATCGGTTGAAGTTAATTGGAGACAAGTGTGTTTATTTAAGAGAAAGACATAGAATTTATTTTTATCGACTCAGAGTTATTCCAAGACTTGAGACATTTTTCTGAAGTTGATATTTTAAAGAAACGGTGGGAGAATATGTCTAAAGAATAAATTTTAATTTAAAAGGACAGTTAAAACGGGAAGTTTTTGATATATTCTATTGTCTTGTCGTGTAACATTTCAGCTTAAAACCTTCTTCAAAAACATTTCAGAAGTTCATGATGAACCCATTTTGTACGTCTTTTTATTACTTAATTAAGGTTAACACTGAACGTTTTGATATATTCTATTGTCCTGTCGTGTAACGTTTCAGCTTAAAACCTGTTTCAAAAACACTTCAGTAGTTTATGATCACTTCCTCTTTCAGATACTTATTTAAAGTTGAAATTGAAAGTTTTTGAGCAGATTTAAGGAGGCAGTGGGTATACTAGCGAGCTGGATAGGGTAGTTGAGAATGAATCTCCGTAGGTCAATATTGTTTGGGACATTATTTATTGACTAGTTGATAGTGACTAGAAACTACCTCAATAACAATGCTATTAAATACTAATTCCATACTAAATGACTTTTATTGACCCAACGCTTCAAGTCAGAGATTTTGGCTACTTACAGCTAACTCACTTATCGATAACAGTTCAGCTGGAACGGCCCATAATGACGGAGGTTAACCGGGTGGAAAACATCGCAAGCTTGTCTTGATATTGAATCTTAGACGTATGACGGGATTGAACCCTGGACCTTTGACGGGGTTGAACCCTGGACGTCTGACGGTATTGAACCTTGGACTTGTTAAGCGATTGACCCCTGGACTTTTGACGGGATTGAACCCTGGACCTTTGACGGGATTGAATCCTGGACCTTGAACCTTGGATATTTGAAGCGATTGAACCCTAGATCTTTAAAGCGATTGAACCTTGGACCTTTGACGGGAATGAATCCTGAACCTTAGAATGGATTGAACCCTGGACCTTTGACGGTATTGAACCTTAGACTTAACGAGTTATAGGGCTGACATGGAAAGAGCTGTGGGGGAAAGTTCTACACGAAACTGCATAACAACGAAAATACATAATTATCAATGTTTTAGAATGATGAAATCTAGATATAAAGGGGAAAACTGGAGATTTTCAAGAAATAATAACCTTTGATAAATCAATAAAAATCAACGATCAATACTGCACATGATTTTTTACTCCAAATTTGACAGAAATTAGTTTCATTTCCCGAGGAATTATCCTGGGATTTCCTCTAATTCTTTCTTTCTAAATTTAGAAAATGAATCAATTTCGAAACGTCAATTTTGGCACTGGTTTTATTTGACATCATTAAAGCCACTTCACTGATCACGTATGTATAAATGGAATGAATGATGCTATATCTACACAAGAAATGGATAATTTGGAGAGATAGAAAATAGGCGCATAACGTACTCGTTGACAAATTCTTCCCATAATGTATTCAAAAACCTTGAATAAGATTGCTTATTTCTTTAATGAAGTTCACCATTTGTGTGTACCAGTTCGATTTGTATCCTTAAACATAGCGATTTTTCTGGTCCAGACTGAAGATTGAAATTATATAATGGAGTTTAACGTCCTGCTTTTTTGTACCTCACAGGTTCAAGAAGACGGACAATGTCATGTAGTGTTAAATGAGGGGCATTTTGCCATGAGTGTGCCATTAGCCTACTCAGACTACTGGAGACATGAGAACGCCACATGAACAATAATGGATAATGTTTGTTTTGTTTGTTCAAGTATATATATAAAAGATTTTGTAATGTCCTAAAGATTAAAAAGACGTGAATTCGGAATAAAAACGTGATTTTTATACAATTTCTTATCTTTTTAAGCAACTTTCAGACGAGTTTGTCCGGAGTAATTAACCGATAACGATACATTAGGTTTTCTTATCAAACCGTTTTCTCGCCTATTAATATGCTTTTAGTCTAACCAGGCAATGTAATTTAAGATGCTTAGCTCAATAATTTGAAGTTAAGTGGTCAACTGTAAACACTGGCGTTAAAGTGGCCACTAAGATATTTATAACTTCAACAACTTCTTGAGTCCATGTTCAAATTGGAAAATGATTATTCTAAGAATTAAATCACGTCCAAAGATTGGCCAATCTGGAGTAGTAGTTGTATAGTAGGCACCATGATCTGAAGTGGCGAAATTTTCCAACTCTGTTAGTTTCTACTGTATGACGTAAACGGTTTCTTCACAAATAACAACGTATTTCTACAATTTTCAAGAAATTTTCAAATAGAAAAATAGAAAATGAATGATGGTTTTTCAGGCAACATCGTTAGTTTCATTTCTGGTTATGATCTATCTGTACACTCTGAAACATTCGTTATATTGTCGCAGAATGGTGTCATTCGAATGGAATAAACTGACTTCAATTTAACGATTGTGAATTTAAATAAAATGAATGAAGGTTTACGTCCTACTCTCTTGTACCTTATAGGCTCTTGAAGAACATAGCTATAAATAAGATAAGTATATGACGGTCTTCAAACTCTACTTGAGTAGACACATCGTTGCTAAATCCCATTTCTATCATAAAACTTGGAAGATAATCCACTTAATCTATAAACGATCTTTAATCGTAATGGAGCTTTTAGGGTCGATTTTTACTGACTTCCGCCCGTCTCTAGTTGACTGTTGATTTAGTTTGACTGGCAATGATTAACACAGAATAGATTTCACAAATAGTTATTACACTTTAAAACTAATATTCGTTGGCTATACGGAGTGCCATATTTCATTCTTTACAGATGCTGAGCATATTTCGCTGAATATAATTTCAATGAATAATAAACACAGTTTTTATGGTATACTACTCCTCAATTTAATACAATAATACACAACATTTCAACAATTACACTGTCGTCATCAGGTGAACAAGACTAAAAAAAGGGATTAATTTCAATGAAGGCACAGACCGAGGTCACAAAGCACTTGTTCGTGTGTTTTTATATGAAAACTAAAAGTTAGGACAGAACAAGAGTGTGACAGAATGTAACACAATCGTTGTCTAAAAAATTTCAAAACTTTATCATTTTTCTTCCAGTATCATGTGACTTTATTGAAATATAAATAGGTGAGTGTGACAGAACGAAAAATTATCATTTAGAATTATCTTATTTGTATAATGTTCTAATATAAGACGCGTTTTATTACTCAATTTTCAGCCACGCCTACATGAACAGACAATATAGATTCATTTAGATAGCTCAAATTTTGAACAATCCTTGTAAATATTCCAAATGGACATTATTAATAAACGGGAAACTGAAAAGTCAGCACATTACTTCATTACCAGGAATTATTAAGGTAGTTCGACACTATTTAACTGCTCGGGTCAAAGGTCGAGACTTTGAATGATTATCCTGAGATATGAAATCATTAAAGATCTGACACCAGGGTTAAAGGTCAGGGATCAGACATTCCATCTATCATCTATGAAAGATTTGACATCAGTCTATCGATCTGAAGTCTTGGGGAATTATTTACTGGTTTTCCTTTTTATTTTTAGTGGATCCCGACATGGAAATATACTTTATGTTTTTATATTCAGAAGCGACGTCCATTATCACTGAATAATCGTCAACAGAGCTTGGCTTATTATCTGATCTTAGTATATATAATAACACAAAATTAACACTAAAAAACGAAAAGAAACCTGAAATCCTGATTACAATTTAGCTATAAACTGAAACGAAACCACAAAACGAAACCCTAAATCTTAATTACAATTTGGCAGTAAACATTACGAGAGTTTACCAGGAATAATGTCTAGAGCTAGCTATCTTATATTGCGCACCAAATCTTTAGATTTAAATATATGTCCATAAATAATAGATAGGATCGTGGAAGATACAATTTTGTGATAAATTCATTTCAAA
Source organism: Nipponacmea schrenckii (assembly GCA_030562195.1). Taxonomy (NCBI): domain Eukaryota; kingdom Metazoa; phylum Mollusca; class Gastropoda; family Lottiidae; genus Nipponacmea; species Nipponacmea schrenckii. Next base: position 20,626,297 of record CM060201.1, read on the forward strand.
TGACTCCATTAAAATGTGTAATTCGATGAAATTAGGAGCCTGTTAACTTTGATTAATTCTCCTAGTTGAAAGGCCTAGCTTGGAACAAATATTTTAGTGAGAAATTGGGATAAAGGGTCTGGATCTGCTGGCTAAAAGTATCCAACCAAAGGCATTGGAAGTATTCTCGCTTCTCTAAACATACGTCTTCATTAGCCTTTAAGGTACAGAAGAGTAGGGTGTAAAACTCCATTCATTTCATTTTATTTCTCTGAAGATATTCGTGAATATATCCAAAATGATGTACATTCAAGAAACTTTAATAGACCACGTTGGTTAATTAGTGACGTCATAAATCTAATTAAACTTCTCTTAAAACATCTTGTAAAAAAAATCATAAAATATTATGTCTGTTGACAATATTTATAAACCCGTTTGTTTTATTCGTAGTTCACGCATTCCTAAAAAACCTGGTTCTACTTCTCATCATGAAGCACCTATACATTAATTAGTTTACTTTTATCATATAAAAAAATTCATTAGCTGTTACCAATCTTTGGCAAATACGTTGTTTTGGATTTTAGGAAACCTTCGTACTTGTAACAGTACGGTCAAGTGATGTTACGAAAGCACCGGCGCAGGTATGGCTTGGGTTATTTCTTTACACGGTTAAATTTCTTGACTTGAAATTGTTTGTTTATTTTTTAAAACCATTATAACGTTATCCTATTAAATAGAAATATATCGTGACTAATTTCCAACATTTTCAAATTTCCGGTATTCAGTGAATGTCTTTCCGGTATTTAATCGGTGTCGTGTTGTTTGGTTTCCTTAGTTTCCCGGAGACTGTATACTGAGTTTACAATAGCTGGTATTAAACAATGGTTAGAACTCTAATCAGGCGTAACCATGGTAATAAACATTGTTAGGACTGTTAACCATTGTCGTAAAATACTTGTCCAATTAAACAAGATCATATCACGGCAGTTCTTAATAAGATAAGATTATATAAAGGAATTGTTAAGAAAAATTATTATAAAGAGGTGCACTACTGGGCGATGGTCCTTACATGGAAATAACACACACGAAACTACGTATGGTTCTTACATAGAAATAACACACACGAAACTACGTATGGTTCTTACATGGAAATAACACACACGAAACTACGTATGGTTCTTACATGGAAATAGCACACACTAACTATGTATGGTTCTTACATAGAAATAACAAACACGAAACTACGTATGGTTCTGACATGGAAATAACACACACGAAACTACGTATGGTTCTTACATGGAAATAACACACACAAAACTACGTATGGTTCTTACATAGAAATAACACACACGAAACTACGTATGGTTCTTACATAGAAATAACACACACGAAACGACGTATGGTTCTTACATAGGGAAAAAACACACACGAAACTACGTATGGTTCTTACATAGAAATAACACACACGAAACTACGTATGGTTCTTACATGGAAATAACACACACGAAACTTCGTATGGTTCTTACATAGAAATAACAAACACGAAACTACGCAAGGTTCTGACATGGAAATAACACACACGAAACTTCGTATGGTTCTTACATGGAAATAACACACACGAAACTACGTATGGTTCTTACATAGAAATAACACACACGAAACTACGTATGGTTCTTACATGGAAATTACACACACGAAACTACGCATGGTTCTTACATAGAAATAACTCACACGAAACTACGTATGGTTCTTACATGGAAATAACACACACGAAACTACGTATGGTTCTTACATGGAAATAACACACACGAAACTACATATGGTTCTTACATGGAAATAACACACACGAAACTACGTATGGTTCTTACATGGAAATAACACACACGAAACTACGTATGGTTCTTACATGGAAATAACACACACGAAACTACGTATGGTTCTTACATAGAAATAACACACACGAAACTACGTATGGTTCTTACATGGAAATAACACACACGAAACTACGTATGGTTCTTACATGGAAATAACACACACGAAACTACATATGGTTCTTACATGGAAATAACACACACGAAACTACGTATGGTTCTTACATGGAAATAACACACACGAAACTACGTATGGTTCTTACATAGAAATAACACACACGAAACTACGTATGGTTCTTACATGGAAATAACACACACGAAACTACGCATGGTTCTTACATAGAAATAACACACACGAAACTACGTATGGTTCTTACATGGAAATAACACACACGAAACTACGTATGGTTCTTACATAGAAATAACACACACGAAACTACGTATGGTTCTTACATAGAAATAACACACACGAAACTACGTATGGTTCTTACATGGAAATAACACACACGAAACTACGTATGGTTCTTACATAGAAATAACACACACGAAACTACGTATGGTTCTTCTTGACTCCGACTTAATTTTTAAAAATGCTTTTATATTTCGCTAAATCTTTAAATCGATTTATATGTTTAGGAATGGCGTTTAATATAATTTAAAGACTTAGTTTGGAATAAATTGCCCTTTGAAGGCCAGGTAGAGATTAAAAATGGCTAACTACGTTCGTGTTGGTTATTGCCCTTTAATAACCATACCCCGTAAGACATATATATCTCAGACCTTTCTTTTGGTAAATTCCTTGCTACTTTAAGCACTGCCTAGAGCTAATTAATAAAGCGAGCAGTAATTGGAAGCCAAACAAGCAATTAATTATAACGAGGTAGATTAAAGTAAAAGAAACCGTGTAAGATATAAAGAAGATATCGTATTGTCATGGTAATGTTCTTATCCTCTAGATGGTTGTTATGGTTCTCTCGTATTTTATTCAGAAACTATGTAGCCTTAAAGGTTAGGGGTAACTCGATCTAAAGGGGAGGGGGGGGTATCCAGGGTAACTCTGTCTAGGGAGGTGTATCCAGGGTAACTCTGTCTAAGGAGGTGAATCCAGGGTAACTCTGTCTAAGGAGGTGAATCCAGGGTAACTCGGTCTAAGGGAGGTGATCCAGGGTAACTCTGTCTAAGGGAGGTGAATCCAGGGTAACTCGGTCTAAGGGAGGTGTATCCAGGGTAACTCGTCTAAGGGAGGTGTATCCAGGGTAACTCTGTCTAAGGGAGGTGTATCCAGGGTAACTCTGTCTAAGGGAGGTGTATCCAGGGTAACTCTGTCTAAGGAGGTGAATCCAGGGTAACTCTGTCTAAGGGAGGTGTATCCAGGGTAACTCTGTCTAGGGAGGTGTATCCAGGGTAACTCTGTCTAGGGAGGTGAATCCAGGGTAACTCGGTCTAAGGGAGGTGAATCCAGGGTAACTCTGTCTAGAGGAGGTAATCCAGGGCAACTGGGTCTAAGGAGAGGTGTATCCAGGGTAACTCTGTCTAAGGAGGTGAATCCAGGGTAACTCTGTCTAGGGAGGTGTATCCAGGGTAACTCTGTCTAGGGAGGTGAATCCAGGGTAACTCTGTCTAAGGAGGTGTATCCAGGGTAACTCTGTCTAGGGAGGTGTATCCAGGGTAACTCTGTCTAAGGAGGTGAATCCAGGGTAACTCTGTCTAAGGAGGTGAATCCAGGGTAACTCTGTCTAGGGAGGTGAATCCAGGGTAACTCTGTCTAGGGAGGTGAATCCAGGGTAACTCTGTCTAGGGAGGTGAATCCAGGGTACCTCTGTCTAAGGAGGTGTATCCAGGGTAACTCTGTCTAGGGAGGTGAATCCAGGGTACCTCTGTCTAAGGAGGTGAATCCAGGGTAACTCTGTCTAAGGAGGTGAATCCAGGGTAACTCTGTCTAAGGAGGTGAATCCAGGGCAACTGGGTCTAGGAAGGTGAATCCAGGGCAACTGGGTCTAGGGAGGTGAATCCAGGGTAACTCTGTCTAAGGAGGTGAATCCAGGGCAACTGGGTCTAAGGAGAGGTGTCCAGGGTAACTCTGTCTAGGGAGGTGAATCAATGGTAACTCTGTCTAAGGAGGTGAATCCAGGGTACCTCTGTCTAAGGAGGTGAATCCAGGGTAACTCTGTCTAAGGAGGTGAATCCAGGGCAACTGGGTCTAAGGAGGTGAATCCAGGGTAACTCTGTCTAGGGAGGTGAATCCAGGGTAACTCTGTCTAAGGAGGTGAATCCAGGGTAACTCTGTCTAGGGAGGTGAATCCAGGGTACCTCTGTCTAAGGAGGTGAATCCAGGGCAACTGGGTCTAAGGAGAGGTGTATCCAGGGTAACTCTGTCTAGGGAGGTGAATCCAGGATAACTCTGTCTAGGGAGGTGAATCCAGGGTAACTCTGTCTAGGGAGGTGTATCCAGGGTAACTCTGTCTAGGGAGGTGAATCCAGGGTACCTCTGTCTAAGGAGGTGAATCCAGGATACCTCTGTCTAAGGAGGTGAATCCAGGGTAACTCTGTCTAAGGAGGTGAATCCAGGGCAACTGGGTCTAGGAAGGTGAATCCAGGGCAACTGGGTCTAGGGAGGTGAATCCAGGGTAACTCTGTCTAAGGAGGTGAATCCAGGGCAACTGGGTCTAAGGAGAGGTGTCCAGGGTAACTCTGTCTAGGGAGGTGAATCAATGGTAACTCTGTCTAAGGAGGTGAATCCAGGGTACCTCTGTCTAAGGAGGTGAATCCAGGGTAACTCTGTCTAAGGAGGTGAATCCAGGGCAACTGGGTCTAAGGAGAGGTGTCCAGGGTAACTCTGTCTAAGGAGGTGAATCCAGGGCAACTGGGTCTAAGGAGAGGTGTCCAGGGTAACTCTGTCTAAGGAGGTGAATCCAGGGTAACTCTGTCTAGGGAGGTGAATCCAGGGTAACTCTGTCTAAGGAGGTGAATCCAGGGTAACTGGGTCTAAGGAGAGGTGTCCAGGGTAACTCTGTCTAAGGAGGTGAATCCAGGGCAACTGGGTCTAAGGAGAGGTGTCCAGGGTAACTCTGTCTAGGGAGGTGAATCCAGGGTAACTCTGTCTAGGGAGGTGAATCCAGGGTAACTCTGTCTAAGGAGGTGTATCCATGGTAACTCTGTCTAAGGAGGTGAATCCAGGGTAACTGGGTCTAAGGAGGTGTATCCATGGTAACTCTGTCTAAGGAGGTGTATCCTGGAAAAAAAGGTTTTAAGACGAGTCTCATTGAAAGCATTTGGTATGAAATAACTTTAAGAATAAAAAGATAAAATCCACATGCATCCTTTTATCGTTTTCGGGCATCATGTTTTCTTTTTTCGTTTCGTTTGTTTACAGTGACATTTTGTACGTAGCCTTACCCGACCGAAAGAATGTAGTTTAATCAGATTAACGGTGGTTTAGATTATTGATTTCTACCCACAGTGAGTGACACGATTGATATTAATTAGAGAAAGAAAATATTCCAATTTGATTTCATTAAAAATACATAAAGAATAAAATAATTACAATGGACGAGAATCCGCCATGTTTACTCCTTGACAACCCTTATTCTATTATCTCGTTATTTCTCACGATATATCGCGTGTCTTTAATAGTTTCAAATGGCAAGAAACACAGGTTTAATATAAAAAATATAACAATATGAAAAAGAATGAAATTTCACAAATTTCAATAAAAATAGTAACTGAATTGGACAGACAACTCGAATTCATTAGAACAAATCATTCAACTTTTATTTTCTATAAAATATCAACAGAAATTCAGTTTTATGTCCTACTTAAGGAAAAGATTCATCTAAATATTCGCTTGCATTCAGGAGTAATTCGATTAAAATATACTTAACGTGTTTTATTTTCGTTTCATTAATTTTCTCTGGTTTTAATCCTTATTATGATATATCAAAAATAGAGAACAAAACAAGTTAGGTTCACAATCAAGAATCCTATCTGCCAGCTGGCCCTTGGCCAAACCTCTTAGTATTGATCCTACAAGGATAACAACTTAGGTTCACTAGGATCCTTTCAACCAGCTGTTCCTTAACCAAACCTCTTGGTATTGATTTTACAAGGATAACAACTTAGGTTCACAGTTAAGGATCCTTTCTATCAGCTGGTCCTTGGTCAAACCTCTTAGTATTGATTTTACAAGGATAACACTTAGGTTCACAGGATCCTTTCACCAGCTGGTCTTGCAAACCTCTTGGTATTGATTTAACAAGGATAACAACTTGGTTCCAAGGATCCTTTCTACAGTGGTCCTTGGTCAAACCTCTTGCATTGATGCACTGTTAACTAGAATTATAATAAGTGACATAAAAAGGTCATCGAACTTTTTGTGACATGTACTCAACCCTATGGTATTGATTTCAAGGGATATGGGTAACTAGACCCCATTTCGGCATCGAGTCCATTGTTTACTCGTTTTATATATGATTTTCAAGATACAACTTAGAAGTGATTTTTATACTGTTGATAACTTTGTTATTGTGTAACGGATACGAATTAGTTCGACAGTTAGGATTCTATATTTAATAACCTTTAATTAATTATTATTTCAAGGTTAATAACTAGGTTTACTACGATCTTTTACTTGCATTTTCATTTATAGACCTTCTTTCATTCCTACTTTCAATTTCTTCAAACAAGAATTCAGCATTTTCATTTGAAATTTAAAATAAAAACATTTGTTTCTTTGTGTCGGTATTTTTGTTGTCAGCTGTATTGAGGAATTCACATCAAAGTTTATTTTAATTAAACTATATTCATTAGAATTGGTAATTAGGTCATGGTAAAATGGTGACTGTAGTCAAAAAGGGAAATATGTGACCTAGATTTCATTAATATATATATATGAATTGCCTCCCTTGAATCAACAAAAAATGATATAGTACTAGCCCCTCGGAACAATCGATTCTAGCCACGGGCCTAAGTTTAATATTAGTTTTAATTTTCCGATTACACAACATAACACTCGTAAAATCTGTTATTTATAATATAAATAATTCATCAAATATCATTAAGAAAAGGTCACAGGGTCACGCTACACGTGCTAGAAAAATTTAAATAATTGATTATATAATAGGAATAATTAATTATTTCTTTCAATTAAAAAAAAGTCGTATAATACCACTACATTATAGACTTGAGACGTATATTCAATATATTTGTGTATATTTCTAATATCGAGTAGACCACCATTTTAAATCGAGTTATCTTCCTTAGATATCAATAGATTTTCCTTTTAGACAGTGTGCATATTCTTTTTTCGCTTACTGTCAAAATACGAAGACGGTGAAAAATTTAGTCCTACAATGGTTATAGTTTTGTTTTAAAGGTCAGGGACAAATTGTAGGTGTATACACTTTGATGTTTCCAGCTCAGCATTTCGTTTGTCAAACGAGCTCAATGATGTTATTAACTAAGCATTTAATGAAGTTGAAATTGTACCAACTGTTGGTCTATTTCCTTAACAATTTCAATTCCAAAAATTGTTAATAAATCTATTTTTCTTTTTCAGAAAATGACCTAATATGGATCTTTATGGTTTCGTCTGGTTCGTAGCACTATTACAGGAAGTGACATCATGTTTTCTAACGGAGAAATTACCTAGTTTAGAGGGCAACGAATGGTTCACCAAAATCAGAACCGGTGGGTCTAATGACGTCATTGTATATTTTGATCGAAACAGTGTGAAGTTTAATGACGTCAAAAATTCTTCTAATGGCGAAACAAAATGGCGATGTTTTATGAAAATTCGCGGTCGATACTTCTTGAAGAATGTGAGACAAGGCGGCGGATATCTGTATAAATGTATGGGTATAATAGTTCGATCAGAATCGGTTATTCAATTAGAATGGTCGCATGTTAGTAGACTCGCTGATCCAGCCCTGTGTGCTGAAGAAAATAGTCTCTTGGATCCATGGCTATTAGTTTCGTATAAAACAGTGGAAAATGATTTTACGTCATGTCCGGTGTCAGGCGGGTTTGATATAAAGCATGCTGGGTATTACAGTCGTGATGTTCGAGATTCACGAGGCTACGATATCGGATGTAACCTAATGAATATTCCCATGCGATTGGAGTTCGATTGTGTTGCTGGTGAAGGCGCCATTTTTAATTTTCGTTCTAAAAATTGTGTACCGGATATTCATTTTAATATTTATCAGAATACAATTTGCGTTGCTAAGTGGAGCAATGAACGCCACCATTTTGTTTTATTACGCGCGAAAACTGGATTAGAGTTTTGGTGTGCCCGCTTTTCTGTGGAAATTGAAAATCAAAATGAAACGGAGCTATATTTATTCTCGGATGTAGCGTGTCTCGAAGGTGAATATGCGGAGGAGTTTGTGAAATTTATGAAATTTGACCTCCAAAGGGTCATATATCCTACGATATGTGCTGACGAGTATCCCCAGTGTAAGGAAGTGACGTGTAATGTGTTTTCTAAGCTAGAATGTCAAAAGACCTGTGGTCTCTGTAATCCACATCGTCCACCTGGAATCTGCACTTTTCCTAAACGCATGCAAGGAACCTATCTCACAAACAGTAACCATGGAAACCAAAACGTAACCTTGGAAGGTCGGACCTTAAAAATAGAAAATGTCGGGCAGTTTGATTGTATCGTTTTTGAGGACAGTCCACTTCGTTCTACTCGAACATTCACAACTATGTCTATTTTCCAAAATGGCTGTCGACCTAGATACACGTGCGTCAGATTAAAGCGGCTTGGACCTTCCGCTTTGAGATATTCATTAGCTCAAAGTCTGGTGTGGCCAATCAAAAAGGAACGAATTGGCGCGAATATTTGTAATGAGGACAATTTTCGCGCCGATGGCGACCCAATTCGTGATACGTTTAGGTCCTACAAAAAGACTGGAAAACCAATGATAAAAATCTACCCGAAGCCCAAATTCATAAACTGTGGAATAAATACGTCATATACAATCCGCGCCGAACTACCAGACGGCTCAATCTGTCATGGCGGATTTTACCAGCATTGTAAAAACGAGACAAAACTACGTTTCGATTTTCATACATGTAATTCCTTCATCAAACCGACACAAGACTACAGTTGTGCTGGAATATTTCGGACTAATTATTGGGAGCGCGCCGTTTTGATACAGAATGTGGTAGATCTGAACGATATTCGGTGTTTAATATTTAACAGTTTACGACCATATCAAGCCTTAATCGTAGTCGCAGACGATTGTGATAAGATGGCGTCTGGGTTAGTGGATAGTAACATTCGAATTCCCATTATGAGGCTCCATATACGCTCCGACGTTTATCCTTGCAAACACATCCAGTTGCCTTTAAAAGATGACGTCATCACCAATACCGTGACGACGACGGAATCAATCAATATGAACGTTACTTTGAAGGAAAGTAAAAACGTGAATTCTTTATCATTGGATTTAGAATTAAGTTCTACGAATTCTGCCGGTTCGCGCTTTTTTGGAAATAACGTAACCCCTGCATTCTTAATGTTTCTCTCTTTCATTGTTTTCGTTAAAAATGTATAATGTGTATGTTCGACTCTTTTCGCATCAATGTATCAAAATGTATATAGTATACAATATATTAAATTAATACATATTCTTACTCATTATAAAATGATGTTACAAAGTGTCAACTGCCGTCTAATGGTTTCTTGATACAACAGTATGACGCTGTCCTGGTAAAACTTTCCCTCGTTGCACACTTCACGGCGTTGTCCGTCTTCATTAGCCCATAAGGTGCGGAAGCGTAGGACGTAAAACTCCATTCTTTTCATTTCATTTCATACAACTGTAATTATAGTAATAACATGTACATGGGTTCTTCAAGGTACAAGGGAGGCAACTACCATCCATTATACCTTCACCAAAACTCTCACAATACTACTAGAGTATTCGATACTGATAATAAACGCCAGCACTCATTCTCCTAGATTTATTTACTCTATTTGTCATGGTAACAGTTTTAAACCGTTATTCCAAGGTGTTCAGCACAATCGGTCCAATGTATTTATGTACATTTCGGCAAAAATGGCATGTGAGCAAAAATGGCGCGTCGGCAAAAACGGCGTGTCGACTGTAGAAACTGTTCTTGACAACTTAATCCAATTATGTCGAGGCTATCAACCACGAGTCTACTTCTACTGAAAGCGGATATCAACTAAACAACCGATTCGAAAATAATCACACTTCCCTAACTCTTATCATCACTGAATCACCCCCTCCCCCTCCCCGCTCACTTACACAAAACAAATTTCCTTTCAAAAATCTTTTACACACAATATAAAAATTCTCCTTGACTAGCTGGATTACAAGTATTTGTTATATAGTAAATATTCAAAAACCAAATCACCTCTCCCACCATCCCACCCCCCGAAAATGAGAAACAATGGTCCTTATTCACGAGTATTGTTTATGAAGTAAATATTAAAGAATCACATCACCCCTCCCAACAACCACCCCCCCCCCCCAAAAAAAACCCATGGTATAATCACGAGTATTTGTGTTTCATTTGTCCTATATTTCATACTATATCTCAATATGATTTACTACCCAGGTCCAATTTGAATGTGGATTAATCCTTTATTTACCTCTCGTCTTGCTTTGTCATCACAAACTGAAGTCTTTTTAACTATTTCAAAAGAAAGTATATTTGATATATTATTGTCCTGGATCTGAGAATGATAAACTATGATTAATGGAATGAAATATAACGATATTGATATCGTACATGACTAGTATTTATCAATATTCAAGCGTTATGTTAGCCTTATTCAAGGTGGACGTACATAAAAAAATAAATAAATAAAATAAAAAAAACTATCCGGTTGAGATTAGAACTATCAACTTGGGCAATTGACGTCATGACGACATTATCATTATTCGGTCAGTAGATATGAAACTGAAATCTGATAAAACTGAAAACTACTATTGCATTATTTATAAATAATGTTTCGTTTAGTTTGTGTACTTAGCTAGTGCGGCACGAGGCTACAATATATCACATCTATACACATACATGTGCAATATTCGTGATATCATTTTAACATACGCTGATAGCCCTCTTTTCAAATTCGCAATTCATCTCACCTTAGTGCAACTACACTCTATTATGTGATACAAAAACTGAAAAAATATGACTTATTCAGTACCCATTTACAGCTAGGTTGACTGGAATAATGGCGAAAAATTAATTATTCAGTACCCATTTACAGCTAGTTTGAAGGGAATAATGGGGAAAAACTAATTATTCAGTACCCATTTACAGCTAGGTTGACTGGAATAATGGCGAAAAATTAATTATTCAGTACCCATTTACAGCTAGGTTGACTGGAATAATGGCGAAAACTTAATTATTCAGTACCCATTTACAGCTAGGTTGACTGGAATAATTGGGAAAGATGACTTATTCAGCATCACTTAACAGCTAGGTTGACTGGAATAATTGGGAAAGATGACTCATTCAGCATCACTTAACAGCTAGGTTGACGTGAATAATTGGGAAAGATGACTTAATCAGTATCACTTAACAGCTAGGTTGACGTGAATAATTGGGAAAGATGACTTAATCAGTATCACTTAACAGCTAGGTTGACGTGAATAATGGGAAAATTTAAATATTCAGCATCCATTAATAGCTAGGTTGACTGGAATAATGGGAAAATTTAAATATTCAGCATCCATTAATAGCTAGGTTGACTGGAATAATGGGAAAATTTAAATATTCAGCATCCATTTACAGCTAGGTTGACTGGAATAATGGGAAAATTTAATTATTCAGCATCCATTTACAGCTAGGTTGACTGGAATAATGGGAAAATTTAAATATTCAGCATCCATTTACAGCTAGGTTTACTGGAATAATGGGGAAAGATGACTCATTCAGCATCCATTTACATCGTCGATTAAGATAATGACAGAAGGTATATAATAATTTTTGAGCTGAATTGAAAATTCTAAAATTCCCTCTCCGGTTTTTCCTTGAGAAAACTTCTTGGCCTTCCCCCAGATTATCCACACTCCTATACAGTTGGTCACCTTTGTTGACATCGTATCATGAAAACTGGAACCCACGATTAATCCCATTTAGATATGACGAGCCTGAAGTGGTAAAATATTGACTCTGTTGACATTGTAATAAGTTAATCCGCTTAAAATGTTTGTAATCTTATCCATACTTAAAGCTGTTGATCTACATTTTAAATAGGGACAACGTTTCAGACCAATTACATTCTAGATATCGGTAGCTGAAATTAAGCTTAATAATTGGCAACATTCCAAATTCATACAACTTGCAAAAAAGGGTTACAGATCATATTACTTAATCCTATTATTCAAAAAAAAATAAGAAACATTTTTATAATGTTAATTCCAGGTCCCCGTGTACTCGCTTGACCTTGAGAATATCTGTACCTATTTTGAGCAAGGTCACATTTCTACACGTCGTTAAAGAGACAAGAACCCACGATTACCATTAATAAAACTAATTATGATTGACTAATTAAGATAATGACGTCATATTAAATATTCCAACTCTCTAATACACTGGAATACAGTCCGTCATCCTTCTGATTATATAATTTATGTACAGGTTTTCTCGTATTACTAGTAACCTCCGCACTTTATCTTCAAGGACGAGAGTATATATATATATATATCTAAGGACATGGGTCCATGCAATAGGCCACTAAGTAGAATCTAAATTTTAATTTTCAGACTGTTTTTTTTTTAAACTGTTTTAAATAAATTAAAAATTATATTTTTTGGGTCGTTTTTACCCCGACCCCAGCGGGGTTTCACAAACACAAAATTTAAAACCTTTTTTTAGTTGATACATATTTAAAAACTAAGAAAATTTTAATTTTCTTGTGTAAAATGTAAATTATTCCAAAATGAAATTTAAAACTTTGAATCTTGTTAAAAGTTAAAAAAAATCTAGTATACTATATAAACATGATGACAATTTTAATTTTAAAACATTGTGTACAATTAAACAAAAGAAAGATCCCAAATTACAAATGTGAAAAAAATTTAAATTGTTGAAACGTTAAAAATACAATAAAACTCGGGAGTATACTATATAAACTGATGATGACAATGTAAATTGTAGAAACGTTGTGTACAATTAAACAAAGGAAAAGTATCCCGATATAAACTGATGATGACAATTTAAATTGTTGAAACATTGTGTACAAAAATAACTAAAGGAGTAGTATACCATATAAACTGATGATGACAATGTAAATTGTTGAAACGTTGTGTACAATAAAACTCAGGAGTAGTATACTATATAAACTGATGATGATAATGTAAATTGTTGAAACGTTGTGTATAAAAATAACTAAAGGAGTAGTATCCCTATATAAACTGATGATGACAATGTAAATTGTTGAAACATTGTGTACAATAAAACTCAGGAGTAGTATACTATATAAACTGATGATGATAATGTAAATTGTTGAAACGTTGTGTATAATAAAACTCAGGAGTAGTATACCTATATAAACTGATGATGACAATGTAAATTGTAGAAACATTGTGTACAATAAAACTCAGGAGTAGTATACTATATAAACTGATGATGACAATGTAAATTGTTGAAACATTGTGTACAATAAAACTCAGGAGTAGTATCCCTATAAAAAGCTGATGATGACAATGTAAATTGTTGAAACGTTGTGTACAATAAAACTCTGGAGTAGTATACTATATAAACTGATGATGACAATGTAAATTGTTGAAACATTGTGTACAATAAAACTCAGGAGTAGTATACCTATATAAACTGATGATGACAATGTAAATTGTTGAAACATTGTGTACAATAAAACTCAGGAGTAGTATACTATATAAACTGATGATGACAATGTAAATTATTGAAACATTGTGTACAATTAAACAAAAGAGAAGTATACCTATATAAACTGATGATTACTATGTAAATTGTTGAAACATTGTGTACAAAAAATACTCAGGAGTAGTATACTATATAAACTGATGATGATAATGTAAATTGTTAAAACGTTGAAAACAATAAAACTCGGGAGTATACTATATAAACTGATGATGACAATGTAAATTGTTGAAACATTGTGTACAATAAAACTCAGGAGTAGTATACTATATAAACTGATGATGACAATGTAAATTGTTGAAACATTGTGTACAATTAAACAAAAGAGAAGTATACCATATAAACTGATGATTACAATGTAAATTGTAGAAACATTGTGAACAATAATACTCAGGAGTAGTATACTATATAAACTGATGATGATAATGTAAATTGTTAAAACGTTGAAAACAATAAAACTCGGGAGTATACTATATAAACTGATGATGACAATGTAAATTGTTGAAACATTGTGTACAATAAAACTCAGGAGTAGTATACTATATAAACTGATGATGACAATGTAAATTGTAGAAACATTGTGAACAATAAAACTCAGGAGTAGTATACCTATATAAACTGATGATGACAATGTAAATTGTAGAAACATTGTGAACAATAAAACTCAGGAGTAGTATACTATAAAAAGCTGATGATGACAATGTAAATTGTAGAAACATTGTGAACAATAAAACTCAGGAGTAGTATACCATATAAACTGATGATGACAATGTAAATTGTTAAAACGTTGAAAACAATAAAACTCGGGAGTGTACTATATATAAACTGATGATGACAATGTAAATTGTTGAAACGTTGTGTAGGATAAAACCAAAACGAAGGATTCCCCTTTTCACAATTTCGCGAATACTTCAGAGGGTGGCCCAACAACTTCAGCTTACAGTCACCGTCATAAACAATTACCACCAAAATATTGATTACCAATATAAACAGATAAGAAAATATCTACTTGCACCAAATGTCCCCTTAAATGGAAATTTCAAAAGAGGGTCTAAAAATGGACATGACATCTGCCCCTCGTGATCGAGGACCTTCGTGAATCATGGGTATATTGTAAACAGGAGAGTGGACTATAAATGGGGGTAGATTAAACAAGTACATTAGATGATCGTTTACTAAGGTAAGTGAATGTGTACTTATATATATATATTGTTTATTATTGTAATAATCATGACTAACGGTAGTTTATTTTTATATATCGTTTCATTTTGGGGTTTTTTTGTGGTGGTTTTTAAAGATTTTTTCTTGATTTCTTACGTGTATCAGGAACACTGATAGTATCAATTAACATCATTTTAATTTTCAATCAGACATCTGTGGTTCCTGTAATTCTACTAAAACTAAACAGTTCTATTAAAGAGATTGTAAAGAGGTATTCTATATTTTGTATGTGTATCAGGGACACTGATAGCATCAATTTACATCATTCTAATTTTCAATCAGATGTCTGTAGTTCCTGTAATTCTACTAAAACTAAACAGTTCTATTAAAGAGATTGTAAAGAGGTTTTCTATATTTTGTATGTGTTTCAGAGATACTGATAGTATCAATTTACATCATTCTAATTTTCAATCAGATGTCTGTGGTTCCTGTAATTCTACTAAAACTAAACAGTTCTATTAAAGAGATTGTAAAGAGGTGTTCTATATCTTGTATGTGTATCAGGGACACTGATAACATCAATTTACATCATTCTAATTTTCAATCAGATGTCTGTAGTTCCTGTAATTCTACTAAAACTAAACAGTTCTATTAAAGAGATTGTAAAGAGGTTTTCTATATTTTGTATGTGTATCAGAGACACTGATATCATCAATTTACATCATTCTAATTTTCAATCAGACGTCTGTAGTTCCTGTAATTCTACTAAAACTAAACAGTTCTATTAAAGAGATTGTAAAGAGGTGTTCTATATCTTGTATGTGTATCAGGGACACTGATAGCATCAATTCACATCATTCTAATTTTCAATCAGATGTCTGTAGTTCCTGTAATTCTACTAAAACTAAACAGTTCTATTAAAGAGATTGTAAAGAGGTTTTCTATATTTTGTATGTGTTTCAGAGATACTGATAGTATCAATTTACATCATTCTAATTTTCAATCAGATGTCTGTGGTTCCTGTAATTCTACTAAAACTAAACAGTTCTATTAAAGAGATTGTAAAGAGGTGTTCTATATCTTGTATGTGTATCAGGGACACTGATATCATCAATTTACATCATTCTAATTTTCAATCAGATGTCTGTAGTTCCTGTAATTCTACTAAAACTAAACAGTTCTATTAAAGAGATTGTAAAGAGGTTTTCTATATTTTGTATGTGTATCAGAGACACTGATATCATCAATTTACATCATTCTAATTTTCAATCAGACGTCTGTAGTTCCTGTAATTCTACTAAAACTAAACAGTTCTATTAAAGAGATTGTAAAGAGGTGTTCTATATCTTGTATGTGTATCAGGGACACTGATAGCATCAATTTACACCATTCTAATTTTCAATCAGATGTCTGTGTTTCTTCTAATTCTACTAAAACTAAATAGTTCTATTAAAGAGATTCTAAAGGGTTTTGTAAATTTTGTATGTGTATCAGAGAAACTGATATCATCAATTTACATCATTCTAATTTTCAATCAGATGTCTGTAGTTCCTGTAATTCTACTAAAACTAAACAGTTCTATTAAAGAGATTGTAAAGAGGTTTTCTATATTTTGTATGTGTAATTTTCAATCAGACATCTGTGGTTCCTGTAATTGTACTAAAACTAAGTGTTTACGACGACACTGTCGTTAAAGCCTTATCCATTATTAGGATAATTGCAAGAACAATATTGGTTTCTAAGAGATACTTGTCGTATTTTACATTGTATATAGGAGAACCTACAAAATAAGAAACAAATAAAACATTTACCCCAGCAGTCTAAAAGACAAAACACAATATTTAAAATATATGTATATCAAAATTTTTCCTTTTTTCAGAGTTTTAAAAATGTTTCGTGCAGTGATATTTTTAACGCTTCTGGCAGCAGTCTACGGATATTCATATTTTCAAGAACGAATTCCCAATGGTGATTTTATACCTCATCCTTGTAAACCAAACTTCGTTTGGAAGGGAGTTGGGCATCAAAACTGGGCCGGGGGTGGAGCAAGAAATCAGTTCGGTAAAGATTTTCTAGCAGCAGGGAAACAGGTCAGTCTTTCAAAAATCTCATAAGAATTGTGTAAAATAGAAGTTCAGTCTGTAACTTGTAAAGTTGGTGTAATTTATCTGTTGAATCAAGCTCAATCCAAATTCTAGAAAGATCGCTCAAGCTGCTATACCTATTTTTCAAACCTCCAGACTTCAAACATACATAATAATGTTCACAATAAGATTGGATAGTCGTCCACTTTATCAGAATACCTTCATGTAAGGCGATGGTTATAACAAGTCAAACTATTATGTTTAACGAAAGGGGCTGTCTGTT
Organism: Nipponacmea schrenckii; assembly: GCA_030562195.1. NCBI lineage: Eukaryota > Metazoa > Mollusca > Gastropoda > Lottiidae > Nipponacmea > Nipponacmea schrenckii. Next base: position 20,643,561 of record CM060201.1, read on the forward strand.
CATATTAACAAAACAAATCGTTAGATAATCATTTTGATTGGTCAGTTTAAATCATGTGACAGAATGCATATTCATTACTATTGATGATACTCAACTGAAATAAGAATTAATCTGTTAACAGTGGACGGAAGAACTGTGTAGAAAAGATTCTGATGCTGATGGAAAGACTAATGGTCAAGAATTGGGAGATCCAAACTGTGTCTGGAGACCAGGAACCGTCCCTGAAGGAACTGTGACAGGGATATCTCACCCTGGGGTTTGTGATCCGTGGGGTAGTCCACAGTGTAAGACGAAGAATGACTGGGTATCTTGTGAGGGGGATGAATTCCACTGTCCAGCTATTCACGAGGAAGGTAAGATGTTTTGAAGAAGCCCCAAAAACTTAAATGTATGAGTATTATGTCCTAACTTTCTGCACCTTATGGGCTAATGAAGATAGACAACGCCTGTGCAATGAGAGAAATTTTGCCAGGATAGCGATATAAGCCTGTTCGTTTCCGATCCCCTACTGTTAGGTAATGTTTAATTCTGAATAGAGTTTTATGTTCATCAATACACTTTCTATGTGACTGGAATCTCCGTATAATTCTAGAGCTCCGAAAAAACAATGTAAGCAGTATTCCTTTTTCTTGGTCTTCAATAGTTCTTCAAGTCGACATGCATTATTCTCAGGGTAGTAATATTCAGTGAGGTGAATTAATATCTAACTTAGCAGTTATTTTTTAAAAAAATTAATGGCTTCACACTCTATTATGACACACATGAACTTTTTACTTTAGGTGTCATGACTAAAGCATTAATTTACCCCCGGACCAACGTACCGGCTAAAGACACAACATATATTTGTATGGGATTTGAGTTACCTAGTGATGGAGACTACCATATAATCGCGACTACACCGATAATAAATGAAAGTAGAGTTATGCATCATATAGTACTGATTGGGTGTGAAGATGACTGTAAGTTTCAAAACCCCCACCCGAATGATTTTTCCAGGTTTTACCATCATAAAAAAACTGAGGAAAAGTTTTTATCTGGCGAGGGTTTATTTGTTTCGATTACTACAAAGGGGAGCTACTCGTATCTACCAAACTCAATTCTGCCGGCGACCAGTGAGCTAGTCTTTCTATTTCAATACATCTTCTCAGGTCTGTATTGTAAGAGATAATGTCCTCTGGGGTGTAAAAATATACAATAATAGATTATGTTGTTTTTTAATTTCAGCCGAAGTGATTGACAAACCACGTGAATGTTCAATGGGTCTCAGAGGGTGTTCAAAAACGCTAGGACTTTGGACTCTAGGTCTACCTGGAGAGTGTTTCTATAAAGAAGCTGGTATCAGAATGGGAATGAATGGAATAAAGCGAGGTGTTTTACAGGTATGTCATGGTTATTGATCATTCATACCAAAATATCAGAGTTTATCTTATATAGTATAGCACGGGTGTTTTACAAGTATGTCATGGTTAATGAATATGCTAATGAAGACGGTCAACGCCATGCAGTGTGCAGTGAGGACACCTGGATTATTATGTTGTTGTATAATTTGACTAACAAAATATTGTACAGAACAATACTAATTTTCGTGTTTCTTTTTTAGTTTCACTGGACAAACCCGGAGATGAAAACAGATTATTGGGATGCTTCAGGATTAAATATTCATTACACAAAAAAACTGAGAAACTATGACGCTGGAACGTGGATAACCGGGCAACAGTACCTGGAGATTCCACCACTTTCTCCTAAAATTGTCCAGCAATCTACCTGTTCCCCTAGATGTACTAACTATTTAGTCAACGATACCATTTACCTCACTGCAGGATTAAACCATATGCATTATTTAGGTATTTAGGTTTGTTTCTTTCTCCGTCTTATCTTAGTGGGTGAATTTACCCCACAACGCATTGAGAAACGTTTTTACTATATAACGCATAGTAGTTTTTAGCTTTCTAACGCCTGATAATTTATGAGCACCATAAAGTTTGTTTGGCCCTGCCAATGAGTTAATAATGGTTTTTACAATTCACACTTTATTGATTTCTATAAATTAATATGACTAGGTTATCTATTTGGTATATTTTTTTTATATTTTATGAATTGTTTTCCAGGTGTATCTCAGCATGTAAAAATAACCCGAGCCGACGGATCCGAAATTATGTTAACAAATGATGAACATTACAGCTACGATACACCGGTGTTGCACACGTAAGGGGGATGATACAATTTATTATAATGAAGAATTGAATAACTTACAAAAAAGTAATCATTATGGTGTGAGGGCCCCCTCATTCTCGTATAAGATGATGCAACCCTCAAGACGGAATAGTGAAATTATAAAAATATTTCTTTTATAGGTACGACACCCCGGTGCCGGTTTATCCTGGAGATAGTTTTGAAACTGTTTGTACCTACAGATCGTTGTCCAGAAAGAAAACAGCTTTCTTCGGAGAAGGTAGGAATATCAAATAACTTTTTATCAGATGGGGAGGGGAGAAGGAGGGACTGACAGATTAAAGATTTGAAACTTCGGGACCATCGATCGGACAGATTCTTCTCACTTCAACTCTGTCATTTTTATTTTGTCTATTTAGGTACTTTTGACGAGATGTGTTTTGGTATTTTTAATTTTTATCCCGTCCAGAATATACGGGGAAGTCCGAATTGTATTACCAGTAACGATTTTGAATTTTGTGATTTGGAAGATCGACATTGTGATTTTAGAGCGTTGTTCAATCGTTCCCACCCAGAAACCAGGAAACTATTTGACAAGGTGCGCCATCTTTATTCCTCAGAGAACGTGTTTTAAACGTTAGGTAGTAGTGCTTTACGAATTCTTCTACATGAAGTAGATATAAGACAATTTCGTACTGGAAGCATGGCATCATTAGAGCTTTATTTAAAACTATTGGCCAGAATATGTTGTATATAAAAAGATTTCCCAGTGCCGAGAGATCTCAAACGTGCACAGTCTACCTAGGTTTGCTGTCCCATATAAACGACATAGTGACTACAACCAATAAAGCAACTTATTGCTTAACCTTTTTTTCATCTTTTTTTAAGGTTTTAGACGTCTGTTCATATGATGGACATTGTCGCCATGGTTGTCGAGCTGTAGTTGATGATGTCATGCGTAACCATCCATGTTTTAAAGATGGCGCGGCTGAAGCCGTTCTATTTTCAAGTTTGGTACGGGGTGAGGATAACGATACAGTCGAATCTCTTAAGTTTGTATCCGCTATGAAATCATGTAAATGTGATGTTGAAAGTTCGATTGAATACAAACCAGATGTCAAAGATCAACTTCTTAAAGAAAAAGAACAAAAAGTTGAAGTCGATGGAGGTAATACTGAAGAAAAACCAACGTCTTCAGGGAGACAACTCTTGTTTTCAATGTATGTTTTAACTTTAGTGTTGTCTGTAGCTATGACTGTTTAGTAATAAAATGATATTTTGCATTAATGTTATTATGATAATCAATAAAAGAAGGTATTTATTTATGAATATGACACCATAAGGTGCAGAATAATAGGACGTAAAACTCAATCTCCATTCATTTAATTTCAGTTTTAAGAATAGGACGTTAGTAATGAGTGTACTGGGATCTATAAAGTAGACCTAATTTTAGGTCGTATTATCCTCTTAGATTCTAATTTCAATTAAGACAGGGCTACTAATTATAATTTTAATTAACATAAAATGAAAGTAAGTGACAGTCGTCTTTCCAAAAGATAATAACCTAGGTTTGTGTCACGTTCCTTTAACAACGGTGTACTCCTACAACGCCTGTCACATCGTACCATTTCATTCACAATCCCAAATCTATTTTGATTAGAAAAAGAAATTTACTTTCGACCAATTAGATTCCTTTTAAACAAATTGTGGCGGGAAAATGTTTGAATAACAAAATTTTCTCAATATCAATATACTTTCTGAATATTTAGTCTCAAAGTTCAAAGTTCACAGTTCAGTTAATGTCATACAGTGTCACGAACCTTACAGATATGATAGTTTTCACAACATGAACAAAAATAATCATACACCTCTTCTAAATATTGCCATTTACATGTATTCTATTGAAGAATCTCGAATAAATGGTTTCACACAAAAGAATATTAAACAAAAGAGTTATGTCCCCTCCCAATTAGCCATTACTGAGAAATAATCCCATATGATACATAAGATTGATTTAAGATGGAGGAGGAGATAGCATCGTCTGGAATTTGTGAATATCAGCGACACGTGTTGATAACTTTCTATCGAGTTTCACATTGATCGATTAACGAAACCTGCTTTAGATAAAAATAAAACTTAAATAACTTAAATTTAATTCTAAAATTTAGTTTTGAATTCTGAAAGAAAAACTCTCTTAAATATTCTTACCCCCCCCCTCCTCAAATATAATAAACTAATATCCCATGCACTCAATAGCCCAATAATAGATCGTGTATATGTATACAAGTCATATTTTGTACCGATAACAGTATGACTTGAACAAACATCATCATGTGATCTTACGAAATCGGCACATAAACACTAGTTTACCTAAATAGATTGCGTAATTTACGAGACTAACTGGATTATCACAAAATTTGAGTACAAACGATCCGAATCACGAAACTAACGTCGAAATCGAAATTAAAAACTAACTAAACATTGATAGCTTACGAAGTGTATATGAGGAAGTCTATCAGGTATAAATAACTGAATATATCATGAAAGACTTTCTATCTGCATTGTACCTCCTTCCAGGTTTCGGTAAGATGCGTTTGTGACGTCATTGTGGCAAATAATATATGGGTGGAGATCATAGTGGGATCCCAACCCTAAACATTTCGTCTGTACCAAATTTATCAATGGATCCTTGGAACTGATACCTTGACTGCAATAGCCACTATTATGCAGCGATATGCTTCGTTTGTACGCTAGAAAATACAACCAACCAGAGCGCTTGAAATAAAAACTGTTTCGGTTTACAAACTCTCATTGTATTGGGTAAAGTACAATCCAATCAAATGAACAAGAACAAGGAAAATACTATTGAAGTCAAGGTATCAGACCCAGATGGTAATAGCTTAACATTGTGTAGATGATTTACCCCCCCCCCCCCCCAGAAGGTGGGAGGGTATGCTAAGGGTCGGTGAGGCCGGATAGACATCTCTTTAAAACACGCCCACACATACGCCCAAGTTTACAATACTGATTGACAGACGGACCGTGATGGCAATAGGGAAAGTTGAAGAGTGGGAGTGGTTTGGAATGTTTATTGTTAATAACATGTATACATGGGGTTGGGTATCTATTTAAAACATAACTAACGGGGTTAGAGTAGGGTAGGGTAGTGTAGGGTAGGGGGGATGTGTTATTATTAATAACATGTATGCCCTCATGGCTTTGGGTATGACCTTTAGTGGACAAGGGGCTGGTGGTTTCTTTAATGTTTAATTCTTCACAAATAACCGATACGAATATTAAAGAATATTAAACGAACAACACTGAAATAATTGTGTTAATATCAGTTTTGTTCGTTTATTTATGTTGTACCGTAACATGTTTCTTTTAAGATTTTGTAAATATATGGATGTGAAAGTGTGAAATGTGTAAATTCTAGCTGGTGAGACGAGTCGTTGTGTGGATACTGGAAAACTTGGTGAGACGAGTCGTTGTGTGGATATTGGAAAACTTGGTGAGACGAGTCGTTGTGTGGATACTGGAAAACTTGGTGAGACGAGTCGTTGTGTGGTGATGGATAGTGGGAAACTTGGTGAGACGAGTCGTTGTGTGGTGATGGATAGTGGAAAACTTGGTGAGACGAGTCGTTGTGTGGTGATGGATATAGGAAAACTTGGTGAGACGAGTCGTTGTGTGGTGATGGATGTAGGAATATAAATTTCCTGGGTTCAGTTTTACGAAAGTTTCGAAGAGAAATATGAATAAGTTATATAAACGGATTTATAAAAACTGTTGAAGACTTGAAGATAGTTAAGCTCAGTTGGAAGAACGGAATGCTTAAATACTGTAAGAGACATATAGACATATAGACATGAAAAATTGTCGAATAATTTTTCCCGTTGAAGAAGAATTGAACACTACTGAATTATCTACGAATAGAGAACATTGAAACTAATGCTGAAGTGGAAAAGCAGAAGCTTAAAAACCAGACTGTGAGACCCAGACCTACCTTGATCGTTTGGGGGGCGGGCTCCACTTCTGTGACCTTCTGGGTACCTGAAAACTTGTATGTTATTGTATAGGTTTAGTTTACATGTGCACGAGAATAGAATTAAACATTAAAATCCACTGTGTTGGGGTTTATTATGCTGGTTGGATTGATTTGTTAAAAAAAACGCCATGTAAAATAATCAATAATGTGTTTAACTTTATTAAGAATAATTGTATTAATATACGATTCAATAATCAAATAATCAAACCTTGACTTGAACCTGAAGTTGATTTTATATATTCACAGCTCGATCTTTACGAAAGTCATGCTTACCCTTGTCTTTCAAGTGTATAAAAGGAAATTAGACTTCAGTTAAAGAGCACTGCTACGTCCGCTAGTGTATGACGAGATTAATCTCCAACATGCCAACCACCCAAAGACAGTAATAACTAGGCCTTGAAGCAACTGAACAGTAGATCTAGGGAAGTTAGAATAGTATAGATAAATAACATGCAACTCACGGATTATGGCGATGCTTTCCTTCCATATCAGTACCGGTATCACATTAGGCCTAAGCCATGTTCCACTAGGCCTATTGAAATATAAGTTCCTGGCAAAATTTCCCTCATTGCATACTCCATAAATTGGCCGTCTCCAAAAGCCATTAGGTGCAGAGAAGTGAGACGTAAAACTCCAGTCATTTGCACTGTAATAAAAGTTTTCTTCACAGACACAATAGACTACTGCCAACCACGAACACCAAAAAAACAAAGTTTGTAAAAAAATTTTTGATAAATTGGCCGTGTCCACATTCATGTAGCATTTCACGTTGTCACGTTGTCTTCTTGTCTTTCCAAGAACTAAGTCACATCCAAAAGAATTCATTATTTTAGTTGTAATTTCTCCGAAAATTTAACACAAATATTGAAGTTCTTTTTCGTACGTCTGCCACTATGACAATGACGTCATAAAGACTTTTACTACCTTTTTAATTAAAGAGTTCGTTCAGGATGATTTATGGAAAACCATTCCGTCAAAAATACGTGAATTTGATGTCTTGCTAAGGCTTAGAACTGACGTAGGGGGTGTTATGAATATGATTGAAATCTAATCTGATTTAGAAGCATTGAGACATGTTGTCCGTTACCTATTCTGGAAGGCTAGGCTAATAAAAGTGGTCGCGTGTTTCAAGCGAGCCCCCCCCCTCACTTATAGAGGAGTTGCGTTCGAGGTTTATGACCGCAATTCTAATTTGCGATCAAACGCAAAGTACGCAACAAGTAAAACTATATACGTTTAGTAAAACTATACCATATAAGTAAAACTATACGCAATTGGCGAGAGGGTCCGTTTTAAAGGATAAACAATTTCTGAACTTGCACCAAATAGCCTATAAGTTTGAAAGGAAAATTTCAAAATGGCCACCCTATCACATAATTTGACATGCCATCAGCCCCTCGTGATTGCTATAGTGTCATGAATCACGGGTAGTTTGTAAACAGAAAGATTTGACTATAAAAAGGGGGCCAGGTAATTCAAATATATTAGATGGTCGTTTACCAAGGTAAGTGAATAAACATATCATATACCCAAATATATTATAGTGTTATATAGACATAGACCCGTTATTCTAGAGATGTAAAGAGGTTTCTACATTCTTAAGTGTATCAAGGAACACTGATAGTATCAATTTACATCATTCTAATTTTCAATCAGACGTCTGTGGTTCCTGTAATTCTACTAAAACTAAACAGTTCTATTAAAGAGATTGTAAAGAGGTTTTCTAAATTTTGTATGTGTATCAGGGACACTGATAGAATCAATTTACACCATTCTAATTTTCAATCAGACGTCTGTGGTTCTTGTATTTCTACTAAAACTAAATAGTTCTATTAAAGAGATTGTAAAGAGGTTTTGTAAATTTTGTATGTGTATCAGGGACACTAATAGCATCAATTTACATCATTCTAATTTTCAATCAGATGTCTGTAGTTCCTGTAATTCTACTAAAACTAAACAGTTCTATTAAAGAGATTGTAAAGAGGTTTTCTATATTTTGTATGTGTATCAGGGACACTGATAGCATCAATTTACACCATTCTAATTTTCAATCAGACGTCTGTGGTTCCTGTAATTCTACTAAAACTAAACAGTTCTATTAAAGAGATTGTAAAGAGGTTTTCTATATTTTGTATGTGTATCAGGGACACTGATGGCATCAATTTACACCATTCTAATTTTCAATCAGACGTCTGTGGTTCCTGTAATTCTACTAAAACTAAATAGTTCTATTAAAGAGATTGTAAAGAGGTTTTCTATATTTTGTATGTGTATCAGGGACACTAATAGCATCAATTTACATCATTCTAATTTTCAATCAGATGTCTGTGGTTCCTGTAATTCTACTAAAACTAAATAGTTCTATTAAAGAGATTGTAAAGAGGTTTTCTATATTTTATATGTGTATCAGGGACACTGATAGCATCAATTTACACCATTCTAATTTTCAATCAGACGTCTGTGGTTCCTGTAATTCTACTAAAACTAAACAGTTCTATTAAAGAGATTGTAAAGAGGTTTTCTATATTTTATATGTGTATCAGGGACACTGATGGCATCAATTTACATCATTCTAATTTTCAATCAGACGTCTGTGGTTCCTGTAATTCTACTAAAACTAAATAGTTCTATTAAAGAGATTGTAAAGAGGTTTTCTATATTTTGTATGTGTATCAGGGACACTGATAGCATCAATTTACACCATTCTAATTTTCAATCAGACGTCTGTGGTTCTTGTAATTCTACTAAAACTAAATAGTTCTATTAAAGAGATAGTAAAGAAGTTTTCTATATTTTATATGTGTATCAGGGACACTGATAGCATCAATTTACATCATTCTAATTTTCAATCAGATGTCTGTAGTTCCTGTATTTCTACTAAAACTAAACAGTTCTATTAAAGACGTCGTAAGATAACTTATTTCTCTCTTCAGGTCAGAAATGTTTCGTGTCGTGATATTACTGACTATTGTAGCAGCAGTCTACGGATATTCATATTTTCAAGAAAAAATTCCCAACGGTGATTTTGTACCTCATCCTTGTAAACCAAACTTCGTATGGAAGGGAGTTGGGCATCAAAACTGGGCCGGGGGTGGAGCAAGAAATCAGTTCGGTAAAGATTTTCTAGCAGCAGGGAAACAGGTCAGTTTAATACATTCTAAGTTAATCTACCAACCAACTAGCCAGTCACTAACACTAGCTTTAACTACTAAAGTAAATTTCGGCAAAAATAATAATTATTTCTATCAATAATGAACTTGATTGGTCAGTTTTAGTCATGTGATATAATGAATATTCATTGTTTTTTATTGTACTAAATTTACTAAAACTTTACATACTGAAATCAGAATTAATCTATTTACAGTGGACGGAAGAACTGTGTAGAAAAGATTCTGATGCTGATGGAAAGACTAATGGTCAAGAATTGGGAGATCCAAACTGTGTCTGGAGACCAGGAACCGTCCCTGAAGGAACTGTGACAGGAATATCTCACCCTGGGGTTTGTGATCCGTGGGGTAGTCCACAGTGTAAGACGAAGAATTACTGGGTTTCTTGTGAGGGTGATGAATTCCACTGTCCAGCTATTCACGAGGACGGTAAGGCTTGACCTTATCTCTCTGAAAAGTCAGATTGATCATCCCAACTTATAATAGGAAGCTTATTATGTTTTTAAAAACCAAAAATACACGAGAGAAATGTGGAGAGCCTCGCATGCGTTCATAATCAGGCGCGACTACGTCATAATTTATGATCAACGTGGCAGGGTCCGGGAGATCTATTTTACATTTTCCCCACAGTGAATTAGAATGTTTTAGTAAAGTGACAGACGTGTTAAGTTAAACCTTCTTTAGTATAATCATTACCCGACCATTGATAAAGTCGGATAAACTGGAACTTACGTGAGAGGGAGAGACCCGTAAGCACCCCCAACTGCCACTGGATCCATTTTTCATTGACACGACACGCTGTGCATCTGGATTTCCAAAGATTAAAGTGCTGTATCATGTTTGATAAACTTTTATTTTAGGTGTCATGACTAAAGAATTGATTTTTCCACTAACCAACGTACCATCTAAAGACACGACATATGTGTGTATGGGATTTGAGTTACCTAGTGATGGAGACTATCATATAATCGCGACTACACCAATAATAAATGAAAGTAGAGTAATGCACCATATTGGACTGATTGCTTGCAACGACGACTGTGAGTTGGTTCTTTACGTCGATATCTTTTAATAAATTTACTTTAGATGTACATCTCTTAGAGGAGTCCACTACTATATTACAGACCTTGCTTACTCTTTTAGAAACACCTGATGGTGCTTCTCTTGTGAGAAGTTCACTACTATATCAACTTTTACTCCAGACACTAATAGATCTGGTTGTATCTCGCGATGTTGACCTGTATAGTAGTATTGGGTGTTAAACAGACCATGCTTACCCTTTAGAAACACCTGATGTTGCTTCTCATAAGAGGAGTCCACTACTATCTTAGTATTGCTCCCGATGGTATCGTGACTTTGGCGAGATGTTTGCTTACTAGAATTGTTGTTCTTGATTTGATAACATACGAGTAAATACCAGTTTCACCAGTTTAGAGCTAGGTACAAGATCTGTTTCCATGACTACCGTACAGAAGTCTAAATACACAGTTTGTATTTGTCCAGAGTGGTCCCTCCGAAATGGTGTTCCTATCCTATTTTGTTTTATAGATGAAGTGACGGACGCACCCCGTGAATGTTCCATGGGCCTCAGAGGATGCTCGGCATTGATTGGACTTTGGACTCTAGGTCTACCTGGAGAGTGTTTCTATAAAGAAGCTGGTATCAGAATGGGAATGAATGGAATGAAGCGAGGTGTTTTACAGGTATATCATGGCTATTGATCATTCATACCAAAATTTCAGGGAGTTTTGGTTTTATAAATTTTTAAAAAGGCACAGGTGTTTTATAGCTTAACCTGTCCATTTTGTAGACTGGTTGATTTTGGTTATGACTACGTATGTGTTTCGGATTTTTGCAAGCCAGACATACGTAAAGAAAATGTATATATATTTCTATGTCTACGCATCAAATCGCTTTGTAGATAACATTACCATGCACTAGTATGGGTACAACAAGGGACCCCTCTTGCTTCGAATGGACAGGTATAGCCACGTCAGAACATACCACTCTCAGAGAGTCAACAAAGTATGATACTTTACTATATATCGTCCAGGTATGATAATGCAAGAGCTATAGGCGTAAAACTCCATTTTAGAATCACTTGTTGTTGAAATTGTCCAGTTTTCATTTCAGTTTCATTGGACTAACCCTGAAATGAGATCAGATTATTGGGATGCTTCAGGGTTGACGATCTATTACACACAAAAACTGAGAAACTTTGACGCTGGCACCATAATGACAGGCCAACAGTATCTGGAGATTCCACCACTTTCTCCTAAAATTGTCCAGCAATCTACCTGTTCCCCTAGATGTACTAAATATAAGTTCACCGATACCATTTACCTCACTGCTGGGTTAAACCATATGCATTATTTAGGTAGGTGCATTATATAAAACATGGATTTTCCCCAAAATGAATTATGAAACATCTTTGCTATAGAACGCTGTGTTAAGTTTTTCAAGACAAGTTAGATTGGGTTCTCCTGTGATGCATTATGTTATTAGTCAGTATTCGGTTATAGGAATATTCCCAATACTGTGAAGTTTTGAACGATTTTTGATAGATGCCTTCTTCTTTTGAAATTTCCTCTTTGATGAATAGTGTCATAAGCATTACTGAAGTAGCTTAGACCCTGTATGAACCATATTGTATTTACAGTACGTTTACTTCTTTCTCTCATATGGACGATGTTGTAGTTATAAACAGTACATTTATATTACAGGTATATCCCAGCATGTAAAATTAACTCGAGCTAACGGTACAGAAATAATGTTAACTTATGATGAACACTACAGCTACGACACGCCGGTCAAACACAAGTAAGGAAAAAGTATATTTCTCTAAGGTCTAATTTAGTGCCGTTTAAAGTTAAATAATAAATTCGGATTAAACCAATGAAATCACACTGGTCTGATCTGAACATTGCGTTCCAACAACCTTCTGCAATGTCTAATTCTAATTCTTATCTAAATACACCATTTGTTCGTGTAGGTACGACACTCCGGTACCGGTATATCCTGGAGATAGTTTTGAAACTGTTTGTACCTACAGATCGTTGTCCAGAAAGAAAACAGCTTTCTTCGGAGAAGGTAAGGATAAAAACACGATCAGGGATAATGTTATTGTCTCCCTTTACCCTTTGAATATTTGCAATTTGAAAAAGTTGAAGAATTTGGTTATTAACCCCCCTATCCCAAGCTGTTAATTTATCCGACGTAAAACTCCATTCATTTCATTTTTTTGTTTATATATTTTAGGTACATTTGACGAGATGTGTTTTGGTATTTTCAATTTTTATCCCGCCCAGAATATAAGGGGAAGTCGAAACTGTGTAACTATCAATGATTTTGAAATGTGTGATTTTAAAGATCGACATTGTGATTTTAGAGCGTTGTATAATCATTCTCACCCAGAAACCAGAGCTCTTATTGATAAGGTGGGTAGCCTAGATTACACGTAATGTATTACTTCCATTCCAAATATATCAAACTTAGCCTGTGTCTTATATTGTTTGGTTTAAAAAGTCCTAATTCCAAAGTGACACTGTGTGAACAATGGTAAAGATTACTAATTTCAATAAACTTGCTAATAGTTGTATGAATCACGGGGGGATTATTTTAACTCAATTTTGAATTTCTCCTTTATTGAAGGTGTTAGACGTCTGTTCATACGATGGACATTGTCGCCATGGTTGTCGAGCTGTAGTTGATGACGTCATGCGTAACCATCCATGTTTTAAAGATGGCGCGGGTGAAGCCACTACATTTTCACGAATGATACAGGCCGATAAAGATACAGCCGAATCCTTGAAATTTGTGTCCGCTATGAAATCATGTAAATGTGATGTTGAAAGTTCGATTGAATACAAACCCGATGTCAAAGATCAACTTTTAAAAGAAAACGAACAAAAAGTTGAAGTCGATGGAGATAATTCTCAAGAAAAACCAACGTCTTCAGGGAGACAACTCTTGTTTTCAATGTATGTTTTAAATTTAGTGTTGTCTGTAGCCATGACTGTTTTGTAATAAAGTGATATTTTGCATTTATGTTATTATGATAATAATTATTTTAATAAGGAATATGGCAAAAAAAAAACAAACGCATTTTAGAAAGCCCCGGGCTAAATTGAAGTTGTATGGCTTTAATAATCATCTTAACGTCAGACTACCGGAAAATTTTTTATGTGTGATAAAACCTGAAAGCTGTCACATGGTTGGACCAATGTTGATGTGTATAATCAACTAGATTCTCGTGAACTCAAAAAACATTTAATTTAAGTAAGTTTCTTTATTAAAAAATAACATTTATATTTCAACCAGCTACACAATAACAAAACAAACATACACAAACACAATACAATATCGTCTCCATCTTCACAATGTCATGTTATTACGAACTTCGTCTTATTCCTTGACTGTAATATCGTAGTACCATGTATGTCAATGCAGCGATTTGTATTTGGATTATACGCTACCGGATAAAGCCAATGAGAAGCCTCGACAGAAAGTCTGTAAACAATATATCAGTTTTTCCACAGAGGGCTCTGATTGGCTGTATTCTATATCATACAATCCAACAAATCGCCGTGTTGCGTGACATAGTTAAGGTGGCTATTCCAGTTATTATTATTATTATTATTATTATTATTATTATTATTATTATTATTATTATTATTATTATTATTATTATTATTATTATTATTATCATTATCATTATCATTATCATTATCATTATCATATAATATATGAATAAAGCACATATGTCAGTGTCCCAAAAGTATGGGAAACGTACATATTTAAGAGGAATGTATATCTATAAGTGGCACAAAATATAGGAAACTCACGTACATATTTGACCGGCACAAAATATAGGAAACACACGTACATATTTGAACGGCACAAAATATAGGAAACGCACGTACATATTTGACCGGCACAAAATATAGGAAAAGCACGTACATATTTGACCGGCACAAAATATAGGAAACGTACATCTGTGAGTTGTGAATAATATGGTAAATGTAAAGCATTAGGTAACACGAAATATGGGAAAGATACATCAACAAGTAGCCCATTCTTTCTCACAGTGTTAAGTCGCCTATTCTTAAGTACAACATACTTGTATAATGTGTACATTTATAAAAAATAAAAATAACATCATGGTTCATTCTTGTTAAGGATAGCCAGAAACATCCATATTTTCAAGTTTTACGTCCTACTCTACCCTTTCACAATGAAGGTGGATTTTTTTTTTGAAGATTCACATTCTTTAGGATAACATGGCCAGTCTTAAAAGCAAAGTCTTTCGCGGATATTTTATACAGCTGATTTCACTGTTACCAAAGTAAATATTGTATTGTAAAGGCGTACACTAAATAAAAGAGTTCCGAGCAATGATTTGTCTCCAATATTCGAATATATTCATCCTAAGATTCTTTTGGAATTTTCGAAGCAATTCACAGACGTGTTCACTGGCATCGTACTAGTATATATTACATCATCGTTAAAGATAAAACACATCACCACATACACAACAAATCTTCCTGCCAGTGACACTATGTCCAATACTTGATTAACTTTTTTAAAAACATTTGAAGCAATTTACAGTCGGGTTCATAGACGCCCCATTGGGTTTTCGGCGTTCAAATATCACATAAACAAAACAGGACATCACGTGATTATCACACACTATATCTGGGTTATTTTCTTTTAGATGGGTTCACAAATAACCCATTAAGTTCTTGGCCTTCAAGTATCAAACACTGTATCGACTTCTGGGTAATGTTTTCTCGAATTTTCGGACCAAAATACAGTTTTGGTTCATAAGCGCAATCTGGTACAATAAAGATGGTCGATAAATGACGGTTAATCACATACAATATACATTGTTCGAGTAACAATATGTTTAGTAATATGTCTTTGTAAAAGTTTGGTTCTTACATGGAAATAACACACACGAAACGACCGCGTATGGTTCTTACATAGAAATAACACAGACGAAACTATGTATGGTTCTTACATAGAAATAACACACATGAAACGACCGCATATGGTTCTTACATAGAAATAACACACACGAAACTACGTATGGTTCTTACATGTAAATAACACACACGAAACTACATATGGTTCTTACATGGAAATAACACATACGAAACTATGTATGGTTCTTACATGGTAATTACACACACGAAAATACGTATGGTTCTTAAATAGAAATAACACACACGAAACTACGTATGGTTCTTAAATAGAAATAACACATACGAAACTACGTATGGTTCTTACATGGAAATAACACATACGAAACTACGTATGGTTCTTACATAGAAATAACACATACGAAACTACGTATGGTTCTTACATAGCAATAACACACACGAAACAAAGGTTCTTACATGGCAAAAAGCACATATACACATTTAGTTGACAACCCTTTTCCAACCTCTACCTCGAGATTAATAGGTTTTTTAAATTGTGATAAAGGTTATGATAGTTCATTGAAATCATAGTTAAAGATTTATTGATGGTTTTAAATGTAGTTTATCCAGGTATTGATTCAATATGGCTATCAACTACGTTCATCTGCATGTGTTAGTGAATCCTAGACGTAGTCGTACGTGTTTGGGGTAGGTGAAGTAAGGTCGGATGGAAAAGATAACGGGACTATAACAACTGATATGTTGAATTCAATGGAATTGATTGATATCTGATAAAAGTCCACACTAAACGGAATACTGGAATTTCAAACTTGTGTCCTTGAGTCGGTTTTGGATGATTTGGTCCATCTCTTCGTTTTGAGCGACGGTAAAATAATTCTTCCAGTCTCCGACAATTCCTGAAAAAAATCAGAATGGAATATTGTTTTAAAGATCTTGATATTCGAATGAAAAAGTTTTGCAATCGGCAATCCTCGGAAGTGTCCGTAAAAAAAATAATCAACTTCTTAATCATTTCAAATTTTGTATTTGATCGTCAGGCTACTAACATATTTCAGCAGGTTTGGAAGCGATGCCCTACACCCGCTTTGAAGAGGTCCTTTAGTTTCCAAAACTTCTTTTATTGTTTCAATTCAGACGAGTTTTATTTCAAAAAATCAGAAATTCAATCAATGACAATGTTTTAGGTACGAAAAATAAAAACAACCTTTTCTATAAATGAAATTTTTCCCATCTTTAGACATATGGATTGGAAACTGCTCTTTTAACCGTTCATCATTTTCTTTCATGCTGGAAAAACTACATTTGTCAGCTATATCCGTGAAGAGATCGTTGGAATAATTGAATCCAAGAAAATCTGAGAGTCTCTTGATTTCTGAGATAAAATTCTGAAATGAAATGAAATGAATTGAGTTTTACGTCCTACTCTTCTGCACCTTATGAGTTAATGAAGATGGGATATATAATACTGAAATAGTATGAATAAGAATTAATACTCTCTTGCAGGAAGGCGAAGATGTCTTTTCGTTTTGATACGAAAATTGTATATCTTTGTATCTTTGTATATTTGTATCTTTGCATCTTAAAAAATTATGTTTTTTGGAAACACTAAGATGAGCTGCTAATGCTAACCACAGACAACTCTATCTTTGTATCTCTGTATCTATGAATCTTTGTATCTTTGTATCTTTGTATCTTGATATCTTTGATTCATTGCTTTAGGACAATCTAATGACGATCACATTGGCTCTAGTCAGTTGGAAATTAATTGACACTGAATTTATTCACAATCCCTGATTCAACTTTTAAAATCAGACTGGGTTCAGGTGTTCTAGAAGAGTGAACATTACCTTCTGTAAGTCCTCATAATGCATGACTATAATATTGGGATGTTTTCCCGAGTTAATTTCCCGGTCCCATTCTAACACATAGTCAAACCAAGAACCACCAGGCACTGTAAGGGGAATACACAAAAAAGAGTTATTTCCCTTGACAAAATAATAACATGATAATAAAATTATCCAAGAGTTGTACCCCTTGAAAGTAAAATACAAGTAATAATATAAGAGTAGAGTTGTCTCTCTCGCAAAGTTAAAATTATCCAAGAGTTGCCCCCCTTGAAAAGGAAAAAAAAACAGTATAGAGTTATTTCCCTTACGCAGAGTTTTGGTGCCTTTGATAATCATCTAAAAGATAAAAGGGACTTCGGTAAACTGAAAGGAGACTCTAATACTCAAGATTAACCAAAATACCTAAAATTAATCGTAATAGTAATAAAAAACTTAATAATTTTACCTTTGCCATCAATAAACAAACGAAAAAACCCGTTCCATGTACCATCATAATCGAAATCTGTGGCCGATTTTAAATGGTAATAATATGATACTGCTACGTCCTTGGGGTTTCTCAGTAAATACACCATTTTAGTCTGTGAATCACTCTCCGATTTTAAACAATTGGGCATTCCCTCATATCTCACGTGGGTATTGAAAATCCTAGGGGACGGGTACTTATCGAAGTCCTTCTGGGTACCAAAACTAAACATCAGACGTTCTTTAGTGGATTTTGAGGGCTCAGCCTCGCCCTTTATCAACATGGATAATACCTCCCATAACCAATGTGTGCCTGGAGAAAAAATAGAAATCTGGAATCAATTTATGTGATGTTTGTTTTATAAAGGGGGGGGGGGGGTAGTAATAGAGTATATAGATATAGAAGAGAAGTGGAGGGGTGTCGGATATCTATATACTCTATTACTGCTAGGGGTGATGCTACGAAATCTATTTGACAATTCGATTCTATCTTTGGATAATGCAAACTTACAACGGCAGAATATGGGGAAATTTTCTCAGGACATCGGCATTCACTTCCTACTTGTGCGTAAATTAATTTATAACTTTGGGTGAAGCTTCAACGGGCAGAAACTGTAGCACAAGTTACATTGGTTCACTGGATTACACGAGGCTATTTCCAACTCCTTCTGGCTTACCTAGCACCAATTGTAGCTCAAGTGAATAGAGTACTGGAGCTCACATAACGTCACATGACGTCAAACGTTTTTAGGTTGCTCTAATACACATACCTGACTTGGCATACGCTGTTAAAATAACGTCGTTATCATTAAAGGTGAATTTTTCACAAAGTTTGGCTTGGTCTGCTAGAAAAGGCCAGGGTGCTGTATATTGTTGATCCTGATGAGAAAACCCCATCGTTATGGTATTTCCTTCACAATCTTTTACTTTCTCTATAGTTATCATTGTTGTTTCTAAACAAATATAGAAATATTACGTTTAATAAACATTATATACAGTCCTTTATAGCTGGGAGTTTTTACTTACTTATAGAATAGTGGGATGAAAGTTGGAGGGGGGGGGGCGTTTCGAAAAAGTGCAAATGAGACAACTATAAGCGAACTTGACACAGGCAAGTGTGCACCCAATTCTTCTGTACCTACAAATAGTTAAAACGATCGCCTCTATAAGCTACTGTCGTAAACAACAACATCAAAATCATCCATGTTGTTTTCAGAATGAATGATCGGGTTTCTAAATTCTATGTCGTGCTTCAGTACCTAGGCTTATAATATGTCTAATCATTTCTCGTGAAATTGTACTATACTTTCAGTCGTGCTTGAATTCTCTATCACTTTCCTATGGACCTACATTGTAAATAGCTTTGCATTCATTTTTATCCAGATCTATATTAAACACACGTATACACGTATTGTCATACTTATTAGGGACATTTAGACGTCATCAGTCCAAATATAGGCTTTGTTTAATTAACTAAGGGAGAAGTGACGAGCGAGACTAATCAATAATCTTGTACATAGAATGACAAATTCGTTATTCTTGAATAATAGTGGATTCCTCTAAAGAGAAGTACCATGAAGTGTTTCTAAAAGAATAAGCATAGTCTGTTTAACATCCACCATTACTAGAATGGTTAAAAGAGAAGAACCATCAGGTGTTTCTAAAAGAATAAGCATGGTCTGTTTAACATCCACCATTACTAGAATGGTTAAAAGAGAAGTCCATCAGGTGTTTCTTAAAGAATAAGCAGGCTGTTTAAATCCACCATACTAAATGGTTAAAAGAGAAGAACCATCGGTGTTCTAAAAGAATCAAGCATAGTCCTGTTTCAACATGGTAACCACCACTACTATAATGGTTAAAAGAGAAGAACCATCAGGTGTTTTTAAAAGAATAAGCATGGTCTGTTTAACATCCACCATTACTATAATGGTTAAAAGAGAAGTACCATCAGGTGTTTCTAAAAGAATAAGCACGGCCTGTTTCAAATGCCACCACTACTATAATGGTTAAAAGAGAAGTACCATCAGGTGTTTGTAAAAGAGTAAGCACGGCCTGTTTCAAATGGTAACCACCACTACTATAATGGTTAAAAGAGAAGTACCATCAGGTGTTCTAAAAGAATAAGCATGGTCTGTTTCAAATGGTAACCACCACTACTATAATGGTTAAAAGAGAAGAACCATCAGGTGTTCTAAAAGAATAAGCATGGTCTGTTTAACACCCACCATTACTATAATGGTTAAAAGAGAAGAACCATCAGGTGTTCTAAAAGAGTAAGCATGGTCTGTTTCAATTGATAACCACCACTACTATAATGGTTAAAAATGAAGTAAGTTGAATAAGGTGTTTCTTGGCCTGTTCATTATTCAAATATCCTCTCTACCAGCAGAATAGGGGATTAGCAATTACCCGTATCCCTTTTAGAAGAGTAAAAAGATTTTACAAGGATTACATTCACCAGTCCGCCATGACAGTGATCCTTTCTACCAGCTGGTCCTTGGTCAAACCTCTTGGCATTGATCTTTCCCGGATTATCCGTACCCATTTACAACTGGGTAATACATCATGTTGTTTAGAATGTTATTCGGGCTAAGGCATCTGTAATAGGTCGGAACTAACTTGACATGTTTTAACACTACCTTACCACTGTCAGATCAAAATACATCATTTTACGGTCGTTGATCTTACATAGATACAGTGATCGTTGACTTACAGTATTTTCAAAGGATGGTTCCACTTAATAAAAATGGAGTTTTACGCACCAATATCCTTCATCTGACTAGGCTTATAAAGATGTGAAAAAAGCTTGTTCATAGATATAACGAGTCGTTTTTTTCTACAGGGTCCCAGGTTATGGGTCACGTGACACCCAGGGATAGTGGGTATGCCCTATATATGAAACAAGTACCTGTCACAAGGTTATTTTTGTTTTTTTTACATGTCATATTAGCATGAACGATTCATGTTTTTATCCAGTACAGTTCATGTGACCCCCGGGGATACGACCTGCTCTGCTAAAAGTTATTGTGAGCCCTTTAATCCCTCCACGTGAAGTCCTAGTGAACTTCAGGTTCGTGTTCTTAAGCGGATTAAACGGGATTAAACGACGGGAATAGCAGAGTAATCCTACACCTACACCGGCTTTAATTTGAATTCTAAATCATTTGATTTTAATAAACAGCTGTTATCTGTTTACATAGAACAGGACGGTACAGGTCGCCTTTCCGAGCAGCAGAACCTGAGAGGAACCCGGTTTCCAACTACTGTTAACATCTAGGAGAATCAGTTGAATAACCACACTGACGAATAGAAAATGGCGGATAATATAATATTCACCTTATTCAAAGATATATAGATATGCTTTGATATACTTTTCTGTATTTCATATATCCTACCTTTAGAAACATATACATGTAACGTTAACTAGTAACGTATATCAATATATATCAATGTTTACCTTCCTTTTTCTATATATCTTATAAATGATATCCACACACCATTGTCACACCGTTATTAAATTCTATATAACTGATTAAACCGTCTTCATTAGCCCATAAGGTAGAGAAGAGTAGGACGTAAAACTCCTTTCATTTCATTTCTATTATCACTGATTTTTAAAACTGCTGACAAACAAATTCACTTCTTATTCATTTCAACCATTCAACTTTCTCGAACTCCTACATACGTAAAGTGTAACATAATAATATCTTAACGGCTTTCAAGATCACAAGACTTACATAATCAACATAATATCGATTTAAAAGGGTAATACGTTAGAAATAGTTAGATATATAATCAATGAAAATTATAAAAAAAACAAATAAATTCACAGTATTCAGAACAATTGCTTACACACCAATTATATCGCTGAATAGTGAATTTTGCAGTCGAGGGATAAGTATGAAGTTTGTAATCGCTTCACATTGTAAAGATGTGATACAAGAAAGGTGACTATTGTAGTCAAGGTATAAGATGAAGTTTGTAATAGCTTGACATTGTAAAGATGTGATACAAGAAAGGTGGCTATTGCAGTCAAGGTATAAGACGAAGTTTGTAATAGTTTGACATTGTAAAGATGTGATACAAGAAAGGTGACTATTGTAGTCAAGGTATAAGACGAAGTTTGTAATAGCTTGATATTGTAAAGATGTGATACAAGAAAGGTGACTATTGTAGTCAAGGTATAAGACGAAGTAATAGATTGACATTGTGAAGATGTGATACAAGAAAGGTGACTATTGTAGTCAAGGTATAAGACGAAGTTATAATAGCTTAATTTGAATTTCGATTGGTGTATTTAGCAAATAAACGAATTGATATCGACATGAAAGAGTGAAAAATTATTGTAGTCAAGGTATAAGACGAAGTTTGTAATAGATTGACATTGCGAAGATGTGTTATAAGAAAGGTGACTATTGCAGTTAAGGTATAAGACGAAGTTTGTAATAGCTTGACATTGTAAAGATGTGATACAAGAAAGGTGGCTATTGCAGTCAAGGTATAAGACGAAGTTAGTAATAGTTTGACATTGTAAAGATGTGATACAAGAAAGGTGACTATTGTAGTCAAGGTATAAGACGAAGTAATAGATTGACATTGTGAAGATGTGATACAAGAAAGGTGACTATTGTAGTCAAGGTATAAGACGAAGTAATAGATTGACATTGTGAAGATGTGATACAATAAAGGTGACTATTGTAGTCAAGGTAGAAGTAACTTGAGATTGTGAAAATGTGATACAAGAAAGGTGACTATTACAGTCAAGGTACCAGACACGGTTCGTAATAGCTTGACAGTGTCTAGATGCAACAATAAATTAACATTGTTCATATTTACAGAGAAAAAACTAAAATAAATCTACCTTTCAAAACAAATTATTCAGATCACGAGCCGAATGTCACATACCAACAAATACCATTATTCATATCACAAAAAGGCAACTGACATAGAACTTCCATAAACATACTACATATCAAACAGAACTTGGCATTACAATAACAAGTAATCAAGCTTATTTAAATCACAATTCACAATTATTATTTGTATCACAAAGTACATGTGACACATTAACACAATATTAAAACTGGATCAAATAACAGTAAAGTGTGCAAGTAACGGAAATACACTGCAATCAAATTTAATATATATACAATGTCGTTATCTCTTCCCTGTATATTATAGGTCAAATATACTCATATTGATAAATGGTATCTAACGCAACTTCATCTTATACATCTTTATAATGTCAAGCTATTACCAACTTCATCTTATACACATTCACGAATGTCAAGCTATTACAAACTTCATCTTATACATCTTCACAATGTCAAGCTATTACAAACTTCATCTTATACATCTTCACAATGTCAAGCTATTGCAAACTTCATCTTATACATCTTCACAATGTCAAGCTATTACAAACTTCATCTTATACATCTTCACAATGTCAAGCTATTACAAACTTCATCTTATACATCTTTACAATGTCAAGCTATTACAAACTTCATCTTATACATCTTTACAATGTCAAGCTATTACAAACTTCGTCGTACACATCTTCACAATGTCAAGCTATTACAAACTTAATCTTATACATCTTCACAATGTCAAGCTATTAACAACTTCATCTTATACACCTTCACAATGTCAAGCTATTACAAACTTCATCTTATATATTTTCACAATGTCAAGCTCTTACAAACTTTGTCGTATACATCTTCACAATGTCAAGCTATTACAAACTTCATCTTATACATCTTTACAATGTCAAGCTATTACAAACTTCGTCGTACACATCTTCACAATGTCAAGCTATTACAAACTTAATCTTATACATCTTCACAATGTCAAGCTATTACCAACTTCATCTTATACACCTTCACAATGTCAAGCTATTACAAACTTCATCTTATATATTTTCACAATGTCAAGCTCTTACAAACATTGTCGTATACATCTTCACAATGTCAAGCTATAACAAACTTAATCTTATATATCTTCACAATGTCAAGCTATAACAAACTTAATCTTATATATCTTCACTACGTCAAGTTATTACAAACTTCATCTTATACATCTTCACTACGTCAAGTTATTACAAACTTCATCTTATACATCTTCACAATGTCAAGCTATTACAAACTTCATCTTATATATTTTCACAATGTCAAGCTATTAAAAACTTCATCTTATACATCTTCACAATGTCAAGTTATAAGACGAAATAATAGATTGTCAGCGTAAATAAAACCGTTTACATCATATCAACCAATTTCAAGTTCCACTTAAATCTAAAAATCTAAAATCAAATAAAACTGTTTACATTATACTAACAATGTTATAATTTACTTACCAATTCCTCGTTCTACTTCAATATAATAATGATTGACTGTAGATGCGACTGTCATAGAACTTTGTTTCGTGTTAACGAAGGTAATAATAAGGCACTATAGTAATACTGGCAGTATATATAGCGTGTTAACTGTAGCCGATAACTCGGGGCAGAAGAAACACGAGGACAACGACCTTACCTACATCACCAACTAGTAACTTACTATCGAGCGAGTTCAAATCTCACAGCCAAGCGAAAGACGTTATTATAAAAATAGACGCTATAAAACCCAATAAACCATCTTCCTCTTGTACTCCAGTCATCGACTCCAAGGATATTAAACCATTTACTGATTTTAAAAAGTATTTAAGGAGTACAGTCCTCGTATAAATACAATATAAATCAGAAATGAGCTGGCACTTGTAAAGTATGCACCAATTTACGTTGTTATCATCAGTTTATATGGTATACTACTGAGTTTTATTGTACACACCGTTTCTACAATTTACATTATCATCATCAGTTTATATAGTATACTACTCCTGAGTTTTATTGTACACAATGTTTCAACAATTTACATTATCATCATCAGTTTATATAGTATACTACTACTGAGTTTTATTGTACACAATGTTTCAACAATTTACATTATCATCATCAGTTTATATAGTATACTACTACTGAGTTTTATTGTATACAACGTTTCAACAATTTACATTATCATCATCAGTTTATATAGTATACTACTCCTGAGTTTTATTGTATACAACGTTTCAACAAATTACATTATCATCATCAGTTTATATGGTATACTACTCCTGAGTTTTATTGTACACAACGTTTCAACAATTTACATTGTCATCATCAGTTTATATGGTATACTACTCCTGAGTTTTATTGTACACAATGTTTGTACAATTTACATTGTCATCATCAGTTTATATAGTATACTACTCCTGAGTTTTATTGTACACAATGTTTCAACAATTTACATTGTCATCATCAGTTTATATGGTATACTACTCCTGAGTTTTATTGTACGCAACGTTTGTGCAATTTACATTGTCATCATCAGTTTATATTGTATGCTACTCCTGAGTTTTATTGTACGCAACGTTTGTGCAATTTACATTGTCATCATCAGTTTATATGGTATACTACTCCTGAGTTTTATTGTACGCAACGTTTGTGCAATTTACATTGTCATCATCAGTTTATATGGTATACTACTCCTTAGTTTTAGTGTACACAATGTTTCAACAATTTACATTATCATCATCAGTGTATGGTGGATACCTTTAAATTTGTATTAATTGTAAAGTCACTTGCCTTGAAAACTATCTTGAATGTCAAAAAAAAAGATTGTTTATGTTTTTTTTCTAGATGACCTTTCAATTGAGGAGATTGCTAGAAGATCTTACAAGCCATTGAACTCAGTAACTGTGGCACATTAAACTCAATAAGGCCACGATCTTTTATTGGAGAGCTATAACTCGTAGCCTAACAGTGACTGTCGCTCCAAGATACGCTTGAAACAAATATTCATAACTATTGCTGTTTATTATCAGACATCTTTAGCCGTCAGCTTATGACGAGAATTGAAATGTGCTTTTGTTCTAGCTGTCGAGGTATTCTAGTCTTTGTATGTGTATCAGGGACACTTATAGCTTATATGTACACCATTCTGATTGTCTAGTCTTTGTATGTGTATCAGGGACACGTATAGCTTATATGTACACCATTCTGATTGTCTAGTCTTTGTATGTGTATCAGGGACACTTATAGCTTATATTTACACCATTCTGATTGTCTAGTCTTTGTATGTGTATCAGGGACACTTATAGCTTCTATTACACCATTCTGATTGTCTAGTCTTTGTATGTGTATCAGGGACACTATAGCTTATATGTACACCATTCTGATTGTCTAGTCTTTGTATGTGTATCAGGGACACTTATAGCTTATATGTACACCATTCTGATTGTCTAGTCTTTGTATGTGTATCAGGGACACTTATAGCTTCTATTACACCATTCTGATTGTCTAGTCTTTGTATGTGTATCAGGGACACTTGTAGCTTCTATGTACACCATTCGATTGTCTAGTCTTTGTATGTGTATCAGGGACACTTGTAGCTTCTATGTACACCATTCTGAATTGTGACTTTGTAGTTATCAATACTTATAGCTTCTATGTACACCATTCCAATTGTCTAGTCTTTGTATGTGTATCAGAGACACTTATATCTTCTATTTACACCATTCTGAGTTTACGAGTTTAGAATTATGCTTTTTTCGTTTGATTTCGTGATAATCAGGGACACTTATAGCTTCTATTTACACCATTCTGGAAATTGGGGAAATTTCGTGACGTTTTATAAGACATTGCCTGTTTGATGCAATACGTGTTTGATCTAGGCATAATAACCATAATAATTTTGAGAAATTACGACGTTCAATAATAATGACTTTGTTGGTTTGATGTCGTGATAACCTCAGACTTCAGAACCAGCAGATCTTTAAGCTTTATTTTCTTAATTTCACATGAACTCGTGTTTAACAACCTGTTATCATAAACCATCTTGTCAAACCATAACCAACGGTTTGATTATAGATTGATAAGAAGTTTGTGTCCATGATCTAGTTCATGTTTTATTGACATCATCTGACCTTGATGACCCCTCTGCTTCAAATTTTGTTATAAGATTACAGCCTTGACATATGTCTCTAGACTGGCAGTGTTTCAACGTTTCAACAATTTACATTGAAATTACCAGTTTATATGGTGTACTACTCCACAACGTTTCAACAAATTTACAGTGTGATTATCAGTTTATATGGTGTACTACTCCACAACGTTTCAACAATTTACAGTGTCATCTTCAGTACTCCACAACGTTTCAACAATTTACAGTGTCATCATCAGTTTATATGGTGTACTACTCCTCAACGTTTCAACAATTTACATTGAAATTATCAGTTTATATGGTGTACTACTCCACAACGTTTCAACAAATTTACAGTGTTATTATCAGTTTATATGGTGTACTACTCCACAACGTTTCAACAATTTACAGTGTCATCATCAGTTTATATGGTGTACTACTCCTCAACGTTTCAACAATTTACATTGAAACTATCAGTTTATATGGTGTACTACTCCTCAACGTTTCAACAAATTTACAGTGTTATTATCAGTTTATATGGTGTACTACTCCACAACGTTTCAACAATTTACAGTGTCATCATCAGTTTATATGGTGTACTACACCACAAAGTTTCAATAATTGACATTGTCATCATCACGTCGATATATTTAATATGTATATCTTTCTAAGAAACTAATTCATTCATAAATAGCCTCATAACGGTTCCACCAACTACTAATATACAAGTCAATATACACAATAACACGTATCCGGGCAATATTGTAATAGTTGATATAGTATAGTAGAGTATATATGAGTATATCATGAGAACTATACTGAAAGACTTAATATGATGATGCAATAAACTAGTATTAGTAAAGTATACCATGGTAAACATGTTGTTATTGTATATCACCACGGGTCTTATATTACAGCGGGCCTTATTCTATTTCACCGCGGGTCTTATCTATATCACCACGGGCCTTATTCTATTCCAACGCGGGCCTTATTCTATTTCAACGCGGGCCTTATTCTATTTCAACGCGGGCCTTATTCTATTTCGTCACAACCCTATCTCATAACAAGCGAATGCAGTCACAACTGTCATAGAGCAGTAAACTGTTTTTTGCAACTACGTTAAAAGCCAGCCACTACAGTAAGTTGGTCTAGACACCCCAATTTTAACAGTTGTCAAGGTAATCCGGGGATTAAAATGATTTGTCATCTGTCAGATTCTGTCTGCATAACTTACAGTAAACCCTCATAAAATATATCTTACTATTGGCCTAGATAGAATCTTCTAAAAGGGGATGTATATCTGAATTTAACGTTCAGATCTTTCTATATCCGTCGATGACGATCAGTATAACTATATATTTGTCTTTAAGCAGCCAGTCTGAAGAAAGCCTAGTTATTAAGAGAGCGGTTGTATAAATATTCTCAGGTTATTGACCAAGATCCTAGTTCTTACAGACATCGTAAAGGTTAGTAGCGATATCTGATCATTGAAAACATTCCGAAATACCAATAGGTCATAGGTTATAGGTCATAGGTTATAGGTCAACGATCGGATGCTTGTGGGTACTAAATGTAGGATTTACCGTTATTTTCAATATGCGATGTTGATCAAGAATTCATACAGTTGAATGTTTTCTCACCCCCAAAAGACTTTAAATTTCATCCCACATAGACTGAATTAAAACTTTCGGTTTTTTCAAACAGAATTCTCTGTCAGTGAAGCAGGTCCGAGGGAAGGGACAATAAACCTTACCCCCAGTGTGCTACTGGCTGTGTATGTTAACGAGCCCTCGACAGCTGGTCAAAAAACAACAGAATAGGCTAATATTGAATTTATAAAATATTTTACATATTTTGCATTTAATGACACATTTCTCAGTAAGGGGAGAGGGGTGGTGTGGTGTGGGGGTGGTTTTGGAGCTGAGGGCATGCACCCAACCCCACCCTTTCATACATTTTTCGACCTTTTTACAACACCTTTCGACACCTGTCTAACATCCTTATTGAGAATTATTTGTCCCCCAATCGACCACGTTTAACAGAAACATCCCTACTCACGGCCTGTACACCTTAACAAAATCAAAAAACTGAATCTCGACTTAGTTTGCAAGAATAAGAAATAATTTAAGCTTACCTTTATGTGTGTAAAATGACTATAAAACCGTGTCCGAATACCAACATATAATCTCACACAAAGTCAAACCATGCCATACCTGAGCATATCTACTATATAATACTATATAATGGCTTACTACATTATACAGGGCTATATCTACACGTTAACGACTATTTATAGTCGGTATTTGTTGATATAACACCGTAATATCATTTTAAATTGATAACCCCATATACAGCGGTCATTGATCTATTTACCTTCATTTAAAGGGGCTATAAGAAACGACTAGGTTATTTTACAAGGATAACAACTTAGGTTTATAGTTGAGGATCCTTTCTACCAGCTGGTCCTTGGTCAAACCTCTTGGTAATGATTTTACAAGAATAACAACTTAGGTTCACAAGGATCCTTTCTACCAACTGGTCCTTGATCAAACCTCTTGGTATTGATTTTACAACGATAACAACTTAGGTTCACTAGGATCCTTTCTACCAGCTGTTCCTTGGTCAAACCTCTTCGTATTGATCTTTCCCAGATTATCTGTACCCATTTACAGCTGGGTGAACTGGAATTATGAGTGAAGGTGACTTATTGAAGGTCATCGGAATTTCACAACGACCTAAATCGGTACGCGCAACCACCATTTACTCGACGTAACTAAGGAAATGACGTCACATAAATAGATTTTTGTATATTGTATCAGGGAAACTCATCAATTTACACCATTCTAATTTTCAATCAGATGTCTGTGGTTCCTTTATTTCCAATTAAACAAAGTGTCTGATGACGTCTAAGTTTAATCGGAATTGCAGGAACCACAGACGTCGGGTTGAAAATTGGTCCACTGATGACAACAGCCTTTATTTTTTTGATCAATTTTTTCACTTTATTTTTGGTCACCCTAACAGGTAGTAAACCTTTAAAAGCATATTTTCAACCCAATTTTCTTTGGGTAATAAAGACCCCAAATCTTTTTATAAAAAAGAAATATAGTGTATAAACGCAGTCAAGTGTGTACTTTAGTTTTAAAAAAATAAGCTTTTACAATCCCATGTGATTTGCTCTGATATTAAAATTGTAATTATACGCCTTAATAAACAGCGAGAAAACAGACAGGCCTACCCTAGCAAAATAACTCTACAAAACTAAATCACGTTTATAGAAGTGTAAAATATTTTAATAAACGTGGACGAAGAAAAGGGATCTTATTCTTGAAAACTTAACTGAAGATGATTTTAGTGTTCCATTCATCTGGGACCTTATTCTTGAAAACTTAAGATAATTTTAGTGTTTCAGTCATCTGAGACCTTATTCTTGAAAACTCAAAATGTGTTTTTTTTTTTGTTGCAGCCATGATTGCTCAACCACTGACATTTAGATCCAAAGACATTCACACATCAACAAAGATAGGAATACACGACCACCATCTGTTTGACGTTACCAAGGAAATGACGTCGTTTAAAGATTCCGAAGTTATAACCAGGTACCCCACGATCCGAAAATGACAAGATCAACCAAGATTAGAACACATAACCATCAATATTGTTCGAAGTAACCAAGGAAATGACGTCATTTAAAGAATCCGACGCTCTAACATACTTTGCTACGATCTGTCCTCTATCTTAAACAATAATATCCCTTTAATAGGGCGATTATCGTAGCGATGATGCAACTTGTAGACACTTAATAAACAACTCGGGCTATCAATTATCAAGAGATATGACTCGTAAAAAAATTAGGTCTTGTAATTGAGTCAGATAGGTTTTTTCTCTCTATAATTTTATATCAATATATGTCAGTAAAGGGGCCGTTACACTGAATAGCTCAGTTGAAATGAAATGGAGTTTTCCTCTGATTAGCTCAGTTGAAATGAAATGGAGTTTTACTCTGATTAGCTCAGTTGAAATGAAATAGAGTTTTACAATGAAAAGATCAAATTCAATTCTTTAATACTGAAGTCACAGATCATCGGTAATTTCAGTAAAGCGGAATGCGTTTCAATCAAGTTGTTTACCGGTGTAGTATTTGCAGTCCACCATAGAAAAAAATCGCTTTACGGAAACAGCCGAGAGTTGCCGAATTATTTTACAGTTGGCGTTCCACATCAACACAACTGTGTAAGGGTACCTTTAGTTTACGTAGATAGTCTAAGTTGTGTTTAAACTTGACGATTAAGATAAAAAAATTAAGATAAAAGATCTAAGCCAAGGTTGAAATAACGCCCTAGAGAACGATATCAGGGTTAAATACCTGGGACAAAAACCAAAACAACTTGGCCTGGGTCGAGATAAAAAAGAAGTCAACAATTGTACGCTGGTAGTTAAAAGAATGGGGGGTTTCGGATATGAAATTCTCGTCAGGACAGGAAGTTACGGTTGAGGTAATCGAATTTCTTTCTCACACTCATGCAGGTATATTTTCTCTTTACTTACGGTACATTCTATACTTTAAAGCATTTTGTCAGCTATTCGTGAGCGTTGCCTATCTTAGGTTCTGACAGCAAAGGGACGCAACTACAGAATCCAGAGACACAGTTTACAGACCACAAATAAATTAAAACAAGAAATTCATCAAGTAATTATTATCAATAGCAGTCACAACATAGCATGTTTTGTTACGTTTTAGGCATTTTCGTTAACATTTCTTGGGCATTATCTTATGTTAAGGCCCAGTTATCTTAAATACTCACCCACGTACATGTAACGTTTTCGCATAGGAATAAAAATATTGTACGTGATGTTGTAATGTTGAAGTATCCCTCACACTCTCGGGTCCTAAGCGCAATGAATTGACTGAGCAAACGTGCAAGAAACAGAGTAAGACACATCGACACTATTTTTACCCAATTGCGCACTTCATAGCCCCTAAGAATGCAATATCAATTTAACAACCCAATAAAAAACAAAACTGTCAATTAAGGTCAGTCAGCCATATCGTTAACAATTGACAATAGGCCTACAAAACAAACTAGGCCAGTTATTGACTCAATAACTCAAAGTACAAAAAGTTCACATACCTTACAATTTCAAAACAAAATGGTACTTTAACGTTTAAATAATAATAAATAGCAACTGATCAAGCCGAAACACGGTTTGACGCCAGGTTCGTCTTCAATTCCATCAAAAATTAAACGTTACAGTCGGAAGATTCTCCCTTACAGATATTACCTGTATGACGACGTCATCAGTAAAAACCTCCAGTTAGAAGTATTATAACGCCCCGGAAGTGACGATAGTCTATTGTTTGATGGTTCGATTTGAATGTATTGATGAAGAATCGAACTGTTGTTTGATTTGAAAAGTGAAATAGATATCTGAAAGTAAACTGTATCAAATGGTAAAAGGAATATAAAGACGACGTTTTCCTTTTAACATATTTTACAAAAAGCTAGGACGTGTATTGATTTTAACTATAC
The DNA here is from genome assembly GCA_030562195.1 of Nipponacmea schrenckii. NCBI lineage: Eukaryota > Metazoa > Mollusca > Gastropoda > Lottiidae > Nipponacmea > Nipponacmea schrenckii. The sequence goes on from CM060201.1 coordinate 20,675,729, forward strand.
CTTACCTAACTATAGTCGGTTTATATTGACTATTTACTGGTACATTCTCATATTAGTAGATACATGTATATCGGTATATTGAAGTCACATTTGAATAATTATCAATATCTGACCTCGTGTAGTTATCTACATTAATATATGATGACGTATTTTAAAATATAATGACGTCATTAACCAATGGTGACCGGTATCAATAAAATACGATATTTAATTAATGATCAAACACAAAAGAAATCCATAATTTTTCATTCATAAAGATGCTAATAATATATAGCAAATCTGGTTTGACAGATTTCCTTGGTTTTTACTAACACGTCAAGTGTAAGAAGAGAGAGAGAGGGGGGAGAGGAGAGAGGGGGGGGGGGGGGTAATTGTCTATGCTTTGTGGACCACTCCCGTTTATATAATATTAGCTGCTTGACAAAATATCTTCAAAATATTTGATCAGACCCTTTCATACATTTTTTTCCTGGGGAGGGAAGCACATTGTCCATCCATCTTATTTAAAAGAACATGTCCTTGTGTATTGGATTTAATTTCCATGTAAAATAAAGAGTCTACATTTGTCTCTATGGGCTGCATGTTAGACAGGGACATGTCCTTGTGTAATAGACCTAATTCTGACCATGTAAATTAAACAGTTTATTATTATTATTATTAAAACAAGTTCGACCTGCCATTAATTCCGAAGTATAATAATGACCGTCTATACAGTGATATTAATATCTCATATATTAACGGTAATCAGTTATACCACGATTTGTCATAAAATGCATTAACAGATTAATATCGACTTAGTTAATCGGCGAGTTAGACTCTAATGATTAATGATACACACTCTCGACCCTCGTCTAATGAGACACACTATCGCCCCTCGCCTAATGACACACGCTCTCGCCCCTCGTCTAATGCTACACACTCTCCCTTAATGATACACGCTCTCGCCCCTCCCCTAATGATACACATCATCGCCCCTCGGCTGATGATACACACCCTCGCTTAATGATACACCCCTCACCCTCGACTAATGATACACCCCACACCCTCGACTGATGATACAATCCGCACCCTCGACTAATGATACACATCATCGCCCCTCGGCTGATGATACACACCCTCGACTAATGATACACCTCGCACCCTCGCTTAATGATACACCCCCCCCACCCTCCCCTGATGATACGCACCCTCGCCCGATGATACACTCCACACCCTCGACTAATACACACCCTCGCCCCACGCTAAATGATACACTCCACACCCTCGACTAATGATACACACCCTCGCCCCTCGCCTAATGATACACAGAGGCGCCTTTGGTTGTCACAAAGCAGTTATCAGTCTCGTCCAAGTCTGGTGAGACCGATAGATCGCTCTGGTTGTAAATGAGTTAACGCGGTTGTACTAAATGTATGGTACGAGTCTATGAGGGTTAATTGTCTGTAATGACCGGCCAGGGAATTGTCCAGTGATAGGGAAGTTGTAATGATGACATCATTATGATAACCAGTAATTGGCGTCTAAGGTCCTTTAATACACCCTAATTATCTCCCTTGTTGTAACGTTATATTAATTACCTCCCCTGCCTCTCCGCTCTTTATTAAATTATATAGCAGAAAGTGGTGGAGAATTTGATGCTTGGTTTCGTATGTTTAATTTCCGCTAACCGACCGCTTTATGGCATTGGATATTTTTAGAAGATTCAACATAAACATAACTTTTACCATCTGAATAATCTTTTTTGAACCATAAAAAACATGCTAGCTTTTATCTTGCCCGTAGCTACAAGGGCAAGAAGGGGCAATGCCACCTCTCACCCTCCACCGTAGTACACTTATGGACTCTGTTCAAAACAGAGTCCACGATGACTTTCTCTTGTAAGATAATAGCAATTATTGAAACCAGCGTAAGGCTTGAAAATATACATCAAATCATTGGTATATAAAGCACAAAAACAAAACTGGAATTTAATATAGTTAATGACTTCCCAATATCGTACCGCTACAATTTTTCTGTTTTTACCGATAAATTGTTGAATTAGCCGCCATTTTGAAATGTGTAAAATTATTCAAGCAACAATTTTCCGAGAAGAGTTACTATTAGTGGAATAACTACATGCTTTTGATGCATAAATCATGTTGAAGATCGAATATATCATATAAAATTATTCTAATATTATATTTAATTAATAAGTTTCAAGTTTTAAATCAACTATTTATTACAATAACTAATATTTCGTTTTTTGTACGTTTATCGATATGTCCAAATTTGAACTCATGACCTGTTTGACAGCCAATCAAATCGAAGTTGACCAAAAAATGGCAGATATGATTTTATATTTTCTACCTCCTTGCCAATCGACCTCAAGTTTTCGATAACTGAACGTAATTAGGTATTGACCTTAATGGACTTTAGTGTGGATATGTTGTTCTATATGTAAAATGCGCAATTGGCTGATTGCAACGCACAGTAAGCTCACAATATAACCATGAATCCTGTCTACACAGTGTAGACAGAATTGCGATTGTTATCGCCTTAGACCCAAAGTAGACGGAAGGGTATGTGCAGCGTAGCGAAACCCCTTTCGTCTACGATTTTGACTACCTCCACCGAAAAAATTCTTGACAAACGCCCAATATATTTATTGTTCTACTAAATAATCAAGTCCGACTACTGGCCATACGAAACTTCGCATCTTGCCTAGCTCGTATGCTCGCAGATCTAATATTCTCCGATAGGTAGAATTTCTCTGTTGATCAGGATGAGTACGGGCCTGGAACGTATTACCTCGCAGACTTCAAGAAAAGCGAATAGATTTGACATTGAGAAAAGTTTATTTGACGAACGTTCCAGAGCGTCGCCATAGGAACCAAATTGATGCGACTGAAAGCTAGTAAAAAATGAACGAAGATTGGTTTTGACCAATTTTGATAAGACTTGACGAAAGATACCTTTTCACACATCTCCTACAATAGAAAACACCTTCCTTACTCTCTTACAAACCTGAAATATTGCTAATGTTCGTCTCCTTTCTGCCCACTATTTTCGGCTACCAAAATTTTCACTTGTTTTAAAAGTCAGTAAGCAAGAGCAATGGGCGTATTCGATCCACCACACCAGATGGGTGTGTCCTACTTATTTTAAAGGGTTAAAGGGATAATAGGCGTTAGAACGAACATAAAAATTTAAGTTCACTCAAATTTGGACAATAACAGTATATATCCATCAGTGGACTTACCTATACATCAAATCCCTCTAAAATCCGATAAATCCCCAAAATAAAGTAGTTAATCATAAAACGCTTGAGCCATCCATCAAGCGATTTTCAAATCATGTAAATATAAAGGGAAGTAACTCTAACATGTGGGTTTTCACGCGTCCTTGACCCCTACTGTTGAATTCCACAATGATGTTTTAGCGTTGATTTACCAGACGCTTTTATTCTCAAACTGAATGGAATCGTCGCTGGCTCACTTTTTTTTAAAATTCCGAATATATTTTTATTGTGGCTTTTTACAATTTGGTAAAGTGTTGGATGCATACTTATTTAATAATAGTCAATATGAAACACAAATATAAGCCGTAGGACGAGTGTATTCTAACGCCTATTTTTTAAACCAATAACATGGAATCATGAAGGGGCCAAATTTTAAATCTAATTGAAGCTGCTAAATTGATCATTAAATAAATAAATTTAAAACAATTTCAGTTTGATCAAGTAGATACATGGATGTATATAAAATATTCCAAAAGGATTTCAGGTGAAATTTGAAATGAATATTTTGCATACTGCACACTTGACTAAAATATCGAGTCTTTAAGGGGACAACGCCAGACCTCTCTCAGCTAAAGACTTAACAATTAGTAGTCTCCGTTTTTGATTAACCCTTTTAAAGCAGATTCACTCAGTTTGACCAAGTAGATACATGGATGTAAATAACATATTTAAATATTTTCAGGTAAAATTTACGACGATTTTTGAAAATGAACATTCTGTGTATACTGTCTCTTTAGGTTGCTATTGAAAGGTCGGTGTGTGATGTAATCACGCCCTTTATGACCTCTGTTAATTGGAAATCAATGCGAAGGTTCCCTCCCTTTCCGCCCATCGCAGTTCTAACCCTATAAATACCATTAATTATAAACCATTTAAAATATTAGACCAGTAGATTCTACAAAAATCCTGCAAGTATCCAGTTTCAGGAATCTGTGGCTTAATTTTAATACTGACGATGGTTTGAAAGCTGAACAGCGTGCTTTAATAGATATTCAACAAAATTTTCAAGTTTGGACTTTTCAAAGTGATATCTGTTTCATACAAGGTAAGTATATCAACTCTTTCATTTTCCTATTTTTGTTCTAGGGTATTTAAGTATTCAAGGTAGGTCTAAATATTTTTACCCCTTTACTTGTTATAATATTCTTGTTATTTTAAGGTTTTACGTATTTTTTAATTGTTTTTAAAATGATCTGTGGTATATTTCTGTCCACGTTGGTCAGTATTGAAGCAGATTAGTACGATGTTACTTATATATATATATATATTTTTAATGCCTTTAATTTCGTTTTAGTAAAAACGTTGTAACACATTTTTATTATGTAACGCAATCAAGACGATAAACAAAATTGAAAATTCAAAATTTATATTTAGTGTTTTCTAGAATAATTTCTAGTTTCCTACCCCGTAATAATACCAATGAAAGTGTGTATCAAGCTAATAAAATCATTATTTCGGGAAGTTTTTAAACGCACACAGCAATTAGAAATAAATAGTGCATCGTTACTACAGACGATTGCTTCTGTGTGCGGTAAGATTTATGTAAGATTTTGGTTACTCGAGGGTAAAAATTAGAAATCAAAAGTTGGTATGTGTATACCCGTGCTAAAATTATTGTGCTCAAATTTCATGTGACCAATCATACCTTAGTCTCCGAAACAAGATCCATATATATACGGACAGATCTATCATTTGTTTGACCAATCACACCTTAGTTACAGAAAACAGCACACTTGTTTAAAGGGACAGTTCTAATTAATCATATCTTAGTTTCAGAAACAGGGATTTTTTAAACTAAGCCAATCAGTAATATTTGGTGTTCACAGTTCAATGTCAAAATTCGAAATTTCAAAACTCTATGTAGACATTATAGAAAATACGTCTATAGAAATAGAAAATTAAATTCCTCATTGTATGCGATTGTTGTGTATTTCTAGTATTTCTGAAAAATATTAACATTTATTCACGGACCAAATCAAACGTACAAAATCGGCGAATATGTCCCTTTAACTTACTTTAAGAAATGAATTTTTTTCGAGTTTATAATTTGTGTCTGACTTATAGAGCAAAGCTTTCAACTACGATTTAACAACTTATCTCAAAATAATCATTGTGCCTTTTATAATCCTGTAATATTTTTATTTTTCATGTTTATTTTAAAATTTAATTAGGGATTATAAACCAATTTAACTAAATACAATACACCGCACACACTCGGAAATTTAAATATCATTTTTTAAATAAATATTGACGTGTATATAGAGCACGCCTCGGTATATAATCCAGACGCTCAACCTCGTATATATTTCTATAAGCTAATCTTGGAAAGTGAAGATTTTAAAAGGATTTGAATGTTTTGTGGAAGTAAAAGTCGGTCCTAAAGAGATTTACGGAGTACGTCTGCTCGGTCTGGGATCAGCTCCCACGTGTTTTTACAAACCTATTAAAATAACAAATCTATTACAATAATTGAAAATGTTGAAAGCAGAATTAGATTTAGTCTGTGTTAATATTCTGGCTTGCTATCCCAGAACATCGGGTTCCGATAATATCACCCGCTAACCCGGGTTCGATCACGACATACATCGAAGTACCCCCTACCTCCAACAAAAACAGGTAGGCCTACCAATGAATCTGTTTTAGTCGACGAAGACTGGACCTAGTACAACTGGCTTTCTTTACTCCATGGCTGCAGACTCCGTCTGTTCAAATTCAACTTTTGAAGAGAAGGAGAAATGGCGATTTAGTTGTCCATGTGTTTATGTCGACTTATTCCAACAACTAAACCTAAAGATAAGTTATCCCTACACCAAATATTCCAGAATTCAAACACGCAAAAGCTTTACAAATGGAAATTCAAAAAAGACTAGGTTCATGCCGTCGTCATGGCCAAATTTCACCTTCACTGCATTCAAAATGTCGCCTTCAGTTGGCCAAATAAGAAGCTAAAAACTTCATTTTTTTTTTATTTATTTCAGAAATTCAAAACAAACCAGATAAAATCCAAGATGGCGGAAGTTTACAGTAAATGTTTTCTGATATTTGTATTTTGTTTACATTTAATACGAGCTCATCCTTGCGGTGAAAACCCACTACGAGGCTTTATTTCCTTATCCCGTGTCACAGGTAAGGGGTTTTCTTTTAAAAAGCTTGTAAAGGTGTACCTCTTAGGCCTAGAACTCACGTCCGACATTTTCAACGTATCCAAGCTAATGACGTCATGACGTAAATAACCACTTTGCCACAGAACCCCAGAAAGGAACGAAATTCCGATTTTTCGTCCCTGGAATAATGATAATGTAATTGTCGACCATTCTACATCACCTATCTACTTACACATGGACAATCCTCGCGAGATTTTTAATTTCGAATGGTATGTGGGTTTCAATCACACTGTTTCCATGTCAGAATGTAAATAATTGTTATAATGTAATTGTTGCAGGTCGTGATGTCAACAGATTACTAGGAATCTTAGAAACAGCCAACGCTCCATTATTCAAAAGAATCGAAGGCAAGTGGCAGAATTACGCTAATTGCGTTGGAATGGTGGATACCGGTTATTTCAAACGTTCTCCCGAGATATCACGAGATATGAATAACGAGAATTCTCGCGAGAGTTCGATTTGGTTATTAAAGAAATTATATAATGGTCTCAGTGAGAACGAGAAATCACGAGATGATAAATGGACCAATGAAAAAGAGAATGATATTATCACCAAATTGTTGATCAAAAGTTTTAGCCCCGAATCTTTTAATTACAAGAAAAGGTAGAGTATAGTTTGTATACAATTGAATTGATTTTATATTCAAGTTGCTTTCACGAAAAGATTCAATAGTGAGTTCGGATTTGAGCAATCTTGGCACAAGAATATTCAATACTATTCAATAAATGAATTAATTTGGACGCTTGATAATCCATTAATTAACAAACAATGATCAGCGATCATTTACTTAACTGAAAGATCAGAGGCATTTGAACTTTGACATCTACAAACCGAAAGTAGAATATAATGATATGCTGATATAAATAGATAGATCTTTTATTGTTCAATCAGATTGAATTGTCCACATGTATCGATGGTTCCTTCATAGATTTATTCTCCAACATGAGATTTATCCATGTTTTCACGGCTATGGAGGCAACCGGAATGTAAAATAACAATGAATAATCGTTATTTGAATGACCTAAAAATGAACTAATATAATAACGGCATCGGTAAATTTGTCCCCGGGTTGAATGGAGAATATTGTCTCCGAGTTTAATTTTGTCTCTGAGTTAACTAACAAAAATGTGTCTCCGGGTTGACATGTACCCGAGTTGACCGAGTACCTGGCACAATACTGGAAATGAAACAAACAGTTCTTCAAACAATTTGTAGATGGTGACAATCCAGGCCTCCGTATTATCGAAACGATCTTAGCACTGACCTGTCCAGGTGTCACCTTTCAATAACCACATCTTCACAATGTCAAGCTATAACTCCGTACTTATACCTTGACTGCAATAGTCACCTTTCTTGTATCACATCTTTACAATGTCAAGCTATAACTCCGTACTTATACCTTGACTGCAATAGTCACTATTTCTAGTATCACATCTTTACAATATCAAGCTATAACTCCGTACTTATACCTTGACTGCAATAGTCACTATTTCTAGTATCAAGGAATGCATTGATTTGAAAGGATTGTACCACAGCATTTACAATCTCGACAGTAAAAAAGCCACAATTATTACCCCTTTTTCTACTAAGAGCTATGATTGGCTGTATTCTCTGGTGTACAATCAAATCAAATTGATACATTCCGTGATATGATCCCCCCACCCCCTCTCGTAACATTGCCTAACCATAATATCACTACCTCCAAGTCCCTAACCCAACCTTCCCTATAAGTACGATGTTTGTAACTGTAAATTTTTTATTTAAAACGTTATATTATACATTTCAGTTCACTGGATAATTCGCAACAATCCTGATGAAGGCTGGATAATCGAAATGAAGTATGTGTTTGCTCAAAAACAAAACAAAAAACAATGAAGTTGAAATATAATCAAAAGTTGAATGCGCACTAATGTACATTTTAAAACAAATTTCAACATGTATATTTTGTATTTGTTTGCCAGAAAATAAAAAAATTCACTTCTGGACCAAAATTAAATATCGTTACTTCCGGTTAACATTATCAGAAATCAACATTGTCACTTCCGGTCTCCGTTACCAGAAATCAAACGTCACTTCCGGTCTCCGTTGCCAGAAATCAAACGTCACTTCCGGTCTCCGTTGCCAAAGATTAAACTTCACTTCCGGTCTACGTTGCCAGAAACCAAATAGCTGAAGTCGTGTTGTAGCCAGATTAAAAACAAACAAATGAAGTATGCATGGATATTGTCTAGAATGAAGTTATTTGATTAAGTGGCTCGGATTCGTTTTTTAAAGGGAAAGGAAATCGGTGCCATTAAAAATAAAAACAGCCAATCAATGCATTAGTTTAATATAATTAATTTGAAATAAACTATCTGAATAACGATTACGCGTGATTAATATTTTCCTGTATTTTGACGGGTTTTTCCTACGGATGAATAAACGTGTAACCTTTGGTTATAGAATGTCTGTCTATGCAAGTTGATAGAAACCATGTTCAGTCTTGTTCACTTCAATACGTGAGGTATTCTAGGATAGTCACAGGTAAAACATCACAATTGTGAAGTCCTGTTTAGTGAGTTTCTTAATTGAATGGGGAGTAGGGTTGTTGAAAGGTTGATCTGTCCAAGATCATATTTAGCATTAATGATGCGGGCGATTCGAGCGAGGGTACGAAACTAAGATGTCAAGACACACTAGTCTCTATCATCCACTTCCTTTGCGTAAGTACAGCGTCAACAAGACCTGGGCATCAGAGACTACAGACAAACGAACAAATTTCTTGAGTGATTTTTAAACCGTAAAGTGTGACATTACAGATAGTTTCCCGACCCGACACCACCCCCCCCCCTTCACCGAAACATGATATTTGCAACGCCCCACACCATTGTACATGATAATGAGTCATTCGGTAACTAAGTTAAATTAATTACCATCGAATCAACGTCGAATTTTAAATCTTTCTCGTTTGATAATCCCTTAGTGGACGAAAAGCCAGTCTGATCTTCAATATGATAGTCTCAGAGGAGAAAACAGGGCGAACAACAATAAAAAGGCTTAACATTAAAGATAGCTTTCTATCTTTTTATACCAGTTTTCATTATGAAAATTTGCTCAAGTATAATTGACATGCTTTCTCAAATAAACAAGTGGTTGCCTAGCAAGATACATCCACTTTAAAATATATTTTCTGTTTTAACACAGGTCCTCACTCAAACAATATTTAGGTCTAATCAAAGTTCTCGTCAATATAAATGTTCACACCAAATTTCATTCAAATCAGATGAAACCTAGTCGCTATTGTATTTACTAGCTAATTTTCATGAGTTTGGACTAAGTCAAGGGCAATAACTCAAATATAGTTCGTCTAAAATTAGTAAATATTGAACATGTTCAAGATCTCACCAATAAAAATGATCACATCAAATTTCATTCAAATCATCAATATAAATGATGGCACAAAATTTTATTCAAATCCAATGGAAATTGTGATCTCTATCGCATTCACATGCCAATTTTGACGCGTTTTGACTAAGTCAAGGGCAATAACTCAAATTTATCGAAAAATCGCCAATTTCATTCATATCCATTGAAAACTGTAGTCTCTATCGCGTTCATAAGCCAATTTTGACGCGTTTTGACTAAGTCAAGTGCAATAACTCAAAAAACGTTCATTGAAAAATCGCCAAATTCGAACTTGTCCAAGATCTCATCAATATTAATGATCACAGCAAGTTTCATTCAAATCCGACAAAAAACTGTAGTCTCTATCGCATTCACAAGCAATTGTGGACGGACGGACGGACAGGGGTGACGACAATATACAACCACATTAAAATGTGGGCGTATACAAATTCATTAGCTGCTACCCATGTTGCGTCACAATATTTTAGATTTGGGGTTTCGTTCTGTGGTTCGGATGGTTAATACATGATTTACAAGGGTATGACAGACATCTATACGATCTATTTTTACTATTATAAACTCATAAAATAATCGAATAAACACGATAAAACAAAACGTCTTTGTTATACTGTTAGAAGTACTTGAATCTTTTTTAAAAATTATACAGGCGTATTCAAGTATCAACTAGTACCGTTTCAATTTTCATTCCGGTCTCATTAGCCCATTAGGTGCAGAAGAGTAGGACTTAAATCTCCATTCATCTTCATTTCCAATTTTTTATATTTACGGAACGGATATACACAAAAGTCGTAAATTGATCCGATACAAATACACAAACAGCCTTTTACAACACCTTTAAAGTCACTCAAAAGAAACTTTTCTAGATTTGCTCCAGTGCAAGCGTACTGAGAATTACCGAGGTCGGAGTTAAACCAATATAGATTGGATTATACATTTAGTTAAGTCAGAACATCACGTACAAAACATATGTGTCAGATCGTTAAAAAAGAATCTAGAAAGAAGAGAACAATCTTTATTTCTCCCAGGACAAACAATTTATTATCGCCTTCACCGTCACGTTATTAAAAAACTTTATAATACTAAGATAATTTAGCCTTTTCTTTGGCTAACTTTCTCTCCAGGTACCGTTTTTTTGCCTCACTAAAATCACCGTCAGTAGTTTTTCGTGCATATTTTACCGTCAGTTTGTCGTCTGTCACTGTGTCAGCTGATGATTGTGTATTTGAGTCTAAATTCACTGAATTTTTAGTTACATTGTCCCCATTCGACCTGTTGGTGGGACTCTCTTCCATCTTGAAACGTTCCGATGACTCCTCCCTTGCTTTTGGTACTGGACGCTTTTCTTTAGACAGAGATTCTTTTGAATTTTTGTCTGCAGAACGTGATCTTCTGTCTTTTGACCTGTGTGGTTTCCGTTCTTTTGACCTTGACCTTTGACGTTTTCTATCACTCGACCTTGACCTTTGGTGATTTCTTTCATTTGATCTAGACGTCTGGCGTTTCCGTTCATTAGATCTTGACCGATTTCGCTTTCTATCTCTCGACCTTGACCTTAGCCGTTTTCTATCTCTCGACCTTGACCTGTCTCTTCTCTCCTTTGACCTTGACCTATACCTCTTTTTTTCTTTTGACTTTGACCTTTTCTGTATTTTATCACGCGACCGTGACCTTCTTGTATCTCTTGATCTTGACCTATTTCTTTGCCCTTCTTTTGACCTTGACTTTTCTACGCATCTGTCGGATGACCGTGATCTTTCTCGATGTTTTCTACTGTCTCTGGTTGGAGAATTTGGGGTCAGTTTTCTGTCTGAAGTTTTATTCCTGAAGAGCAAAAACAGAAAGCATTACAGAAGCCTATCCCTTTAATAGCAAGAGATTGCAAATTTTCAATGCATCAATTTCTAAAACATCAAAATTATCACCTATCTTATTGTTTTTCATATTTACCCCTCTTCTTTATTTCATCTGATGATGTCACATGTAAATTGTGGTGAAATGTTTTGTACTTTGTACTTTGTACTTGTAATTTGTACTAAATTTGTACTTGTACTTTGTACTTGTACTTTGTACTTGTACTTTGTACTTGTAATTTGTACTTGTACTTTGTACTTGTACTTTGTACTTGTAATTTGTACTTGTAATTTGTACTTGTAATTTGTACTTGTACTTGTAATTTGTACTTGTACTTTTTACTTGTACTTTGTACTTGTACTTTGTACTTGTAATTTGTACTTGTACTTTGTACTTGTACTTTGTACTTGTACTTTGTACTTGTAATTTGTACTTGTAATTTGTACTTGTACTTTGTAATTTGTACTTTGTACTTGTAATTTGTACTTGTACTTTGTACTTGTAATTTGTACTTGTAATTTGTACTTGTAATTTGTACTTGTACTTTGTACTTGTACTTGTTATTAAAGAAGTGTGTTATACCATGATATATTCCCTTGGTTCTTTCATATATATATGTTTTCTGCTTCTCAATACATTCATATACATGTATAACCTTTAACCCCCATGACTTAAAGCACACTAGTTAACAAACAATACTGAAAGAGTATTCTACAAGCAGTTTAAATTTACTGAAATTATCTCTCACCTTACAGAGCTCTCACCCTCAGAATCACCCTCAGAATCGCTATCTTGAACACTTGAATCATCTCTGTCCAAATCTTCATATTTTCTTAAAAAAAAATACAAAAGTCTTATCCTGTGATGTATCTCAGAGGAGCCTGGCATGGAAAAGTGTCTAGTTATTTGGATAGGACAATAAACCAATGCCTCATGTGCTACAGGCTGTGTACCTGAAAGATCCCTGAACAGTTGCAAATTGCAAGAGTAGGCTTATGTCACTGTCCTTGTAAAATTTCCCTCATTGCACACTGCACACTTCTAGCTCATTAGATGCAGCTTTATAAACAGGTTTTTTTTAGAATTTGTTCAATCTTCACACCAATACCTACATTTTATCAAACTTCTCTTCAGGTTTATTTTCATCTGGTTTATCTGGAGTTATGTCCCCTGTCGGGTCTCCTGTAGTCTCACGATATAAATAACGATAAAAACCACTCATATCTTTCTGTTTCTTTACATCTAACAATTCTATAAAATACACAATAATATCAATAGTCATCATAGAGTTATATGCTGCTCGTTTGTTGGTTCATAAAGGTACTGTAGATTACCTCCTACTCTTCTGCACCTTATGACATGGGCATTGCAAGTTGGTCAGTCAAATATCAAAACCATCATAGAGCAACCCAATGTACTGATTGATTGACCCTTTCAACCCCATAATTACTATAAGTATTAATGTACACCCTAGCAGACAATCAGCTGTTGCCAAGTAACACCATTCATTTACACTCTACAGCTTATCCAAATCTTTGTATTCCTGAGATCTTTGACAGACGTCGTGTAGCAAGTGTCAGTAACTTACCTTCCATCTGAGCCTCTCGTCTTTCCCTTTCTTCCTCAGCTTGTTGTTCCTCCATTTTCTTTTTGTAAGCAGACGTGACAAATTCCTCTTTATCAGCGAATTCTTCACCTTCGGCTTCTCGTTCCTTCTGTACCTTCCTCTCTGTTCTTCTCTCTAACTCTTTCTTCCTGACTTCCGCTGCCTTCATCAATCCAGCTATATACCGCGGCTTGGGACACAATAGTAAAGGCATGTTACTTTCACTTTACAATTCGAAATAAAATAAGTGACATTCAATACAAACATAACTTCATATTTCAGTAAAATACTGGCAAGTTACAATTAGAAATAAAACACAATTTTAAATAAAGTCCAGATTTTAAGAAATACAGTAATCTGATTGGATGAAAAAATCAAAAATTGAAAACCAGTTTTAGTAATTGACCAATCAGATGACTGGAATGCTAAAATCATCTTAAGTTAAGTTTTTAAGATTATGGCCCCAGGATATTCATATATTTCTATGTAACCTACCTTTTTATCAACATCTTTCTTGGCTTTTTCAACTTTCTGTGTTTTTTCAGCTTTCATATCATCATAAAGACTGTCATATTCATAGACTGAAGGATCTTCAGCGAGAGCTTTATCTATAGCGATCTGAGTCTACAATATAGAAGTTTCTTTTCATAATTATCTTTAACTTCAAAACTAGTTTCAAAAGTATAAGGGACATACAAGAACCCGTCTGATCTAGTTACTAGAATCAGGACACGAGGAAAATTAGGAGACATTTTAAAGGCATGACCCTCGCTGAACTACTTTTCTATACCAGAAAATATCATGACCCTTTTCATCATTCAACTGATTTAGTCTGGTGTTGTAATTTAATGGACTCCAATTAGGTTCAGTTCTGTTATTTCCATGACGTAAGAATGACACAATATTTTCAGATGATATGAGGAAGTGAAAGCTGACACTGGGTTAACCTCAAAAGTATTAGACCTGGAGTAAGGTAGGAATAAATAGAACCTGTTTTTTAACTTTATCTTGTGAAGTGATTGGTTTTCTAATGACTGGAACATTTTCATTCTCCTGAAAAAAAAACAATATCATACATTCATAACTTCATATTTCAGTATAGTATGCAGTGTGCAATGAGGGAAATTTTACCAGGATGGTGGCATTAGACTCCTTTTTGGCGAATTCCAACATGCACAGCCTGTAGTACACAGGGCCTTGGTTTAAAATAACATACAATCATTAAGTGATATTTTAGTGTGGTGCAGACAAGATAAGCTTAGTGGATTTATATATCAATATATGTTGATATGCCTGGACCAATACTGAAATATCAAAACTTTTGCTGACATCTTGGAACATTTCCAAGAACAGAAACAGAATGCCACGTTTCTTGATTTTTGTGATTTTTATTTCTCTACTTTTGTACTTAATAAAATGAAATACATAGAGAGCTAAGGTACAGAATAATAAAATTGAATTTGAAAACTGTTTTACCTCATCGCTATCTTCCCCAAATACATTGTTCTTTTTATTTACTAATGTGGTCTGACCCTTCTTAGGTAAAAACAACCCATATCTGAAAAAGATGATCGTTTGATTAGAAACAAGAATTGCTGCCAATAAGCTCATTCATATAGCTTATTCTAGTCCGAAACTTGGGAACTCGATTCACAGACTCTGATAGTTATTTGGTCGCATTCAGCTTTGTCTAAAAGTTCTACTAAACGTTGAAATTTCACTCAATACACCTTAAGCCTTATATGAAATTAATTAGATCTCCTGGACCTATATTACATTCATTCTGTGTCTATTAACTGGTTATATTATTGAATGGCCTTAGGGACTGTATTATTATTACATTATTGTGAAAAAAAACAGCGCCAGATGTATCAAAATATACCACATCTTTGGTTTCAACATGCATCGTTACAGAAACGTATTTAGAATTTTAAAATTTCTTTCAACAAAACGAAGACAATCGACGATATTTTAACTTAATTTTTACCGTTGACATGGACATTTTCCAAATACTTATTAGAACAGATACAGATCGACATGCGCCATTGATTACAGCTTAAAATATAACCAAATAACATCGAGAAAACATAAAAACAATAAAATTCTACTTACTTTTTGTTTTTGTCCGCCATGTTTGTTTACATGAGTTCAGTCCCTTGACGCACTAAGGGGAGATAATTTGTGAATAGTGACACGCCCACTTTGTTTATCAGATGTTTGGAGATACTATAATCTTGTTATTGGGTTGAAGAGGTGAATTGTCTGAGTTTATTATGATTATAAAATGGCTGTCGAAGGGCAAACACAATTAGGAAATGCTATCAACATTTTGAAACTACAGAAATTAGGTCAGTAAACAAAAGACTTGAGGTACTAAATGAATAAGGTCAGGGTTTCTGTCTATTTCTGAACAGAAACTTGAAAAATGAAATTAGAATAAGTCTTATATTTGTATTTTTCTGCTTCAGTTTCCTGTGATTCTTTTCACTTTAATTCATATCAGACAAATAAAACTTTTCTTCAAAATTTGCAATGTTGCCTTGCTCTGTAGAACCCCGTCTTCATTAGCCCATAAGGTGCAGAAGAGTAGGACGTAAAACTCCATTCATTTCATTTTTGCTCTGTAGAACATCCTTGTATAGTCGGATATTTCTGAATTATGCAGAAGAGTAGAACGTAAAACTCCAATTCATCATGTCCATGTCTGAACTTTATAATTCCAGATTTAACAGTAGGAATATTAGTCAGTCTGGTCGTGCTCTACATCTTTCTGGCCGTCATTATTTATAAACCAATCAGAATCCAAGCATTAACTACCTCACAACAGATTCAAGAACCAATGGAACGTCATCGCAGGTCGTCTACCAATGGTAGTAGTTCCAGGCAGTCTTATCAACCTTAAAAACTATGTCACAAAGATGGTGGACCTTCAGTTTAGCTGTCAAGGGTCAAGAGACAAATTTTATTTTGATCACAGAATTCTCATTTTTGTTTGAGACAGATAGATCCTTGATTTTTTTATACTGTGACTACATCTTCTTTTAGAGAGTCCACATAGACATTGTTATTTATGTGCATGATGTGATTTTTGTATGTTTTGTTTTGTAATTATAAAAACAAGAGTGTTATTAGATATAATATGAGTAAAGCACAAGGGCTCTTGTATGAACAAGCTTGTATTGGTTCAAGTTCTATGCCTGGTATAATACAAAGCTGTTTATATAAAGTGAATCAGGCTCCCTCCTAGTTTATATTAAAGGAATACTGTGTCTAAGACCTTGGTCAATATTTGTATATATTGATCAGTAGATATACCTGGTGTCATAAATAACATAACAGAATCCTTATATAATCTGATAAATCTAACAAAACATTAAAATATTAAACTTGGTCAATAAGAGTATATATTTATCAGTAGATATACCTGGTGTCATGAATAACATAACAGAATCCTTATATAATCTGATAAATCTAACAAAACATTAAAATTTAAACTTGGTCAATAAGAGTATATATTCATCAGTAGATATACCTGTGTCATAAATAACATAACAGAATCCTTATATAATCTGATAAATCTAACAAAACATTAAAATTTTAAACTTGGTCAATAAGAGTATATATTCATCAGTAGATATACCTGCTGTCATAAATAACATAACAGAATCCTTATATAATCTGATAAATCAAACAAAACATTAAAATATTTTAAAATTGGTCAATAAGAGTATATATTCATCAGTAGATATACCTGCTGTCATAAATAACATAACAGAATCCTTATATAATCTGATAAATCTAACAAAACATTAAAATATTAAACTTGGTCAATAAGAGTATATATTCATCAGTAGATATACCTGCTGTCATAAATAACATAACAGAATCCTTATATAATCTGATAAATCTAACAAAACATTAAAATATTAAACTTGGTCAATAAGAGTATATATTTATCAGTAGATATACCTGCTGTCATAAATAACATAACAGAATCCTTATATAATCTGATAAATCTAACAAAACATTAAAATATTAAACTGGGTCAATAAGAGTATATATTCATCAGTAGATATACCTGCTGTCATAAATAACATAACAGAATCCTTATATAATCTGATAAATCTAACAAAACATTAAAATATTAAACTTGGTCAATAAGAGTATATATTCATCAGTAGATATACCTGCTGTCATAAATAACATAACAGAATCCTTATATAATCTGATAAATCTAACAAAACATTAAAATATTAAACTTGGTCAATAAGAGTATATATTTATCAGTAGATATACCTGCTGTCATAAATAACATAACAGAACCCTTTATATAATCTGATAAATCTAACAAAACATTAAAATATTAAACTTGGTCAATAAGAGTATATATTCATCAGTAGATATACCTGCTGTCATAAATAACATAACAGAATCCTTATATAATCTGATAAATCTAACAAAACATTAAAATATTAAACTTGGTCAATAAGAGTATATATTCATCAGTAGATATACCTGCTGTCATAAATAACATAACAGAATCCTTATATAATCTGATAAATCTAACAAAACATTAAAATATTAAACTTGGTCAATAAGAGTATATATTCATCAGTAGATATACCTGCTGTCATAAATAACATAACAGAATCCTTATATAATCTGATAAATCCAAAAAACTTTGTAATTATCAATAAAAATGTAATTGATTAATGAAAAAGTTTTGTTTAAAAGATAATCCAGTATTTACAGAACAACTTATTTGTTCTTCTTTATCCCACTAGATCAGAAAAGAAATGGCGTTTTATATCCAACTCGTCTGTACCTAATGGACTAATGAATAGTGTGTTCATTGACAGGTGAAAATGAAATGAATGGAATTTTACATCCTTCTCTTCTGCACATCCTACTAGATCAGAAAATTGACCTATCAATAGAGGAGGTGAAGGGGATCTTGGGTTTTTGGTGAAAATAAAAACTGGTTTATCGCGGAACAAGAGAAATAAAATAGGTTCATTTTGAATATGTATATTATATTACATGATAACCATGACAACAAACTTATTCTTTATAGCACTAACTCCTCCCTGGAAAATAGGCATTTAACATAAACAACCTATTAACGTCTGAAAGAACCAAACAACTTTATCTCATTCAGTTTCTTAGAAATTATTCTTATTTTTAGCAATATCAACAAAATATACAATAAATATCAACAAAGACGTCTGCTCTCTTCACTTTAAACCTTTCTTCCGTAAACTTTGTCCTTCGCCAGAGAAAGCTTCAAAATCAGCATTCACCTAAAATGGTAAAAGAATTCATGACTTAATAATGCTTGATTTATTTAGTATTGGGTAGTCCAAATTCTGAATTCCATCTTGTTGCCATACAGGATACAGTTTGCATGAAAATACCAATCCAAAAATATTTTATTTCTGGTATAAAAATGATTTTGATTGATTTGTTAAGTCCGGTATTAATTGATCTGGTTGTATCTCAACATGTTGACCATTTAATATTGGTGGGTGTCACTTGAAAGTTTCTTTGACTAATGTTGAATAGTACTTAGCGTAGGATATTTTTTACATCAACAAAACATTGTTTAAAAATGTCCAGTTGGGAAAAAAATAAATCAACAGCACTGCTTGATACCATACTTACTCTTTACAAAACACCTGATTTATTTTATCCATAATAAACAATAGAAGGACAAACAGATGCTAAATATCAGTAGCCATTACAGTTGTAGATGAATATCTATCGGATAGATCCTGGATCAGGACCAGGATTCTATCCTGTGTTAAGTTTATATATAATAATAATCAGATAACCTACCTCTCCGTTATCTGTATTTACAGGTTTCTGCGTTCTGATGAAGGTTATTGTTCCTGTTTTATAATTATAGTTTGGTATTCCCCTAAAATATACATCGATATAATCATTATATACCCCTCTAATAAATATTATTATAATCATTTTTAAATATACCCATAAAATATACATTGATATGAAAATCAGTATAAAAAACATTTTATATATAGAACCATATTCTACAAATTTTATATTTTTAACAACAGGCATCATCCTTTGGTACAAACTCAACAGCGAAATAGCAGAAAAAATTAACATAAATTGACTTGAAGTGGTGCTTGCAAGCTGAGAGGGGGAGGGGGGCAGGGCTTATTATGGTAATCTGAGAACGTTGTATCTATTGGCTTGTAGAGTGAGCAGTGGTCTAAGTGAACAGAAAGAAGACCAGAAAACAAAGTTGAAAAAATTGTTACCTTCGAACCATTTCTGTATCCAAGGCAGCAGGACAACTTTCTGTATTTTTTAATTTACCGTCCAATCTGTTACCTTGACCACTAAACGCCTGAAAAAATACAAATATGTTCGTGATGTTTCGAAAACCTTTTACTGAGGTTATTTATTCTAATATGGTACCTTTAAATCTGGTGCTAAAAAGACAAAATTTCAAAAGTTAGCCATTGATGGTCAGATTAAGAGTTGAAATGTCAGGATTATTGTAGTAACCTACCCTAAATGCAGCATCTATCATATCATCTGCATCCATTGGCTGAAAAAAGACAAGAATTCCGTTAAAACTTCAGTAAGACATTAAACATAAGTTAAGAACCTAAGCCTCCTAGCGCTAAGTTTATTTCTAGAATAAGCAGTCTTTGGTCTGATGGATTCTACAAGCGCTAGAAACATGTGACATTGAGCTCTTCTAGCAAGTCTTTTGGCTTTACCTAACCTTGAATCTTTGGTCTACTATTTACATCCCCATGCTCCTAAACCCAACCTCGCATTGCATACAATTTCCAAGTGACCTAGCCCCGTGCTTTTTATGAAAATACTATTTGCATATCATGTTTACACAAAAAACACCAATGTAGATGGTTTCATGTTTTCTTTCAAAAATAAAATTTGACAAAATTAACCCACCTCTCCCTCTGCTTCAGCCTCTTTCTTGTCAGCCGCCATTTGTTTATAGTCTGGTTCCTGGTAGCCGACTGGGGCAGCGAATTCTACCTACAAATATTGATATGAATAATTCTTTATTATCCCAATAAGAGCTAGTCATTGAACAACAAGAGAGATCGGAATTATATTACAAAAACCAATATAACTGGTGAGTGGGGTAGTGTTACATTGTAGAAGAACTAGACATTCCATTTCAAATTTGATAAGTGATACACATGGCTAAAATACATAGTTATCAGCTGGTAAAGAAAATATTCAGAGGAATTTATGGTTTCTGCCAATTAGTTCTTCAAAAAATTAATATTTCGAACATTTTTACTTTTCTCTTTAAAGCCTGTTCTAAAAAGGAGAAATTCATAGGTTACATACATAATAGATATAATTAACACAGATCAAGGGCAATAACTCTGTATCTAAGTACTTACATTCATATCACACTCTATAATAGACACAGCTTTACCCGGTTTTGTTTCCAAAACGCACAGTTCGTAAATCTTCTCATTATATTTAATAGCTATTACATCGGTAGTTGTTAAACAGGCAAAGTTACGTAACCCATTCTCTAATCTGTGTGTTTCGTTAAGGAAGTGTTTGTGACTATTTATTAACTCCTGATATCCAAGGTTCGTAATTTCCAGGCGTTGATTTGGGCCTTTATATATGTACATGTGTATGTAAATAGTCTTCAGAAGTACTAGAAATACACAAAAATCACATAATTCCTTCAAATATACCTCAAACTAGGAATTTTACTTTCTATTTCTATATATATCTTTTCTATAAGGGGTTGATTTAGGTCTTGAATATATGTAAATAGTCTTCAGAAGTACTAGAAATACACAAAAATCATATAATTCCTTCAAATATACCTCAAACTAGGAATTTCTACTTGCATTTTTTAATTAATTAATTATCAACCAAGATCAATTAGATTCATTATAAAAGGATACACAGCTTTAGGGTTGGTAATATCTAGAAAATCGACAGATTGAGGTTGAAATTTAGCGAAAGTAGCGACTGAAAGCGACACGTTTTCTATCTGAACCAACCCTCCTTCATCCAGTAATAAGTTCTGCATCATCTAAAATATCAAATGACACATGAATGAAGAGTTTTACGTCCTAGTCTTCTAAATAAATAAACAAATCAAATGAAATGAATGGAGTTTTACATCCTAACTCTTCTAAATATATTGTCAAGATTTGATCAGCATTTTTGGGTTGAAATTTGACGCTAAGCTCAGTTCCACAAGCACTGGCCATGGTGATGGTAAAGTAGGGACATTACTCTTGTTTTGTTGAATACATCAACATCCTTGCGATTTATATCTTTCTGTTCTGTTACTAAATTGTATCTTCAACACACATCACAAATTTGAGAAAATGTAAAAATGTTGACGCACCCAATAAGGTATATAAATCCTGCCCTCGTCAGCCACGAACTCCAACACACCACAATGTGTATCTCTATTTGATTTCTTATTGGTCAGTTTAAATAACATGGGGTACTGAATATTCAGACGGGCTGAAATAATAACATGTAATAAAATAGAAACAGGATGTGTCCGAGTTAGAACAGCGTTACACTGGACCCCAGAGGGGAGGAAAAAATTACCGAGAAGTCGTATTATCTATAACAGTGGTCTTATTTTATCTAATGTTTTATCTACAGTATATCCTGCTCATACGACCACCTTTATTAAGAGCCCACCTTCAATAAACGACCACAATAAATTCCCCCCTACGAGTTTTCAATGTAATTATCGACTAATAAGCGGTCACCTTCATTACGCGACCAGCGGCCATGTATTTATACTCCCAATTGATTAAAATAACTCAATTAAGCGACCATGACACTTTGGATTATCTCCCGTAACAAAAATAAAAGTTCACGCGTCGGTGATATTCAATGAGATTATCGCTAATCGGTAATTAGATAATCTTCTACAGATTAATTTTATAGCTTGTTGCTGATTAATATTGAAAGATATCATCGTATTGACAATTATTATAAAGTACTGTAAAGGCTTCAATATTTCGTTTTTGGTAAAATTTAGACTACCGTAAATTTGATCAGAAAGCGAAAGTAGGGTATACCGGATGTTGTTATAAAAACATATTAATCAGGTGAAAATGGAATAAAGCGTGTTTCCGGGCAATTAAAATGCAAGTAAAGAAGGATATCTTATTTATTTAAGGTAGAGAATTTTGACTTTGAAAACGATAATAACTGTGAGAACTTTGGTATCTAAAAGAAAATAAAATACGACAAAATAGAGTAGCCTATCCCGTCGGAAGATAGGAGATAGCATGCAAAAGCAATAGAAACTATACATGTATGAGTAAAATTAAGATCCTATGATTTCCAAAACGTCAAAACGAAATGGTTTTGCAGTTCCTCTCTTAAGAGGCCACCTTCACTCAGCGACCGTTTTTGAATATTCCCTTGAGTGGTCTCTGAATGCAGGTTCTACTGTAATTCTAAATGTCATACAAAGAATATATATTTGAAGTAAAATCTAAAACATACTTAACTGATCTAAAGCTGAAGGGGGCATTATAACTGAAATATACGAAACATAGACACATTAGTAAACCATATATATTACTATTCATGTTGTCGCATGATTTCTATAACAGCCTATGAATGTACTGACACATTGCCATTTTTATGTTTTATTTTGTAATTGTGAACACACTAATGAACAATTTATCAGTCAAGCAACTCTACGCTAATAAAGTAGATATTTCTTATTGTTTAAAATTCATTTGTTAACGTTTTGACATGGTATCATTTCAACTCCATACCCCTTCATACGGAGCCCAGCTCCTTCAGGGCCTAATAAAAGAACGTGTGATTTTATGATAATAGTGTTATCAAATGGAATATAGCCCACACTTACTTTTTCCCCCTCGTTCAACATCCTCCCTGTCACCTAACATGCTAGCAGAATAACAACGGTAGTTGGCAGAGAAATTTCTCCCCAGTTCTGGGAACATCTGCCCAAAACCAAACTACAACAAAAAAACGGATAAAACATATTACATTGTCAATGATATCTTCAACACTTCGCGAGTCCATGGTGATGTTACCAAAAAATATTAGAAACAGCTATTCTATTACTATTAGGCCTTCTAGCCTACAATGTCAATGATATTGTAACTAGGCCTAACTGTTGTTGAGCTATTACTGAATGAGACAAACGAAGAAAAGAAATCACTCACCATTTTTTCACAATATTAAACAAATTAACAGACTAAAAATGTCTATCGTTTCACAGTTTTTTCTATATTTCTCAGGTTCTGAGTCAATTCTATTTTGGTTTTGTTACCGAAAATGTGAAATTTAAGAAAATGAGATCAGCTGGAATGAAAAGCGGAAGTTTACAAATTTGTGTCATGCTCACTGAGATGTTTCCGGTGCAGACGAATTTTTCTATATCATGATTTTTGATTGGTTGATATTTTATCTCAACCAATCGAATCGAGTTTTACTATTTCACCGGAAGCTGCAATGTTGACATGTTTTCGGCGCCAGACGTAAAGTGAAATTATTGAAAATAAATGGAAAATGTTTGTGAAAGATTTCAAAAGAGATTTCTACGATGTTATCCTTCATCAGGTAATTGTGAATCCAGGCGTATGAGATTCCAGGAATGTCTTCATACGTGGTTCTCATCAGATCTCTGTAACAAAACACAAAATTCACAAAAAAATCTTTAGAAAATAGTCGAATGCAAATAAAATTCATTCCCAAGAGTAAATGAGAGGAGGGTAGGTTTAGTGTATGGGTGTAGCTATTTATATGGTGAAGATTTGAATAACAAGCATTAATCAACTTATGGCCATCCCTACCTATTCCTACTATAGTCACTTTCTTGACAATCTGAATGGCTTCTTGCATCAAAAAAACCTAGTAATTAGTAAGAAGAGGTGCCATTTGCTTTGACAATACAAATAGCCAATGTGATAGCCAAGTTTATATCTTTCTGTTGAACTGTCAAAGTTAGTTTAAATCAAATTGACTGCATTATTAAACAAAGGATGCAGTAGTTTCCTGCAGTAGTTTCCTCCCAGTGTATTCCTCCATCTCTCTTTAATTGTATGATTAATATCTTATTGCTTTCCATTCCAGAGGGTTCTGATTTTGGTTTCTTTTGATGTGGATGCCTTATGTGCTTGTAAAATTCTTCAGGTTAGTATTAAATCTTTGAGTTAAACCCTCATCTTTTAATTCATGCATTGTGTTTTGTCTTACGCCTGGGATCTGAACTGACCAACTCATTAACACTCATTGTAAAATGTATACAAGCGCCCCGGGCATGTCCCTATGTGATGTGGATATTAACGCTTTATAAATGTCCATATTATTATTTATATTCTATTTCTCATTTTCTGTGTTTATTCAGTATTTATTTCAATGTGATCAAGTTTTATATACCATAATACCAGTCACTGGTAAAACAGAACTAGAAAGAGCTTATATTGAAAACTCAGAAGGGGTAAAATCATTTTTATTTTTAAACAAACAATATAATGTGTATTTGATACAAAGGTTTAATTCTGTCCACTGAGAGTGAATACAAAACAACTTGGAACACTTTTCTAAGATGGCTTGGATCCCTTTTTTGACTCGGTTTGAAGTGTGATTCATCATATACGCCTGAACTCCAAGCAATAACTAATACTGTCCCTGAAATGTTTAAAATTACAGTGCTTACTGTAAGGCTACAAATTATTGCGAGATAGATTAATGCGTTAAATGTGACCTATTTGCGATCGCATTAATTTGTATCCGCATTTTTAAATACATATTCCCAAGTGAAGTTTATGGAGTTCAAATATGGCTGACATTAGTGAACATCGATATAAAGTATTTAAATTGAGACCGGGCGGGATTAAGTAATTAGGTAATTATCTCTAAATTTGAAACTGATTAGTAATCAATGGCATTAAAAAAACAAGAGATTTTCACACTTGACTATTTAAAGATAAAATCTTGATCATTGTTCATGTCTTCATTCATTAAGCACTTTAGAATTTTGATGATATTAAAAAATGCGACACCTATCGCGGATCGCATTAATTTGTACTCCCATTTAAATCTCTCTACCCCATGTCGCATTAATTTGTTGACGCATTAATTTCTAGCCTTACAGTAATTAAATATTTATATTTCTACTATCACTGCCTTTAATAAACCAGTTGTACAACTAAAGATGATTTTCTATGTTGGATAATTTTAGATAAAACATGTGGTATTGATAAACTGTGGAGGGGGGGTAGATTTAGTAGAATTACTTCAACCTGAGGAACCAGTTAAATTTTATATCTGTGACAGGTAAGGCTATTACAGAGAGGGGGTGGGGGATATCGGTTGGGGTCTGGAAAACTTTTTATGAAGGTAGAGAGTTGTCTGAACGACTGTAACATATAGTAATATAGGGAGTGGTAGCAATAGGGGGTGCAGACAAAATACTTGGATCTTGAAGGGAGGGGGCACAACTGACTTTTGACTCTTATTTTCAATCACTCTGACGTGAAAATTTTGTTTTGAATTATTGAACTTTGACCTGTGGTTAATGGTTAGTAAAATCACTTTATGTGCTTAAATATCCATGGTAACCAGCTGAATACTTTCCAATTTCATTACTTTCATTCGCTCTAATGACACAAATATCTTATGCCAATATATCAATCTAACTGTCCTGATGATGATTGTGTATCCAAAACGTGTATTATTTATATTTTATTTCCAGCCATCGTCCAATTGATATCCATAATATTTATAATGCCGTTCAGATTCAGTTATTGATCAAACAAGAAGAATTAAACGATGTACCTGAGTATGATGTCGTATTCAGAGACGATGAGGTAGGTATATACTATTCCATCTTGTTTTAGTGATAAGATAGGCATTGAATCAGGGCTGAGGCTCGGCTGCTATTTGTATTGTATTTGTGAAAAAGGGGCCCTGTACTCTAATGCACCTAAATATATTTCAATTTCTCTGAAAAGGGCCTTATTTTAGTCGAGAGACAATGTTATACTAAATTATCTATTTTCCAGTCAGATGATGATTCTGGTAATGATAGCGATACATCCGAACGATCTGGTAAAAGACAACGATTCGATGATGAGGCTATCAAAAAACGACAAGATAAACGTCTATGGGTAGAAAACAGGTAGGAAAAGAAAGAAACAACTATATTTTACAAGGATAACAACTTAAAAGGTTTTAAATTTTAGGATCCCTTTCCTTTCTACCAGCTGGTCCTTGGCCAAACCTCTTGACATTGATTTTACAAGGAGAACAACTTAGGTTCACAGTAATTGGAAATATGACCTGTTTCGGGACATCTAAACTCGAAAATAATTATGTTTTAGTTATTGTCATCAATTATACATGAAAAATGCACAAAATATATCGGGTTTGAATTGAAAGTGTCCTAAAGATCAAAATTGCAGTCAGTCATTTTAGACCTGCAATCAGACATGACTGGCAAATACTGATAAATCAACAACCCTGGTTCCCATAGTAATATTGATGTTTGATTTTTTCAGAAATAAAGTTCTATTTGACTATGATAAATTTACAACCTTTGGTACTTCCGTAAGTTGTCCTGTATTTTGTTCTTTGTATTTTATAGGTTTCCACAAAAATACTTTTTTGGGGATTATATATTTTTTAGGTTCGGGGGGCCAGGCTTTTTGGTTGGGGGAGAATATCTGGTTGTCTAGGGGGCACGATACTAGGCTCTGTATCTAGTTTTAGAAGTCTTTAGAAATTTCAAAAGGTGGTCGAGAAGTCTGAGCGCTTAGTAACAGACTAACTGATAAATTATTAATCAATTTGGTATTCAAGGTGATGACGGGTCAAGGCTAAATGACACTTAATGTTTTGCCCCAATACATGTAAGATAAAAGAAATAAAAAAAATTGTAATGTTGTGTTTCAGGCATCTATGATTATGTTTGAGTTGGCGTGGAAAATGTCGAAAGATACCAACGATTTACTGTGGTAGGTCATGACCTTTCTTTACCATTCGCTTCATCGAGAATTTAATGAATTTTAATCAAGTTACCGAAGGTGGCAGTTTATTTTAAACTTTTGATTTGGTAAATATTAGATCGTAAATAATATTCTACTTATGATTCTGTCTGCACCTCCGTGACTCCTGTGTAAAGTTCGAATTTGAGTGTTTTCTGATAATTGGAGTAAGAGTTACAGCCCTTGTTCTATATTATCTAGTGAGTTTATATTTTAGGTTGGGTATAATAGGAGTCACTGACCAGTTTGTTCATTTCCGAACGCCTCGAGATAAATATATAGAAGATGTCATGGCTTTACAGTCACATGTTCTACGCCATAATCACAGGTAAGGGGGCAGACTCAATACAGGCAAGGGGGCAGACTTGATAAGGCAAGGGGGCAGACTCGATACAGGTAAGGCAACAGACACGGCTTAAAATAAGCTTTCAGACACAGGCAATGTTGTGTACGATCTCATGTCCAGTACAATCTATTTTGAACTGGAAAATTTGATTCATTCTACAATTTGGTTTCACTCATTTCTTTCTTCATTCATTTAATCATTCACTCATTCATTTCTTCATTCATTCTATTATAGAGGAGAGAATGAAGAAAATCTACTGTCAGTGAACTGTTTAAGACTAATGTTTGATGATGAATTACAACTTACCCTGTACAGACACTGGTCTCTATTCGATTCCTTGTGCCATTCTGTCAGCACGGCCTGTAAATTTAAAGTTTGGACGTTGAAAGGCCAGAAGAGACTGTATGAATTCCTGGCTGAAATGGGGTGAGTATAAAGTTTGATTTTAATGTTTGTTATTTAGGCTGATGGTGAAATAGGTTACTCGCCCTTTGCTGAGTTTTCCCCTCGCTTCAGTTACATATAGACTTTATTTATGCAATGGCTATATTGATTTTTCCCTGTTGTCAATTGAGTACTGCTATATTTCAATAGAAAGGTCCATTGAGTACTGCTATATTTCAATAGAAAGGTCCATTGAGTACTGCTATATTTCAATAGAAAGGTCCATTGAGTACTGCTATATTTCAATAGAAAGGTCCATTGAGTTCTGCTATATTTCAATAGAAAGGTCCATTGAGTACTGCTATATTTCAATAGAAAGGTCAATTGAGTACTGCTATATTTCAATAGAAAGGTCCATTGAGTTCTGCTATATTTCAGACTTCCTCTGAATCAATGTAAACAGAAATACACTGCCATGGATACCAACTTAAAGGGCAGTATAAAACCTTTAATACAAGAACACATGACCAAATATGGGTAAGTTTTTAAGTTTTTTCTCTCCTCTTCAATGGAATGAATGAATGAACAAGTTTTAAATTGCAAGGAAAACTGACAAACTCCATCAAAAACTGTAGAAAGTGTGGAAATTGAATATTTTATTAGTCCCTCACTGCACACAGTATGGTGTTGTCTGTATTGTTCAAAATTGTAGGATGTAAAACTCCATCGCTTCTATATTCCAGGTTAAACATGCAGGACGTAGTGGTACCGTCATTCTCTGCTCAATATGGTTTTAAAAATAAACTCGCTGCAGCTGATGTGGTTTATGCTGCAGCGTCAGTTTTGGAATCTATTGTAAGTTTCGGTTAATATATTCAATAACCATCAAATTCCACTTTCTTTTAATTTAGTTTTGAATACAAACTCCTAAAAATTTGAGAGATGAAAAGTTATCCATTTGTAAAATCATGTGAAATTGGTGAAACTGTTAGGTTTTTGTTGGATTATCCAGTATGGCTATTTAATTCATTTCATGACTGTGTTAACTTTTAGTGTTGGACTGTATTTGAGTTGTTACTCCCAGTAAATCAGTCCACCCACCCCCCCTTTTTGCACCTCTAGGTCCCAGGAGACTGGTGCTACCACTGAAGGTTCATTAGAGTGTGTTTTAACATTCCTGTTAATTCGGATTATTTTAGGAAAAAGGAAAATCACAAAATGATAATTTTCTTAATGCTTTAGATGTATTAAATAGGTAAGTTTTATAGAGTTATTGCCCTTGATTTTGAAGATAAAATTCTAAATTGAACATCCTTGTAGGAATTGAATTTCTATGCATGTCTTCTCTCAAAATTCCCATTGAAAATTAGAATGGTGCACATCAAGTCTATCAGTGTCCCAGGCACACATTAACAGTTTTTTAAAAGCCTTCTTAAAATGAAATGAAAGGAGTTTTACCTCCTAATCTTCTGCACCTAATGCGTTAATGAAGACAGTGTTCACTGACAGGTGGAAATGAGATGAAATGGAGTTTAACGTCCTCATCTTCTGCACCTAATGGGTTAATGAGGACAGGGTTCACTGACAGGTGGAAATGAAATGGAGTTTTACATCCTGCTCTTCTGTACCTAATGGGCTAATGAAAACAGGAAAGTCTATCTTACCATTAGATTATTTATTATTATAGAAACAATGTATCAACTTTAGAGAAATCTTTAGAAATGGCCAAGAAACAGTTGATAGCTGTGGTGAATCAAGTCCAGACTTTCTTGGATATGCATCAGGTTATATCAGCTGGACCATTTCTTTACAGTTTTATACAAGAGGTAGGGTGTTTTAATCTAAATATTCTCTTACTGGCTGATACTAGCTCAGTTCCAGCTGTGTCACTTTTTAAAATGAACAATGAAATAAGAGGAGAACAAAGTCAAAATAAACTGCCTTATTAACAATAGTATGGAGGCCTCGTTCTCGAAAACTTCACATAAATGAAATTCAGATTTAAGAAATACCTTAATTTGATTGGATAATAAAACTCAATTTAAAATTTTATAAGACCAGTCGTATGAGCTGAACAATTAGAATTCCTGATCAAGCTGTCTTAGATGTAAACTTGAGAACAAATTTACATTGGGGAAGGAGGGATATTCTCTGATGCGCTTGGGTAAAATATTTATTGAGAAATTGTGATAACGGTTGATTGTTATGTATATTTATTATTGTATATTTATTATTGTATATTTATTATTGTATATTTATTATTGTATATATATTATTGCATATTTACCTATTGATTGTATATTTATTATTGTATTGTTATTATTGTATATTTATTATTGTATATTTACCGGTATTATTGTATATTTATTATTGTATATTTATTATTGTATATTTACCGGTATTATTGTATATTTATTATTGTATATTTACCGGTATTATTGTATATTTACCGGTATTATTGTATATTTATTATTGTATTGTATATTTATTATTGTAGGGTATCGGAGATGTAAAATATTTCTCTAGACCCCAGTGTTTGACACGACTAGCCAGGTTTACACTAGAAGCTCATTGTTCAGTAGTAAGTATTATTTTATAGAGAAATTATATCGAACGTTTCAGATAAAATCAAATTAAAATAGTTTACAAGGCTACGATAAATATTGTTAATACTTTTAGACAGTTATAGACTCTCATTGGCTGTATCCGCTAGCTGACAATCCAATCAAATACCTGCAATTTCAAAAATAAGTTAGCTCGACGCAGTTTGTAAAATTCATAGACAAGATCTATCTCTCTCTATCCTATATTTTTATTGTGAATGCAATACAAGTTACAATTTTCAGTGGACTTGATGAAACTTAGTGTGAGCATTGGCATTGAAAACATGTTTTTTTTTTTCATCTATTGCCCAATTTTTTATTCAAATTCAATGCTGCCAGTGGGCGTATATTACCTTGCTTGGCTATATTTTTAATTTTTCAGCTATATTGACATTGTGGAGATATAACTACTTTATCTATTGTTTTCAGAGTAGAAGTAAGAAAGCAAAATCCCTACCCCTAGTATTAGGGGCCCCCCTAGACATTGAACAGGGTAGTATTTTAATTGTTGGTATCCCTCCATTAGAACTGGATGATGAGAGAAAAAAGTAAGTTTTTGAAAAGATATATGTTTGATAACTGATCTATACTAGTACACACCTCTTTTTACTCTCCAGTCTACGGTGTTTCTGGGGAAATTATCTTGTCACCTATATAAATAGTCAAGTTATTGACATAACACTCAAGTATGCATTTATAATGACAAGGACAAACTTTTTAGAGAAGATTTTTTCTTGTTTATGTTGACAGAATACTCATTATTTTTGTCAAAGTCAATCTAGTATATGAAAAAAGAAAGAAACAACTATATTTTATAAGCATAACAACTTAGGTTCATAGTTAAGGATCCTTTCTACCAGCTGGTCCTTGGTCAAACCTCTTGGTATTGATTTTACAAGGATAACAACTTAGGTTCACAGGATCCTTTCTACCAGCTGGTCCTTGGTCAAACCTCTTGTCATTGATCTTTCCCAGATTATCTGTACCCATTTACAGCTGGGTGAACTGGAATTATGAGTAAAGATGAGACTTATTCTGTATTGATAATTGGTAAAGTCATCTTGTATTTTCCCGTTCCAGTTTTTTTGGTAAAGCATTTGAACAGGCTGCATTGAGTACCAACTCTAGAACATTACAGGATAACTTCGACAGTCACAGTAAGTTGGACATGTTTTATATTTTCTTCGGCCCCTCATTCGTCATACTTCCTCCAGGCCAAGTACAAGTAAGGGAAATTCATTGTGTCCAAACCACACCCCAAGTTTTCATGCTCTTCCAGGCCGTGGTAATACAAGTAAGGGAAATTCATTGTGTCCAAACCACACCCCAAGTTTTCATGCTCCTCCAGGCTGTGGTAATACAAGTGAGAGAAATTTCGTATTCAAAGCTAGATATTGTCCTAGTGTATTGCAGACAGTATACAAGTAAAATATTTTAACTTCAATCATTTCATAGTATAAATATTTTTATTCTGTAGTCATGGAAATGAAGACAGAAGATCGAAGTAAATTTTTTGATGCTTTAATAAATTTAATGCAGTAGACAGAAGATAAAGCGAAAGTAGAGTTGAAAACAACTCAAATAATCCGGATCACAGTTGATATTCATAATTATATCATTACAAAATACATGCCCCGTCTTCATCATCCCATTCGGTGCAGAAGAGTAGGACGTAAAACTCCATTCATTTCATTTCAATACTTTCTTCCTGTCTTCAATAGCCCATAAGGTGCAGCAGATTAGGACGTAAAACTCCATTCATTTCATTATTATTTCTTAAACTGTTCATATATTAAATATAGAGTAATTCAGTCGAGGCAGAAAGCTTCTATTATACAAGTTTCTATAATACATAACGTTATGAATAATTTCCAGTTGAATGCTGAACGTAATGTATATAATTATATGTAAATTATATGTAAATTATGTAATTATATTCAGTAATATTGTAAATAAACGTTTTATATGCATATTAATTTTCTCTGTCTAATCTTTTTACCTCAATAAGTAGCCAAGAGAAAGTTTCTGAAGGCCCCCTAAATTTTCTGAAGGCCCCCTAAATTTTCTGAAGGCCTCCTCAATATTCTGAAGGCCTCCTAAGTAATCTGAAGGCCTCCTAAAGATTCTGAAGGCCTCCTCAATATTCTGAAGGCCTCCTCAATATTCTGAAGGCCTCCTCAATATTCTGAAGGCCTCCTCAATATTCTGAAGGCCTCCTCAATATTCTGAAGGCCTCCTCAATATTCTGAAGGCCTCCTCAATATTCTGAAGGCCTCCTAAATATTCTGAAGGCCTCCTCAATATTCTGAAGGCCTCCTAAATATTCTGAAGGCCTCCTCAATATTCTGAAGGCCGCCTAAATATTCTGAAGGCCGCCTAAATATTCTGAAGGCCGCCTAAATATTCTGAAGGCTGCCTAAATATTCTGAAGGCCGCCTAAATATTCTGAAGGCCGCCTAAATATTCTGAAGTCCGCCTAAATATTCTGAAGGCCGCCTAAATATTCTGAAGGGATATTTATTTTTCAAGGGAGATAACCAAATACATTTTATGCACATATCTCGTCCCGTCCATGCCTGACATTTCCTTGCAAATAGGGCCTGTGCAGAACTGCCGCATCTGAATCCCATCTCGACAATTGTTACCCATAGAGTTACTCCACCCCCTCCTACTACAGTTACCAGATACTCTACCGGTATTTGTACCCCCAGTCTAGGGTGGCCGTGAATAAAAAGTGAAGTACAGTTAATTTGCTCTATCTCTTGTAAGACAAGATGTATATTCAAACCTAGAAATAATAGAATAAACAAAATTCTTCTTATAGCCCATATAATATTTACATAATATGCAGGTTGATCAGTCTAGGGTTGTGTTTAGGGCCTATATCAGTCTAGGGTTGTGTTTAGGGCCTATATCAGTCTAGGGTTGTGTTTAGGGCCTATATCAGTCTAGGGTTGTGTTTAGGGCCTATATCAGTCTAGGGTTGTGTTTAGGGCCTATATCAGTCTAGGGTTGTGTTTAGGGCCTATATTCAGTCTAGGGTTGTGTTTAGGGCCTATATCAGTCTAGGGTTGTTTTTTAGGGCCTATATCAGTCTAGGGTTGTGTTTAGGGCCTATATCAGTCTAGGGTTGTATTTAGGGCCTATATAAGTCTAGGGTTTTTGTTTAGGGCCTATATCAGTCTAGGGTTGTGTTTAGGGCCTATATCAGTCTAGGGTTGTGTTTAGGGCCTATATCAGTCTAGGGTTGTGTTTAGGGCCTATATCAGTCTAGGGTCGTATTTAGGGACTATATCAGTCTAGGGTTGTGTTTAGGGCCTATATCAGTCTAGGGTTGTGTTTAGGGCCTATATCAGTCTAGGGTTGTGTTTAGGGCCTATATCAGTCTAGGGTTGTGTTTAGGGCCTATATCAGTCTAGGGTCGTGTTTAGGGCCTATATCAGTCTAGGGTTGTGTTTAGGGCCTATATCAGTCTAGGGTTGTGTTTAGAGCCTATATCAGTCTAGGTCGTGTTTAGGGCTATATCAGTCTAGGGTTGTGTTTAGGGCCTATATCAGTCTAGGGTTGTGTTTAGGGCCTATATCAGTCTAGGGTTGTGTTTAGGGCCTATATCAGTCTAGGGTTGTGTTTAGGGCCTATATCAGTCTAGGGTTGTGTTTAGGGTCTATATCAGTCTAGGGTTGTGTTTAGGGCCTATATCAGTCTAGGGTTGTGTTTAGGGCCTATATCAGTCTAGGGTTGTGTTTAGGGCCTATACCAGTCTAGGGTTGTGTTTAGGGCCTATATCAGTCTAGGGTTGTGTTTAGGGCCTATATCAGTCTAGGGTTGTGTTTAGGGCCTATATCAGTCTAGGGTTGTGTTTAGGGCCTATATCAGTCTAGGGTTGTGTTTAGGGCCTATACCAGTCTAGGGTTGTGTTTAGGGCCTATATCAGTCTAGGGTTGTGTTTAGGGCCTATATCAGTCTAGGGTTGTGTTTAGGGCCTATATCAGTCTAGGGTTGTGTTTAGGGCCTATATCAGTCTAGGGTTGTGTTTAGGGCCTATATCAGTCTAGGGTTGTGTTTAGGGCCTATATCAGTCTAGGGTTGTGTTTAGGGCCTATATCAGTCTAGGGTTGTGTTTAGGGCCTATATCAGTCTAGGGTTGTGTTTAGGGCCTATATCAGTCTAGGGTTGTGTTTAGGGCCTATATCAGTCTAGGGTTGTGTTTAGGGCCTATATCAGTCTAGGGTTGTGTTTAGGGCCTATATCAGTCTAGGGTTGTGTTTAGGGCCTATATCAGTCTAGGGTTGTGTTTAGGGCCTATATCAGTCTAGGGTTGTGTTTAGGGCCTATATCAGTCTAGGGTTGTGTTTAGGGCCTATATCAGTCTAGGGTTGTGTTTAGGGCCTATATTAGTCTAGGGTTGTGTTTAGGGCCTATATCAGTCTAGGGTTGTGTTTAGGGCCTATATTAGTCTAGGGTTGTGTTTAGGGCCTATATCAGTCTAGGGTTGTGTTTAGGGCCTATATCAGTCTAGGGTTGTGTTTAGGGCCTATATCAGTCTAGGGTTGTGTTTAGGGCCTATATCAGTCTAGGGTTGTGTTTAGGGCCTATATTAGTCTAGGGTTGTGTTTAGGGCCTATATCAGTCTAGGGTTGTGTTTAGGGCCTATATCAGTCTAGGGTTGTGTTTAGGGCCTATATCAGTCTAGGGTTGTGTTTAGGGCCTATATCAGTCTAGGGTTGTGTTTAGGGCCTATATCAGTCTAGGGTTGTGTTTAGGGCCTATATCAGTCTAGGGTTGTGTTTAGGGCCTATATCAGTCTAGGGTTGTGTTTAGGGCCTATATCAGTCTAGGGTTGTGTTTAGGGCCTATATCAGTCTAGGGTTGTGTTTAGGGCCTATATCAGTCTAGGGTTGTGTTTAGGGCCTATATCAGTCTAGGGTTGTGTTTAGGGCCTATATCAGTCTAGGGTTGTGTTTAGGGC
The DNA here is from genome assembly GCA_030562195.1 of Nipponacmea schrenckii. Taxonomy (NCBI): domain Eukaryota; kingdom Metazoa; phylum Mollusca; class Gastropoda; family Lottiidae; genus Nipponacmea; species Nipponacmea schrenckii. The sequence goes on from CM060201.1 coordinate 20,711,370, forward strand.
CTATATCAGTCTAGGGTTGTGTTTAGGGCCTATATCAGTCTAGGGTTGTGTTTAGGGCCTATATCAGTCTAGGGTTGTGTTTAGGGCCTATATCAGTCTAGGGTTGTGTTTAGGGCCTATATCAGTCTAGGGTTGTGTTTAGGGCCTATATCAGTCTAGGGTTGTGTTTAGGGCCTATATCAGTCTAGGGTTGTGTTCAGGGCCTATATCAGTCTAGGGTTGAGTTTAGGGCCTATATCAGTCTAGGGTTGTGTTTAGGGCCTATATCAGTCTAGGGTTGTGTTTAGGGCCTATATCAGTCTAGGGTTGTGTTTAGGGCCTATATCAGTCTAGGGTTGTGTTTAGGGCCTATATCAGTCTAGGGTTGTGTTTAGGGCCTATATCAGTCTAGGGTTGTGTTTAGGGCCTATATCAGTCTAGGGTTGTGTTTAGGGCCTATATCAGTCTAGGGTTGTGTTTAGGGCCTATATCAGTCTAGGGTTGTGTTTAGGGCCTATATCAGTCTAGGGTTGTGTTTAGGGCCTATATCAGTCTAGGGTTGTGTTTAGGGCCTATATCAGTCTAGGGTTGTGTTTAGGGCCTATATCAGTCTAGGGTTGTGTTTAGGGCCTATATCAGTCTAGGGTTGTGTTTAGGGCCTATATCAGTCTAGGGTTGTGTTTAGGGCCTATATCAGTCTAGGGTTGTGTTTAGGGCCTATATCAGTCTAGGGTTGTGTTTAGGGCCTATATCAGTCTAGGGTTGTGTTTAGGGCCTATATCAGTCTAGGGTTGTGTTTAGGGCCTATATCAGTCTAGGGTTGTGTTTAGGGCCTATATCAGTCTAGGGTTGTGTTTAGGGCCTATATCAGTCTAGGGTTGTGTTTAGGGCCTATATCAGTCTAGGGTTGTGTTTAGGGCCTATATCAGTCTAGGGTTGTGTTTAGGGCCTATATCAGTCTAGGGTTGTGTTTAGGGCCTATATCAGTCACGATATGATATGGTTCTCGTGTTATTGCATACACGCACTATGGGGACAGCCTATAAATTAACAAGTGCAGTGAAATTAATGGAGTTTTACGTCCTACTCACATGCACTTTATGGGGGTAATGAAAACAATGCCATGATTCCGAGCCATTGTGCTATTTATAGTAGGCCCTAATGTTTGGTAAATGTTTAAAAAAAAAAAATCCGAGTATACCGAACTTCTCAGCAAAATAATGCGAGAACCCATCTTTAAATCGTACTTTTGTTGACGACCTCAGGGCCTTGACCTACAACCAATACAAGATACATCTATTTCACCTTTTAGCATACTTCTAAATTTGTGTCTTTTCTTTTTTTAATCGGTTGTTGTAATTGTTGTAATATATTGTAAGGGGTTATCACTCGTTTCGCATCCTCGATTCTGGTGGATTGCCCCAGTAACTGTGGACTTGCCCATTTTAAAATGTTAAAATATTACCAACTTCATACTGATACCTTCACTACAATAGTCACCTTTCTTGTTTCATATCTTGACCCGTCATTATAAAGATTTTTTGGTAAATTGTATCGGGGACACTGATAGTATCAATTTACACCATTCTAATTTTCAATCAGACGTCTGTAGTTCCTGTAATTCTACTAAAACTAAACAGTTCTATTAAAGAGATTGTAAAGAGGTTTTCTATATTTTATATGTGTATCGGGACACTGATAGTATCAATTTACACCATTCTTATTTTCAATCAGACGTCTGTAGTTCCTGTAATTCTACTAAAACTAAACAGTTCTATTAAAGAGATTGTAAAGAGGTTTTCTATATTTTGTATGTGTATCAGAGACACTGATAGCATCAATTTACATCATTCTTATTTTCAATCAGATGTCTGTAGTTCCTGTAATTCTACTAAAACTAAACAGTTCTATTAAGAGATTGTAAAGAGGTTCATAGTCATACCTCCATTAGTCATACGGATTATAATCACATATGGTATGGTTGACTGCACCTTTGTATTACCCAGGATTAAAGTGGAATGACCCAAGATAAAAAATAATACAACTTTTAATACTTTTAATACTACATGTAATAACAATCCATTATAGCACATAACATATTCATCATAGCACATAACATATTCATCATAGCACATAACATATTCATCATAGCACATTAACATGGAATAACTTTCCATAGCACATAACATATTCATCATAGCAAACATATTACATATTCATCATAGCACATAACATATTCATCATAGCACATAACATATTCATCATAGCACATAACATATTCATCATAGCACATAACATATTCATCATAGCACATTATCAAATTTATTCATCATAGCACATTATCAAATTTATTCATCATAGCACATTATCAAATTTATTCATCATAGCACATTATCAAATTTATTCATTGTAGCACATTATCAAATCTGGCCTCGTCGTCAACCCAAGTCGTAACTAAATAAACATTAAATCTCTGGGTGTTTTCAAGACTAATGGGAGGACACCCTAAATTTTGTATGTAGCCTATCATAAGGCATAGCCCTTTTTTTTTTACTTCCAATCTCCTTTTTTTATCTGATTTTTGTCTGCATTTATAGCCTATTTAAATCTATTTTTTTTTCGGATGACTGTCCCGAATTCAAACTTCTTAAAGCATATCGTATAAGTTTACTGGCTAGAATTATATTTTGAATAAATTTGTCAGCCTCTAATACACACAATCAAAAGGATTTTTTTAAATTTTATTTTATTTATTTTTTATTTTCTGGAAAATAAGTGTTAGAATTCGCCCACTGTTGGTCGAAATATAGATCGAAACATCTCCTTTACGTTTGATTTGAGGATTTCTTGGCACTCACCAGCCCCCCCCCCCCAACTGGATTTATTTTGACAGTGTTCAATCAGAAAACGTCATTTGTTCTGCCCCCCCCCCCTCACAGTAATTGACCCCCCCCCCCTCTAGGTATGCAGTCTGGTTTGGGAAATGATTGACATTGTAAAGATATACATTCCTGTATATGAGTCGAAAGATTTGATACCCCATCCAACCTGTACAATTAACTGGTCATATCAAATAATGTTCAGTTTGTTTTTTTGTCAGATTAATTAATTATCAAGCCACGCCTTTCTTGTGATTGATGGGTGACATCTAACAGATAGCTAAAACCAACTTAATAACTGATCAGCTGACAGGTCAGTTTCAACTATCTAAAACTCTATTTAAAATATAATTCATACACCCAGTTCTCTTACAATTCGGCAAAAACGTACTGGGTCACTTAATATAGCAAGAACATCCAGTCTTCTTCACTCGGAGCCGCGGTGGTTCAGTGAATAATAATGCTTTCTCAGTAACCGGTCAAGGTTGTGCTACAGACTATGCACGTTAAAGATCCCTTGACAATTGTAAATCACAAAAATAGTGAAATAGCGCTGGCAAAATTTCCCTCATTGCACATTGCATGCCGGTGCCCGTCTCCATTAACCCATAAGGTGCAGAAGAATAGGACGTAAAACTCCATTCAATAATTCATTTTTTCTTCAGTCGTTGAAAACATTACCGAAATCCTTCAAATACCGGAAGTTAGAGAATTTCGAACAGCGGTTTGAAAAATCATAATTAAACAGATGCCTGCATTGAAATTATGCGTTTGTTTATCAATTTTTAAAACTCATCAGGAACTATATGTTAATTCGACATCACGTTTGCAAACAATTAAATAAGGTCACAGCCAGGTAAATTAACACTAGTAAATTTATCACTAAAACTATGTTTTGTAGAAAAAAGTGTAGAAGTAAGTGATTAAGCCGCGGGGTTTTCCAGTATCTTATTTTGAAGTCCAGTAAGTAACGCTTCAGTGAATAAGATTGATGAGTTTGCGAGACCAAAAGTAGAAATGGAATGTTGTTTAACAACACAACGTTTGGAATCTTACAATCAGGGACATTCCCAAGTAGCGAGCGACATTCGCCTCTTTTCAGAATTCTGAAGTCGTTAAATGATCTTTTGGTTTGCACAATCTGTAAGACCTTGGTTTATTTTTCCTTCAGTTGTCCTGAAAACGACATAATTTGAAGGAATATCTCTCTGTCGATGCCTACATCAAGCCCCTCACACAAGGCACAACCTGTCACCCCTCCCTATTTAAATAGAATTCATTGTGCTACAAAAAAAACTCATAAAGCAACCCATATAAACTGGAAAAACTGGTTTTGGACATTATGAAACAAGAATGTTCTATTCTCCACGTGGGAAGTGCGTGCTGAATAATAAATATTAGGGTCTAAATTGATATAAATTGAGGGCTGACAAACACTAAAAACACAACAAAATTTCAATTTTGTTAAACCATTTTTCCCACCCTCATTCAGTGGCTCATATAGATGACAGGGGGCCTGTGGACGGATGTGGGTTGGGGGCCCTCTCCCGGGAATTTTTATATGGAACTGTTAACAAAATGCTCTTCTGAATTCTAAGCCCCCACCTGTTTTCGAATTTCAGTCTGTACTTAATGCTATTTCACCCCATTTGTATATTACTGGTTGCTTAGTTTGATTATGATGGGAGCCTGTTGGTAAATATGTTTCTGGGAATAGGGCACCCTAAGGGTCGGGGATCCGTGTACCTGTTAAACCAGTTCCAGATCTTCCCGCTTGATAACGACAAGAGGACACTTGTTGAAATGTCACAGAATAAATAAACTCAGTAATTATTATTCTATAAAATAAATTATCATTTTTATACGACTAATTACTAAATGGAATGTAATAGAAATAGAATAGAATAGAATAGAATAGAATAGAATAGAAATAGAAATAGAAATAGAAATAGAATAGAATAGAATAGAATAGAATAGAATAGAATAGAATAGAATAGAATAGAATAGAATAGAATAGAATAGAATAGAATAGAATAGAATAGAATAGTCCCCAAGGTAGCTGAACCAATATCTGGTTTTTAAATACACGTCGTCCTAATAGTAATAACAGCCAGAAGTGATCGGTATAATATTCTCACCAATTAAAGCGTTTCGGAATTTAACGCCCACCGAACTGATAACTAGGCCAAGCTATTAGTTTCGTTTGAACGAACCTTTTAGAGATTTTTGGGTCAGCGAAGTGAGGGGATGGTTCAGTGAAGATGTAATGAACCCTGACCGTGAGATGTCTGATTACCATAACCCAGTTCTCTCTGGGTGAGATATCAACGATATGATTTATTTTAGGGCGTGAGTTTACTGATGCTCATTTTACATACTTTAGAAAATCATTCAGCAATTCTCGGCAGTTTCCGGAAAGCTGAAATCATTCAGCAATTCTCGGCAGTTTCCGTAAAGCTGAAACAATTCAGCAATTCTCGGCAGTTTCCGTAAAGCTGAAATCATTCAGCAATTCTCGGCAGTTTCCGTAAAGCTGAAATCATTCAGCAATTCTCGGCAGTTTCCGTAAAGCTGAAATCGTTCAGCAATTCTCGGCAGTTTCCGTAAAGCTGAAATCGTTCAGTAATTCTCGGCAGTTTCCGTAAAGCTGAAATCATTCAGCAATTCTCGGCAGTTTCCGTCAAGCTGAAATCATTCAGCAATTCTCGACAGTTTCCGTAAAGCTGAAATAATTCAGCAATTCTCGGCAGTTTCCGTAAAGCTGAAATAATTCAGCAATTCTCGGCAGTTTCTGTAAAGCTGAAATAATTCAGCAATTCTCGACAGTTTCTGTAAAGCTGAAATCATTCAGCAATTCTCGGCAGTTTCCGTAAAGCTGAAATAATTCAGCAATTCTCGGCAGTTTCTGTAAAGCTGAAATCATTCAGCAATTCTCGACAGTTTCCGTAAAGCTGAAATCATTCAGCAATTCTCGGCAGTTTCCGTAAAGCTGAAATCATTCAGCAATTCTCGACAGTTTCCGTAAAGCTGAAATCATTTAGCAATTCTCGGCAGTTTCTGTAAAGCTGAAATAATTCAGCAATTCTCGGCAGTTTCTGTAAAGCTGAAATAATTCAGCAATTCTCGGCAGTTTCCATAAAGCTGAAAATCATTCAGCAATTCTTAGCAGTTTCCTTAAAGCTGAAAATCATTCAGCAATTCTCAGCAGTTTTTGTAAAGCTGAAAATCATTCAGCAATTCTTGGCAGTTTCCGTAAAGCTGAAATAATTCAGCAATTCTTGACAGTTTCCGTAAAGCTGAAATCATTCAGCAATTCTCGGCAGTTTCCGTAAAGCTGAAATAATTCAGCAATTCTCGACAGTTTCAGAGAAAACAGATGTGAGGGCGAGGTAGATTGGTGAGCTACAATGGACGCTGATACTTTCCTTCAAACACCCTCAAACAGATAATTTGACAGACGTAATCATATGAATTGATGTATCTCCCCTACCCCCGCCAATACGCCCCTTTCTGAAGACAAATTATTTTTTTTAAAGAATGTTTATTTTAAAAAAATGTTAACAGTTGGAAATGGTTCAGAGTTAAAAAATAGAATTCTTATAAAAATAAAATGCTATACAGCGTTTGCTATATACAAGGGTATTCTTGTACGAGGTATTCTCTACAGAAGGGTCAAAGGTCACAATGGTTCTAATTTCTGTCCCAATACAATTTATACAAATAGGTCGGTTGATGACGTCATTAAATATGTAAATAGGTCAGTACGCGACACGTAATTAAATATGTAAATAGGTCAGTTCCTGGCACGTAATTAAATATGTAAATAGGTCAGTACGCGACACGTAATTAAATATGTAAATAGGTCAGTTCGTGGCACGTCATTAAATATGTAAATAGGTCAGTTCATGACACGTAATTAAATATGTAAATAGGTCAGTTCATGACACGTAATTAAATATGTAAATAGGTCAGTTCATGGCACGTCATTAAATATGTAAATTGGTCAGTTCATGACACATTATTCAATATGTAAATAGGTCAGTTGATGTTAAATTAGAACCACTATGACTGATGGTATTTTAAATTGCCCGTCAGCTCACGAGAGCTTCATATATAGCAATCTAAAATCGACCATCAATTATTTAAACTACTATATTATAGGCGAAATGTGTAAGAAAAAAAACAGGTAAATTATGAGCGGAAGAGAAGGGCAATGGCGGCAACAATCAAACTTCCGAAAATTGAAGCGTTGATTCCATTGGCTGAAAAATATAAAAAAGACAAATGAAATTAAAGAAATCGAATGTTTACTGTTTACTGAAATTTTAATCATATTCGGCCATCTTTTTAAACAAGTAAGTCAAAGACCAAAATGTCAAGATCAAAGGTAAAAAAATCAAGGTATCTTAGTATGGAGGTCATTATGACGTCAGGAGGTAGTTTATATCGGTCACTACTAATTGAATATCTAAGTTATAGCTTACCGCTGTTGCATCCTTTCAGTGTTTCGGCAGCTTTTACGGCTAGTTTAGCGGATTCGATTCCGACAGTATTACATAAACCATCTTGTTCTGTAGATTGGGCCCATACACAGGCTCTCCATTCAGCGATAGCTCTGAAATTATTTACATTTTATTTTACAGCATGTCGATATCAGTGTTATTTTCCCTGACTGTGTTACTTTCAAAACCTAAATTTTATATTCTGTTCCTAAACAATGCGGTCGACACTTTCAAGGTGTCGTTATTTTAACAGTTTCGTGAATATCTACTATCACAGTGTAAGCCTGAATTGTATTGACGGAAATTCACGAGTTATACGAAGTTTGCCGATTTTAATGTTGGTCAGCAGCATTCAAGTCCAGTTGGTACGAATAAAGTAGTATGTATAAATAGTGGCACTAGATGATAGAGACTACTTAGACCTTAGACACAGTTATCAAGACACAATCACTGAACAAAAAAAATGAAAGTTACTTACACACAAGTTTCTTTGGTCGAATCTCTGTAGGTATTGCCACAAGTCACTAAATTACATTCAGCAGATAAACTGACAGCAATGATGGCTGGAAATAGAAAAACGTAATTCGTATATAAATATTTATAAACATAGTGATATTTAAGTCTGTAGCCACCGATCTTTACGGTGCGCGGACACCCAGATAATTCCCACTCGGACACTTCCCACCTGGGCAATTGCTGCTATCAGGACGTTTCATCTTAACCATGCTCAAAATATTACGCTTTCATTTTACACCTTGACTGCAATGGTCAATTGTCAAGGTATGGATTCGTCTGACACAGGCTGTTTATCTCACATTGTACACGGCATGCCATCGTTATCCTAAGCATCGTGTCCAAACCACACCCTATTTGTCACCCTTCCTTTACAGAACGTAGGAATTCCACTTCGAGCTTCTTTTTTTTGGTCCTATTTTACATTGTGTTATTATGTTGTCATTAACCTAATTAGAAACAAAAGAAAAGACGTAAAGCTCCATATTTACTTCCGTGTCGTACACATGCTCTAAGTTTTAACTTATTTTAATTAGTTGATTACGTGATTTAAGTAAAGAAACACCCAGATTGTACGAGTTATGTTGTAATGTTTCTTTTGATGATAAACCTGTTTTAAATCATTTCTTTAAACCGAGGTTATATTATTTTGAGATATCTGTGTTATTTTTATGTCGTTTGTTGTAAAGATTTGGAAATCTAGTGAATACTCTCTTTACAATGTCAAGCTATTGCTTCCTTTGTCTTATACCTTGACTACAATAGCCACTATTCTTGTATCACATCTTCACAATGTCAAGTTTTAACAAACTTCATCTTATACCTTGACTACAATAGCCACCTTTCTTGTATCACATCTTCACAATGTCAAGCTATTACAAACTTCATCTTATACCTTGACTACAATAGCCACCTTTCTTGTATCACATCTTCACAATGTCAAACTCTTCTTTATACCTTGACTACAATAGCCACTTTTGTTCAATTTTACAAGTCAGTATTAATTGATTATACCCTGACTACAATAGCCACCTTTCTTGTATCACATCTTCACAATATCAAGCTATTACTAACTTCATCTTATACCTTGACTACAATAGTCACCTTTCTTGTATCACATCTTCACAATGTCAAGCTATTACTAACTTCATACTTATACCTTGACTACAATAGTCACCTTTCTTGTATCACATCTTCACAATGTCAAGCTATTACTAACTTCATATTTATACCTTGACTACAATAGTCACCTTTCTTGTATCACATCTTCACAATGTCAAGCTATTACAAACTTCATCTTATACCTTGACTACAATAGTCACCTTTCTTGTATCACATCTTCACAATGTCAAGCTATTACAACTTTCTTATACCTTGACTACAATAGCCACCTTTCTTGTATCACATCTTCTCAATGTCAAAGTCTGTTTTATACCTTGACTACAATAGTCACCTTTCTTGTATCACATCTTCACAATGTCAAAGTCTGTTTTATACCTTGACTACAATAGCCACCTTTCTTGTATCACATCTTCACAATGTAAAGTCTGTTTTATACCTTGACTACAATAGTCACCTTTCTTGTACCACATCTTCACAATTCAACTATTCACTGTCATTTATACCTTGACTACAATAGTCACCTTTCTTGTATCACATCTTCACAATGTCAAAGTCTGTTTTATACCTTGACTACAATGTACTTTTCTATCAATCACAGAAGTGATTTAATTCTGATTATACGCCTGCAATACAGCAATCAGAGGCTTTACAAAGTCAAGTATTGGCAGTATTAAAAATTGTGATACATTCGCTGACGTACTATCCAATCAATTCACTGCAATCCGTGATTAAAAAAGATAGGGGCTATTACAGTCAACGTATACGGCCTATAATTGGCTACATTCGCTCGCGTACTATCCAATCAATTCACTGCAATCCGTGATTAAAAAAGATAGGGGCTATTACAGTCAACGTATACGGCCTATAATTGGATACATTCGCTCGCGTACTATCCGATTAATTCACTGCAATCCGTGATTAAAAAAGATAGGGGCTATTATGTAAATATTGCAATATACACCTTGTAAATTAATAAAGAGTGCCTTAACACTATAATATGACCTTTAACCTTTTAGTTAAAATAAATTTAGTAATTTTTTCATGGGGATATATTAACAAGTCGATGAGTAATATAGTAAATATTTTCTATCACGTGACCTCGTGTCCATCTTATTTACTACTATTGTCATAAACCCTGTCCATCAACAATCGACTTAAAATTAGTTGACTAGCTTTTTTTAAAAATGTCTTCTTGTATATAACGTCTCAATTGAAATCTTAATAATTTTCTACCATAGTTGCGTTCAAATGACGTTATTTGTAACCAATGAAAGCGTGTTTATTAAACCCGTTTTTTGATGAATTAAACAATTATTAAAGTGATACTGCATCTTAGAATAGATATAAAATTCAACTTCTCAACAATGGTCAATATGTAAATATGGCGATAAAACAGATAATAATTTCCTTTGATTTCTGATATTTTTTCTTTTTAATTGTACGAAGAAAAAAACGAAGTTATAATCTTATTTTTATAAGATAGATGGCGATGCGATAGAAAATATGTCACCCTAATTTAAAATTATCTTGGACGAAGTCAAATTGTTTCAGCTATTTATTCAAACGGGTCAGGTAAATATTTGGGAACGAAACCAGTTTCTGGTCGTGAAAAACCTGTAAGTTCACAAAAAACGAAACGGTACAAAGGTCGGGCCAGAGAAATGTCGGTCAATAAATAATAATTAAAGAAAGTATCATATCTAACTATGAAAATAATGGATTTGGACAATGATTATTCCTGGATTATCCGTACCCATTTATAGCCGGGTCGATTGGACCGAGAGTAGAACAAACGACGGCCATGTATGACGTATTTGCTTAAGGCTGTGTACATTAAAGATTCCTCGATTGTTGAAGGTAGAAAAGAGGCGACCTATGTCACGGTCTTTGCAAAATTCCTCTTATTGCACAATCTATGACGTCGTCGATCATGTCTATAGTAGCCAATACAGGTGCATAGAAGCGGGATTAAAAACTTTTTTTCACTTTTATTCATTCTTTCTAAATCGACGAGACAAATTAAAAAGATAATTTGAGATATAAAGTTTCTCTGTCTCGGACGAATTGTGTTGATACTAATCTAAAACACGTCTAATGTATCACAGGATGGACTGAAATAAATGTTTTTTTATTGGCTTTTTAGTTGGAGAAAGGTGAAACCGTTTAACATATTTGACTATACATAATAAATAAAGTGGAGCTTTACATCCTTCAATTCTAAGGCTCGCTAGACCAGTCATTAGGGTGTGGTTGAAAAGTAAAATTTAAAAAAAAGGATATTAAAAAGCCTTGGAGTTAGCGAGCTCGATTTAAAACCAATATACAATAACCATTGGCTAATATTGATTCTGCGCAGTAAAATAGTCATGCATTAACAAAGCGCAGTAATAGAGCCAAGCTAACACACCTTACGCCTAAAATTTATGAAGTTATAGTGCGCACACCCCCAGCCACTTATTCTCCGAATTTGATTGGTCGAGATTCTACTGTGCCTCGATTTTTTGCCAGGGACGTCCTCGTTTATGAAATAAGACGTCATTTATTTTTCCAAAATATTCTATAACACCGAAAAAAAAATCTTAGACTTTGCTTCTGAAATATTTTTTCAAAACGACAATTTGAACTAAACTAACAGTCGAATATAAAACTATTCTAAACGCAGTATCGTTGAAGGTTGGTTTATTAAATAAAAAAAACGAAAAAACAGAAACTGTTTCTCATAATTTCCAGTTTTTTTTTAATAGATCCCAACATCTGGTATGAATTTTGAATAAAAATACACGGAATTTTGTAAAAGTTAAAAATAACTTGGTATATTTAAAATACAAAAAAACAAATATTAAACAGTTTTCACTTAAAATTAACTTTTATCCACAAGTTTCTCTTGGAATTTGAAAAACTCAAACTAAGCAATTTAAAATATCGAAAATCCACGCAAAACTTATTTTCAGAAAAAACAAATCTTAAACCGTTTTTATTTTAAATGAACTTTTATCCATAAATTATTTTCGTTGGAATTTGAAAAATATTAAACTAAAAACTTAATAAGAAACATTTTAAATCTAAATAATCGAAAATTCACGCTCAACTAATTTCAGGGAAAATATCATTTAAAGAAACTTTAAATTTGTCTACGTAACTTTAATTCAAAACAGAATCAAACAAAAGAAGTAAAATATTTAAAACGAACCTGCAAAAGCTGCGATGAAGAGGGTATTCATGATGTAGTAGTATTCCTGTGTGTGGTACGGCGACTAAAAGTGATCTGATACTCGTATACCTGATGTTGAATATATTATATACCTGGTGACGTTATTACTTTTTTTTATACTTGACCCCGATTGACCTCGGGCCGTACGTCAATCATTCTGACTTCACAACATTTTTAAAGTTTTGTATGAAAGGTCATCGATGGTGTGTTTACATACGATTATTTTGGGCGTTGTTCGGCGTTTAATCAAACTGATTTCTGAATAAATGAGATTTTCGGGAAGCTGGGATGAGTTCAAGGGTCACAATTTTTCGGCAGAATGATGAGAGCTTTAATAGGATGTAAAATTGCAAATTATAGAAATACATGTTTTTTTTATGACAAAAATTCTTCAGACCCTTGCAAAACTGGAAATGCATTTTAAAGGGTATTCTTTTGTCTTTTGAATTATAGAAATGCGTTTCTAAAAGGAATAAAATCATTGAAATAAGACCCTATCAATGATCCAAGTGTATGTGTGTGTGTGGGGGGGGGGGGTCTCAAACTGATTCTACCAAAGAATAAAACATAAATATATTTATATCAATTTATTCCTTAGGGTAGTATATTTCTAGCTTTGACACAATTATCTTCAAATTTTACCTTTATCTTGACACGAGGGGGGACTCTGAATTTGAGTAAAAACTATCATTGGGGCCTGGGGCTTGTCCCCCGACATTTTAACAATGACTAATATATGACACAGTAACTTCAGCCCACGGCAGAATCAAAAATATCTTAATATATGTTGGGAACAATGAACCATGGTTTAAAAAGGTCAGATTAATAGAAAAACTAATATTTCTTAAAATATTACGTCTAGTGTGAACTCTCTCTTAGCTAGTTCGACCTGAGGGGCGTCTAAAACTCGTTTCAATTCAGAAAGTGATTCTTTACATATTATGTTTTATATGATACCTTTATTACAATACAATAAAAAACTATCAAAACATGATCAGAAATAATTCAAGGGTTCGTCATTGAAGGAATACTGCGTCTTAGAATGAATATAAAATTTTAAACTCGGTCAATAAGAGTATATTATTATATTTATCAGTAAATATACCTGCTGTCATAAATAACATAACAGAATCCTTATATAATCTGATAAATCTAACAAAACATTAAAATATTAAACTTGGTCAATAAGAGTATATATTCATCAGTAAATATACCTGCTGTCATCAATAACATAACAGAATCCTTATATAATCTGATAAATCTAACAAAACATTAAAATTTTAAACTGGGTCAATAAGAGTATATAATCATCATTAGATATACCTGCTGTCATAAATAACATAACAGAATCCTTATATAATCTGATAAATCTAACAAAACATTAAAATATTAAACTTGGTCAATAAGAGTATATATTCATCAGTAGATATACCTGCTGTCATAAATAACATAACAGAATCCTTATATAATCTGATAAATCTAAAAAAATTAAGAATTACCATAAAAATGCATAAAAACGTTTGATTTGCCCATATACTGATTCTTTATGGAAATTTGATTGATTAATAAAAAAAAATACCTTGGTCCGTGCTTTTATAGAAATTGTTTCCTATTTAAAGAATCTTTTTCAAAACGTCGCTCAAAGGACAAATCGTCTCGTTGTTCAGATGGGACAATAAACCTAGACCCTGTGTACTGTAGGTGCACGGTAAATATACTCCGACATTTAGAAATATAAAAAAAGTAAGCTAATGCCACTTTCTTGACAAAATTACCCTCGTTGCAAACTGCATGGCGTTGCCTTTCCTTAATAGCCAATTTAGTGCAGAAGAGAAGGACATAAAAGTATATATATTTTTTCCATTTATCAGTGGGGGTTAATTTGTCATCATCGTATCGCGAGATTTGACATGGTCTGGAGTATGACAAATGAGGGTGTGGTTTGCAAACGATGATTTGTCATTTACCACAACTAACATTGCAGAATGTCAACCTGAAAGTTTTATTAACTCTGCAAGTTAGAAACTGTCGAAGATTGTCGAATGCTACATTGCGTATACGAGAGTCAGTATACAGTTCTATGGACTCAGACCGCCAATTCATTTGCCATCTGTTTCAATCTTAAATCACGAAATTCAACCTTCCATAACTTTTTCCAGAAATCTCGTTGAAAGCTTTCCTGTATGTCACATGAAAGCCTGGCCAATACTTGGTTTCTGTACAAAATTTCAATATAGCATGACCATGAAAATTTTGAACTAAACAAAATGAAAGTAAACCACTACATTTTATCAACATCCGCTTGACTGCCACTGCACACAAAACCACTATTTTTAGAAATAACCTTCCGCCAATTAAATTTCTCATTATCTCAGAAATTCTGAAAGAAAATGCAATTTTAGACATCAAATTTCCAATCTAGACCAAAAATTAGTCAAAAATGAGCATGCAAAAACCCCTAAAGGAAGGGATAGAATAGACGAACGGACTAAATTCGATACAGTCATTAGCATAAAATGTTTTAGTGGACTGAGTCCCTATGACGAGAGGTAACGAATACAGCACGAGTCAATCTTAATCTCACTTCCGGTTAAATCAAAATGGCGACGATGGATGAACCTTTGACACTAGAGAGAGGTAAATTTCTATTTTTGCACTTTATTTTCTGGTGTTTAGACTCTTCAACAGACAAAAGTTGCCAAATTACCAGATCTCTTCTTATTTCATCCATGTTTTTTGCGAAATAGCTAGCCACCTAAGGTCGAAATAAAAATGAAAAGGCGTTTTCTCTGATGAATTCAACTCGGGTAAAAGTTACAGTTCAGTGATTCAACATTATTATGTCTTATAAAATGTATCATTCTGACCTTTCTGATTCATAATTTTTTACTTCGAAAATGCAAGTTTTAGTCTCTGAACGATTGTGGTAAGGGCAAGGGTGTGTTTCGAATTGCCCCTGGGTTGGGTGTATGGTTATGTACTAGTAGGCCTATTGGTATAATAATAATAATAATAAACTTTTTATTATACATGGGTCAGAATTAGACATGGTCCTGTCTCACATTCAGCCCATGGGGCAATACATTGGGGAAAAAAAGAAAGAAGAAAAAATAGAAAATACATAGGGTATTGGGTATCCAGTCACTTTGTTGGCATGTCAACTTGTCGACAACCTGCAGACGATGTCCTGTATTTTTGTGAGTTAACAACCATTCCGTCAATTCTCCATTTCAGATGTAACCAGAGCTGTAGAACTATTGGATGTTTTACAAAGAAGTGAGCTATTTATTTATTTGCTTTTCATTGTCTTTATTTGTACCGGTACCTGAATTTCAGAAAACAATTAGCAATTTTAGTTTCTCTGTACAGGCCACAGATATGGTTAATAGTTGGTAGCCTGCATGCATAGCCCACTAATTAAAATGCAAATATAGATTCATGTAATTCTTCTTTAGTTTTACTTCTGCAATGAATGCTAACCAAACTACATGCTTTCTCGACTTATGCAAAAAAAAAATCCTATTATATTACATCTTGGGATATATTTTTCTGTTGGTGCTAGGCGAGAAAGCTTGTGACTTCACTTAACATGTAGCATCTTCATTGCCAGTGAAGGCATCACAAATGAAACATGATAATTGACATGAAATCAAACAATATCTTTCCTTATATTCAAAATACTTAGACTGATATAATCAATTTGAATCAATAGGTGGTGAATTTCCGGCGGCCAAACTTCAGGCTTTACAGAAAATACTGCAGAGTGAGTTTCTAACTGCTGTGAGGGAAGTGTACGAGAATGTTTATGAGACTGTAGATATCTCAGGAAGTCCTGAAGTTAGAGCTAATGCTACAGCTAAGGTAGGGACCGTTTTCTTCAGCTCATGGGGTCAGATTTGAGGGCTTACCCTCTCCAGAATTGAGACTAAAAGTGGAAAAGGAAGCGACCTTGGCTTAGTTTCTTTTTGATCAGTGAGGGGTTGGGCTGAAATTGTATTTGATTGTCAAGTCATTCGGACGGGACGGTAAATAAAATGCTGTGCATGTTAAAAATTCCTCCACAGTTGGAATAGAGTCAGCTTTCCCTCATTGCTCACTGCATACATTGTCCATCTTCATTAACCCCTTGAATGCAGAAGAGAAGGATGTAAAACTCAAATCTTTTTTTTGTAATAACATTTTATTTATCTACTTCAGGCTACAGTGGCTGCCTTTGCCGCTAGTGAAGGACATGCCCACCCTAGAGTTGTAGAACTCCCCAAGACAGAGGAAGGGTTGGGGTTTAATGTAATGGGGGGTAAAGAACAGAACTCGCCCATCTATATTTCACGTATAATACCAGACGGTGTGGCTGATCGAGCGAAAACTTTAAAACGAGGCGATCAACTTCTTTCTGTCGATGGAGTTGTAAGTTTTCTTCAGATTCTCTTTTCTTTTTAAAAACCTTCAACATTTGTAAAAGAAATACTGTCCATAAAAGAAAATGAAATTTAAAACTAAAACTTGGTCAATAAGAGTATATATTCATCAGTTAGACTTACCAGGTATCATGACTAAAGAATAGAATCTCTATATAACATGATATATCTATTAAACTAAGTTATTATTGAAAAACACTTCTAACTTAAACTTGGTCAATATGAGTATATATTCATCAGTTAGACTTACCAGGTTTCATGACTAAAGAATAGAATCTCTATATAACATGATATATCTATTAAACTAAGTTATTATTGAAAAACACTTCTAACTTAAACTTGGTCAATAAGAGTATATATTCATCAGTTAGACTTACCAGGTGTCATGACTAAAGAATAGAATCTCTATATAACATGATATATCTATTAAACTAAGTTATTATTGAAAAACACTTCTAACTTAAACTTGGTCAATATGAGTATATATTCATCAGTTAGACTTACCAGGTATCATGACTAAAGAATAGAATCTCTATATAACATGATATATCTATTAAACTAAGTTATTATTGAAAAACACTTCTAACTTAAACTTGGTCAATAAGAGTATATATTCTGTTAGATCCAGGTGTATGCTTAGAATCTCTATATAACATGATATATCTATTAAACTAAGTTATTATGAAAAACACTTCTAACTAAACTTGGTCAATAAGAGTATATATTCATCAGTAAGACTTACCAGGTATCATGACTAAAGAATAGAATCTCTATATAACATGATATATCTATTAAATTTAAGTTATTATTGAAAAACATTTTTCTAATTTAAATTTGGAAATTAAGAGTTTATTAAAAATTAACTGATGTTATTTTTAAGTATTTAGAGGAAAATCATAAAGTTGTGTAGAATTTATTGAAAACAGTCATATGGTAAAAATATTAAATTTAATTATAATTCAATTTTGTTTTTTATTTTTAGTTGGTAAAATATAAATGTTTATTTAACAGCCGGGAAATATAATTTAATTTCATTCTATTTTTTTTATATTCTCTTTTTAAAATATTTACTTTACCAGCTGATAGAACTCAATTTCAGCTATCTGTATAGTCATCTAAATATTTACTTTACCAGCTGATAAGAGCTCTATTTCAGCTATCTGTATAGTCATCTAAATATTTACTTTACCAGCTGATAGAGCTCAATTTCAGCTATCTGTATAGTCATCTAAATATTTACTTTACCAGCTGATAGAGCTCTATTTCAGCTATCTGTATAGTCATCTAAATATTTACTTTACCAGCTGATAGAGCTCTATTTCAGCTATCTGTATAGTCATCTAAATATTTACTTTACCAGCTGATAGAGCTCAATTTCAGCTATCTGTATAGTCATCTAAATATTTACTTTACCAGCTGATAGAGCTCAATTTCAGCTATCTGTATAGTCATCTAAATATTTACTTTACCAGCTGATAGAGCTCAATTTCAGCTATCTGTATAGTCATCTAAATATTTACTTTACCAGCTGATAGAGCTCATTTCAGCTATCTGTATAGTCATCTAAATATTTACTTTACCAGCTGATAGAGCTCTATTTCAGCTATCTGTATAGTCATCTAAATATTTACTTTACCAGCTGATAGAGCTCTATTACAGCTATCTGTATAGTCATCTAAATATTTACTTTACCAGCTGATAGAGCTCAATTTCAGCTATCTGTATAGTCATCTAAATATTTACTTTACCAGCTGATAGAGCTCAATTTCAGCTATCTGTATAGTCATCTAAATATTTACTTTACCAGCTGATAGAGCTCAATTTCAGCTATCTGTATAGTCATCTAAATATTTACTTTACCAGCTGATAGAGCTCTATTTCAGCTATCTGTATAGTCATCTTAATATTTACTTTACCTGCTGATAGAACTCAATTTCAGCTATCTGTATAGTCATATAAATATTGACTTTACCTGCTGATAGAACTCAATTTCAGCTATCTGTATAGTCATCTAAATATTTACTTTACCAGCTGATAGAGCTCTATTACAGCTATCTGTATAGTAATCTAAATATTTACTTTACCAGCTGATAGAGCTCTATTTCAGCTATCTGTATAGTCATCTAAATATTTACTTTACCAGCTGATAGAGCTCTATTACAGCTATCTGTATAGTCATCTAAATATTTACTTTACCAGCTGATAGAGCTCTATTACAGCTATCTGTATAGTCATCTAAATATTTACTTTACCAGCTGATAGAGCTCTATTACAGCTATCTGTATAGTCATCTAAATATTTACTTTACCAGCTGATAGAGCTCTATTACAGCTATCTGTATAGTCATCTAAATATTTACTTTACCAGCTGATAGACTCATTACAGATATCTGTATAGTCATCTAAATATTTACTTTACCAGCTGATAGAGCTCAGTTTCAACTTTCCCCAAACACATTTAAAGGAAATTCGCTGAACAATAAGTTATCAATCAAGATAGGAACCTAGTCAGTTTTCTAATTCAACAAAAAATATCTGGATGTTTTTAGTAAATATTTAGACAATTTATAAGTTGATTTTTATTTCATCTGCAGGAATGGTAAGACTAGTGGTGCGTTATACACCAAAGGTACTGGAAGAGATGGAATCAAGATTCGATAAACAAAGAGCAGCTCGACGTAGGCAGACACCTTAAGTCTGACAGACTGGGCCACGTTTCGTTTGGTATTTTACAATGTAAAATCCACGCGTCTTTAAGTATTTGGATGTGAATAATTTTTGAGAAACGATGGCAGTCTTAAAAAGAAACTTAGATGTATTTTATTCATACCTTTTGCTTCAACAATATAATATAATTCTATTAAATCATTTATTACTTCATGACTCAAGTCATATTTTTTTTAATTGTTAGATTTTTTTTAGGGACCATGCTGGCTGCCATGTGTATAGAAAAACCTTTTAGGATATTCTGTATAACTAATATTTACTGGAATTTATATGTAATTGATTTATTTAAATCAATATATGAAATTGTGTACCATTGTAAACAGAAACAGTTATTAGATTTTTAAATACCAATAAACTAGAATCCTATGTGTAATAATTCTTTACTAAACCTTTTATCAATTTACGTATTTAACCTATAATCTTAACGTTTATAAATTTCGATATTGGCCCTATAACCTTAACGTTTATCAATATATATATTGGCTCTATAACCTTAAACCGTTCATCAATATATATTGGCTCTATAACCTTAAACCGTTTATCAATATATATATTGGCCCTGTTTGTATATCTGTTTTTTTTTCATATTAAATCTATCACATATATAGCTTTCATATCAATAAATCAATCTAATCAAACTTGATGTTTAGATCGTTTTAAATCATATTCCAGTTCTATTGGCGTTGTATATATAATATCTGGGTAAATTCTCGGCTAACTGATATTCAAATGCACGTGTGGGAGAGTTTAATGGAAAGTAGAGGGATGTCAGGTTGATGTGAGACACTATGGAGCTCAAGTTTAGTAATGTTTATCATTTTGAAACCTTTGGAAGATCAGCATTCACCCAGTCACCTGCAGAATATTCGTAGAAAATGATGTCCATATTTTCCTTTGCCGGATATATGTGTTTGTGTGGGTGAGGGGGGGGGGGGCTTGAAAAATAGATTGGCCTAATCGTCAAATTTAGGTCGTAAACTGGTACTATCTGCCACCCATGATAACCTTTGACCTCACTAGTCTCCTTTATCTTAGGCTTTCTGGAAACTACACAGCTCTTCTATTTTTGAGCTGTGTCTGGGTCAAAACCTAACCCTCGTGTTCGTTAAAGATCCCTGGACAGTTAAATATTGGAAAAAAGTATGCTAATGTCGCTGTCCTGGCAAAATTTTCATAATTACACTTGACTTGGCGCTGCCCATCTTTATCAGCCCATTTGACACAGAAGAGTAGGACGTAAAACTCCATTTTTCATGCCTGTATCTATTTCATGATGCAACTAGACAAACACCTTCTTTGAAACAGGACTTAAATCGATGTGATAGAATAAAACGCCATCGAGCTTGAAGTGACCAAGTATAATTACTATTTAAGATAAATATTTCTGGACAGGTTTAGATTGTGTAGCATCCACGTGGATCACGCGGGGGTCCTTCTTGTTTCCTTCAATGGTGAAGCTGGTCGAACTCACGTGATATTCTATATCTGAAATCAGAAAATTATTTGAATTTATATGACGTCGTACTGTTTTGAAACCTGCACGGAAAAAAGATGTTTTTCATCATGCTTGTCAATTATTAGGTGTCGGAGGAGAAGCCCATTGAGTGAGATCGAGGTCTAGGGGGGGTACTAGTAGCCAACAGATTTGAGATGAATTTCGAGCCTTTAGATGGTGCATCATTTTCTTTAAAAAATAGTATTTCTAAGACTCGATCCACCTCAGCAGCTCGCGCCCCACCTACACCCCACCGCTCTTCTATCAATAATCAACTAAATATTGTAAGTGTACATCTTAATTGGTCTGAGAATTAACATACATTTTAAACCGGTTCAATAAGAGAAAATATTCATCAGTAGATATACCTGCTGTCATAAATAACATAAAAAATAAATATCCAACCACTAAGTTGAGCGTTTTGAAAAAAAATGACTCAGTTTTGTGAGTTTTACAGTGATTCTGTTACTTTATGACACCAGCCAAGTTCACTGATGAATATATACTCATATTGAACATTCTTAGAGAAGTTAGATTCTATGTTCATTCTAAGACACAGTATCACTTTAAAATATCACTTTAAACTACTACCTCCAGCGGCCCTCTTTTTTCTCTCTTCGATCACAACTTTCGAACAGGAATTCTGGAAGTAAAAACATCGTTTTATTGGTAATTTCCTATTTATTTTTTTGATTGTCACAAATCTCGGTTTATGATAATTTAATTTGATTTAATTTTTAATAATTACTTATTTTAATAGATATATGTATATATAATGCCTGTTTTATAGAACGCTTTCCACTATGGAAGATTTGTCCAGGGCTATAGAAAGTTTAAATAGTATTGTGCGCGTATATAATCAATTTATAAATTATTATTTATGTACGGAGTCGCTTGGATATAGTCTTGCACTTTCAGGAGTCATGGAATTAACCAGATGTTCCATAAAACAAGTTGGAACCGTGTTCAAATTGGTTCAATGAGAAAATACCATAGATACAGACAGAATACAAAATGGCGGAGAAAGAAAACGATGGGAATCTAACGCTACTCGTTCCTTACCGTTTGATTGAGAGTGGAACTGAAACAGACGGAACCTGTTCAGAAACTTGCAATCGAACGCCACCTAGAGCCAAACTTAAATTCAGCTTTGACTTACCCCATCACAGCTCGTCACACACGACACAAATTTACAGGCGTACACTAAAGCTGGGTTGCCACGAAGTCGAAATGCTCGGAAAAATGGACTAAACATTTGACGAGCTTGGGTGGTAAAACCCATTTCTTTTTGAAATACAATTCCATCACCACATCTAGAAATAAAAAACAATAATCTTTAAATGCGGAAGTCCGTGTTGTTCAAACCAACCAGAAAGAAAGAACTATCCATATATTACAAGGATAACAACTATATAGGTTCACAGTTAATGATCCTTTCTACCAGCTGGTCCTTGATCAAACCTCTTGGCACTGATTTTACCAGGATAACAACTTAGGTTCACTATAGGATCCTTTCTACCAACTGGTCCTTGATCAATCCTCTTGGTATTGATTTTACAAGGATAACAACTTAGGTTCACGAGGATCCTTTTTACCAACTGGTCCTTGATCAAACCTCTTGGCATTGATTTTACAAGGATAACAACTTAGGTTCATTAGGATACTTTCTACCAACTGGTCCTTGATCAAACCTTTTGGCATCGATTTTACAAGGATAACAACTTAGGTTCACTAGGATCCTTTCTACCAACTGGTCCTTGATCAAACCTCTTGGCATTCATTTTACAAGGATAACAACTTAGGTTCACAAAGATCCTTTCTACCAACTGGTCCTTGGTCAAACCTCTTGGTAATGATTTTACAAGGATAATAACTTAGGTTCACAGGGATCCTTTCTACCAACTGGTCCTTGGTCAAACCTCTTGGTAATGATTTTACAAGGATAACAACTTAGGTTCACTAAGATCCTTTCTACCAACTGGTCCTTGGTTAAACCTCTTGGTATTGATTTTACAATGATAACTTAGGTTCGCAGGGATACTTTCTACCAGCTGATCCTTGGTATTGATCTTTCCCTTAATATCCGTACACAATTTACAGCTGGATGGACTTCCGGGTTCTCCACCTATCGCCATACAAGTTACTGTTCGACACATTCCAATACCGAGATGTTTTATCGTCGAGAGCATACCCTTCCTTTCACCCTGGACGCGTACGGCGGCTCCCCTTCACAGATTTCAACAACTTACCCCGCCAGTAAAACCGTATGGTTATAGACCCCATTACTGGCTGAACAGGTCAAAGGTCGAATATACTCATCACCTACAAAGGAAATACATATTAACATGCTACCGCAAAAATAGTTTGGATACAAATCCAAGTCCCTCCAATCGGCATCCCTGTCAGGGACAAACCGGGTTTGAAATCCCAATGTATAATTTTGACGTTCGCGGAATTACCCCCATCCGAAACTATCGCGACGTTCTTACGTCATAACAGAAAGAAATAACAGACCCGAACCTAGCCGGAGTCCATCCGTCAGACTCAATCAGTTGAATGATGTGTCATATTTTCTGGTATAGAAAAGTAGTGCGGCAAGGCCTCGCCGTTAAATTGTCTCCTAACTATCCTTGTGTACCGATTCTCTTAACTAGATCAGACGTGTTTTCGTATGAGATTACACCCCGGACCTTCAGTTTGTAAATATTGATAAATATATTACCGGAAGTGACGTTAGCAACCAGTCTAACAACTGTTCCCAGTGGTACAGGACTACTGGCTAGTTCACCGTTAGCCTTCTCTAAATACAGGACAATATCTGCAGTTATCGCCCCTCCCTTGTCTTGAATATGTTCCTTGAAGCCAATATTGCTGAAATCAAAATACTCAATTATAATCTATGAATGGTGGCGTATGGTGTGCGAAGTTTGGTGGGGGTGGGGGGTGTGATAAGTCTCAAATAAACTATCAGGTTTTGAAAACAACGGTTAAATGTAATAAACGTCGTACGCCGTTATTAAAAACCTATAAAGCAAGTCAATTTAATACCGTGTTCCCTTATTTTCATTTATTCATATATTCCATAACATTTTTGAATGACCCTTTTATACGCCCACATTACGGTTTGGAATATTCATTAGAAACACAGATTAATCAATTAGTGATCTTGATTTGAACCTCAACAATGGGAGAATGTATCTTTAAACAAGATGGCAACCAGCAATAACAGAACTTACTCGGAGGAGATTTCTTTCTCTTCAGACACAGAAGAGCCTTTCTCGTCATACGTACACGTGACCAAAAAATCATGACGTAATTGGCTGATGGCGAACCCTGTTTCTTTATCAATTTGAGCCACGTAAATCATCACAGTATACACATTGGAGTCCACCTTTTTCTAAAAAAAAAAAAACAGAATGAAATGTTTGGAGTTTTACGTCATAGGCCTACTCTTGTTCTAAAATAAAAAAAATCAAGACGCCATTGGTTTGAAATATAGGCCCCATTAAGAAACCAGCTACACTTCCCAGAATGACATTTCAGATTTAAGGATACAGGCATAGAAGCTCGTCACTTCCGCCCGATTCAGAAACATTATTGGTTATTCTACCTTTAAATAAATAGCGAGGGCTCGTATTTCTGAAATGTTCTAAAATCGCGAAATTAAATCACATGCGAATACTTACATCAAACCGACAAGGTTCGTCAACTTCTTCACCAAACGTCACTTCCTGTATATAATGTACCTTATCGGCTGGTACAGGCTTAGCCACGTGACCCCCTCGACAGACGACATTAACTTCTACGTCTTGTGATGACGTCACTGTTATTCTGGTACGCCCGGATAAGGTGGCTGCGCAGTCAGTTTGAACTAAAAATAGATTAAACACTTTTGCATAGTTCGTACCAAGGGAAACCATTTTGGCGCTTGTAGAATGTCGCCAATATCTGGCTTCTTGGTAGTATCTCCAAGAAAGCCTAGGTTGGTTTTCTCCAGGCTTCCCAAAGGGGGTTAGATTAAGTGAATGGAGTTTTACGTCCTACTCTTCTACACCGAATGGGCTAATGAAGACGGTGTAAAGGGAGACAATGTAACAATTAAAAATATATACAATTGTCTTGTCTTAAGTTTCGGATTGTGCCTCCTTCAGAAAAACTTCAGTAGTTAATGATCATCTTTTTTCAATTAGAATTTAGAATTTTTGGTTAGCTTGAAAGGGGGGGGGGGGTGTCTTGGTCTCTGGGTAAGAAACAGTGAAGATGACTTACTGTGTAGAATATCGTCATCGCCCTTCTTACTGTCTTCATAAACATTTAACTCGGATGGGCTGACCTGAATTAGAGTGATACCGACTTTACAGTTCGATTCCTGGAAGTCCTCTTTATGGAGGCAGATGTTGTGGCACTAGGTTCCTTTTTTAAGACAGACAACTTAACATTGGCTAGTCGAAACTTCACAAGGGTTGAGGTATTAGTGTACGAGAGTGTTTCAGACTGAGGGTGCTGGTAGACCCTGGGGGTTCTGTGAGCATCTGAAGGGGTACACCGGTTTATTAGGTCAAATACAAGGTCTACAGCACTTGTTTTATAACAATTTTCAGAAATGAAATGACTGGTGTGTTACGTCCTACTCTCTGCAACTAATGGGGCAAATGAAGGAGGACAACGGTGTGCAGTGTGCATTGAGGGGAATTTTTCCAGGACAGTGGTATTAGCCTTTTTTTTCGACTTCCATCTATCAACGATCTTTATTATACACACAGCCTGTATCACACGGGGCCTCGGTTTATTATCCCATCTGAACGACTAAACGCTTATTCAGACCTAAGTCGGTGATAGAAAAAGAGAATAATTTCTTACCAACGTAGCTAGGAAACAGGATGAAGTCAATACCACGCACCAAAACTGAAATCAACAGAATGTGTTTGAGAACAGATCAGGGATACTCTATTTAATTCACCAGTCCATAAGTTGAGTCAACTTCACATGCATTTTACTTTATTAAGGGTAAAAATAAACAAATTGTTTTGTTTTAACTCCATTATTACTCACCATCTCGAGATAGACAATATTTCACCAGACGAACACAAGATATCTATAACGAGTGATCAACAGTCAAAACTGCACGTGTATATCGATTGACCCCATTCTAGACAAGGTCAGCTAGAGCCAATCAAATATCCATAAGCAAATCTGATCTACTTCCAGTGGTAGTAAACCTCTTTCTGGTTTGTTATTCGCGTGTAGATTGACCAATAAATGAGCAGGAATAACATTCGGAATCCAGCAAAATCATTACGACAATCAAAAGTAGTTTTTATTTTGTAAACAACCCAAAAGCCGTTGGTGTAAGGTGTAAGTACGATATTTCGCTTTTATAATGAAATTTGAAATATAACGATAATAGATATAACTTGCTAATATAACTGTAAGCAAGTAGCCAAGTTATTCTCTAGTTAGACCGTGGCTTTGCTTTGTTAGAACCGGAATATAAAGTTATACAGACAAACCTGTATTAAGCAACCAGTCAAGGAAAGTGGCTGGATGTGGTGCTCAATACAGGTGGCTGTTGAATACAGGTGGAGGAAGCAGGGCTGTTGATTTATTTTTTTCCCAGCCAGACATTATTTAAAAGATGTTTTGTTGATGTCAAAACTACACTAAGTACTATTCAACTAGTATCCAACTGTAAAACTGTATTTCAATGCCATAAATGTTTAGTTATATTCATCATAATTGAGACTTTAATTTTCTGAACATACTGTCATATAAAACAAAATGATGTATTATTACTGTATCAATGACTTGACCTTCTTCCGGAGGTACCGGTCGTGGAATTGAAATCCTTCTTACCTTCAGAGTGTTGCTAACTTGCCAGATGCACCTCCTGATTGCCTAGCAGACGACAATACAAACGGTAAATGATTTTTTAATGGTACAGGATTTTACGTAATACAAATGGTTAAACCGCTCGTGGTGGCTAATTTCCTACGTTCATTAATTCTAGATCAACATTCAATACTGGTCGTATGAAACATGTCCGGCCATCTCAATACTCGAATATTACAGGAAAATCTTCAAACCGAGCTATCGTGTATAGTCGTAGCTCTTTCAACTTTGTTCGTACTAGGTAAGGCCTTGTTTCATTCAAATAATTTCCAATCCTGGCTGATTCACTCATTGCCGTAAATACTAGAAATATTATTGAGAACAGTCTCTTCATAAAACGCCAGTTATCAATAAATAGATATGACCGTGGTTCACTTTATCTAAATAGCTTGGTTTAGAAATTTCCTCTCGTAGCACTTTGGTTTTATAAAGCTATATTTTACATTGTCGCCGTTCAGTATTAAAGTAATGATTATCAGTGACTATGATATGAAACAAAGTGGAGTTTTACGTCCTGATGTTTGTATTTTATAGGTCTACAGATTGGGTACAGTATTCTAGAAGCTGGTATATCTAGAAGTAGAAATGTTTACACTATAATAACTAGAAACACTTTGTTATTTTGTAAGTTCACAAAGATCCTTTCTACCAGCTGGTCCTTGGTCAAACCTCTTGGTATTGATTTTACAAGGATAACAACTTAGGTTCATAAGGATCCTTTCTACCAGCTGGTCCTTGGTCAAACCTCTTGGTATTGATTTTACAAGGATAACAACTTAGGTTCATAAGGATCCTTTCTACCAGCTGGTCCTTGGTCAAACCTCTTGGTATTGATTTTACAAAGATAACAACTTAGGTTCATAAGGATCCTTTCTACCAGCTGGTCCTTGGTCAAACCTCTTGGTATTGATTTTACAAGGATAACAACTTAGGTTCACAAGGATCCTTTCTACCAGCTGGTTCTTAGTCAAACCTCTTGTTCCACAAGTTATAGCGTAAATGTCTGAAGTCTCCAAATGTAATAGAACTACGCCTGGCGTTGACCGCCATCTGGTTTTGTACAGGTGACTAGTAAAATTGCATTGCATATTTTGTTTGTTTCTAGTTGAAGTTTGTATATTGTATTGGGTAACTGGGCATGCGCTGGCGTTCTCGTCTGGTAATATGGTACTCGGTTATCAAGATTTTTGGTTTGGTATGCGATTAAACAGGGGCGATTACTCTCAATGGTTATTTGGATTCTGTCTGTGTTTAACCAGTACTAATATTATAGCCACATCATTGGTGGAGAGAGTTCGCTTTAACACTTTCTTCCTAATCTCATTTTTATCTGCAGGTAAGTAGGTTAGGCTCGTTTCCGGTTTATAGGAATTCCATGGTAACCTGTCTTTAATGCCTAGTAATCAGGTCAAGGCTCTTGACCCCTATAACTCTGTGAATTAGACACTTGCTGGCCAGCCTGAAGGTCCAGAGCTCAATCCCGGCAAAGGTTGAGATTTTTCAGCCCCGTTTCTCCAGTCAGTGATGCATGTCGGAGGGACTGAAACTGAAAAAGTGTCAAGTCGTTCGGATTAACCCCGTGTGCTCATTGAACAGGCATGGCGTTGCCCATCGTCATTTGGGCAAAATTTCGACAATCAAATAAAAATCATTTCTAAACTTTGAATTAGTAATAGAAGAACGAGAAAAATGTGATCATAGACTATTTTCTGAAGAAGGATTTTAACAGAAACGTTACAGTATATATATTTTAAGAATATTTATTTCCAGGGTTTGTACAACCTGTGGTGTTACATTGGATGTGGCACGACGATGGGTGGTTAAAAGATTCTACTACCTACGTTTACCAAGTTGGTTATCCATTCATATTATTAGTTTTATACCTTGACTGCTATAGCCACCTTTTTTATACCACATCTTTACAATGTCAAGCTATTACTAGCTTCATACTCATACCTTGTCTACAATAGCCACCTTTCTTGTATCACACCTTCACAATGTCAAGCTATTACAAACTTCGTCTTATACCTTGACTACAATAGTCACCTTTCTTGTATCACACCTTCACAATCTTGGCCAATAATTTCCATAAGAGCAGGACGGAAAACTCCATTCATTTCATTTAAATATCTCAAACTATCACTTACTTCACTATTAGCACCCCCATCCCCACCCATCAACACCCCATCCCCACCCCATGTTGTTGTTTTACCCCTTGAGATTGTGTGACTATGATGCCAGGGGCGTAGCGAACTTGTATAAGAGAAGAATTTGTGGGTTTGAAATGTTGAAATGATTGTTACAGTGTACGATGGTTGAATTGATTTGAGAAACGACTTAATTTTATTTTCATTTTTTCAGGATTTTTCCGGTGTCAGCTGTGTCCATATCTATAGCGGTGTGGTCGGGGTCATTGGTTGTATCGTGTTGAAACCGAGAATAAATCGGTTCCAGTCCGACCCGTATTCCAGGGCACCGAAACCATTTCATGGTCACTCGAAACCGGTAGGTCACCATCCTTTTCAGTCTTACCCAACTGGTCTTATATGGAACCGGCGAACATTATAATGGGATTGCGAACCTAACAAAGTGGGACAGGCGAACATAACAACAGGGACCCGCGAACATGACAAGGGGGACGGCGAACATAATAAAGGGGGGGAGGGGGTATACCAGACAGAACAGACAATTTCAATGACTAATGTAAATCTAATAGAGGATGAATTATTATCTCTCTTTAGCTAATTTACGGTAAATGATACGTATCGTGAACGTTAAAACATAGTCGAGGGGACATCAAAAATATAACAAGCTACTAAGGTCATCATGGTCATGGTTTAAAATAAACATACTTCCGGTCTTATCTTCAACACTTCCGTTTTAGTCTGCAACACTTCTATAACAATGTCTATTTTCAGTTAATATTTATTGGTGGCTACATGATTTTCTCGGGTTTGTTGGCATTACGAATATTAGCTGGTTACCAATCAGGTTCGGTACAACGTTTCGACGAAGTAGCAGTTGGTTTGATAAACACATTAATAGCAACAAGCTCCTGCGTGTTAACAAGTACTGCTATTATGACAATGTTGAATTATTGTGGTACTTATTGTTGTAAGGTAAGATATAATACAACGTTTCGACGAGGTTATAATATTGTTGATAAGGGCGAAGGTACAAATGGTTGTCAGTGGGGATATGTGTGTGCTTAAGGTTTAAGACCCCTCGACAGTTGGAAATCGCAAATAGGTGTATGCTAATGTTACTGTCCTGGCAAAATTTCCCCAATCGCACACTGCTTGGTGTTATGGTTAGATCATAAGGTGCAGGAGTGTTGGACGTAAAACTCCATTCATTTTTCACTGTATATTATATTTGTAGGTGGAGGACAGACATGACTGGTTTTTGTTGCTGACGGCGATAAATTCGGCTTTATCTGGAGTGGTAAGTAAAAGGTAGCCAAAAATGTTACTAACTAACTTCATTTTTTACGTCTTCGTTTTCTTTCAAATTTTTAAACTGCAATCCGCGTCCAAGGGTCATCACGTCATCACGTGATTACGTCATTAAATCTTTCAAAAAAAAATGCTTCGTCACGTGTTTGAAATCCACTGTCAATGTGTCAGTTGAGTGTTGTTTATAAGTATATCAATGTTTCAGGTATCATCTGGCGCCGGATGTGACGTATATTATCCCTGGGCAGCTGGTCTTACTGGTTTTATCTCGGGCTGTGTTTATATTATTTGGTGTTTTTTACTCCGATCCTGTCAAATCGACGATCCCCTTGAAGTCGGATCAGGTATTGATGTTTTTATACAGTCTGTATAAGCGGGGTGACGCCTCTAGGGTTCCAACTTCCAAAATCGGTTCCGTGGCTAGTGTAGTCATTATAATATATGTAAGACGAAGGTTGTAATACCTTGACATTGTGAAGATGGTGGCCAAACTTAAGAATGAAACGAAAATTTGAAGAAAGGTCGCAATGACGAACTCGCGGAAATGACACCACTATTTGGTTAAAATGAGATTTTTTTACTTCCTCATTCATTTATTCATTCATCTCAATTCTCTCTTCAGTTCATCTTGGATCAGGAATATGGAGTTTGATTTCTGCGCCATTGTTCAGCACTTCCGGTTTTATTTATAGCCCCGGTACCAACCAATTAATGGTAAGACTTTTGGGCGTTACTCACAATTAAAATTGGTTGATAGAAAGGTAACAGCTATTGATGAATCTAGCGGTAAAGACACCACTATATTGGTTAGAAACTAGAGGAACCAAATCACCGATGATTATCAAAAACAAGTTAGAGTTAGTCCCTTTAATCCATCATATTACAGATTAGGGTGATTGAAAGTTACTGTTCAATAAAAGGTACTAGCACAGGGTTAAAGCAGTGTTCACTAATTGTAGAGATTAGGGTGGTTGATAGGTAACAAGTTACTATACAACAGAAGGTACTGGACAGGGTTTAAGCAGTGTTCACTAATTGTAGAGATTAGGGTGGTTGAAAGGTAACAAGTTACTATTTAACAGAAGGACTGGTACAGGGTTAAAGCATGTTCACTAATTGTAGAGATTAGGGTGGTTGAAAGGTAACAAGTTACTATTTAACAGAAGGTACTGGACAGGGTTAAAGCAGTGTTCACTTATTGTAGAGATTAGGGTGGTTGAAAGGTAACAAGTTACTATTCAACAGAAGGTACTGGTACAGGGTTAAAGCAGTGTTCACTAATTGTAGAGATTAGGGTGGTTGAAAGGTAACAAGTTACTATTTAACAGAAGGTACTGGTACAGGGTTAAAGCAGTGTTCACTAATGTAGAGATTAGGGTGTTGAAAGGTAACAAGTTACTATTTAACAGAAGGTACTGGTACAGGGTTAAAGCAGTGTTCACTAATTGTAGAGATTAGGGTGGTTGAAAGGTAACAAGTTACTATTTAACAGAAGGTACTGGTACAGGGTTAAAGCAGTGTTCACTAATTGTAGAGATTAGGGTGGTTGAAAGGTAACAAGTTACTATTTAACAGAAGGTACTGGTACAGGGTTAAAGCAGTGTTCACTAATTGTAGAGATTAGGGTGGTTGAAAGGTAACAAGTTACTATTCAACAGAAGGTACTGGCACAGGGTTAAAGTTTTATTAAGGAGTTTAATAAAAGCCCATTTGTTAGTCTTTTATCGAATGTTTGCAAATTGTGTATAATGGCAGCCATTGTCGATCGAGAAATAGGCCTACCTTAAAATGGAAAAAAGGTTACCCATGTCACACTTGATGACATTGTTGTAAAGGGAGCTTACTCAGTGTACCTTACTTTGCAGGTGCTGGCCTGGAATTTAGCTGGTATCGGTGCCATTATGCTGTGGACTGGTTTACCATTCTTGGTTCTATTTTTGTTGCTAAGATTTTGTGGAATTTTCCGCGTTTCTGAACATTTAGAATTCCAAGGTGGGTGGTATTTGAATGATTTTCAAAACTCGCAAATATGGCCGAATTGTTTGAGAACATTTAGTGATAATGACGCGATGTATACACCCAGTATTTTCTACGACTAAAGCTAATCAAGTCGTATATCCGGTCCGAGATTATCGATTCAGTGGTAAATAGTAGATGCAACTTTTGTCCGCATCGTGTCCGGAACCCGTAGTCTGTCTATTTACTTCTGGATCTACACCCCCACTTGTCATATTTTCCCTCTCCTACTCTATTCCTTTGTGCAAACCACACCCCCATTCACACTTCCTCTATCGCTTGTGTAAACCACACCCTATTCGTCACACTTCTAAAAAGGTCATGTCAAAACCTATAACTCGAGATATGAGGGGTGTCTATTTCAATGTTCTAAGAAGAAATCGTGGGCTCTTTTAAGCAACCTGAATCCATTTTTTTTTATTTTTTTGCTTTCCTAGGTTTAGATGAGTACCACCAAGAAGTCGCCTACAACATTAAACTTTATAACCATTCGGACCAAATTAAAACCAATACTAAAATTAACGGTAGGAAATCAAACTCAATGCAAAACTCAAACCTACATTTGGTAGATCTACAAACCATTCATTTAAAACTAATTTCGTTTTGAAAGGGTTCCCAATTTAATGAAGAACGAAGGATTTCAAGATTTTTACTTAAACTGCCATCT
Organism: Nipponacmea schrenckii; assembly: GCA_030562195.1. Classification (NCBI taxonomy): domain Eukaryota; kingdom Metazoa; phylum Mollusca; class Gastropoda; family Lottiidae; genus Nipponacmea; species Nipponacmea schrenckii. The sequence continues at coordinate 20,744,242 of CM060201.1, forward strand.
TTTTTTCAGACTTGAGCAACCTAAATTCATGGCGACAGTATGAAAGTACTCGATCCACCATTAAACATCGCCCATCTCTAAAATCCAATATGGCGAGTACACTCCCACGGAAATCATCCATCAGACGTCATTCTCAACCTTACGTCAAACATCGTACAGCGCCATCTGGATCTATGCGGGATAACTCGAACTGGACCTGGTTGGATCGCCCGTCATTACGTCGTTCGAGGGAAAACATCGCCTTTGGTCATGCTGGTATGGGAAGATTTTCTACTGCACGTCGATCATTAGATCACGGAAGTAGACCCACAGCACCACCTGAATCCACTAGGGATAATTCGAATTGGAATTGGCTTGACCAGCCGTTACTACGTCACACTCGAGAACGATCTGCATCTTTTGGGAAAGCGGGAATTTTAAGATCTTCATCTAGTCGTAGATCATTTGGTCAAGAAGAGGCTGTGCATGCTCGCCGTGCGTCTATTAATGATGCCTCTAGACCGGTTTTGAGTGAAACAGCGGAATGGTGGACCGACCCAACAACGGGTAGAAAGTTCTATGGGCAGCGTCCTGTAGAATGGAGTTCTATGCCCAATATAAATCAGAGATAGAAACTTAAAATAAAATAATAGATTTGTTGTTATAATAAGTCAAGTCAGATCCGGTACTGTAAGGCTAGAAATTAATGCGTCAACAAATTAATGCGACATGGGGTATATAGACTAAAATGCGAGTACAAATTAATGCGATCTGCGAGGTGTCGCATTTTTAAATATCATAAAAAAGAAAATGGCTTCCCGGAAGCATGACAGCTGGTGCTATATTCACCTCTAATCTTATCAATTAACGAAAATCTTTTGTTTTTTAACGTCATTGATTACTAATCAGCTTCAAATTTAGAGATAATTACCTAATTACTTAATCCCACCTGGGAAAAACTCACTTGGAAATATATATTTAAAAATGCGGATACAAATTAATGCGATCGCGGATAGGTCGCATTTAACGCATTAATTTCTATCTCGCAATAATTTGTAGCCTTACAGTATTTCTTTTCCTTCTCGTACAAAAAGAAGCTGAGCATCCGCATTTTGGTATAAGTTAGTACCAGCGCATCTTCTTCCCATCAGATCAATTTGATTATTGCACTGTAGGTGGAGGTGGGTGGACTGGAATGGTATTACATATAAAAACCCACCCCACCAATTGGAAATACGTACTTTACGTAACTCACCCCCTGTCATCTCTATCTTCGTAATATAAAACTTCGTCTTATACATCTTCACAATGTCAAGCTATTACAAACTTCATCTTATACATCTTCACAATGTCAAGCTATTACAAACTTCATCTTATACATCTTTACAATGTCAAGCTATAACAAACTTCATCTTATACATCTTCACAATGTCAAGCTATTACAAACTTCATCTTATACATCTTTACAATGTCAAGCTATAACAAACTTCATCTTATACATCTTCACAATGTCAAGCTATTACAAACTTCATCTTATACATCTTCACAATGTCAAACTATTACCAACTTCATCTTATACATCTTCACAATTTCAAGCTATTACAAACTTCATCTTATACATCTTCACAATGTCAAGCTATTACAAACTTCATCTTATACATCTTTACAATGTCAAGCTATTACAAACTTCATCCTATACATCTTTACAATGTCAAGTTATTACAAACTTCATCTTATACATCTTCACAATGTCAAGTTATTAAAACTTCATCTTATACATCTTCACAATGTCAAGTTATTACAAACTTCATCTTATACATCTTCACAATGTCAAGTTATTACAAACTTCATCTTATACATCTTCACAATGTCAAGTTATTACAAACTTCATCTTATACATCTTCACAATGTCAAGTTATTACAACTTTATCTTATACATCTTCACAATGTCAAGTATTACAAACTTCACTTATCATTTACAATGTCAAGTATTACAAACTTTATCTTATACATCTTCACAATGTCAAGTTATTACAAACTTCATCTTATACATCTTCACAATGTCAAGTTATTACAAACTTCATCTTATACATCTTCACAATGTCAAGTTATTACAAACTTCATCTTATACATCTTCACAATGTCAAGCTATTACAAACTTCATCTTATACATCTTCACAATGTCAAGCTATTACAAACTTCATCTTATACATCTTCACAATGTCAAGCTATTACAAACTTCATCTTATACATCTTTACAATGTCAAGCTATAAAAAAACTTTATCTTATACATCTTCACAATGTCAAGTTATTACAAACTTCATCTTATACATCTTCACAATGTCAAGTTATTACAACTTCATCTTATACATCTTCACAATGTCAAGCTATTACAAACTTCATCTTATACATCTAAATGTCAAGCTATTACAAAACTTTATCTTATACATCTTCACAATGTCAAGTTATTACAAACTTCATCTTATACATCTTCACAATGTCAAGTTATTACAAACTTCATCTTATACATCTTCACAATGTCAAGTATTACAAACTTCATCTTATACATCTTTACAATGTCAAGCTATAAAACTTATCTTATACATCTTCACAATGTCAAGTTATTACAAACTTCATCTTATACATCTTCACAATGTCAAGCTATTACAAACTTCATCTTATACATCTTCACAATGTCAGTTATTACAAACTTCATCTTATACATCTTCACAATGTCAAGTTATTACAAACTTCATCTTATACATCTTCACAATGTCAAGTTATTACAAACTTCATCTTATACATCTTCACAATGTCAAGTTATTACAAACTTCATCTTATACATCTTCACAATGTCAAGTTATTACAAACTTCATCTTATACATCTTCACAATGTCAAGTTATTACAAACTTCATCTTATACATCTTCACAATGTCAAGTTATTACAAACTTCATCTTATACATCTTCACAATGTCAAGCTATTAAAAACTTCATCTTATACATCTTCACAATGTCAAGTTATTACAAACTTCATCTTATACATCTTCACAATGTCAAGTTATTACAAACTTCATCTTATACATCTTCACAATGTCAAGTTATTACAAACTTCATCTTATACATCTTCACAATGTCAAGTTACTACAAACTTTATCTTATACATCTTCACAATGTCAAGCTATTACAAACTTCATCTTATACATCTTCACAATGTCAAGTTATTATAAACCTCGAATAAGATATAATTGACTATTGTAGTCAAGGTATAAGGCGAAGTTACTAATAGCTTGACTTTAAGAAAGTGACTATTGTAGTCAAGGTATAAGGCGAAGTTACTAATAGCCTGACTTTAAGAAAAGTGACTATTGTAGTCAAGGTATAAGACGAAGTTACTAATAGCTTGACTTTAAGAAATGTCGCTATAATTGTAGTCAAGGTATAAGAAGAAGTTTGTAATAAATGAAGAAGAAGATGATGAGTGTGTGTGAATACATCCTGTTTCTTAAACCAATATATACAGACGATAAGCCTCATTTCCTTCCTGGTAGGTTTCAAGGGTTATAGTATTCACAGAATATTTTAAAAATACCGGAAGATTTCAATTCTCATTGAAGATATTTAACGCGTTTAGGCAATATATACAATCTTATTTCTAAACCGTAGACGACCTTGACTAAATAATGTTATCTCTTAGAACTCGAAGACTACGATCCTAGATCGTAATCATATTTTTATTAGAATGCCTGTTTAGAGAACTAGATACCTTTAATGTACGACCGTCCTATGGAGCAATATCTAGATAACCATATACCATGATGAGACGATTTCAAGTGTTTTGTCCATCACTAAAACAACGACCGCCCATTGGAGCAATATCTAGATAACTATATACCACTAAGAGGTGATTGAGACTATAGAACAATAATAAGTCCTGGTGTAGGCACACTCTCTGGGATTTTCTAAAAGGATGTAATTTGGGTATTATAAACAGGATATCTGATGAATAATTAAAGTATTTAATGATTGAGTAATTTTAATTATCTGTTGTTCTTTCATAACGTGGAGAATACTTTTACCTTCAGCATGTAAGTTATTGCTCTTTGGTGTCCGATTGTAATATTTTGATGCAATGTCCACTCTGTAAATTGAGTGCTATTTGGATTTGACAGTTCAGGTTTAGAAGTGGAGTGCATTTTAATTTATTTTGTTTATGCTTCATTATTATTTTGTGGAATTTGGATGTTATTTCGCTTCCAGTGGATGCTGATATCGTAAACTAGGTAGTTGTTGGTAGATGACAAGTTAACTTTCCTTATTTCAGTGGAGGGGGGCTTGGATATCAACAAACTAGGTAGTTGTTGGTAGATGAAAAGGTTAACGTTCGCTTCCAGTGAAGTTGCTAGATTTTTTAATAAAGAAAAGGTAGTTGTTGGTAAATGAAAAGGTTAACGTTCGCTTCCAGTGGATACTGATATCACAGACTAGGTAGCTGTTGGTAGATGACAAGTTAACGTTCGCTTCCAGTGGATACTGATATCAAAAGACTAGGTAGTTTTTTGGTAGATGACAAGTTAACGTTCCTCCAGCAGATGCTGATATCACAGACTAGGTAGCTGTTGGTAGATGACAAGTTAACGTCCTTCCAGGATGCTGATATCACAAACAAAGGTAGCTGTTGGTAGATGACAAGTTTATGTTTTTAGCAGATGCTGATATTACAGACTAGGTAGTTATTGGTAGATGACAAGTTAACGTTCGCTTCCAGTGGATGCTGATATCACAGACTAGGTAGTTGTTGATAGATGACAAGTTAACGTTCGCTAGCAGTGGATGCTGATATCACAGACTAGGTAGTTGTTGATAGATGACAAGTTAACGTCCTATTTCAGTGGATGCTGATATCACAGACTAGGTAGTTGTTGATAGATGACAAGTTAACGTCCTATTTCAGTGGATGCTGAGTATCACAAGACTAGGTAGTTGTTGATAGATGACAAGTTAACGTCCTATTTCAGTGGATGCTGATATCACAAACTAGGTAGTTGTTGATAGATGACAAGTTAACGTCCTAGTTCAGTGGATGCTGATATCACAGACTAGGTAGTTGGGGATTAAAACTCAAGTGAACCAAGACTATATAATCGAGATATTGTAGAATGCATTGGACGGTGATTACCGTGGGTTTTATTATATGTTTTCTAACAGTGGATTCTCAAACACCAAGAATCGGTAAGTTGTTTTCGTCTTTTTTTTTTAATTGTTAATAAGCAATGAAATTTATCGGGATATTTTGTTGGCTGTTGTGGTTGGTGGAAGTACGAAACGTCTGTCTCTCAGTCAGATATATTGAGAGTGTCTCAAAAAGGTTCAGAGGCTGGGCCAAGGCGGATGTTTCGGTCCAAAGGTTAAGCTGGGTTTTTTTATTGGAAGGTTGCTGAAGAAATATGGACATTCGCTCATTGGATTATACGGTCTATCATTTGTTTATTCATTCTTCATTCATTTATCTATTTATTCATTTCTTTTAATTATTTATTCATTTATTCTTTTAATTATTCATTCATTCATTCTTTTAGTTATTCTTCATTCATTCTTTTATTCTTCATTCATTCATTGTTTTAATTATTCATTCATTCATTCTTTTAATTCTTCATTCATTCATTCTTTTAATTTTCATTCATTCATTCTTTTAGTTCATTCATTCATTTTTATTTTCATTCATTCATTGTTTTAATTTTCATTCATTCATTCTTTTATTCTTCATTCATTCATTTGTTTAATTCTTCATTCATTCATTCTTTTAATTTTCATTCATTCATTCTTTTAGTTTTCATTCATTCATTCGTTTAATTCTTCATTCATTCATTCTTTTAATTCTTCATTCATTCATTCTTTTAATTCTTCATTCATTCATTAACTTTTAATTATTCATTCATTCATTCTTTTAATTCTTCATTCATTCATTCTTTTAATTCTTCATTCATTCATTCTTTTAATTCTTCATTCATTCATTCATTCTTTTAATTATTCATTCATTCATTCTTTTAATCTTCATTCATTCATTCTTTTATTCTTCATTCATTCATTTTTTAATTCTTCATTCATTCATTCTTTTAATCTTCATTCATTCATTCTTTTAATTTTCATTCATTCATTCTTTTAGTTCTTCATTCATTCAAGTGTCAGTTTGAATTTTCATTCATTCATCTAATTACTCCATTCATTCATTCTTCATTTATTACATGTCAGTCATTTTTAAGCAATTTATTCATTTGTTTTTGTCTTACTGAATGTGTTAAAGGTGGTGTATATGGGTCAGGCAATTGTGGTAGAGTTGTCAATACATTCATTTAATAAGTTTTCTGTAATCGAGACTGGCACGCTGTAACGGATCTTATTAGATTTGATTCATTGGACATTTTTCATATTTAAGATGTCATATAAATCTTAATAGTTCTTCATTCCTGTGGAAATTTTGCGGGCTGGGCTAAATGGGGAACTTGCGGGTGTTGTACGGAGGGTTCCAAGGCCAAAAATGTGATACTGGTGAGTCAAACATTCATTTATCAAGTTTTTGGGGGTGGGGACTGGCCACGCCCCGGATCTTATATAGATTTGATTACTATTTCGTACTACGTTTTCTGATATTTAGTCTTCATTTAAATCTTAATAGTTTTCTGCCTAAGTCTGTCATTACTTCTGTCCTGGCAAAATTTCCCTCATTGCACACTGCATGGTGGTGTCTGTCTTAATTTCAAGGTGTAGTAGAGTAGGACGTAAAACTCCATTCATTTCATTTTATGTATTAACCACTGTAGATTGTGTAAGAAATTTAATTTGTTTCTTTTTACTAGAATGTGATAAAGGGCGATATGGGAGGAATTGTGGTAGAAGTTGTAATACAAATTGTTTAAATAATGACTGTAACTCGATGACTGGCACCTGTAACGGCTGTGTATTAGGATTCACTGGACAATTTTGTAATCAAGGTAATATGAAATTCTATATTCTTCATTCCGTGTTAATCATTATACCACCTTTAAAATACGACTTCTGATGTGGTAATTATCATTTGTAACTTCAATATTTTTCTCGGAAGTCGTGTTTTCTATTGATAAACTCGGCTAGCTAAGATGATGCTGTATTCGTTATCCCTGGGAAATATGGAAAATACGACTTCTGATGTGGTAATTATCATACCTTACTTTTGCTCCGAAGTCTATTTCTATTGGTGAGCACCGAGAAGCTAAAATTATATCGAGTTCTCGATAGGTGACGCTCATGACGTAAACGAATACAACATGGGGCACCGATATAAACGTAACACTAGCAACTAGGTTTGGTTGGTGTATTTCAGAATGTAGCCCGGGTACGTTTGGTTGGAAGTGTGACGGACGGTGTATAGATTGTTTGAATAACGAATGTGACCCGGTACTAGGACACTGTGTGAGTTGTCCCAGTGGGTATATTGGAGAGAAATGTACGATCGGTAAGTACCCTACCTACAAAAAATAAAAAAATAATGAGGCCCTTGCGGACTATGCATGTTAAAGATCCATCGACTGATAGAAACCAAAGAGTAGGCTAATACTTCTAACCCTGAAAAATTTCCCGCATTACACACTGCATGGTGTTGCCGTCTTCATTAGCGCACACAGAAAAACAGGGCGTAAAACTCCATTTATTTCATTTCATTTCACCTGTTAGTGAACTCTGTCTTCATTATCCCATTAGGTGCAGAGTAGTAGGAAGTAAAACTCCATTCATTTCATTTCACTATTCACACACTTTCAATATTTATTTCAGAATGTCCAGACGGTACCTTTGGAATGAATTGCAATAATACCTGTCCTCAATGTTCGGGACTACAATGTAATAAAACGACTGGTGAATGTTTAGACGGATGTAGTCGTGGTTATCATGGCGACAATTGTGAATCGGGTAAGAAAAAACCTCAGTGTGATCAGAGAAAATAATGAGCGATTATTACTCAAGATATTTCTATTATAACAAATTAATTCTGATAATTAAACAGCATTTCTCGAGTATAAAATTATATTATTATTATTCACACATTTTATACAGAGTTGCTTCCCTTTGTATTAGTAACGATGCTTTTGTTTTTTATGTTTTAGAAAACATGGTATATAAATATGCCTTGATTTGTAAGTTTTAGATTCTTTATCTTGGGATTCAATTAAAATGTTAACTGAACAATTTTACTACTAGCCGCCCCGGGGGAACTTGAGACAGATTTAAACAGTAGGGTTTTTTTTTTAAAAAATAAGTGGACTACAAACTTCGTCTTATACCTTGACTGAGAGATGTTCTTATTTCCTTTTGATTGGACAATAAACCGAGCGAGGTCATCTCAGTCTAGATGTTAAAAAGAAAATAGAAATCGCTGTCAATAAAATACAGAACAATAGAACAGAACCTTGTCTGCTTGCATAACTAGAGGGGGGAGGGGCATCGATTACAATGAGGCAAGGCGGGGGGGGGGGACATATGATGTTCGCCGACTGAATTTTTTTTTACATGGGTCAAGATTCCAGGATAAAAAATTAATGTAATGGAGGACGTTTCATTTCAACTGCTCTGTTTTTTATTTAAGCTGTGTCTGTATTAGTTGGTGTTCTCCTGATTGTAGTTGTAGTTCTAATAATCTGCTTGGTGCGCCGACGCAGACTAAGGTAAATAAGACTTTCTGTCAGATACTTTGTCAGACGCCCTGATAATCGTATCTACATCAGTTTCTACATTAACCAGTCCATCTACGATGTTTTATAAAGTCAGTGCCTACTATATAAATCATATATCTGTATTTTTGTGCTAAACGACCCTCATAACTTTATTTCAGACGCAATTCTGAACAGCCCATATTTGAAATGGAACGTAAACAGCGCCGTCTGGATGGCTACACTTCTTATCCTATTAATGGAGATAAGGGAGATAAGTCATATAATAAATCTGACAATTTGTCTCCCCCTGATACACCTAGGTTGGTAGCTGCGATATAATTTGTTCAATTGAAATAAATGGAGTTTTACTTCCTATATTTCTAATTCTACACCTAATGGTCTAATTAAGTCAATACTTAATCTAGTTTCTATCAAACGCCTTTTATGTACTAATACAAATATGCTCCAATTGACCAAACTTAAATTTTTAAAATTCCATGATCGTTCTAAGGGGTAATATTTCTTAAACTTATTGTAACTATTCATTCCAGTCAAGCCAAAAAACGAAGAGGTTTTGGATCCTTTCTGGTAAAGAGGGGCTCTACAGACACGGCGATGAGCAGAGTGGAGCCGGAAAACTCACAATTAACAGATGATGACGTCACTGAAGGGAGACAATCAGGATATATTGAGGTCATGGCTAAACCGGACGAGATATCCGATGACGGTTATCTTCAAGTGCATGGTAAGGGGTTCTCGGAAGAAGACTATGAAAACGTTTCTCACCTGAAAATCAAACAACCCATGACTGTTGGACAGGAAATTTACGAGATTCCTGACGATACGAATACTGGTATACCCCAGAATTCCCGACCTGAATCACAGCCTCTGTATGAAAATTTCGGTTTTCGTGGGAGCCATTAGGGTCATCACTATACTATAGTAGAACGCGAAGTTTAAGTGGAATAACAGGAACCACAGACGTCTGATTGAAAACTGGAATGGTGTTCAGTGATCTTCTGATGGACAGGCACCCTGAGAGGGGGGTAGGGCCGTAGATTTGATTCAGCCACGTCTTGGAACTAATGGTCTTCATTTTAGGTTTAGAATCTTCATTGTAAATACTGTATATAAATTGTATTAAATTGTACATTGGAACTGTGTTCTATAAGCCAAGGGGAATAACTCCGTTTTTAAAAACTTAAATAATTTGTTGAATGTGGTTTTATAATAAAACGTTTGTTCAATTAGGAAAAGTACAGACTGAAAATCTTTAATCTTCTTTGGGTATTAAAGTGATACACTTAAATGTGTCTTAGAATGCTGGACAGCATAATTAGTTTAAAAAAAAAAACGGGTCCTAGCCAATTTTACGGACTGTTTTTGCTTCCCCACTCCTACCTCAATATCGTTTTAACAGACATAAAACAATGTAGACCTACCCTAATGTAGACCTGCCCTAATGTAGACCTACCCTAATGTAGACCTACCCTAATGTAGACCTGCCCTAATGTAGACCTACCCTAATGTAGACCTGCCCTAATGTAGACCTGCCCTAATGTAGACCTACCCTAATGTAGACCTGCCCTAATGTAGACCTACCCTAATGTAGACCTACCCTAATGTAGACCTGCCCTAATATAGACCTACCCTAATATAGACCTGCCCTAATGTAGACCTACCCTAATGTAGACCTACCCTAATGTAGACCTACCCTAATGTAGACCTACCCTAATGTAGACCTACCCTAATGTAGACCTACCCTAATGTAGACCTGCCCTAATGTAGACCTGCCCTAATGTAGACCTGCCCTAATGTAGACCTGCCCTAATGTAGACCTGCCCTAATGTAGACCTGCCCTAATGTAGACCTGCCCTATATTTTGAATATATAGGTATAAGTTAAGGTTATCTTGTTGTCAAACAGAAGCTAGAAATTCCCCAGTCACCAGGCAGACGTAAAAGGGTCTGAATGACATTAGAAATTAAAACGTATACCGCCTTCAATTTATCACAGACCACACCACCGCGTGGAATTCACCCTGGCTAGTTTTTATACATCTAGATTGAAGATGTTTTTCCTAAATTTTAAAAGAAAGTCGACACTGCTTTCAGATTCCCAGGAATGAAATGATAAAGGTTGATTAAGTTTGATCTAACTGTTGATAGATACTTTTCAGAATATGAACCCAGCGTCAGATTCGTCTGTAATTCAAACACAATCTGAATAGCAATGAAGATTCCTATCACACCGAGGTTGTTGGCAACATTGTAACAGATTTTTGCTTCCTTATGTTTCACCGTCCATTAACCATGAATATTCCCCACAGAAAAAATACGAAACAAAATCATAGGACTTGCAATAAATCCAGTTATAAGTTTAAAATTTCAACAAAGACGTCATGGCGTCTCAGTGCTACCAGAATCATAAAAGAAGGGCGAGCTAGGTGTTTTATTGATATTATATGAAAATGAGATCGAAGAGTGACGCTGAATGTTATCACGAGAAAAGCCGGTCTAAATGACTCGCTAAAACCACAATGTTTAATCTAGGCTTGTTATAATGGGTGTTAATCTCAGACAATAAAATCTACTTCAGTTTCACAAACATCTCCCCGATAAAACACTCTTTCTACTTGCCGAATATCTATCTCATTTTTCATTTCTCAGACGATTCCACATCGGTATGTTTCCTCTGGGGACCTAGGAAGCGCCAGAGGGGCCAAGAATAATAACGTTATCCTGAGGATTCAGTGTTCAATCCCCACATAAATTTAAATTTTCGGATTTTTTCCCCTTGTCAGTGATGCAGGTTGGAGGGACTGACATGGTAAAAGCATCTAGTCATTTGGATGGGACAATAAACCGAGACCCCGTTGGCTGTGTATGTTCTAATGCCGCTGTCCTGGTAATATCTTCCTCATTACACACTGCATGACGTCATCCGTCTTCATTAACCCATTAGGAAGAAGAGTAGGACGTAAAACTTTATTTATTTCATTTCCTTTCAAACCCTGCATTCCTTTGAAAGAAAAACCAGTGCCAGTGCCAATATCTTTGTTGAGTTCACAACAAAAGGAATAGGGGCGGTGATAAGTTTGATTGCCCCGAGTCAATACATTATAAAGCTCTATATACAGACACAAACAAGATTTGATAACAACCTCGTAGTGAAACATTTCATTAAAATCGCTTATCTTAAACACACAAATCTTAATATCTATCACGTGTCACAGTCCAACCAATCAAATACGATTAACAACCTCCTTCAAACTGTCTGTCAGCCATATTAGTCACGTGACGTCCATCAACCAATTAACAGACCAGCCCTGATAAAGTTCTATTTGCATTAAATTTACAGGTAAAAGAGGAAATGAAAGAATGAATATGATAATAATGTGTTACGGGTACGATACATGTTATTGTCGGTAACATCAAACGATTTAAGTGTGGAATATCAAAAGGATAAGGTACCCACCGAATTCTTCAGAGCATCTATAGTAGGCTAATATATCTTAACCTAGAACCTAATTTCAGTTTCCGGAATTCCTGATAACATCTAGAAGTGATCCATGTTTATGTCCGAAACATTAGTTTTAACTTAATCAGACGATTCCATTCGAAATTTCCAGGATTAGATGGAAACCTGTTTCCAGAGATTTACCCGAACGATTTCATTAACATATTTCGGAATTTGTAAGATCCGTATCTGTTGCTATTGGAAATAATTCTTAAAAACTGTGTCACAATTATAATATCCTAATCAGAAAGAATTCCAAGAATAACGGATGTGGTTTTAAAATATTTAATTTGTGGCTACAAAATTCCAAGAGAATATTTTTAAAACAGAGCTAATAGTGTATACCATTCTGCGACGCGCCAGTCAACTTATTAGCGCTTTGGAAATTCAAATTACATATAATCGACTTTAGTTTGGTATATCAACTTTTATATTGTGAATTCTAGGATTTTTTTTATTTTCTTCTGTCCAGATTTGTTAAATGTAAAGTCATTTCTAAAATTCGAACATAAGCTTTGAAACTTTTTGAGAAAACGGAATATAAATTAAGCGTCTTAATTAAAGCTTAAAAATCTTTTAAGAAAATTATTACAGTTTTCACACAAGATAATTTTTTTTTTTAATTTTTCTGGATTTATAGAACTTCACAAAATTGAGAATTATTTTGGAAATAGTGAAAAATAAGTGGTTTCAAAAATGAAATCTATTTCTAAAACAACAATTCAACTTTAAACCTGGAACACACATTTTAGAATTTCCAAAAATCGGAAATGCCTGGACAAGGAAAGCGTGTATTTTCTGTCATAGAAGAGAATACTATGTTACCAAGGAAACGAAAATTAAAATCAGGTAAATATTTTTGTTCTTTATGATTGGTTGAAATCATTTCTGATTTTTTTTCAGATGAAACACATCGATTTAAATAATTATTGGCATTAATTAAAAATAGTATTTAGATCTTTGGAATTCTGAGGACAGGCTTATCATTAACAAGTTAATTAAAAATACGAGCTAATTAAAATATACGAGTTAATTAAATATACAAGTAAATCAAATATTAATTAATAACCAAGTCTTCGAAAAAAAAAAACGTAAAAGGGAAACACAGAAGCTAATCGTCTGTTAATGTGTGAGGGGTGAATGTGTTTGGGGTGAATGTGTTTGGGGTGAATGTGTTTGGGGTGAATGTGTTTGGGGTGAATGTGTTTGGGGTGAATGTGTGAGGGGTGAATGTGTTTGGGGTGAATGTGTTTGGGGTGGTGGAAGGAATTTGAGTTGAAATTCTTATATTAGTGAATACAACTTTAGATGTGTTAGCAAAGAAGGTGCATTCTCACTGATACTAGGCAGAATAATATTTCTGTAATATCCCATATTTCCCATGTTATATCCCATTTATCCCATATAATATCCGTGTAATATCCCATATAATATCCGTGTATAAATTTTTATATCCGACAATCCCAGCGTGTTATATATTATAATACTAGAAAGAAATAATATTCAAAGTGGTAGAAAGTGATTGACAGTATAAGTGCGAGATGACATTCGACTGGGTCCTTTATTAATTTTAAAAGGATTTTGATTAAGGGTCGTTCAGTTAAAATAAATATTGAAGGTCCTTGTTATAAGGATCATCAGTTATAATTTTATAGACTAAAATTTACCTCGAGAAAGAGATCGAATAGAATTGTGGTTTTCGGGGGATTCTTCTTAATAAAATAGGGCTTAGGGTGGTTGAAAGGTTAACAAGTTACTATTCAACAGAAGGTACTGGTACAGGGTTAAAGCAGTGTTCACTAATTGTAGAGATTAGGGTGGTTGAAAGGTAACAAGTTACTATTCAACAGAAGGTACTGGTACAGGGTTAAAGCAGTGTTCACTAATTGTAGAGATTAGGGTGGTTGAAAGGTAACAAGTTACTATTCAACAGAAGGTACTGGTATAGAGTTAAAGCAGTGTTCACTAATTGTAGAGATTAGGGTGGTTGAAAGGTAACAAGTTACTATTCAACAGAAGGTACTAGCACAGGGTTAAAGCAGTGTTCACTAATTGTAGATATTAGGGTGGTTGAAAGGTAACAAGTTACTATTCAACAGAAGGTACCGGTACAGGGTTAAAGCAGTGTTCACTAATTGTAGAGATTAGGGTGGTTGAAAGGTAACAAGTTACTATTCAACAGAAGGTACTGGTACAGGGTTAAAGCAGTGTTCACTAATTGTAGAGATTAGGGTGGTTGAAAGGTAACAAGTTACTATTCAACAGAAGGTACTGGTACAGGGTTAAAGCAGTGTTCACTAATTGTAGAGATTAGGGTGGTTGAAAGGTAACAAGTTACTATTCAACAGAAGGTACTGGTACAGGGTTAAAGCAGTGTTCACTAATTGTAGAGATTAGGGTGGTTGAAAGGTAACAAGTTACTATTCAACAGAAGGTACTGGTACAGGGTTAAAGCAGTGTTCACTAATTGTAGAGATTGGGGTGGTTGAAAGGTAACAAGTTACTATTCAACAGAAGGTACTGGTACAGGGTTAAAGCAGTGTTCACTAATTGTAGAGATTAGGGTGGTTGAAAGGTAACAAGTTACTATTTAACCGAAGGTACTGGAACTGGGTTTAAAAAAAATGTTATGAAAATTTTTTTACCAAGGTGTTTCAACGTTTTATTTCTGTAACCTCTTTCAAAATCTTTTATTCCTTGCATTTACCCTCCTTCCCCCAAAACAGTGTACAGTCTATAGCACACAGGGCCTCGATGTATTGAATGGTCAGAGTAAAGACATTCTTAAAATATTTGTGTCCACTTAATAAGATTACATCCAACTGTGTGTTATAACCATATCCAACAGACTTATCATATAGACACGACTAATAAACATCTGATAGACGAGGGTCAGATAGTGTGGGCGTCGTCTCGGCAACTTTTTAAATGTTTGATCTCATACTAGGACTAGGACTAGAATCGAAGAGAAATGGAGTTTTACGTCTTACTAGGACGGTACTAGTCTTTACGTTACACAAGGTTACTAAAATCGACTTGGCTAGGGAAATGAATGGAGATGAAGGCCCTCCTTTTTTACCTTGGAGTGAACAACGTCTTTGATTGCGCAATGGGAGAATTTCTAATATTCCAATAGGTGCAGAAGAGTAGGACGTAAAACTCCATTCATTTCATTTTTTAATACTTGAATATTGGCATTATCAAGATCCCTCGACAATTGGAAATCGCAAAAAGAATAGGCTAATGGCATTGTCCTGGCAAATTTCTTTCATTGCATACTGCATGGGGTTGCCCGTCTTCATTAGCCCATTAGTTGTAGAAGAGTAGAACGTAAAACTTCATTCATTTCATTTTGACGTTATCACTAAAACAAAAAGAACCAACCGTAGTAATTTTAAAACACACACGTGCAAGAAAACCCCTTAAAAAACCTTAAAATCTGGAGTAGACACAAAACGCCTGTTAAAGTTTTAATGTTGTAATAATCCTATAAAATATACGTTTTATTTCTCATGTTTAATAGTTGTAGAGTGGTGTAATTATAGTTTATAGGCAAACCAGGTGAAACGAAACACAAAGAAATTCTAAATTTATACGAATGAAAGATCGGCCTAGTATTGGGTATATGAAGATTGTTAATAATGTTATCTTTGATAATTATTATCAATATTCGCATCGTCTGTAATATATTATAATATATTCATAAATAAGTACCGGCGATATTGTTCACAAAATCTACGTTCTGTACATCACTCAATTACCTCCCCTTCCTGTGCTTGTGTAACTGTGTCATTAATATATACCTGGAGTTTATGTCAATATATGTATATTAATATGTTTAATTAAGATAATGAGTAATTAATAATTAAAGAATGTAATACAATGAGATAGATATCAATAGATATTTACTACTTATTAACTTAAATTAAATAACCCCATCGTAACATTGTAATATATTATCGGTTGTATATAGGTTGTATATAGGTTGTATATAGGTTGTATATCGGTTGACTCCAGCGTTCGATAAGGATTTGTAAAAAGGCTTGAATTTCAAATGAAAAAATGAAATGAATGGAGTTTTACGTCCTACTTGTCTGTACCAAATGGGCTAATGAAGACAAGCAACGCCATGGAGTGTGCAATGAGGGAAATTTTGCGTAATATTTTTTTGTGTGCGATTTTTTCCATTTCATTTAATTGATGAAACGACGACTGGCAACGCCATACAGTGTGCAATGAGGGAAGATTTGCCTACTTTTTTGCAATTTTCTCAATTTCATTTTATCTATAATTTTAATCTCGACAGATGGTGATTCTGGGGCAGGAAGCGAGGAGGAGAGTGAGAAAGAAGAAGAGGAAAATGAAGGAATAAAAGGAGAGAAAGAAGGAGAAAAGGAGAAGAAATCGGTGGCCCAGATTATGAGAGACAAAAAGAAACAAACTTCATTAACCTTACAATGGTGAGTCATTATTCTTCATTCTGCTTACTAGACCAGTAGCTACAGGGGACAAGGCTAGATAGATGGAGGGGGGGGGGGGGTGTTACTCCCCAGAATATGATTGCCCCTCAACAATGAAATTTTGTCACTTTTATGCCGATTATCGGACATATTATTGCCCCTCTCAAAAATATTACTTGTCCCCCCAGATATAATAATTGCCCCTCCGAACAATCAAGCCTGACCACAGACCTACTGCTTGTAAGATTGACGATCACGGTTATAAATTTTACCAAAAGTCAAGTGTCATCACCCCAAGAAATTCGGAAGCTGACGGATTTTCAGTAGATACATTCAAATTGTACAAACAATTCTCTATCACTGGAGGTTAAGCCTATATACTGCGTCACCTATATCCAGTATACGATGAGATATTTCCAAAATATTCCCAAGGTATTCCTCTCAAGATATTCCCCTCAAGATATTCCCCTCAAGATATTCCCCTCAAGATATTCCCCTCAAGATATTCCCCTCAAGATATTCCCCTCAAGATATTCCTCTCAAGATATTCCCCTCAAGATATTCCCAAGATATTCTCAAGATATTCCCCTCAAGATATTCCCCTCAAGACATTTTCAAGATATTCCCAAGATATTCCCAAGATATTCCCCCCAAGATATTCCCCTCAAGATATTCCCCTCAAGATATTTTCAAGGTATTCCTCTCAAGATATTCCCCTCAAGATATTCCCCTCAAGATATTCCTCTCAAGATATTCCCCTCAAGATATTCCCAAGATATTCCCAAGATATTCCCCTCAAGATATTCCCCCAAGATATTTTCAAGATATTCCCAAACCGGGAACCCATACCTCGTCTATTCGCAACCTTTATATACAATAAAATAACACGTTAGGTAAATAAAAGTATAATGTAACGTGATCTAATAGTAAAAACTAAACCGAGCTTTATCCTCTTAAACCCCGATTTAACTTCAGATACCAGTCTTTAATTTAGTCTATGTTTATCTAATCTTAATAATCCAGGCTTACTTGTCAATTTCAAATTTATTGACTGATTTCATTTGATTTGATTATTGATTTATTCACATTTATACCAGGCATGTCTGGCTAAACCTTTAAAATTCCAATCCTTTTTCCTTTAACTAGTTTTGAGATAAGGGGGCTTATATATTAAATATATTTAATAGACAGTGAAAACCTCTTGATTTTTCACCCGATGATGATAATGTAAATTTTTGAAACATTGTGTACACATAAAACTCAAGAGTAGTATACCATATGAACTGACTATTACAATGTAAATTGTTGAAACGTTGTGTACACATAAAACTCAGGAGTAGTATACCATATAAACTGATGATGACAATGTAAATTGTTGAAACGTTGTGTACAATAAAACTCAGGAGTAGTATACTATATAAACTGATGATGACAATGTAAATTGTAGAAACATTGTGTACAATAAAACTTAGGAGTAGTATACCATATAAACTGATGATGACAATGTAAATTTTAGAAACTTGTGTACAATAAAACTCAGGAGTAGTATACTATATAAACTGATGATGACAATGTAAATTGTAGAAACATTGTGTACACATAAAACTCAAGAGTAGTATACCATATAAACTGACGATTACAATGTAAATTGTAGAAACGTTGTGTACAATAAAACTCAGGAGTAGTATACTATATAAACTGATGATGACAATGTAAATTGTAGAAACATTGTGTACACATAAAACTCAAGAGTAGTATACCATATGAACTGACTATTACAATGTAAATTGTAGAAACGTTGTGTACCCTAAAATTGTATTCCGTTGCTTAATGTGATCTGTACCTTGTCAATATCGTTACTGGATTAATTTTCAAAATAATCAGCGGGGGGTAAAGCTTGGTGACCCTTGTCTTATCAATCTTGTACCATTTCGTACCCATAACATGGAGTGAAAAAGCATGTCAATACATATTTCTCATATTAATCTAAAATTATTTATTTTCTTTATTTTCTAATCTGTTTAAAAGATTTAGATCTATCTCGAAAGTGTTGAATAACCGTTTTCTATAAATGAATCTACTTTTACTTTACACTTGAAGTTGTGCTTGAATCAATAGTCGCTTAAATCCATATATAACTAGATACGTATCGCTTACATCCTTAACAATAAACATGCTCTTTTATTATATCATATTAATATATTATGTCAACAAAATACACCCTGGATTATCTGCCCTTGTTCAGAACTTCAAAGTTAAAGAAAATTAGCACGAAATGGGTTTAGTTTATTATTTTAATTATTCAATTAAATTCAAGAGTTTCATTTGTTTGTTGTATTGGCCCAGTCTTTCTCAATGGTATGAGTGGAAAACGGAAGTCACGTTTGCTGAAAGCCTTGAATGCAAAAAGTCGTTGATATTGTCATTACCCTTGACACACGGTCCCTCGTTGCACATTGAGATATGTTGTCAAATATGTTAAAGATTTTCTAGTCTTTTTGTGAACAAGGATTGAATTGATTATAGAAGTCTTATTAAAATGAGACCAAACTTTCGTGTTCTGTTTCTTAAGGTTTTGTACTATAGCCACTTCAAAACAGAACCGAAGTGGCTATCGTACAAAAAAAGCAAATAAACCGGAACGAAAGTTTGGTCTCAGACTGTGACTGAGGTATCTTGCTGTTCGTCTTTCAGGCTAGAAGAGAACTACAGTATCTGTGAAGGGGTATGTCTACCCAGATGTATTCTCTACGCTCACTATCTGGACTTCTGCCGCCGAGAATCTCTGGAACCGGCCTGTGCAGCTACCTTTGGAAAGGTTGGACCATTTTGTAGGACGTAAAACTCCTTCAGTTCATTTTATATTCACCCAGTCTTTATTAGCCCGTAAGGTGCAGAAGAGCAGGACGTAAAGATCCATCGATTTCATTTTATTTCGTGCCGCATAGTTTTGAATAAACTCATGCTCCAACGTGGTTCGGGTATAAAGGCCTTATCGTCACAGCTTATCAATACTTTTAGAAATGGAGGTTAACTTTCAATGTAAAACAGTTGGCGTAAAAGCAAAGCCCACAAGATCAACAAGTCCAATATTTAAATCTTGTTAATTTGGTATTAACATTTTGTTTTTTTGTTACTCTACATCTTGTACATGCTTTTGTTAAATCGTTTCGATCAGAATCCATCAAAATGTAGCAATATATTGATAATTATATTTCAATTTTAGACAATTCGACAGAAGTTTCCTCATCTAACGACCAGACGACTCGGGACACGAGGTCATTCCAAGTAAGATATGATTTATATTTTGTACCATTTCTGTTTATCCTGACTCTAGTCTTGTCTTTGATGCCAGTGAATGTCGTCCAATTCTGTTTTATTAAAAGATTCAACTTATTTTTCAAAATATGTTTAAATTCACCCTGGAATCTTTTTTTTAATTTAAACACCCCTCCCCTGCTTCCGTAGATGATGTTAATCAGTTAGGGGCATGCAGCTTCCGGAAAATGAAACTTCGAGGCTGCTTTTTTAATATTCTGAGATGTAGCTCTGCAGCTGCCCCAAAGTTCCACTCATCCCCCATCACAAGGCCTCTATAGAAACAGGTCATGGTAACCCCACCACCCCTCTCCCCCGGGACATTTAGAGAATGATTCTTGTTATTTTCCAGGTATCACTATTACGGTATAGGTATACGAGAAACAAGTCAATATTACCATTCAGTGTATTCTGGTAAAGGTCTCACGAGGTATAGAACTAGAATGATTTTATTGTGTTATACTCTTTTCATATCATGGTTTTTAATAATTTCTTTAATTCGAATCTGAAACTGATGGACTTGATCATCAAGACAAGATCCATGTAGTCTTAAGTGTTAAAACGATACCGAGCAAATTGCAAGAAGGATGCAGATACACTGCAATTTTTTTTATTGTTAAATTTACAGGGAAATACCGGCAACAAATTCTACGTTTTTTTTAATGTTTTCGTTGGAAATACTTTGAAACTTGTACGTGAAATTTTTTGTCTTTTTTTTCAGATTCTCTGGAGCCAAGTTAAAAAATGAGGTAAAATATGGTTTCAGAAATTTTTTTATTTAAAAAAAGAATCATTTAAAATTAATTTTTATCTTTGATTGAGTTATATTCTTGGATATGTGCAATTATTTTCAATGATCCCCCCCCCCATCAACTTCCACATTTTCTTGAAGCCTATATTCCACTTATTTTTTGCATTCTTATCCGTGTAACTCGATATCTTTCAATAGGTGCTATTTTACAACCCCGAATGTTTCTGCTCCGAGTTAATAATATCTGTTATATTATTGTTTCCAGGGTGGTTTTACCAGAAAATATTCTCTAAGTTCAAAAACAGGAACTTTATTGCCAGACTTTCCCAATGCCGAGTTCCTGATTCTACCCTTAACACTCCCACGAGAAAAGGTCAGCTTCCATATCGTTATTGTTTGAACTCCGATTCTAAAACTCCACTTTGATTGGCTGGACTGATATTTGTCAGAAAGTTTCTAACGTTCTGATTGGACATTTATATTTTATCCGAGTTTGTTTTAAATAAGTTCGTTTCCAATATTTCGGTTTCCTTCAAATACTTAAACGTTTAAAAGTTAAGTGTTTTGGTTTTTGAGAAAAAAATATCTTATACCAAATTGTTTTGAGAATTTTTGCATTTGTTGGCAGAAAACATGAACCTTTCTCCATTGGTGACAATTTTTCGTGTCAGTTCTTTTATTTTTTCTAAAAATAATTTATCAAGAGGCTCTACTTACATTGAACTTCAGTCGTACAATTTAATCTTTCGTTTCAGAAAATAAATCATATCAGTTTAGAATATTGAATTTGTGTAAACCATTAATTTGAAATGGAATGATAACAATGACGTGTACGATGATAATAAAGTAGATTTTAAAACGAGGCAGATTGTCACCCCCTATCTTATCGGGGTAGAGTAAACACTCTTTGTTGACTCGCCTCGATGTGAAAACGTGGTTTGTGAAAGGACGAGACGATCTATCATCAATTAATCAAATCTTTTCGTTCTGTTTTAAACTCCGGTTGACAATTTGTACGTTTTATATCAAACAACAACGCTAATAAATAATCGACCTTTCCTTAAGTCAAGCCTGTTCCGTCTTTAGTGCTGTTCCACTCCGAGATTCTTGCCAAAGGCAGTTTGTTTGACCGCAGTTTGCGAAATCCTGTATCTTATCGCTATAAGAGTATATTGTTCGTCCATTCACTAACGCTACTTGCTAAATACTAGCTAAATATTTGCCAATAACAGCTAAATATTGCCAATAACAGCTAAATATTTGCCAATAACAGCTAAATATTGCCCATAACAGCTAAATATTGCCAGCTAAATATTGCCAATAACAGCTAAATATTGCCAATACCAGCTAAATATTTCCCAATAACAGCTAAATTCTTGCAAATAACTGCTAAATATTTGCCAATAACAGCTAAATATTTGCCAATAACAGCTAAATATTTGCCAATAACAGCTAAATATTGCCAATAACAGCTAAATATTGCCAATAACAGCTAAATATTTGCCAATAACAGCTAAATATTTGCCAAAAACTGCTAAATATTTGCCAATAACTGCTAAATAATTGCCAATAACAGCTAAATATTTGCCAATAACAGCTAAATTTTTGCCAATAACAGCTAAATATTCGCTAAATTTTTGCTAAATACTTGCTTAATCTAAAGAAAAACGCATGTGTTTGATGGCGGTTTAGCTCGGAATTTATGAATGTTAGTTGTTGAGTCGTATTTTCCGAAAAACTTTATTTGTTCATCATAAGGGCACAAATCATGATGAATGAAATTCTGTGCCGCAAGTTATCGTGTTGGTATTTAAAGTCAAAATGTCGTGAAATCGTTTGGTCCGACTATGCGAAAAAAAAAAATTAAAGAAAATAAGGGTTCGCATATTTCACGAGAATGACGTGCTTTATTTCACTTGTATCAATAATCTTATACATGGTGTTATATTTTTAATTATTAACCACTTTACAATCTCGCCTCGTCTCGCTTCACACGACAGATCCCGAGAACATAATTTATGACAGGCGCGTGCAGACATTTAGGTCCCCAGAGACGAAAAACTTCATAATGAAGGCGCCATGTTGGATTGTTTGTATTGATGAGTGGTTGAACTGTTTGAAGATTTTGAAAATGAAGATATCTTTCAACTGGACACTTTGTTTCAACATTGTTTGTTTTTGAATAAACCATCAAAGGCTGGGAATACCCTGCCTAACCCTTTCTTCGCAGACGTAAAAAATGGAATGAATATTTACGTTAAATTGTATTAGGTTTTAAATTTAACCCGTCTAATTAAATATAGACCTTACTTTCGTTCATATTTTATTAGTTTCGTTTCGTATGTTCTTATTAGGGCAGTGTAAGACGTAGTAACTGTAGTGGTTGCGTACAAAGCCAATAGCTAATAAAACATTCGAAACGAAACTAATAAAAAACAAACGAAAGTTAGGTCTATATTTGAATTAGACTGAAATTCAACTAAACATATTAGCCAAAAAATTATTTACCACAAAAACAAGACGGTTTGATAGAATACGCCCTCTTTTGTGTTTGTAATTTGTAATCTCCATTTCTAAATTGCCCACAAAAAATGAAAAGTAAGATTATATTTATTACTAGAATTAAGGGCTTTAGGGTGCCGTTTTAGATTCAGGACTCACGCTGTTTTGTTTTTTTGTTTTTTTTTATATTGATCTAATTTGTGTTGACTATTTCAGATAGAGACGTTTATTATGATGTATAAAACACACTGTCAGTGTATCCTGGATACCGCTATTAATTCCAATTTTGAAGAGGTAAGCAATGAATATTATATTTAGTGATGTATTTTAAGATGGGTGGTTGGGCCATTCCCCTACCCTCAGGCTTGCGATAGGTCCTACTTTGAAGTGAAATTAAACCCTCCAAATGCTTCTAGAATCATCTCCAACCATCTGCAATCCGTGGGCTTTTGTGGCTTCTGACAACTCCAGCCTCAAGACTCTTTCGGAGCCTCGTATCTGATTTGACCCTTTGATTTTACTCTCACCCACCCCTTCTTTTGGTAATTTAAAGCATCCAATGTTATCATCGTGGCAAGAAAAGAAAGATCTAACGGTATAAAGGCTATCAACTAAAGGCTATAGAACTTTTACCATACCATATACTTAACAATAAAAGGATACGCTGGTAACAATGTTTTAATCATATCTCAATTCTACCTTAAAGATCCAGAACTTCTTGTTACATTTCTGGCAAGGTTTACCCGAACACCTGCTACCCCTGGTGGATAATGAAGTCGTGGTGGATATTATCTGTGTTTGTGATTCTATATTATATAAGGTAGGATAACGTTCTTCCTGTTTTTTCACCAGGATACATTTTAAAAAGATACTTCGTCTTAACATGAACAAAAAAATTTAAACTTGGACAATAAGAGCATATATACATAAGTAGATAAACCTTCGGGATCAATAAGACGGATATAATACTAGTTCAATAGCCATCCTAGACCATACAAAATGAAATACATGTACATTGTAAAAGGTACTCTCTGTAAATTACAAAGAACGTGGAAAAAGGTAACTTATATCTGAAATCATCTAAAATTTGCCGTGTAATTTTTGTAGGTTCTTACCGAAGTTCTTATTCCATCAACAATGCAAGAAATGCCAGAAACGTAAGACAGTTTTTTACAAGTATAGAAATATGCACCTCCATGTCGAGCAGATATGGCACTGGTGTTTGACGTCATTGTTTTTAGTGTATAATGACGTAATGCGCATTTAGTTCCAACGTCACAACTACGTAAGAAACTTGGGAATTGAAAACTTCATAATCGGAGTATATTTCTGTTAATTCTTTATATTTCAGGTTATTATGTGACATCCGAAATTTCGCCAAGCATTGGGAAAGTTGGATCTCGTCTGCTCTCGAGAATCTCCCAGAACCATTGTCAGATTCTAAACTTCCGGTTGCCAGACGTTTTGCTCAATCTTTAAAACGTCAGACTTCATTTCTACATCTGGCACAGGTAGGTGAACACTGGTGTGCATGTCATAATTGCTTGAAAATATAGGAAATACTAGTTATGGGAACCTTACTCTCTATAAAGCCTTGTACCAGTGCCTTCTGTTGAACAGTGATAAGTACCAATAGTAACTTGTTATCTTTCAACCCCCCGTATCTATATAAAGCCCCTCATTAAATAGTGCTGTAATTTTTATATGACTAATGTATTGGCCTATTGTACTATATTTACCTTATATAGGACGTAAAACTCCCTTCATTTCATTTACTCTACCTTATAAAGTTATAAAAGCTTAACAGGAAGTAATACTCCATTTTGTTTTGTTTCAGACAGCACGGCCAGTTCTGTACGATGCGGAACTGGTCAACCAGATGATAGCCGACGTGGACAGGATAGATCTGAGTTCAATCTCTAGTCAGGTCGTATGTAATCAATCCGACTGCGACCAAGACGTAGAACTTAATACTGAATGTAAGTAATCGTACTTGAAATGCTGCATTTTTAGATAGGCCGTATGTCATAAGAACTTACTTAAAACTCAGAAATGAAATGAAATGAGTTTTACGTCCTGCAATGAGGGATTTCTAGATTTTTTCTAGTCTTTTTTCACTTAAATGGTTTAATTTTTCTATTTTTTTTTGTCACTTTTATTTTTTGAGTAGTTTTAAAAGAGTTTAAAGAAATTTTAAGAAAACAGGCGACGGTCGAAGCTTTTACAGAATGGTTAGATATAGTGGTAGAACAGAGGGTAATTCAGGTATAGTTTTAATATTGTCTTGGGGAGGGGACAGGGAGACAGGGAGACAGGGAGACAGGGGGACAGGGAGACAGGGGGACAGGGGTACAGGGAGACAGGGGACAGGGAGACAGGGGGACAGGTGGAAAGGGGGACAGGGGGACAAAGAGACAGAGAGACAGGAAGACAGGGGGACAGGGACACAAGAAGACAAGCAGGCAAGCTGTTGGGGATATTCCAGTTCTCTGCAAGTATCCATCTTAGCTATTGGGGACAGATTTGGCAGAGTACTGGGGTAGGAATATTTTTACAATGTCAAGCCATTAAAAGCTCTGTCTAATATCTTAACTACAATACCCTAATTTTGTGTATATATTACAACAAACTGGACAGTAGAATACAATTAATTTGATTCACTCAGACAATAGTCTCCAACATGAAAAGAATTGCAGAGAAGACCTTAAATAAAATGACGAAATATCAAAGCTATTTTCTTTCAACCCAACTGTACTAGTACCTGACAAAGATAGGCCAATAATGTGTATTTTTCTGATGAAATAAATCGTGTTTTTACCCATTCTTACCCTCTAGAAACCGACTTTTAAAACTTGAAGAAGATAAAGAGTCAATGTTGACATAACTTATTATATTTTGACAGTTAAACTTTTTAATATTTCTATACTGTCATTGAACTATTGTTTTTATGTTGATTTTTAAGATAAGATATTTTACCCTAAGATTTGGTCAGGGTCTAAAGTTCAGATTTTTACAATTCTTTTTAATAAAATGACTCATCGCGAGAAGGGTAAATGAAATGAAAGGAATGGAGTTTTACGTCCTACTATTCTACACCTTATGGGCTAATGAAATGAGTTATAGAAACTAGAATCTGTTATTTCTATGACGTAAGAACGACGCAATAGTTTCGAATAAACCCGGGCGTTATATTAGAGTCACATTTTGTAGCGTCACATTCTGTAGAGTCAGGTTCTGTAGCATCATGTTATGTAGCGTCACATTCTGTTGAGTTAGAATCTGTATAGTCACATTCTGTAGAGTTACATTCTGTAGAGTCACGTTCTGTAGCGTAACATTATGTAGCGTCACATTCTGTAGCGTCACATTCTGTAGTTTCAGTTTGTATTTCAGCCGAGTAAACAAAATGGTAAATGTTTTAAGAAAAGAGCTCAAGATTATTTATTAAAATGGTCGTTTTTCGGTGCCAGGGTCATGCACAATCTTACTTTAAACAATGCCACGGGTTTTGGTACGTATTAAATAACTAGTGAAGCTTTTATACAACTTTGGCATGATAATATCGATTGAAAATGTCACATTAGATGGGATACATAAATGATCCAAAAGCACTGAGTACCAAAGTGGTATCAACTTCTTCACAATGGCACAGCCCTTGTATCTTTTACTTTTACAGTAAAGCCCCGTGTCACTTTAGTAGCCAACGAAGGTGTAGACAACACTCTAAACCATGATATCAAAATCAGAACAGAATGACGTAAAACTCCATTCCATTTCATTGAATTGCAGGCTCGTTCCATCTAATCCGTATGTTACTAGACGAGTATGTTTTACTGGCTATAGAATCTCAATTACACCAAGAAAAAGACGAGGAATTACAGAATTTATTACATAAACACCTGAAACCAGGTAGGTTAAAGCTATCATGCTTAGGTTACTGTAAATACTAATTATAAAAACAAGTTCATCGGCAATTGATTCACCATAGTTGTTACTTCAAGTTGATTTTTATTTTGATGAATGGTTTTCCATAAAAAAAATATCTATTCTTAAGTAATCTTTTCTACTTCATGACAGCTTTAAATGAATATTAATTACCATGAGTCCAATCTACGTTATATTGCAGACGATACTGGTTCCAAACCGAATTTGTCCCAAGCACCGAGTACATGCTTCGTGGCGACCACGGCCCGGAATAATCCATCTCGACCAGGGGCGTTACCAGCTATTATTAAACGAGAACAGTATTTAGACCCAGGATATCCTACTGCCTTCAACCCCTCTTTTAATAATGGGAGAGAACCGTTTTCAATTTCATCTCATCTGTCTTCGCTTTCTTCAATAACTCAGGTAGGTGGCTAGTACAAACTGCAAATAAGAAAAAACCGAAAGTGGTTTCGCAGGGGGAACATGCAGGCAAAATGATGACGTGTCCTTAAACTTACTCAAATTATTGAAACGAACCAAAGGTTAGCTCCATTCACTTTATACCGTAGCCCATTAGGTGCTGAAGAGTAGGACGTAAAACTCCATTCATTTCATTTCATTTCTCTTTATACCCATTTCATTGTGTTTCCTGTTTATTTCAGTCGGTTCCAGGAAGCAATGCGATCCTGACGCCACCTGTTTCCCCTATTATACCTAATCCAATCAGAAAGCCGGTATTAAATCAGCCAAGTTTACAGTTTAACAATAGTCATCCTCAATCGTCTTCGTACCCTTATCTTGGTAAGTTTTAACTACAGTACCAAAGCCCCTAATCTCCCCTACTGTACTATCATGGCCCATTAACCCCACTTTTCAATTTTACCTAGTAAAAAGTCGTTTGTTCGAGAGAGTTGTCTTTCCCAATATTTACCATTGATGATTTAATTTCAGCTCAACCCAATAGTTATAATAGTTCCAACACCGGCAGTCTGCTGGGCAGTTACAATACCGGAAGTTATGATCCACCGACATTCCGCAGCAATCACTATAGCAACCAATCGTCATTTCCGTCATCGAAAGATCTCGACCCCTACATCTTTCCAGACCCGCCGTTTCAAGGAGACCCTTTTTACTCAACTTCTTTCAATTATCCTTCCACCGGCAATATCAACTACCCTTCCGGAAGTGCGCATTGTCAGGGTAACAGCGGAAGTGCGTTCGATGTTGTATCCAGCTCTAGTTATTTTAATTTGCCTCCAACTTATAGTTCCACGGGTAAGTGAGCGAAAATATCTCATGTACTATAAAATGAAATGAATGGAGTTTTACGTCCTACTCTTCTACACTTTATGGACTAATGAAGATGGGCAACGCCATGCAATGTGCAGTGAGGGAAATTTTGCCAGGACAGCATTCTAAGAACCTAGTAAACCCACGACTTAGAGCCTTTACATAACCTGAACTCTTAATATTTACAGACATATACTAGATCCTTTACGTAACCTGAACTCTTAATATTTACAGACATATACTAGATCCTTTACGTAACCTGAACTCTTAATATTTACAGACATATACTAGATCCTTTACGTAACCTGAACTCTTAATATTTACAGACATATACTAGATCCTTTACGTAACCTGAACTCTTAATATTTACAGACATATACTAGATCCTTTACGTAACCTGAACTCTTAATATTTACAGACATATACTAGATCCTTTACGTAACCTGAACTCTTAATATTTACAGACATATACTAGATCCTTTACGTAACCTGAACTCTTAATATTTACAGACATATACTAGATCCTTTACGTAACCTGAACTCTTAATATTTACAGACATATACTAGATCCTTTACGTAACCTGAACTCTTAATATTTACAGACATATACTAGATCCTTTACGTAACCTGAACTCTTAATATTTACAGACATATACTAGATCCTTTACGTAACCTGCAACTCTTAATATTTACAGACATATACTAGATCCTTTACGTAACCTGAACTCTTAATATTTACAGACATATACTAGATCCTTTACGTAACCTGAACTCTTAATATTTACAGACATATACTAGATCCTTTACGTAACCTGAACTCTTAATATTTACAGACATATACTAGATCCTTTACGTAACCTGAACTCTTAATATTTACAGACATATACTAGATCCTTTACGTAACCTGAACTCTTAATATTTACAGACATATACTAGATCCTTTACGTAACCTGAACTCTTAATTTTTTACAGACATATACTAGATCCTTTACGTAACCTGAACTCTTAATATTTACAGACATATACTAGATCCTTTACGTAACCTGAACTCTTAATATTTACAGACATATACTAGATCCTTTACGTAACCTGAACTCTTAATATTTACAGACATATACTAGATCCTTTACGTAACCTGAACTCTTAATATTTACAGACATATACTAGATCCTTTACGTAACCTGAACTCTTAATATTTACAGACATATACTAGATCCTTTACGTAACCTGAACTCTTAATATTTACAGACATATACTAGATCCTTTACGTAACCTGAACTCTTAATATTTACAGACATATACTAGATCCTTTACGTAACCTGAACTCTTAATATTTACAGACATATACTAGATCCTTTACGTAACCTGAACTCTTAATATTTACAGACATATACTAGATCCTTTACGTAACCTGAACTCTTAATATTTACAGACATATACTAGATCCTTTACGTAACCTGAACTCTTAATATTTACAGACATATACTAGATCCTTTACGTAACCTGAACTCTTAATATTTACAGACATATACTAGATCCTTTACGTAACCTGAACTCTTAATATTTACAGACATATACTAGATCCTTTACGTAACCTGAACTCTTAATATTTACAGACATATACTAGATCCTTTACGTAACCTGAACTCTTAATATTTACAGACATATACTAGATCCTTTACGTAACCTGAACTCTTAATATTTACAGACATATACTAGATCCTTTACGTAACCTGAACTCTTAATATTTACAGACATATACTAGATCCTTTACGTAACCTGAACTCTTAATATTTACAGACATATACTAGATCCTTTACGTAACCTGAACTCTTAATATTTACAGACATATACTAGATCCTTTACGTAACCTGAACTCTTAATATTTACAGACATATACTAGATCCTTTACGTAACCTGAACTCTTAATATTTACAGACATATACTAGATCCTTTACGTAACCTGAACTCTTAATATTTACAGACATATACTAGATCCTTTACGTAACCTGAACTCTTAATATTTACAGACATATACTAGATCCTTTACGTAACCTGAACTCTTAATATTTACAGACATATACTAGATCCTTTACGTAACCTGAACTCTTAATATTTACAGACATATACTAGATCCTTTACGTAACCTGAACTCTTAATATTTACAGACATATACTAGATCCTTTACGTAACCTGAACTCTTAATATTTACAGACATATACTAGATCCTTTACGTAACCTGAACTCTTAATATTTACAGACATATACTAGATCCTTTACGTAACCTGAACTCTTAATATTTACAGACATATACTAGATCCTTTACGTAACCTGAACTCTTAATATTTACAGACATATACTAGATCCTTTACGTAACCTGAACTCTTAATATTTACAGACATATACTAGATCCTTTACGTAACCTGAACTCTTAATATTTACAGACATATACTAGATCCTTTACGTAACCTGAACTCTTAATATTTACAGACATATACTAGATCCTTTACGTAACCTGAACTCTTAATATTTACAGACATATACTAGATCCTTTACGTAACCTGAACTCTTAATATTTACAGACATATACTAGATCCTTTACGTAACCTGAACTCTTAATATTTACAGACATATACTAGATCCTTTACGTAACCTGAACTCTTAATATTTACAGACATATACTAGATCCTTTACGTAACCTGAACTCTTAATATTTACAGACATATACTCTGGAGTATACTTACCACCTAAGCCACTGGCCGAGCACGTTTCAGTTATACAGCCTAGAAACCCTCTGGTACCACACTACCATTCTGACCATAGAACACCGCTATCGTACCATAATGATGCCCGGGCACCCCTCACCTACCACACTGATCTCACCGACCCCCTCAATCTACTGGATAAACCAATCAGACACCGGGAGAGTGTTCTCGTATTTGGAGGTAACCATGGTAATAATTCAACACCTGGACAAAATCAGCACTCTAGGTAGTATTTTACTCAGATTCGTCAGGAATTCCAGAAGGTCTATTACATTCCTACTTCGTACATTTAATACTAGCAGCGAAGCATCCGAGCATTTGAAATCGAAGCATCGAAGCATCTGAGCATCGGAAATCGGAGCATCCAATTATTAGACTATTGGAAATAGGAACATCTAGACTCCGAGCATAAGAAATCACAGCATCCCAGCATCCAAGCATAAGAAATCACAGCATCCCAGCATCCAAGCATAAGAAAAATCAGCACTAAGGTCACAGCATCCCAGCATCCAAGTATAAGAAATCACAGCATCCCAGCATCCAAGCATAAGAAATCACAGCATCCCAGCATCCAAGCATAAGAAATCACAGCATCCCAGCATCCAAGCATACGAAATCAGAGCATCCTAGCATCCGAAGCTCGGCAATCAGAGCATTCAAGCATCCGAGCATAGGAAATCAGAGCATCCTTGCATCCTAGCATCCGAGCAATGGAAATAGAGCATCCTAGCATCCGAGCATCGGAAACCAAAGAACCGAACTTATGACTAAGTGTAAAGAGAGCGTTATAAAGATATTTTATAATTTCAGGTTCACACAATGTCGGAGAAGATTTCCTTACAATAGGAATGCTTTCAGGAGATCCGGATTTAAATTTTACCGACCCAGAGCGCCCTCTACCTTCTATTAATACAGTGTTTGAAGCCCATAAACCTTGCTATTAAGTCCAGTATAGAAAAGCCGTGTATCTGATACCTGCTATTACGGACAGTGGTGAATTGGCTACTATGTGTGTATTGATATTGATTGGGAGGAACCTTGCTATTACGGACTCTAAATAAATGGTCAAAAGGTTAAACAAAAATTGTCTTTAGGCTATTATCAGGAACAATTGTTATGTAGGGTGTATGTTAGATATAATCGGCAAGCTAATTTATATGAATGTTAAAGTTTTTTTTAGTATTCTATTTATATTTGATGAACGAATGTATATTAAAGAAAATCTATGATTGATATTAACCTGTACTGTATTTTCTCTACTTTCACTTTTCTGTCCATTTAAAATAACACGTCGGCCATGGTACCATCTCTGATTTATGGCATTCGAATTCTATGACTATGATTCTGATAGTACATTGGTAGCAGGAGAACGTGAGCAACTGTTGATCAAATAGCATCAACTGGAATTCTCCGTTGTCAAGGGTTTCTTCAGCCTGACGTAATCCAGATCAGATTCTTCTACACTAACACAGCGAACGCTACGGTGATGCACAACTCTATTTTACAGTCAGCGTAAAAGTCATCTAAAATTACGTTATAAAAACAAAGAAATCTTCGAATGTGTGGAAAATTCCCATTCAACAGGGTCTTTTACTTCTGACTCTGACACCTTTCAGAGACTGGGAATAGAGGCAGATGTTTCAGACTAACGTGAACCATATGACCACATTGACAAAAGGTCTGTAACGATACAGACCAATAAGTGTCTTCCATGGTAAAACAAACGGACCAAGTTTTTGAAGTTTAATATTTTTTATTTCTGGTTATATTACATTTGATACAGAGTGAGAGGATTTCCATTAAAATAAGCAACAAGGGCGATAACTCTTAAAATAAACCAACAAACAAGGAGATAACCGGATATATAGCAGAATGATATGACGTCAGAACGATATGACGTAAAGATATGACGTCAGATTGATACGACGTCAGAATGATATGACGTCATGATATTATGCTGGTCATGATATGTACAATGATTTCATGTGGACGGATAAAATTATGAAATATGGAATGAAGAGTAACAGATAACGAAACATGATTATTAACCCATTTAAAAAATAAC
This sequence comes from Nipponacmea schrenckii, assembly GCA_030562195.1. Lineage (NCBI taxonomy): Eukaryota > Metazoa > Mollusca > Gastropoda > Lottiidae > Nipponacmea > Nipponacmea schrenckii. Next base: position 20,777,502 of record CM060201.1, read on the forward strand.
CAAACAATTCAGATCCAAGCATACTAGTTGTACAGTTTGCGCCTACTAGTATCTCAAATCAAGACAAAATCGCGTGCAAATGTAAAATAAATATTTAAGGGATAGCGTTCTCTAAATAAACCGAGTAAACGAATATCAAGCCATGCTAATTAATGATTAGTGTAATTCAGCTTAAACAGTAAATTAGAAACACAAATAAAGGGACATCTACACCCTTGTAATAGAAACAACAATTTGATTCAAATGCATCTTCATATTTGCGTTTCGTTTCTTTTCTGATGAATTTTGTACGTTACTGGTTATTAAAAAATAATTCTAATTATTAAACGAAACGAAATATTAAAATTGCCTTTTGACCACATTGCTTCAATTCGGTTCAAGTTTCACAACCAAACTATTGTACAAATTGGGACTGTATAGTAATATTCTCTACCCTAGTGAAGCTATAAAGAACATGTTACATACTATCTCTTAATATCGAGGTATCTTTGGGTGTAGTATATACAACAAACAGTCCTGCGTTCAGATAGCAAAACGTTTTCGGGTTCTGGTCTGTCTGCAGATCTGTCATGTAAAACGGAAAACTTTTTTATTTAAATGAACGCAGGAGTGCTTTCGATTCTTGAGTTATATAATATTGCACAATAAAAATAAGACTAGGTCAAGGACTAAATTTCTTAAGTTTCTTAAACTTTGTCTTAAATATCGTAACTCCAACCTCACAGATATTTCTGATTGGTTGTTTTAAAATTTAAATTGACCAATCAGAAGTCATGAAATTAAGAAAGTATCGTACTGCAGAATTTTGACAAAAAGGATTGTTAACTATAAAACATGAGAGATATTTTGGAGTGAAAGTCTCGACAAGTTGACAATGAAAACCTACAGAGATAAATTAATCTGCTAGAAAAGTCAGCAAACCCTGCCTCACCAAAACAACATACAAAATCTCTTAGTTTGTTTATAAGACATATAGAAGTAGGAAAGTTACATTTAACACTAAGATATATAGATATACTACTTCTTACTTTATTTCATACTACGTATATCTATATATCTTGTGTTTAGAAACGTAGTATGTAATAAACCTAGAAGTAGTATATCAATATATCTTGTGTTTAGAAACGTAGTATGTAATAAACCTAGAAGTAGTATATCTATATATCTTGTGTTTAGAAACACAGTATGTAATAAAGTAAGAAGTAGTACATCAATATATCTTATTTTTTAAAGAAGTAACCGGATATCCGTTGAAGAGAACACCTCACGGATATCCGGATAGTACATGTACTAACTGATAAATTCCTTATAACAACAATTTCCATCTGAAAGCCCTATAGAATTAAACAACCATAAATTATCACTGTAACAATTGTACAACAAGTACATGAGAATATTTGCACAATGTTTAACTACATAATTAGTCAAATTACGATACTAAAATTAATTATCGTCCGAGCACCATCAAAAAAATATTTTCGCCGGGAATAAGACAAAGCAAATATTAGGTCCAATTAAAAATTAATTAATATATAATTAAATTAAAGCTTGTAAAACAGTCGTTAAAATATTATCACGAGACTAAAAATTGTATTATTTATAAAACTTCCATAACCATATTAAGAAAATAAACCTTTTATTTACAATAATCGTAATAGTATTAATATCGTGACAACTAGTTACAGTTTTAACCAATCAGAATAAAGCAATTATTAACTGCTGTTGGTTTCTTGAAATGCGATTGGTTAATCAACCAATTATTTTAATATGAGACGTAAGACTCGCCAATCAAAACACAGCAAACGAAACCCAATTTCAGCTAATCATAAATTAAAACATTTGTCATACGCGAAGTGATTGATTTTAAAGCGATATTTGAAATGAACCAATCATAGCTTCGTTATCCACAACCGGTATGGGTTTAGCTTTACCTGATTGGCTAAATTATATCACATCGAAAACTTTCTTTCATTATTCGGAAAAACGATTCAAAACATACTTTTAAAAATTATCACCAGCACTATTGTAATGATTGAGACATCGCCATTTTAATTTACGAAAAGATTTGACAAACAATCCAAATAGTAGGGGAGAACTGGATATATAAATCTTTTAATCCATGGTTCGACAATACCCACTCTCCCCTACATTAAATCAGCAGTTAAAAAATATATTAGCACTTTCAGTTAAAACAAACTTTATACAAAATGGTTTTCTTTGAACAGAGGTGGATTGACTGAGGGGCTTTATAGTACTCTACCGTTACAAAATGGCGTCAACCACACTTCCGGTTCACTCGTGGGAATGCTTTATACGAGCGTAATGCTTGCAGTTGCGTCCCTTCGAGCCATGCCTAAGTCTGAATATGCCACGCCCCTACAGTCGCTCCCCACCCCTTGTTTCCCCCACCCCTTACAATAACGAAATCACCAAAGGAAGCCCTAGCGTCGGCAACACGTGCTGTTTTTCTTATCCATGTTCATCTCGTGAAGCTGCATTCCAACCGTTTTAACTTCCAGATCTTCGTTGGTTCTCAGCAGTCTGAAAAACAACACAAGTACATGAAATTTTACAGGACAATTTTAACAGTGCGACATAGAAATTACCTTCCCTTCTGTCATTTGATAACAGATGCGTGGGTTAAAAGACAGTCGAAATACCATAAATTAAGAGACTTTGGAGTGTACTGACATCAGACCAACTGATATTTGGAATTAAACAAAGGTTCTAAATTGTCTCTAGAGTTTGGTTAGAAAAATAAATGCGTAAACCTGGAGGCTTTTGCTTGAGCAGTGATGGCCGAATTTCCAATTTGAGATTTCTATATACTGTATATTTGCGAGTATAGTGCGCAGTTATTTTTTAGCTGGAACCTGGAAACCAGTTCAGGATTTACATGAAAGAAACATACCTGGTAAGTTCTACAACAGCTTCTGTTACATGGGAACCATCTTTTGCACTGGCTTCAATAAATAGGCCATTAAATTCCTGAAAATATAGCAGGAATATCAGTATATATTCTTCTATAGTAAACATACATTGTACCTAAGACAAACTGCTTGCTTACAGAACATCGTAGTTTAATAAAAAAAAAAACTATTATTGTAGGTTTGTTGGGTAATTCTATAAACTCTTTACAATTACATCCAACATCGAAATCAAATCGAGTTGGGTTTGTCATATCAAACAGGCTTCAAAATTATGATAGACGAATTGGGTGCTGAATTTGGAAAGCGACAAAGGTAATAAGAATTTAGTCTAACAACTGTTGATATTTTCAGATCATTTTAAAAAGCCGTCTTTGACCTGTGATATTGTAAGTTGTAATTTTGATGTAATTTACCTTAGCTAGTCGGTTGCCATCTTCTTCACGGACTGTTCTTCTGCCTTGTTGTTCCATCTCAGCCCTCATGTCGGTCTTATTACCGCAAAGCATTATGGGTACATTTTTCTGCGCTCCGTCCTGTGTAACAGACTGCAAGATTTAATAACTGCACGTGCCAGAAGTAAAGAAGAGTAAAATTGGGGTAGGGGAAATATAGGAGTGGAAATAAAAAGAGGTTTATGCCCTACTGTTCTTGAAATATGAAATTGTGTTTGATTAAATTTTCTGCTCGAAGTTGAAGTAAATCGATTGTAAGGGAAGGGATGATGTGCGGTGTGATGCAGACGGTAAGGTTGTGTGAATAGCAATGAGTTTGGTGAAAGCGTTGTGCCAGGATTAAGGGTTGAAGCTGTAAGGTTTTTAAAGAATCTGGCACGTTAGGATCTTCTTTCGAGATGGTCCTTGACTTATTATGATAAGTACGTTTATATACGCCATTAAAACAAGTCGATACCGGAATATAGAATTTGATCATTCTAAACGATACTGCCTTCCGATTAGTCTCTGACGCCAAGACTATTCCTGTCTACAATCTGTGCGAAGGCAGAGTGGGACTGGAAGATAGAAGCTTCTTTCCGGTTTGCAATAAGGGGCGGGACATAGCTTTCATTGGACAAACAATAGACTAGAAGGAATCGAAAGTCTGTTATGAATGAATGCAAAAATTTCAAGATTAAAAAAAAATCCATTCCCACCCCCTTAGTATAATTCATTCCGGTGTGTTTTGAAGAAAAACGAACGCTTACCTCAATGGCTTCCACCCAGTCACGTACGTTCAAGAACGATCTCTCGTACGTTACGTCATACAATAGAAGAACGCCGTCTGCTCGTCTGAAGTAAGATTTCGCGATACTACGGAATCGCTCCTGCCCAGCCGTATCCCATAACTGTAACGCAACTGTTCTTCCGTCAACTTCTAAAACCTTGGTTTGGAAGTCCACTCCTGTAAAGATACATTTAAAGGAAATTTGTAGAAGCAATCTACCTTATTCTCCAAAACTCTACTGAAATATAATCCAGGGCCTATTTCACAAAAATTTTAACAGAGATACAATCAAGATTTCAAGAAATACAGTAATAAACACTCAATTTTAATAACTGACCAATCTGACCATTCGAACACTTAAATCATCCGATATTAAGGCTCCAGGTTTAAAAAAATACGGTAGCCTTATGTGATAAAAATTTAAAAAAAATTGATTCAAAATCCATTTAGATCTTTATCCTGAATGGAAGGTCAAATTAATTTACTTACCAAGGGTTGAACTCAAGTTGTTGACAAATTTTCCTTTACACAATCGCATGATAAAACTGGATTTTCCCACAGCGGCGTCCCCGGCGAGAACTATTTTATACATTCTTTCTGGCTCTTTATTTATCTTGGTCTCCATGGCCTTAATAAATAAAATCAAACAATGAGGAAGGGGTCTTGATTTAGTACTTAGAGTTGTCTTTCGCAGTGTGAACTTAATATACCCTAGCACGTCATCATCGCCATTTTGTAAAAGTGTGACCTTGACATCTTCAAGGCCTCCTTACTCAAATCTCTTACATAAAATCTGGGTTGATTAAACTATAATTGAGTGAGACTTTCAGATGAATTTATCCTTCACAAAAGGCTGATAGAAGTCCATTTTCTCGTCGTGTGTGTTCAGTGACGTCACAAAGGATTTTCTTAAAATGACGTCGCCATCTTTTCAAAGAATGACGTCCTCACCTCTTGTGTTGCTGCTAAATTTCGTTTGGATCCTCGTCCTGCTTTAGATGCCAGACTGCCTCCTTCATCACGTGGTATGGATTTCAGACTTCTGACGGAACCTCGACTTCCAACAGATGACGGTCGCTTAGCCTTTGACCCTAAAATACTGACAGCTTCCGCTTCCGTCGGACCCACTGTTGATTCAACTTCAGTGTCCATCTCTTCATGGGAATCGTAGTCCTGGGTGGGAAAACAAAATATACTAGATAACGTAACGCATGTCATACTGGATATATTGCCCCAGTGAAATATGAAGCTTCTTTGCTAGTACATTGCAGAACTCATGCCTAACAACCTCGGAAACTTCATGTGAAGTTTTCAGTTGGAGAGAAGGATAGCTTCTGGACAAGCCAAGTCGTCTGCCAGTTTATTACATTGGAAGATCTGGTAAGTGTCGATTATAAATAAAGACCCGAATTTACGATTTCTGTTAATTATTAATTAAAGAAACGAAACTCATTATTTTGAAAGTTCCTACCCAAATGTTGAAAGTCCCTACCCATATAATTTAAAAGAATTTATTTTTGATTTAGGATCCCGGACTTACTTCGCCCTCTGCTTCATAACCAGTTGCTTTAATTCTTTTCGTTCTCAATTTATTTCGTTCTTCTAACCCCTTAGCGTCGGTGAAATTCGATTCTTCATCTGTGTCAAGGTCATTTATATCTCTCAAGGTCGAACGACCGCTATCTGTAACAAAACCAGGAGAAAAGAATTAGAACCAATTGTATCAGTAGAAAAGGTGAGTAAGATTGTGTAATAATATTCCAGAAATGACCACATGGTCTTGTAAAGAAGAGGAACAGATAGCTTGAAACGGATGACTACAAGAGCTTTAATTTCTCGATCAAATCCCAAACTCAACGCTGCAATAAAAGAAATGGATAGAGTTTTACGTCCTACTCTTCTGCACCTTATGAGGCTATGAAGACGGCAAACTCGTTGCACGTATTTTTCGAAACTGGATCGAATGAAGATGCTATTGGATGTATTGAAGGACCTACCCATATCTTCTGGAACACTTTCAGCACAGCTAAAACTTCTACCGTATTTCGGTCGTCCAGACGTAACAGGACTTAAACTATCGAAATTCAGTTCCTCGGCCAGCGAGGATGTTGGACTAAACGCACGAGCTGATTTATTCCTGTAATAAAGACTATGGTATAGAAATTGATTAGTGATAATGATGATGATAATGATGATGATAATGATGACAATGGAAAGACAATGCTCGAATAAACCATGTTGATGGTTGGATGAAAATAATAATGGTTATGAGGAATAATGATGTTACTGATGATAGTGATATTACTGATGATGACGATGGCAATGGAAGAGATGGTGCTCGACTAGACCATGGTGTTAATAGTCGGGTGAAGACAATACTTATCGTGAATAATAATGAAGATGGTGATGACAATAGAAAGAATGATGCTCTGGATGATGGTAATGTGGAAAGTGGTAGCAGAGGTGATGTAGGTATATCGTTACTATTTATAACTTACCCGGGCGTGTTGTCGAAATAATCGCTCATAATCGATCCCTTTCTAGAACTGTGACGTGGTGATGGACTTCTGACACTGCCAGCAGACTGAAACATAAATACATGTATAATTATTTATTGATGTTGGTTGTTGAGCAGTCTCACCTGTTTCTCATGTCTTTGGAGATCAGTTTTCATTCCTATATCTAGGTACATTATATACTAAACGAAATACTTTTCTTTACCGGAAATATCACCATTCCACTGATTTAGTCTGGCTCCAATAAGGTTCGATAAGAGCGATGCGATAGTTTCGGATGAAGGTTGATAAACATGTAGGTTTACTTACGTCATTAGACAGAGAAGAAAGAGTTCGTTTATGGGAAGATTTCACGGTTTCTAAACAGTTCCTCAGATCATCACACGTATCGTGAAGCTTCTTGTTGGCATCACTGAAAATATAACGTTAGTTGATATACAACTGTCAGCAGGTGCGCTAACATCATCATTCATTTCGTTTTGGTAAATTTTTAGATAGTTATAGAAATGATATGAGATGAATTCAGTTTTAAGTCCTACTCTTTTGCACCTAATGTAGATAGTTTTAGATAAGTTGGATGGCTATTCCAATCCTATTCATTAGCTTTGCCCACTTAATCACTTATATGGAGTACATTAAATGGGAATCTTGGATGTTGTCAAGGGGAATAACTCAAAATCTTATAAGTAATTGCATGTGTTCCACTCTTCATATTCACGAGTCTTTAAAGAAACAATAATAAAAAGAAGTGTTTTTGGTGATCAAGGGCAATAACTCTTACTTACTGTAATTGATGTAACTGTCGGGTTAAATTGTCTTGTTCTTTTATATAATCCATAACTGTCTCCTTTTCACTGTTAAAAATAAATTGAACATAGTTTTGTTTGCAATTTGACTCGCTACATATAATTTATAATAATCGTTTATCGGGTGTATGTAATTGTTGCCCACTTGCCGCATATACCGAACCAAAGAATATGAATGGCTACCCACATTGCCAAACTTTTGACTTTTTCGATGCTTATTCTTCATAAAAAATTACGCAACCTATAAAATTCCGTATGATAAAACATGCAGATTTCAAATACAATTTCGTTCTCAATACCGCACTTTAAATATGTACGCGACTGAAGAAAGAAAGTTAGTTGCGTACAAATTGTAGCAAAGACGGGAATTAACAAAAAAAGGAATAAACTTACGTGTCGCATTCGTGACATTTTTCTTTAAATTGCTGTCGTATGGAGGCGAGTTCTGAGCGGACTAAAGCCAGGTTGGTCTGGGCGTCTGTCAATTCACTTTTATAGATTCTTTTTTCATAATCTATATCGTTCAACTTGGCTCTTAACTCTACTATTTGTTCTTCGGTTTTATTGCTCTCTTCTTCCAGTCCCATCTACAATATCGTGATACCCATTTACTCTTTTTTGAATAAAAGCCCCGAATTTCATATCTAGTATCGTGGGCTGGTGCAGTACCGAGTCAAGTAATTATCCTTTTTAAAAAGATGTACGCTCATCTCAAATTTTTTTGAGTTAATTAATATTAGAAATAGTATATCTATATATGTTGATAACACTGCCTGTATGAGCATGTGAAACGTTGAGTTAATAAATGTCAGAAATAGTATATCTATATATCTTGTGATTCTTTATAATATTTGATAACACTGCCTGTATGAGCATGTGAAACGTTGAGTTAATAAATGTCAGAAATAGTATATCTATATATCTATATATCTTGTGCTTCTTTACCTACGCCTATTTCTATATGTATGATAAACAACTAACTTTCTATCAAGTCAACTTACAGTTTGAAATTTCTTCAAGTTGCTTTGTAAATGACTGATTTCGGCAGCCATTTGATTTTGTAATTCTTGTTTCTCAGCTTCGAACTTTTCTTCTTGCTATAAATAGAAACAGCCAGTGGTTAGGAACCTACATAGACATAGATGATTCTTTGAAAGGCAGGTGAAGAGCTTAACAAGGGGCGACAACCCATATGCCTTAAATGGTCATTATTAAATCTAATGAGAAACAAACATGGCACTGTGGGTAAAAGAGGAAGGTTTTGAAGTATTTTAATATAAAAAGAAGGGGGGGGGGTTACAGAGCAGAAAGGACCTTAAACGTATAATGGTCACATACGAGAACGAATCCGAGCTAGTTACCAGAATCATAACACTAGGATAATTAGGAAACATTTAAAGGAAAATTAAAATATCATGACACTTTACATAATTCAACTGATTTAGTCTGGTGTTATAATTTAATAATGGACTCTAATTAGGTTCAGGTGTGTTCTTTCTATGACTTAAGAAAGACGCGATAGTTTCGGATGTAGGCCTAATGGTCAGCGAGTGTATGAAATCAAAAAAGGCGTGTACCCGATGTGTCATAATATACATTTCAGAAAAATCACGGCCAGACACGTTGTGAAAATACAGACGGTTTTCCCCGTCACATCTGTATAAATATTAAATATATATATTACAACATTCTTCTATAATCGATATAGCACTATACTATTTATAATAATTATAGTTTAAATAGACAATTATAGCTAATATACACTGATTACCATAGACTTATAAGCAGCCTCAAATAGCCTTATACTACGAAGGGAGGTAACCATATCATAGTCAAAGGGAGATAAGCTGCCCCAAATTGTCTATACTATAAAGAGAGATAACCATATCACATTCAAAGGGAGATAAGGTGCCCCAAATTGTCTATACTATAAAGGGAGATAACCATTTCATATTCAAAGGGAGATAAACAGCACCTTCTTGCCTATACTAACCAAAAGTAGATAAGCTGTCCCAAATTTTCTATACTATAAAGGGAGATAAGTATATCATTTCCAAAGGGAGATAAATTCTTACCTCTTTCCGGACTCGCTCCTCTATTTTCTGTGTTTGTGTCTCAACCTCTTCTTCCAATTGTTGAAGATGTTTCTCATGAATTTCCTTTTCTCTATCAAACAAAACCCAAAACAATACATTGGTTACTTGCTCCATACACACACGGTTAAAATACGAGGGGCATGAAATAATGAGGGATATATTCCTAATCATCGTTTTGCTTTATGCATGTTGAAGCTTGGCTTTTTGTGGTCAGTAATTAGGCAATTCTTAAAATTTGAAGATAGGCAATCAGTAATCAATAATCTTAAACAGAAGAAGTTTTTATGGATTAGAACTATTGATTATATTGACTGCTGCGTTTCAATAAGTATTCTCTTATCATTATCAAGCAGAGCAAACTACATCTTGAAGGCTTTACTGACTCTATCTTGCCGACATTTTCATATAATGTAAAACAACCAGATACCATACAGTGAACTGGCGCCATTCTAAGAAAGAGACAAAAACTTAAAAATCTTACCTTCGAAAGGATTTTTCCAAGCGTTCATTTTCTGTTTGATATGTCCGTACATCTTTGATAACACCTAGTATGATATTCTCAAAAGACTCAAGTAACTCAGTGTTATTACTATCATGTAATTTCTGATACAGTTCACAAACTTGTTCTTGACTGGAATTATAAAATAGGTTATTATAAGTTTGGGTGAAGTTGGGTTGTTTTGTTTTTAGATTGACCGGAACTGGGATTGGGAGGGGGTAGGGTTGATGTGTACATTAGGAACTCGTTCATAATTAATTCTCACACCGGATACCTCTTGTCTGGAATTATACGATAGGTTTGAATACGTTTGGATGAAGTGGGGTTTGTTTGTTTTTCAGAGTGACTAAATCAGTGTTTGTGAGGGTGACTGAGAAGGTGTTGGGTGGGGTGGAGAGAAGAGAGGGTGGGGGATACATTGATAATAGTAAGGGGTGGATTGGGTGAGATATTTCTGTTGTAATGACGTTCGTGATAGAACTCATATAGGCCACTAGTTCTTGTGTGACTACTGGTTAAACATGGTTGTATCCTAGGGGTTAGATTATGTCATGTGACATACTAGTATAGTGAGGGTGGGGGAATGAAGTATGTGAGGGTTGCTGAATAGGGTGTTTGTTTTTTATGTGTGTATATGCTGATCAAATAAATGATGAACGTGAAGAAGATATGGGTATGAAACTTTAGGGGAGAATTTTTGAAGCAGAGAATGCCCGACTATGGCTATATTTTGTGTGTCCTGCCCTGTGAATTATGAACACCGTAATAACGTGCGCAGGTGACAATATAATGATCATATTAATCTTTCAGTTAACCCTTACCTACCCTTTCATAAACATTCTCTTCTTAACAGATTTTAAATACGAAACTAGGTTTGGATCGTAAATATACTCGACCGAGTTAGGGTTAAAATTCATTTCAAAATAAAAGATATATTCTGTTGTGAACCTATAGCAACATTGTTCTGTCATATTCAGTCAATTGTCATATTTTCATCAAGTCAAATCACTTTGCTAAAACATAATCCATACACAGACACTTATCATTCGATATACCATCAGAGAATATTTCTAGATACTTTATAAAAACAATCCAATTAGGCCATCGAGTAATTGAAGGTGGTTTATATGAAGAGAAATGAATGGAGTTTTACGTCCTAGTCTTCAGCACCTTATTTGTTAATGTGGCTTGAGAAGAGTTGCACATAAACTCAGAGCAATGTCAGCACATGATTCTAAATTAAACATCCAAAGACATACAAAATGATCATTCAGATTTAAACAAGAAGTCCAAAACTCTGTAAGATGTTTCACAAGCATAAACTGCAGACGATGAGAAACACATGCATACTTATCCAGCAATGAAAGACATCGAAAATTCCAAGTCAAGAATCCAAAACATGAATTTTAAAAGAAGTTTAACTGGAATTGGATACAACTAGCGTATTGACGAAAGAAAGTTGAGATAAAAACACAATTAGATTTACCCGTTTTAAAAATAAAAATATGTTATACTATCTTTCCAAATTTTTTTAAAAATAAATCATATTTTAACCAAATCATCTCCGTAATATTTGGATGTCAAATCTCATTTTAATACATACGAGATTAGTTTTCCGAATTTTTAATAAATTAATGATCTTTACGTCCGATCATATTAATAACAATTCATTATAACCTACCAAATCATCATTTAACCTAACCAAATCATCATTTAACCTAACCAAATCATCATTTAACCTAACCAAATCATCATTTAACCTAACCAAATCATCATTTAACCTAACCAAATCATCATTTAACCTAACCAAAGAAATGTTTGATTTTGTGAGATTTTTACTTAAACGATCGACATTTATTGTCAACTATCTGAAACGAAAGCTTCTGATTAACCTTGTCACATATTATTAGTGAGTGAAGGAATCCAAACATGTTATAAAGTTATTTCAAAAGTAATAATTGAGACAGTTTACTCAAGTCTGTTTCTATGACAACGTGACTCAAGATTCAGGAATGTGAGAAATTGTACAATAATAAAAATCATTAAACTCAAGCTGTCGTCCATTTGACGTAAAATTTTGTCGTTCGTTCTGTTAGATTGTGACGACAATAAAAAATAGATTTTTATACAAACTACCATTGACGAAATTGTGAAATGCGGCGAAATATAACTCAAAATGTTTATAAAGATAGCTTGGAAACATAGAAACCGACTTGTCTCAGAAGCCACAAGTCAACAAGACAAAAACTACAACCTCGAGTTATCTCATCTTCACTAACTATTAAAATTAGGGAGTCATGCCAAATTGCTTGTTAACGCAAACACTTCGTATATTTGACTAGATAATACAGTAGACATACAACCGAAAACCAAAACAGATACAGCTAAAGACGTATCACTCCAAGAGACTGGCAAGATAACAAGAAATAAAACATGGTACTAACCGTCTTGCAGGTAAAAGAAAAAAATGAGGAAGATCTAAAATTGATTTCGGTGGTCGATTTCTATATCCGTCCAAACTACAGTAACGTTTTAAACTTTTCCTGCATCGTCTTAACCGTGTCCGACTGTACGTTCCTTGTGGAGAGCCCGGTAACGACCTACAATAAGCGTCTAATCCACTCTCAGCACTTCCAAATTGAGTCTTGATATCCGCGGCGGAAATGACGTTATCGTTGTCTGCGTCCAGCACAGAAAATATCACGTCTGCTTCGTCGTCAGAAAAACTCAGATCTTTCACAATCTTTTCCACTTTCGTTTTACAGATTGTTGGTTGTTCCACGAGGTCGAAAAGTTGGATGACCCTTTCTACATCCGGGTCATTATCCACACAGTTGTCGGCCATTTGCAATTCTTTGGTTTGATATTGAGGCTGTTGAAAAATTCACTGTGGATCTTATAATACTGATAATTTTTTGGATCCTAATTCTTCAAAACATTTTAGGATTCCTTCTATCTTTAATTTCCGGGGAAGACAGCTTCGAACATTCATTCAAATAATCGTTAAGTTCCGTTCTGTAAGCTTGATCGCATTCACAAATATCTGACGTTCCGTAAGCCGTTCCGTAAGCCGTTCCGTAAGAATTTAAAACATTGTTAAGACCTAACGAACTATATCTGTCAAGGAAAGACTAATTGAGCAATATCTAGTTGTTATCTAGCTTTGATCGTAATCACAATAAAGATGGACACCTTGACAGATGGTAGTTTACTCACGTCCAATCACGCCAAATATTTGTATAGTGCGCCATCTTGAAATTCGGTGTCACGCTAATTCAATCATGGCGATATGACGTCACCGGCTACGATATGAAAAAACAAAGTTATTGGCAAAATTTTTTCTGTTGAAGACGATTTTGTCAAAAAAAATTAATTTAACTTTTTTATTAGAAAATGCCTATCTCACTTTAAAACGAAGATGTTCGTTGACACAGGCATGCGTTCATAAAATGTTCAATGAATCAGACAAAAGTCGGTCAACGTTACAGTGCCTATGTTATTATTAATTATTATATATTAATATAGTTCAATTTGTATTCACACTAGCTAAACATTTATTTTATTTCATTCAACCTAATATCAGTAGTTTAAAAATGTCTATTTCTTTACCAGCGTGTTGATTTTGCGTTTGAAAGTAGGAAATCGGATAGCTTCAAAATATTAAATTTGGTTCGAAACAATAATCTAACGAACGCCTTTGTGCTGTATGTTCCTCATTACACAGTCTACGTCATAATCGCCAAAATCAAATAAGTTATTCCAAAGGAGAAACCCAACTTTCAAATTATTTAATAAACCTTGCTTTTCAATGACTTGTTCGATGTTTATTTGGTTGCCAATAACATTTCTTCAGTCCAAGGCAATTGCATACTTTCTATTTAAATAACGCTCTTCAAATACTGGGCTATTTCTTACTTCGTTTATAATAAAGACTAACTACATGACCCTAATGGTTTTAATAATTTCTATTATTATCTACTATATTCTTTATTCAATGTAAGTAAAACGGTGAATAGATATTGGTTTTATTAACCTTCTCAATGATTATCGATTTATAACTCGAGGGTCAAGGGCAATAACTCTTCTTGACTCATCATCTGAAAAATTGAGAACCATTCATGGATGCCATGAAAACTTGTGTAACGGTTGTAAAGCTGCATTCGTTAACTTTGGTTATTACTGAAACTGTACGTTTATTTCTTGGAGTTTGTTTGCGCAACCCTGACTTAAGGCATTTTTTAGCCCTTTACAGATTTCTCGGTTAAAAGCAGTTTTAGAGTTTAAACATCTGAAACGTTACAGTCTTAAGCTTAATTTCTGTTATACACCGCCATCTTCTGCTAGCTTTCTTGTCTTCTGGACACTCAATCATTAGGAAAACTTTACAACGAAAAATTATTTCAATTCACTGCCCTTTTAATAACAATTAACAAAATTCTTCAGACGAATCAAAATTTCAACTGACATTTATTGCCCATCAGCTGACCATCCACAAACGAACCGTCAAAAGAGATCACTCTCGCTTAATTAATGAGCATTGGCGAAACATCAGACCAATTTGTTCGATTTTGACTACGGCTTGATGACCGTATATACATAACCGAAATGTGTCTGTTATTCCTTTGTAGTTAAGCGAAATTGGTATTTTAATTGAAAATCAGCACTTTAATTCAAGATCACCAAAACTCTGTTCCGTTACACTCTCTTTCAACCGTCTTTGGAGAAGTCGACGAATATATAACTTTAAATAGTCTCACTTGATTCAATGGATATATTCCGAAACGAACAAACAACAACAGTTCTTCAGACGAATCAACTCTCGCGGAACGACACTATGAGAATGTTGTTAAAACTGTATCTAATTACTCCAAGGTTTAATCAACTGTTTAAATTATTAATAAACCACAAAATATGTTAAAAAATTCGAGACGGGAAGCTGAATAAACCAATAAAGACAGGTTTTATATACACGTATTGTTAGAAATTCCGTTTTCTCGCCATAAAATTCGCCATTATGAAATTATCGATAACTATTAATTACATTAGAGACCATGTTGTGAAATCCAGGCGACGAGGAGAATGGCAGTAACAGCTGCTTGGCTCCGGACTCGATGATATTAGCATAATTAATATTACAATATTCAGCAGTATTGTTCAATTAACTGCTTACGTATATCGCTTATTACCAGATATACTTATTTACTTGGTAACTTCGGGATATTCCTTCCAACTAAACAACACGCTTTCTTGTAGACATTTTAGTACAAGCTGTACATGTTAAGATCCCCCGAACAATTAGAAATCGCAAAAGGAGAAGGTTGATGTCACTGTTGGCAAAATTTCCATCATTGCACACTGCATAGCGTTGCCTGTCTTCATTAACCCATAAAATGACATTTTATTTTGTAGACATTCAAGCATTTTGATTTGAAATAAGAAATTGTAAATTTTAAATTCAACATGTAAATTTTTTCTTCGTTTGCACATCAGCCAATCAGCACGCTTGCTTGAAGCATTTTGTGTTTTGTTTTGTAAATATTAAAACACACGCACGAATTCAAGAATAATATATGTCTCCGTCTCATACAAAGCGTCTTAGATTGTTCTTGTTTGTTGCAAAATGAACAAATGAACAAATTTACGGAAACTTCCGAGAAAGGCCGAATGATCACGGACTGAATAATATATTGAGTTTAACAAATAAACTAATAATGTCGATTTATGAATAAATTTACGGAAACTGACGAGTATTGCCGAGTGATCACGGACTGAATAATATATTGAGTTTAGCAAATAAAGTAATAATGTTGATATATGAATGAATTTACGGAAACTGACGAGTATTGCCGAGTGATCACGGACTATATATTGAATTTATCAAATAAAGTAAGTAATATAGCGATATTTTCTACTATAAAGTTTTTATGTCAGTTTCTGATCAATATGTTGGTTATTATTAAAAACTTATTTTTTTAGACGAAATGAAAAATACAGTCAAGTTTAGATATATTGAGTTTAACGTCCTACTTTCTACATCTGGCGATATAACAAAGTGCAAAATTACGCAATGTGAGGGTGGGGCTTTCTATTTCCAACTGTGGGGAGATCTTTAACAAACACAGCCTGTGGCACACAGAATCGGGTCTATTGTCCCACCCCAACAACTAGTTTTGGTATAGTTTGTCAAGACAGTGACTTAACATTTTCAACTGTGGGGGATCTTTAGCATACAGTCAGTAGCACACGGTGCTTGTAGAATTCGCTATTCGTTATTTCTTGTTTCGTTTCGTATTGTAGATTTAAAATGTAGAATGTGTAATATACACAAAACGAAATAAGGATGGTAACTGCAAAAAATAAATGTTCACTGTATTCATATGTGACAGTCTTTTTACCATTTTCTTATATTAGTTTTCTCCTGACAACTAACACCCACGTCTTAAATTCAAAAGTTGGGTCAAGGCGTTGATTAAATTAATTTCTAGCTTTTGGAGCCAAATCGATATTTTTTACTTATGTTGTTACTGACCCAGTTTTTTCTTTCTAAAGCTCAGATCGAAATTTCATTTATAATTTTCATTTAGTAAAGTGCAAATTATCGTAACAGCTTGGTTTAGTAGGCCAACAGGCTCGTAAATTACCTGACGAACAAAAGGTAATAAATTTCTTGGGCTTTTGTAGTCAGTTCAAAATTAAAAAATAGGATTGCGAAATTCAAAATTAAGAAATATAGGGCAGCCTTGATGAATTAGTTTCTAGGTTGACATATTCACTTTCACTACCTTTTTTGGTACCTAGCAAGTCGTTCAAGGTTACCGCTTTCAAGGTCCTCTTTTCGAATGCATTACCCCCATTTTCTCTATAAATCTTAAATATAACCTTACCCCCACCACCCCCTCCTCCTGCACCCCCAATCCTCGCTGATTCCTGATTTTCTATTTAATTAAAAGGTAATTGTAATAGACCCAGAAGTTTTTACACTGTCTTTCAAAATTATTGAAAAACCGCCATTAGAGATTACTTCCGGTCTATTTTCAAGGGTACATAACTCTTGTAGAATAAGTATTTTTTCTTCTCAGATAATCGGTATTTCAGTCAAAAAACTTGTTTTTAATTGCAATCTCTGCTTGCCAAAAGGGCATACCCCTAATCTCCCTCTCCCTTTCCTAACCTCATAAAGGTATCGGAAACCATTCTACAGGTGACAATTAATTCTTAATAACGACAATTTTAGATTTCACATCAAACAAGGCATATACTTTCAGTTTATTCTCTGAACATATTAAACGATAGCTTGAAATTATTTCCCTTGAATGAACCTTGGAAAACTTTTTAAATCATTTCAATTAAAATGTTAATTATCTATAATAGTCTCTGTAAAGTGTTAGATATTACATTTCAAACATTTTCACTTATTTATCTTCAAACAATTCTGAAACGCAATACACAAATGTTATTTCAATAAATTCAAATTAGCCTAATTTTGCTGATGAATATTCAGATAGTGTTTAATAAAGTTATACTATTTGATCTTGAAGATTTCTTCAACGAAGATTTTTGCGTACTATCAAAATACAAGAATGTCACAAAAAATTAAAAATAAGACAATACTTAACGATGAATAAATTATTCAAATCAGAAAGTTGTTTGTTTATGAATATTCATGAAGTATTTGTTAATAATTTCTTAGAAAATTTATTTCCTGTTCTGTGGTGGTAAAAACCACCGAATTACTGAAAAAAGAACATTTTTCGTTCATGAAATATCAATTTAAGTAACATTGAAATATGAATAAATTATTCAAATAAGTCTAGGTTTTACCTGATGAATATTCATGATGTACAATCGTCCTTATTTCTATTTTTACATGTACAATCTTTTTGCTTTGCAACAAGAGGGAAACTTACTCAAGACAAGGGCAATAACTCTGCACTTATCTAGCAATTTCTAAAATAAGTCATCAACGCATATATAACCGTAGGCCTATGAATTCTGGTTAGTATTTTGTCGGTTTTGAGAAGGTTTACTTATTGGGGGGGGGGTGTTACCTAAATAAACAGGCCACCCTAAGGAAGGACATACTTACGCGGGCACAGCACCGTGCATTAGAGCCAGGTCTAAATCCTCATGGTGATGTGACGTCATTTTGTGACAAAACTGCTTACAATACATAAAGATCTAAGTTTTAAAAAAACTTTTCAAAGTTTTCAATAATAGTGCATAAAATATACTTCAAAAATTCACCCGATGTACGTTTCTGGTGTAATACCTTAGTCAGGACAACTGTTTGCAAATAATGTTTAACGCTCCATTTTTTGTTGTGTATTGTTCTCAATAATCGGGTGCAAATGTCGATTTAAAATTATATACAAACACAAAATGCAGGCACAACACTTCTGTCGTTCTAACAAGTTGATCAATCAATCAACACGATTTTTTCAGAAACCAGGTGAAAGCTTATTCACAATATCAGGCACTCGGCTTCACAAATATAAATCATTAGGCCTACATCAAGGCAGGGGTAGTTAAAATACGTTCCAAATAACAAACATCAACACGAAAACAACTCGAGTTTTGTTAAACTTTACACAGTTTTAGTTGAAAATAATATTTCTGGTAGTTTTACATTTCAATCCAGTAACAGCTGTGTAAAAATTATACAAAATCCGTCCTTAAACATCGAAATTTTGTCCAAAAACACAAATAAAAACATTTTAAATCCCGATTCAGTTTACACTGTGAAATACTAATATGATATCGACCTGTCCCTAATATTAAAACGATATTAAAACGTTTACAGAACAACATATGTCTGAATACATTGTCTCGGGTATATTTCACATTTTACTAAAATTCATCGATTTTAACAAGTTTTAACGTTACATGTCAGCATTTTCAAAAGATTTTATTTTGAAAAATTTATTGCGAGTATTATAAATAATATACTAGAAATATCTTGTGTCAGCTAGAATATTTTTGATAAATTGGTATACATGTATATTATAGATCAACTTCGAGCTAGTTTATCTGCATAAATATCTGCTTAAGTGCAGTTTTTGATCGATTTTTAGCATGACGTATTCCCTCGTATGACGTCAAGGAAATGGCTTTTCTGCCTTTTGTCTTCCAGTGAACCCCAGACAGAAAGGTCAACCTCAGAATCAAACCTACAGTCAATCTTTAATACAGAGTTGCCGTTCCTTGTTGCAGCACCGTTCACTGTAGCAATGACTGCCAGGAAATGAAAATGGATTGAATGGAGTTTTACGTTCTACTCTTCTTCACCTAATTGGCTAATGAAGACAAGTTTCACTGACAGGTGGAAATGAAATGAATGGAGTTTTACGTCCTACTCTTCTACACCTAATGGGATAATGAAGACAGAAAAATGAAATGAAATGAATGGAGTTAAACGTCCTACTCTTCTACACCTAATGGGATAATGGAGACAGGGTTCACTGGCAGGTGGAAATGAAGTGGAAATGAAGTGAATGGAGTTAAACGTCCTACTCTTCTACACCTAATGGGATAATGGAGACAGGGTTCACTGACAGGTGGAAATGAAATGAATGGAGTTTTACGTCCTACTCTTCTGCACCTTATGGGATAATGAAGACAGCAAAATGAAATGAAATGAATGGAGTTTAACGTCGTACTCTTCTCGACCTAATGGGCGAATGAAGACGGTCTGACTGCAAAGAACTCTATAGCTTTATCATTGAATCAATGAAATGGATAGAAATCGTGTACCTTAGTGTTTTGGTCATGAAAAATATAAATATTGAAGGTGGTTTTTATTTTCATCACAAACGAAAAGAAACACAAGATGTTGCTTAAATCAATAGAAACCAAAATACCATTTAAAGGGAGGCAACTTATCTTTCTTTCATCCAATACAACACTTCAATCTTGATGTTTCGCAATCATGTCCGGATTCTGGCACCAGATGTGTGCGCTTGGACGACAGGGCTGCTTTATCTTACTTTTTTATCATTTATGATGGTGGAATAGCCCAATCGGGTAGGCTAAAAGAAGTCCGAAAATTGCTGACTCTATCTCCAGCCTCTGATAGCTATTTGGACAGATATGGCCGGTGGAGACTTGCTGACTCTATCCCCAGCCTCTGATAGCTATTTGGACAGATATGGCCGGTGGAGACTTGCTGACTCTATCTCCAGCCTCTGATAGCTAATTTGGACAGATATGGCTGGGGGAGACTTGCTGACTCTATTCCCAGCCTCTGATAGCTATTTGGACAGATATGGCTGGGGGAGACTTGCTGACTCTATTCCCAGCCTCTGATAGCTATTTGGACAGATATGGCTGGCGGAAACTTGCTGACTCTATTCCCAGCCTCTGATAGCTATTTGGACAGATATGGCTGGGAGGAAACTTGCTGACTCTATTCCCAGCCTCTGATAGCTATTTGGACAGATATGGCTGGGGAGACTTGCTGACTCTATTCCCAGCCTCTGATAGCTATTTGGACAGATAAATGTTTAGGTTGACCTTCGACCCCTGAAACTTTATTGAATCTTACATCTC
Organism: Nipponacmea schrenckii; assembly: GCA_030562195.1. Classification (NCBI taxonomy): domain Eukaryota; kingdom Metazoa; phylum Mollusca; class Gastropoda; family Lottiidae; genus Nipponacmea; species Nipponacmea schrenckii. The sequence continues at coordinate 20,798,115 of CM060201.1, forward strand.
ATATGGATGCTATGGTAACACAAATTTTTTTTTGAGTGCTGTCGGTGAAACAGTTTTTTAATGCATTGAAGCTGACAAATTACAGAAACACTGTTGATAATGAAATCATATGATTATGAATTAAAAGGCTGGAGGGGTGGTCAATTGACCAGTGATCGGCTGAAAACTTAATTATGCCTGATTTGTCAGATCAGCCTGACCCCCCGACCCCACCCTTTACTCCCCCTACCAACAGTTTAAATACTTCCCGATGCCAGGCGTTATCAACCTTGTTATGAGTTAATCATCAAATGCACAGTCAAAACGACCTTCGGTGGGGTCTGTTGATTGCGGGGGAGGGTGTTGCTGTTTATGTGACGTCAGTCTATGACCTTAAGAAACTATGTTGTGTAAAGGTATACATTGATCGAGTCACGTGATATATATATATATTGATACCAGTAATTGACGACTACATTCCAAGCCGACTGAGTCATCACACAAAACAACATGGCGACGGACACAGCTGTCGAATCTCTCGAGAAATCGATAAGATATTTTCAGTTCAATATTTCAATTTAACAGGTGACATCCCAGGCCAATAGCCGACCGGTTTATTAAGTTAAAATATATATTACAAACTATGAAGTAAAAATAAAATGAAAGTTTTACGTCCTACTCTTCTACATAATGGGTTAATGAAGACAGTGCAGAAATGAATGGAGTTTTACGTCCTACTCTTCTGTACCTTATGGTATAATGAAATGAATGGAGTTTTACGTCCTACTCTTCTATACCTTATGGGCTAATGAAAACGGGCAACTATTAAATAACGTGCGCCAAATGTTACTTAAAAACTCTTATTTAGTTAATGAAATGAAATTTGAGTTTTACGTCCTTATGTTTTGCTATCGTTTCAGGGTAGATGAAAGGGCGACTCTATGTTCTATATTTTGGGGGTCAAAGAAATGAAATAGAATTTAAGAGGGGGGGTGCCCGGGGGGGGGGGGTTACAAGATGGAGACGCTTAAATATTGAATTAATGAAATGTTCTAGAAAAATGCGCTTCAGTGTAGGCCTACTAAACGCTGGTCAATGAAATGAAATGATCTAAATTCTATAATTGGGTCAAAGAAATAAATTGGAATTTCACGCTCTTATTAAACGTAAATAGTCTATGAAATAAAAAGGGATTTATCCATGCCTGTATTTATATTTTGAGAAATGACGAGTGACGTTATTGATTGCATGTATTTTTCTACAGGTAATATACGACGCGCTTCCTACACTGACACTTAGGAATATGTGCAACACGAGTGAATTATACCAGACAACGTTTTCCATCCCATAATATAACGTCCAGTAACACATATTCTAAATATAGTAACCAATTAACCTCGTTTCAATGTCTATTACTTTCGATTTCACTTTTCACACTGCATAAAATTAACACCCATTCATATTTAAATTAAATAGCCTAACTTTAGATTGATTTTTAGTTTCTAGAATGTTAACAGACTTCATTACAGATTTAAAATTAGTTTTCCATAAGAGTGGGTCGAATTTTCAAAATATCTGCTTCAAAATAGATAGAGCTGAATTTCAGCTATCTGTAGAGTAATTAAAAATGTCAAGCTATTACCAACTTCATCTTGATATAACAAAGGTCACTATAGTTGTCAAGGTATAAGACAAAGTTCGTAATAGTTTGACAATGTAAAGATGTCGATACACAAACAAATGCTAGAAAAATTCCTTGAAGATATAAATTAAAAATAGAAACTCACCAAGTCAAAGTTTTCAAACTTTCGTCCAGGCCAGTGTCTGCATACAAATCACTTCCCGCCAAACAGTCCATAGAACTCGCGCTCTTCAACGTCTGTCGTATTTTCTCGCGAGATTTGCCTTGCATAGCCTCGTTAATTTCCTGGAAACCACGTGCAAACTCTTCCACACTAATTCTACCGTCGCCATCTTTGTCCAGTTGTGAGAAGACATCTTTCAGTTCTTCCACGTCCAAATCAGTGCAGACTGACGCAAGTTCGGTTTGATCAATAAAACCAGATCCGTCCAAGTCACACGCCTGAAATAACTGGCCTAATCGGTCTTGTTCCGAACTGTCGCCCATAGTTCGTGACAAATGGGACAGTCACACGATCAAATTGTCTATAAACTTCAGATTTCTGTGTCCCTTTTACACAAGTACTTCAATGCCTTGTAATCTGAAATAGATGGAAAAAAGATTTCAAAATTTATTCACCTGATCCCTACTTGCTAAATATTTTAGCGCTGTTTTTCCGCATTGCTTCTGCCTATCAATCTTATTATAAATAAACTACACTTTCGTTCAATTTTTTATTAGCCTTTTCCAATATAGGCTAGCAACAACACTAAAACTAAAGCCAATAAAAAAACGGAACGGAATTTAACCTAAAGTATTGTGTATAAGTTCTAAAAGTAAATTCAAAATGTTGTATTTAAATTCTGTAGATTGAAATAATACAGATGTCACAAAAACCACAGCAGGAATTCCTGAAAATAATAACAACAATTTTTAATCCGATAATTTAACATAAAAACTTATCAATATTGTTAATTATACGCAATGTGGCAATGTCCGCTTCTGGTATAATTCCGCGATATCTCAATACGCAGTTGGTATCGTGAGTTTTACGTCCTGCTATTTGTACCGAGTATATTAGCATTTGATGGTACATTATAATACCTGTGACCTCTTTCTGTATACCGTAGACCTACAGATTTTCAAAAACAGGAACCACAGACGTCTGATTGAAAATTAGAATGATGTAAATTGATGCCATCAGTGTCTCTGATACACATACAAAATATAGAAAACCTCTTTACAATCTCTTTAATAGAACTATTTAGTTTTAGTAGAATTACAGGAACCACAGACGTCTGATTGAAAATTAGAATGATGTAAATTGATGCCATCAGTGTCTCTGATACACATACAAAATATAGAAAACCTCTTTACAATCTCTTTAATAGAACTGTTTAGTTTTAGTAGAATTACAGGAACCACAGACATCTGATTGAAAATCAAAATGATGTAAATTGATTCTATTAGTGTCCCTGATACACATACAAAATATAGAAAACCTCTTTACAATCTCTTTAATAGAACTGTTTAGTTTTAGTAGAATTACAGGAACCACAGACATCTGATTGAAAATTAGAATGATGTAAATTGATGCCATCAGTGTCTCTGATACACATACAAAATATAGAAAACCTCTTTACAATCTCTTTAATAGAACTGTTTAGTTTTAGTAGAATTACAGAAACCACAAACGTCGGATTGAAAATAAGAATGATATAAATTGATGAAATCAGTGTTCCTGATACACATGAATTTTTTAACAACACCGATTTGAAATCCCTTAAAGTCTTTTTTTCAACGAAAACGTTGACTTTTTTTCTGTGATCTTTCCCTATCAAGTGGCATTCGACATTCAACTAGTTATTCGGGATCATGGAAAACTATGATCCAGTCAAACGAGTAATACTATATTTTAAAAACGTATTTTAATATAATTAATAATATGAATAATTATAAATATCGACAAATTAAAACAATTAATAAATAAAACACATTGAAACGGTCAAATAACAAAACGTCAATAATTTTGAATTAACGTTTTTAATTTATCAAACTTTGACATTTTAATTAATACATATTGATTTTTTGTTGTCATGGTAACAATTCTAAATTATTTGAAAAATAGATGTTAGATAAACATCATAATAATATTATTATAGCACTGAATATTTATATGTAGTAATATGAATATATAAAAAGTGTCCTATAAATTGGAGATATCTGAATGATCAGTCAATCCAGTTCGGTTTTCTTAGTTTAATGATTCCAATAAGGCGAATGATCAATTTTATGTAGCGTCTTACTGAAAACAAGTTCAGTTTTATTATGTGTTTTACTGAAATATTCTTAAATGATTCGAACAAGGCGAACTGAACAAGACGAACTAGGCGAACTGAACAAGATGAACACGGTGAACTGAACAAGACGAGCCGAACAAGACGAACTAGGCGAAATGAACAAGGCGAACTGAACAAGGCGAACTGCACAAGACGAACTAGGCGAACTGAACAAGTCGAACTGAACAAGACGGACAGGGCGGACTGAACAAGACGAACTAAGCGAACTGAACAAGGCGAACTGAACAAGACGAACTAAGCGAACTGAACAAGTCGAACTGAACAAGCGAACTGAACAAGACGAACTAAACTTAGCGAACTGAACAAGGCGAACTGAACGATCAATTTACAGTAGCTTAATGGTTTGAATAAGTCAGGCGATAAATTTAGTTTGACGTCTTACTTTTAAAAAAAAAATGCAAACAGCAACAGTCAATAAAAGTGGGTTACTACGAATAAGTTCATTAAGACTATCGTGTAGCCTGTTAAAGTAATTTATTATCATTAATCATATACAGTATAGTGAATAACGCCTACTTATAATACACGTGTCAGAAAGAAATATTGCACACTTATAGATATAGTATTTAATTTCAATAAAGTTCTCATTTATCAACTACTCTAGGTTAAATAGGCTGACAAGTGTATAGAGGTATCAGCAATCTAAATGAAATGATATCGTTTTAGATAGAGCAATAAATGCCAGGTAGTGTGCAGTGGAGCAAAATTTGTTCCATTCTATTTTTGAATTGATAATGTTGAGGATTTTTTAACCTTCAGCAGCCTGAAATTAATTTAGTTTTACAAATGGTTTAATCTGACCCCCCTTCCTACATGACTGAAAAGGGGGGGGGGTGAGAGGGGGGAGGGGGTACCTCGTCTCATGGCGGGTATCGACCCGAGGTTGACGAACAAGCGATTGTCCTATCACAGACCGCCCTGGTGCGTCAAACTAAAACTAGTCCAATGACAGAATAGATGTATAATTGCCTGGAGAGAAAACTTTGGGCTGTAACGTCTAAAACATTCAAAATACAAAAGTGGAATTCAACTCAGATGAAAGAACTGGTGTTTGTATGAATGATCCCTAACTCGCCTACCTTTTTGAAAGGGTACTTCCACTTCCGGTGTGAATTTCTAGTCGTATCTTAATGTACCGGTAAGTAAGTGAGTTCAAAAATCAAAAGTCAGATTTGTAAAGAAGTGACAGCCTAGGGGTAGATTGAGAAGTAATAGTTGATCATTACTCAAGATTAGACTATTACAGATCTAGTTAAATATAGAGATAAAAAAAATACATATATAAATATATTATTTACAGTTCAAATCAGTAAACTAATATATATATAGCTACTTGTTTTTTAATTGGTGTTCCTTGGATACAGGTTTCAGCCCGGTTCCCCCTGTCAATGATGTAGATCAGAGGGACTGACATGTAAAAAGCGGAGGCCCCGTGTGTTACAGACTGTGTACGTTAAAGATTCTTCGACAGTCAAAAATTACTAAAAGAGTAGGCTAATGCCGCTGCCCTGGAAAAATTCCCACTATCTAAACGTCAGTTTTATATCCCACTGTTCAGTATCTTATTAGACTAATGAAATGAAATAGAGTTTTATATCCTACTGTTCTGTATCTTATTGGACTAATGAAATAGAGTTTTATATCCTACTGTTCTGTATCTTATTGGACTAATGAAATAGAGTTTTATATCCTACTGTTCTGTATCTTATTGGACTAATGAAATAGAGTTTTATATCCTACTGTTCTGTATCTTATTGGACTAATGAAATAGAGTTTTATATCCTACTGTTCTGTATCTTATTGGACTAATGAAATAGAGTTTTATATCCTACTGTTCTGTATCTTATTGGACTAATGAAATGAATAGAGTTTTATATCCTACTGTTCTGTATCTTATTGGACTAATGAAATGAAATAGGGTTTTATATCCTACTGTTCTGTATCTTATTGGACTAATGAAATAGAGTTTTATATCCTACTGTTCTGTATCTTATTGGACTAATGAAATGTAGTTTTATATCCTACTGTTCTGTATCTTATTGGACTAATGAAATGAAATAGAGTTTTATATCCTACTGTTCTGTATCTTATTGGACTAATGAAATGAAATAGAGTTTTATATCCTACTGTTCTGTATCTTATTGGACTAATGAAATGAAACAGAGTTTTATATCCTACTGTTCTGTATCTTATTGGACTAATGAAATAAAAGAGTTTTATATCCTACTGTTCTGTATCTTATTGGACTAATGAAATGAAACAGAGTTTTATATCCTACTGTTCTGTATCTTATTGAACTAATGAAATGAAATGTATAGTTGTATACCTAATTGGGCGTGAGAATTTAGTGTACAGAGAAAGTGAAATTTTACCACCTAAATTTAATGTTTATTTATTGTAATATGTAAAGGTGAGATTAACCAGGTGACTATCACTGTCAACTGTAAACACAAGGCTTGGACTAAATAGGTTACCAGTTCTAGTTCATGGTCAAACATTACTGATTTGATATTATTTATCCACCAGTTAACGGAATATTTACTCTTAGAATAGAGTAAACAATGTTTGAAAATGTTTGTGAACGATGTTTGAAAAAGTTTGCGAACAATGTTTGAAAAAGTTTGTGAACAATGTTTGAAAATGTTTGTAAACAATGTTTGAAAATGTTTGCGAACGATGTTTGAAAAAGTTTGCGAACAATGTTTGAAAATGTTTGTGAACAATGTTTGAAAATGTTTGTAAACAATGTTTGAAAATGTTTGTGAACAATGTTTGAAAATGTTTGTAAACAATGTTTGAAAATGTTTGTAAACAATGTTTGAAAATGTTTGTAAACAATGTTTGAAAATGTTTGTAAATGTTTGAAAAAGTTTGCGAACAATGTTTGAAAATGTTTGTAAACAATGTTTGAAAATGTTTGTAAACAATGTTGAAACAGATTTGAATGATTCTAGAATACTTTGGAAATGTTTTGACGTAATCTAATATGCGTAGACCAATATACACAGACTAGACAACAAAATTGGGTCAAATGTACAGAATGGAGCATAATAGATAATAATGATAAAATAATGTGGCTGCATTGCGACGCCGGGCAGGGTATGCTTATATAGGCCTACACCGGAAACCACTTTTTATTATGAAATACTTCCTCATGTGACGACTTGTCATTTCTTGAGACTGTGAAAAAACTTATATAGAAATAGAAAATAAAATTCCTAGTTTGGGGTATATTTTACAGGAATTTTTAAACTTTAAACTCAACCACCGCAAATTGCGAACATTTCCTCTTAAATATGCGAAGCGCGTCCTGCGCACCTAATCAAAGTAGATTTACAACCGGCGTATCTACGCCAGATAAACACATCACTATATCAAAAAATGACAAGAATAAATTTTATTGATCCAACACCAAAATAACATAAAATAAACATTTTCATAATACCAAAAAAAAAAAAATCCGCCATCACCAAAATCTGGAAATTTTAACTTACAATGTAAAATAACACAAAATAATTCCGATTTTTAATCACATTCTAGAACAGCCATTTTCAACTTCTTTCGCAAATTGTGTCTGAAGTGCAGAAATCGTGTAGAATAAGATGAAATATGGTGGAAAGTTTATAGAATGGTATTATTGATATAATCAATGTAGATATACGAGGTGTATACGGTATCACGTGACTAGATGACGTCGTCACCAGCTGTTATGATTGTTACCTGTGAATATATATATATACCTGGGTTATATGAACTAGTTATCGATTATTAAGTCAGGCCTGTTTAGTTTTAACAGTGTAATCCACAGGGGGTGCGTGATGCCCGAAGCTGGTCCTTGTTGCTAATAGGCACCTATCATACCTTAGTCTCAGAAACGGGAAATGTTATGCTAAGCTAATCAGTTATGATGTTCACAGTTCACTGTCAAAATTTCAACCTTCAAATCCATTTATAATCTCGAATTATCAACATTTGATATTGACTTTTAATTTCTTGAGATTGTAACATATAGAAATCGAAAGTAAAATTAAACGATTTTCGTGTATTTTAGAAGACTATTTAACTACATCCATGGGCCAAAATCAACACCAAAAAGACCCCCCCCCCCCTCTTACCCTGTTCTACGACTTGAACACTGACTGGATTGCGCGAAGAATTCGACTTCCGGTTTCAATATTCAAGACGGTAATAAGAGATCTCCCACGGTCCTCTCTCATTGGAGAATAAAATTAGTGAGAAGTCTCGTGGTCTAGCAATTGGGTTAATGAAGACGTCCATCTCCCCACAAGTCTTTCCCAGTTTGATGATAAGAGCCTTGGTGGGTGGGCTATCACTCTACAGGGCATGCGACCTCTTCCAGAACACCAGGGCCACCTTTAAACGTTTTCAAAGAGCACTTATCTAATATTTGATATGTATCGTTTGAAAATTAGGGTTTGAATATTTTCTATTTCGTAGCATTGAAAGACTGATATGCTGTGGGCAATGAGGAAATTTTGCAAATAGCCAAAACAAATCTTCTCCTCTGCCTGTGCTTTCATGATTTAAATTATTTTTTTTTTCGCTTAGACAGTTTCACCAAAACAAATGAATTATTTTATTGTGCGGTCAATGACCATCGTTTGTTTATTATTTGTATTACTTATTTACGGCTTGTCAATCAGATAACTCAGCAAGAACCTGGGAAATATTTTCACGTGAACTTAATTAGAAGCAATTAGGTTTACGGAGAGTTATTCTACCAAAAGATTCATAACAGGTCTTTGACCTTCGACACATGAAAACGTTGCTCCTATTAGCACTGTTGTGATCAAGATAAACAAAACTCCCCGATAGACATGGAAAAAGCTTTGGGTGGTCGTTTGACCAAATAAATTAGGTGCTTCTTAAGGTGATTATCTCACAGTCATACAGGTAAAAGATAGAGTTAAAACTCTATTCATTTCATTAGTTCAATAAGATACAGAACAGTAGGATATAAAACTCTATTCATTTCATTAGTTCAATAAGATACAGAACAGTAGGATATAAAACTTCATTTCATTTCATTAGTTCAATAAGATACAGAACAGTAGGATATAAAACTTCATTTCATTTCATTAGTCAATAAGATACAGAACAGTAGGATATAAAACTCTATTTCATTTCATTAGTTCAATAAGATACAGAACAGTAGGATATAAAACTCTATTTCATTTCATTAGTTCAATAAGATACAGAACAGTAGGATATAAAAATCTATTTCATTTCATTAGTTCAATAAGATACAGAACAGTAGGATATAAAACTTCATTTCATTTCATTAGTCCAATAAGATACAGATCAGTAGGATATAAAACTCTATTTCATTTCATTAGTCCAATAAGATACAGAACAGTAGGATATAAAACTCTATTTCATTTCATTAGTCCAATAAGATACAGAACAGTAGGATATAAAACTTATTTCATTTCATTAGTTCAATAAGATACAGAACAGTAGGATATAAAACTCTATTTCATTTCATTAGTTCAATAAGATACAGAACAGTAGGATATAAAACTTCATTTCATTTCATTAGTCCAATAAGATACAGATCAGTAGGATATAAAACTCTATTTCATTTCATTAGTCCAATAAGATACAGAACAGTAGGATATAAAAATCTATTTCATTTCATTAGTTCAATAAGATACAGAACAGTAGGATATAAAACTTCATTGTATTTCATTAGTCCAATAAGATACAGATCAGTAGGATATAAAACTCTATTTCATTTCATTAGTCCAATAAGATACAGAACAGTAGGATATAAAACTCTATTTCATTTCATTAGTTCAATAAGATACAGATCAGTAGGATATAAAACTCTATTTCATTTCATTAGTCAATAAGATACAGAACAGTAGGATATAAAACTCTATTTCATTAGTTCAATAAGATACAGAACAGTAGGATATAAAACTATTCATTTCATTAGTCCAATAAGATACAGAACAGTAGGATATAAAACTCTATTTCATTTCATTAGTCCAATAAGATACAGAACAGTAGGATATAAAACTCTATTTCATTTCATTAGTCTAATAAGATACAGAACAGTAGGGATATAAAACTCTATTTCATTTCATTAGTCTAATAAGATACAGAACAGTAGGATATAAAACTCTATTTCATTTCATTAGTCCAATAAGATACAGAACAGTAGGATATAAAACTCTATTCCATTTCATTAGTCCAATAAGATACAGAACAGTAGGATATAAAACTTTATTTCATTTCATTAGTCCAATAAGATACAGAACAGTAGGATATAAAACTTTATTTCATTTCATTAGTCCAATAAGATACAGAACAGTAGGATATAAAACTCTATTTCATTTCATTAGTCCAATAAGATACAGAACAGTGGGATGATAAAACTACATTTCATTTCATTAGTTCAATAAGATACAGAACAGTAGGATATAAAACTCTATTTCATTTCATTAGTCCAATAAGATACAGAACAGTAGGATATAAAACTCATTTCATTTCATTAGTCCAATAAGATACAGAACAGTAGGATATAAAACTCTATTTCATTTCATTAGTTCAATAAGATACAGAACAGTAGGATATAAAACTCTATTTCATTTCATTAGTCCAATAAGATACAGAACAGTAGGATATAAAACTTTATTTCATTTCATTAGTCCAATAAGATACAGAACAGTAGGATATAAAACTCTATTTCATTTCATTAGTCCAATAAGATACAGAACAGTAGGATATAAAACTCTATTTCATTTCATTAGTCCAATAAGATACAGAACAGTAGGATATAAAACTCTATTTCATTAGTCCAATAAGATACAGAACAGTAGGATATAAAACTCTATTTCATTAGTCCAATAAGATACAGAACAGTAGGATATAAAACTCTATTTCATTCATTAGTCCAATAAGATACAGAACAGTAGGATATAAAACTCTATTTCATTAGTCCAATAAGATACAGAACAGTGGGATATAAAACTCTTTCATTTCATTAGTCCAATAAGATACAGAACAGTAGGATATAAAACTCTATTTCATTTCATTAGTTCAATAAGATACAGAACAGTAGGATATAAAACTCTATTCCATTTCATTAGTCCAATAAGATACAGAACAGTAGGATATAAAACTCTATTTCATTTCATTAGTCCAATAAGATACATAACAGTAGGATATAAAAAGTAAAAGTTTTTATCCCATCAATATAATTACGCTGTATTTCCTTATTAAAACAGGTAGGGTGTGAAAACCAATTACCTCCCCTCCTCCACATCGTACCTTCTGATGCGACAAGTTAAATATTGACTAATATATCTTTCTATATCAGTTAATATATTCACTGCACAAAGACTGTTTTAATTCTATATAACCGATATTCCTTATCAAAACATCAAGCAATAAAAATATCATTTATCAAACAGAACATCCGCGAAACAAAAACGTAAGTTAACTTCGCTTATGCTACGTTCATGGGGTCGTTACACGACCATTTTCCGTGGCTATAGAATCTCAGTAACGAGGAATAAATACTATTCTCGGGAAAATATAAATTTCATCTTTTACAATCTGTATCACAACCGAGTTTCACAATATTTGATATCCATACGGGCATGAAAATCGGTTAATTAAAAAACAATAAAATCGTTTTAAATTAATTTTTCGCGATTAATTCTTTACGCTTTTTGTCTAAAATTATAACTGTATTTTTTTTTCATCGTCCCAACGTCAAGGTATTTCTACGTGCGTTTTATACCTTGACTACAATAACCACCTTTCTTGTATAATGCAATGCATAAATATACATCTACAAACTTCCGTGAAACAACAAAGGTGACTATTGTAGGCAAGGTATCAGTATGAAGTTATTAATAACTGACATTGTGAGATTGTACAAAAAGGTGGCTATTGTAGTCAAGGTATAAGTGTGAAAGTTAGTAATAGCTTGACATTGTGAAGATCTGATACAAGAAAGGTGGCTATTGTAGTCAAGGTATAAGACGAAGTTAATAGTTTGACATTGTGAAGATGTGATACAAGAAAGGTGACTGTTGTAGTCAAGGTATACGTATGAAGTTACCTGGCGCTGCCATCAACTCAACATCCCTCAAATAGAGTCCATCCTTGTTGGATTTGTGATACTGTATCTGTGGTCTTCAAGTCCAAATCTCTTCAAGAGAGTCTACATAGAAAGTTAAGTCTATTACGTATTTTACTTTCCGTTACGAGTATATGAACGTAAATAATTACAAATTTTTGAAACGGTCACTGCGCTCTGTTAATAAAGCACGATTATCCGGGATGATCGGGCGTTTATACTTTTAAAGGCGGCGGGATAGTTTTACAAACTGACAAATAGGTAAAAAAATACAAAATGGCTATTTAACATATTACTAGTAGACTTTCTCTTTAAAACTTTGACTGTAAAAATGCGAAGATATGATTTATTCAGTAATCATTTACAATTTATCTATTTACAGATCACTTTGTTCGGCCTGTAGAACTTTGAATTCTAAAAAACGTCCATGGTAGAACTTTTAAATATTTTGGGTGACTGGGGAGGGACTTAATCTAGTACAACAGCTCAAAAAGGCGCAGCGATCTCTTCTTAAAGTTTAAACGTTACTAATGTAAAGGATTTGTTAATACTGCTATTGCGCATGCCCAGTGCCATTCTTCCGGTAAAATAAAAATGGTTGATATGTTGACATGTATACTAGTTTAATATATATAATTTAGTCCACCACTATCTACCTCCATCTATACATAATATCAACGTCAATAACTTATACCTTTAATTGACCTTGTATATTTATAAAAGGGTCCGGTTTATTCACCTTATATGTATAACAACATAATGATATTTTCCCTTTAAAAGTTGTTAATAAATGCCGTATTATATGATTGTATTATTGGTCTTGTTAAGTATATTTATAACGGTCTATAGTTTCTGTAAAGATATATTGTGTAAGGTATAAGTAATATATAAAAACACGGGAAAACCCCTTCTCGCCTTCACTCTAGATTATTTAAAGGGCCTTTTATTCTACCAGGACACAATTATATGGATAACAATGACGTTAATAATACCTTGTGACGCTTCAACGAAGGTACTCCCGTCTTTATCAACCAATGAGGTTTCTGCAAAAGGGGAATTCTGTCATTGACTTTAAGCAAGCCAATTTGAGACATTGAATAACGTAGGCCTTACTCGAGATTGCGTGAACTGTGACATGGGCCTTACTCGAGATTGAGTGAACTGTGACATGGGCCTTACTCGAGATTGCGTGACGTGTTTTGTGTATTTGTATGGCCATATAAACCTTTGAAACAGAATATGAGTACGGAATTCATCACAGAGCCGTGATAAGTTGGGGAGAACCTCGTCGAAACGTTGCATCAATCTGTAATTGTTGTTCAAAATATTCACAAAAGCAAAATCCTTACCTTTACTGTAATCTACAATATATGTTAAAACTGTGTTCTTCTCTATCTGGTGACTTTGGGGTCTATTCCGGTGATTTCATGCACCCTTTAAAATAACACTGCCCACTTAGTGAGTTAGATCTACTCCACAAATAAAACAACGAGGCCCTTTTCCAGATAAATACAATTATTTCGCTAGCCAAATCGATATAAAAACAAAACGTGAAGTTGTTATGAAATAAGCTTTTAAAATAATTCACAGTGGGGTTCTTTGTTTTATGATGGTCCTCAAACAGAGTTCATAGTTCATTGAAAATTGTCATCAAGCCAACGCACAGTTGAGAAGTAAAATCATCGGATTATATTGAACCAAAATAAAGAGTTCAACAAAGCGGAGAGGTTCAGCGATTATCAAAATTAAATGTTTGCTGATGGTACATGAGACAGCGAGCTGTGAAGAGCTACTCTTCCTTTTCAGATGAAAAAGTTAAAAACACATCTATCAATCGTCCAATTAAAAACACCACTTCATGTTTTCATTCTGAGGTTCGCTGGGTCTTAAAGTTGGTATTTTTGGTCAAGAACACGACTTGAAAATCTTACACGAGAACGTTTAAGTCCTTTGATTAAAAAATTACAAATTCTCTCAATGGACGAAAGTTATCTTTTAAAAAATATACTGAATGATCAACAGGATATGATAAAACTTGGCTTTAATTATAATTCACGTGGAAATTAGATTTTGGGAGATCCGTTTGTCAGAATTACCTGAATATTAAAAACACACCAGTTCCAAAACTGACGGTCCCTAAAGCCGAATTGAGGACCTGTCCACACTAGATGACGAAAATACTGTCCATTTGTAGAAGCTACCTTAAACTCAATCACTTGAAAGTCGGTTGAAATACCTCACGATTAACGACTGCAGTTCACTGTACAAAAACGTTTAAATATCGACACCAACCGTTTCATGAAAATCGCTCATATGAGTCCAGTCGTATTGAACACCATTCTTTTCACTGCGGTGTAGTGATTGGCAAGGTGCCCGGTGATTATGGGGGTACCTGTGTTCAGGGGCTCAGTTAGGGGTCTGATTAACAACTATAATACAATGTAAGACAATGCAATCAAGGATAATCAACGGTAAAAGAAATCAAGCCTTTTAAAACCCTCGCTGACCCCCGAGGTATTGTATGTGTATAGGCGCTAATGGATGGTTCAAGTTTTATTAGGGCGGATCCCAACCAGGGTCGTGCTGATCTCACATACAAAAATGAAGCGTACAAACACGATTTACTAGTCACAAAGAAAAGAAAAGAAACAACTATATTTTACAAGGATAACAACTTAGGTTCACAAGTCGGACGTGACAGGGATCCTTTCTACCAGCTGGTCCTTGGCCAAACCTCTTGGCATTGATCTTTCCCGGATTACACGTACCCATTTACAGCTGGGTGGACTAGAAATGAAATGAATTAAGGTTGATAATTATCCCAAACAATTTTATTAATAAAAACTTCAAAAGTATCAATGGCGTTTCGGGTATGTAGGCAATCGTCAATGGCCTTAAAAGTTGAACGACGTCTGTAACCCAAGTATCTGAATCGTTATCGTTAGCCTTCGAACCACCCGAAATAAAAAGTAACATTCGGGGAACAAATATTTTCATGAGCGTGTAATATAGTTTTTTTTTTTGGTCGGTCAGAATGGTTTCGGAAAGAGTCTTGGCCTGACCCCTCGTCTGATGATTTGTTGGTAACCGCCTCCCTACGGCTATAATCAGATATAAAAACTAAATTCTGGTTCAATGGTTTGATTGAACCCGTCAAATTCTTCACACCTCATTGATTCTATTGTATCATTAAAAACTTCCACTGTTCTGTTACACTAGCTTATTACTATACAAACATGACTTCTCTTTTTATTGTGGGTAGACTAGATTGTACCCCCCCCCCCACACACACACATATATACCTTAGAAATATGTAAACACTTCCCATTTAAATGTGGGGGGACTGTATTGTAACCCACCCTCATTCCCTTCATTAGGACAGTTGATTTTGATGACGAGTAGCCTTTAAGAGGGCTAGAAAGTACACGAGGATGTAAATGACAGAAACTGGATGAAATATGATACACCATACTTTTATTTGAACTCTTGAATGCTCGAGAGTTTCCACAAAAGTGGTATTTTAACTCCATTTAATTCTACAGAATAAACAAGAAAAATAATTAAATATGGTCTTATAATAATTAATTGTTAAAAAGAGTTATTCCCCTTACACCAGTCATTGACAGTGAACGCTGTTTTCAAGATGGCGCCTGGAACACCGAGTAGTAGTCCTCAAGATGAAAAACCTAAAAGTAGAAGGCCTAAAGGTAAACAGATTTAATTCTTTTAACAGTGAAGGGTAGAAAAAGAGTAGGTCCTAGAATTTATCTGCTTTTGATGGAAGATCTCGCCATTTTGATCGTGTTTCACAGGATTTTCTGGCCCAAGTTCCTGTTTGTTTTGATGTTGTTATTTCACAATCGATATGGGCTGATGAACGGCTTGCTTTGTCGTCATTATGATTATTTATTCATAATACCTACCACAGACTTGATCGTGAAATTTTATGAATACTGACCCTGACCCTGAGGCCTACCTTTTTGAACAAGGTTTTGGTAATTATCCTAGAAATTCATTCATTCATTCATCCTTTTTGTTTTCAGATACAAAATTCAAACAGCAGAAACTTCCAGCATGGCAGCCTATTCTTACAGCTAATACAGTTCTGCCAGCTTTCTTCGCTATTGGTATAGCGTTTATACCGCTAGGAGTGGCCCTTCTAGTCACCTCGAATAATGTAAGTAGGAACCCTTGACGAATGTAGATCTGTTGTTTTATAAGACTTCCTTAGTCCAAAGAAGAAGGATATAAAACTTTATTTTATTTCATTAGTCCAATAAGATACAGACTAGTAGGATATAAAACTCCATTTCATTTTAAATTTCAGATAACAGAATATGAGTATGATTATACACATTGTGAAAGTAAAGCCAACCCGAACGAAACTTGCGCTCAGTTTTTTGACAATCCTAACAACACTGGACTAGTTTGCCAGTGTGACTACTTGGTTGAACTCCCTGAGTTCCAGGTAAGTAGCTAGTTCTTATATCTTAAGTTCTTTCAGACCATGCAGCTCTTCTCATCATGCTGAAACATGTGTTGAATACAAAATCTTGCCCAGGACAGCTACTGGTCTCTCTGAATACCTTTTACATGTTCAGATAAAGGATGCCCAGTGGAGACAATCTCGGGAAAAAACGCAAATTAAAATATATAATATTTGAATTTCAACAAATAGCAGTTTTAGTGTAATGTGAATCTATGTATTTATGTTGCTATGTTATTATGTTGCCATGTATTTATGTTGCTATGTATTTTTTATGTTGCTAGGGAACAGTGTATATGTACTATGGTTTAAAGAATTTTTACCAGAATCACCGACGATACGTTCGATCTCGAGATGACAACCAACTGAACGGCCAGGGCGTTAGCGTTTCTAATTTAAACGATGATTGCGTACCCTACAAAACCTTAAAAGGAAATGATAGTTTTGGATACGCACCTTGTGGAGCCATTGCTAATAGTTTGTTTAATGGTAAGTACAAGAATTTTAAAATGTGGTCTGGGACGGAATTTTCTGGAGAAGCTATAGTATATCTATAATAGTATTCTTATTGATAGTTCTATCTACTTCTCTATGTCATATAAAGATTATAAAAGTTGGTTTTTAACTGATGTAAACTATAATATAACTTGTCAATATTTTCAGATTCGTTCAGTCTAACATATCGTGGTACAACTGATAATCCAGGAAACATCTCCGTTAATTTGTTGAAAACTGGAATAGCGTGGATTTCTGATAAAACGGTGAAGTTTCAAAACCCTGCTAGTAAGTTAATATACTAATAATAGAATACACTATACTATCTTATATTCAGGTTGGGACAGTAATAATAACCTTATTAAAAACTGATTAATTTGGTTTTATTGTGATTTGTGAAACATAAGTTTTTCTACAGCACAGTTGGTTTTATTGTGAGATGGAAAATTCTGATAAAATTCTATTAAAAACATGAAATATCTCTGCAGTTCATGGTTCAATCTTTTATTGAGGCTGGCACAGCTCGCTAACCTGAAGGTCCAGGGTTCAATCCCGGCAAAGGTCGAGATGAACTTTCGGATTTTTCAGCCCGGTTTCCCCTTGTCAGTGAAGCAGGTCTGAGGGACTGAAATGGAAAAAGCGTCTAGTCGTTCGGATGGGACAATAAACCGAGGCCCCATGTGCTACAGGCTGTGCACGTTAAAGATCCTTTGACAGTTGGAAATCGCAAAAAGAATGGGCTAATGCCTCTGTCCTGGCAAAATTTCCCTCATTCCACACTGCATGGTGTTGCTCGTCTTCATTAGCCCATAAGGTGCAGAAGAGTAGGACGTAAAACTCAATTTATTTCATTTTTTTTTTTGAGGCTGGCACAGTTACCTTCTAAAACTACTAAACTGGAAAAACATCAAAATCCTTTTTCTGATTAGAAGTACATGAAAATTGTTAATTTTCGTTATAGGTTGGGGCAGTAACCTTCTCAAGCCACCAAATTGGAAAAAGCCAGTATGGGAACTGGACAATACAACTGATAATAATAACGGTTACGTCAACGAGGACTTGATTGTCTGGATGAGAACTGCTGCCCTACCCTCATTCCGTAAACTCTACCGTCGTATTGACCACTCCCAGTCCGACTTTAAAGATGGTTTAAAACAGGGAAACTATTTAATCTCCATCAATTATGGTAAGTCAAGGTCGTTGTACTTTTTAACAAAAACAGAAAATGATAAGTGACAGTAATTCTTGTAAATTTAAACAAAAAGTACTAAGGAATATAGTATTGTATATAAGGGGCTAGTGTTCTATCCTGGCCAAGGTCGAGAAGAACTTTCGGATTTGTCAGCCCGGTTTCCCCTTGTCAGTGATGCTGGTTTGATGGACTTACATGAAAAAGTGTCTAATCGTTCGGATGGAACAATAAACTGAAGAGGCGTGGGTTACCTGCTGTGTAGGTTAAAGATCCCTCAACAGTTGGATATTGATGAAAAGTAGGCTAATGTCGCTGTCCTGACAAAATTTCTCTCATTGCACACTGCATGGCGTTGTCATTCTTCATTCGCCCAGGCAAGGCAACCCTATATAAAACTCTATTCCATCTATTTTAAATTTAACCCAAGATTTTTAAAACTCACTGTATTTGATTGTAGCGTATCCAGTCACAGCTTTTGAAGGAAGTAAAAAGTTTGTTTTGACCACTACATCATGGTTGGGTGGTAAAAACCCATTTCTGGGTATCGCCTATCTAGTTGTGGGTAGCTTGTGTATTGTATTAGGGGTGGCTTTTCTCATTATTCAACTTAAATGGGGAAAAAGGTAAGAAATATATTTATTAATATTCGTTTTTAACCAGTTTTAGATTTATTTGTTCTGTATAAAACTCAAACACTGGACTGGCTATGAGTCACATTATCTTCAACTGCGATGCAATACCTCTTATTTTGAACCTTGTTTCTACGGTAATAAATAAAATCAGTGAATGGTCTAAGACAAGTGTGGGTACCGGTATCTTAGGTTTTTTCTTAATTTCAAAAATGATAATTTCTATATTTCTAACAACTTTGTCAACTAGGAAACTAGAATGGGATACGAGGTTCGAAGATCAAGGAATTATTTATTAATCTGATACAAGTAGGCTACTAATACCATGGTGACAGTCAGGTGACTAGCTCCTTACCCTCAGGGGTGCCAAAAGTTCTAGGGTTGGAACTACCTGTGGGCTATATTTTATTTGGATCCAGTCTTCAGGAATCTTCAAGAATGAGAATATGAAACTAATTTTGTTTTTTCCATGGCCAGTGTTTTTGTGTATAGACTGATAATTATGTTTTATTTTCCCCCTATTTGCCCTAATTATTTTTATTTTAAATGGATTATTTATTTTGTTACCTAGACAACAGGCTTGGTAAAGGTATGATAACCCAGAATTTTAATAGCACTATGTGATAATTTTATTTATACAGATTTTGTTGACAATTTCTTTTTCAATTTAAAATTTCAATTTTTCACATTTTAAAACTTTGAAGTTTTGTGTTTTTTTGTCACATGTTTCTTTCTGCAGGTTTCTTCACTTACCATGATCTAACCAGATTCTTTTATAAATTGTGTTCTGTAGAGTTGTGCCATAAGGTTTCATAATCTTATGTTACTTAAATAATAACAGTGTTAAAAGTTGTTAAACACAGTCTATTAATAAGATCAAATATTCATTTGATAAACGATGGAGCTGTTAAACGTTAAAAACATCAAATTTAACCTTTTGACCTATCCTGTTGACACAATTAAAAGGTCCATTCAAAGAAACATTAGACATTAAATAACCTTTTGTTCAAGTCACAAAATGCCAGCGCTGGATTGGTTAAAACAGATCAAAAGTTCATTTGACGAATGTGCATTGTTCAACAGTAACCAAAAAAGGCTAACTAAACAGGCTTATTAACAGGCTAACCAAGCAGGCTTATAAACAGGCTAACAAAACAGGCTTACTAAAACAGGCTTAAAACAGGCTAATCCACTAAAACAGGCTAATTACAACAGGCTAAATAAAAAGGTTTAAGAGGAAACAAAAGATTTTACTTATTTTAATAAGACTGTGTTTAACGCTGAACTATCAAACTGAACACTTCATTGGTTGAATATTACATGATCAGAAACATCAGAAACATAAAAATTGATACAGATCGTGGTCGGTAGGTGAAGACTCTCTCAGAAAAACACAAAACTAAAACATCCAGATTATTTGAATTCTTGTTAAACAAGGGACTGTACTCTGTAAGTTCTGGACTGATTTTTCCCATCTACTAATTCATCTTATTTCAGTTCTGTTTGTTCCCTTTCTAGCTAACCTTCATTGTCTCAATTATTTTGGTTCTTTACTTTTTTAAATAAACTCAGCCTTGATGGATCTTTGGGATCATTCTGCAATGTTTTGGTTAAAGAATCAAGGTGTTATTAAACGCTGAGGTGTTATTTAGCGGGAGTGAGGTTCTATAGCGTGGATGGTGAGAGCATTGGTTCATTACGGCATGTGATTGGTTTAGTCAAACTGATAATCCAGGAAAGATCAATGCCAAGAGACTAAGGACTAGCTAGTAGTAGGATCTTTGAGAACCTAAGTTGTTATCTTTGTAAAATCATTACCAAGAGGTTTGGCCAAAGACCAGCTGGTAGAAAGGATCTTAACTGTGAACCTAAGTTGTTATCCTTGTAAAATCAATACCAAGAGGTTTGATCAAGGACCAGCTGGTAGAAAGGATCCCTTGTGAACCTAAGTTGTTATCCTTGTAAAATCAATACCAAGAGGTTTGGTCAAGGACCAGCTGGTAGAAAGGATCCTTGTGAACCTAAGTTGTTATCCTTGTAAAATCAATACCAAGAGGTTTGGCCAAGGACCAGCTGGTAGAAAGGATCCCTGTGAACCTAAGTTGTTATCCTTGTAAAATCAATACCAAGAGGTTTGACCAAGGATGTTATATTGTTGCCAAGATTCTTCTCGGAAGCTCACCATGTTTTTTATTTATTATAGATCTGTTGAAATGGTAGAAGTTTCTAGTAGGGAGGCTTATTAATCAAGACTACTGAGACTGGATAAAAGAGACTAAAGCTTTTAAGGCTGATTAATCAAGACTACTGTTATATTTATGAGTCTGGATAAAAGAAACTAGTGTTACCACCATCTTGACAATATTTTTTACTGCAAATCAATTTTGAAGAAGATGCCAATAAAAGAACAAAAGTGACTGTTTATTTAAGAATTGTAATCCTCAAATTTTCAAAAGTTTTGTTAAATCTGAAAGCTTGTTTAAAGATTGAAATTTTTAGTTTTTTCAGCAAACTAAGTAGAAATCAAACAGGCTTGGCGAAAATAACTTAAAAGTGTCTTGTTTTGTCAGTTTTCCCTCAGTTTTCTATTGGTATGACAAAACAATTGGTTATAAACACAAAACAATTGGTTATAAACACAAAACAATTGGTTATAAACACAAAACACTTGCACAATTTATAACTGAACACAGATTTAAAAACAAGTTGAAATTGTATAAAATATTTATATCGTACACCCTCCGCCTCTCTACTTTATAATTCTTCTCTAGTTATATACATTCCATTCCTAATTCTTATTTTTAAATTTTTCTTCATTAGCCCATAATAGTAGGATGTAAAACACCATATTATTTTCAATTTCTTGTCATTTCTATCAATATGGCTGGTTTCTGATGGTAAAATTGAAATTTAGGATAACTGGACATCTATAAAATCATATCAATTCCCATGACAGGGCTAGTTGGCATAGCTGTAAATGGGTACAGATAATCTGGGAAAGATCAATGCCAAAAGGTTTGGCCAAGGACCAGCTGATAGAAGGATCCCTTTCACAGCTGACTTCTGAACCTAAGTTGTTATTTCTTTACTTGTAAAATATATTACATTAATTTCTAATTTCCAAGTAGATTTCTAGAAGTAAAATATGAAGATATATGAGTGCTTCGATATCATTGTTGTTATTTCATTTAAATATCACAATATATATGTATTGTATTTACATCGTAAAATGTTCGTCAACTTTTCATATTTACACGGGCCCTGTTCCACAAAAAATATAACGAAAATAATTTAATGATGGGTGGCATTTTACATTTAGATATACCAAACTAATGACAATATAATTTAAATATTGTTTGTGGAACGCGGCCTGGAAGTTTAAT
The DNA here is from genome assembly GCA_030562195.1 of Nipponacmea schrenckii. NCBI lineage: Eukaryota > Metazoa > Mollusca > Gastropoda > Lottiidae > Nipponacmea > Nipponacmea schrenckii. Next base: position 20,820,373 of record CM060201.1, read on the forward strand.
TAATTTTATTGCATTTCAGGAATATTTCCAAACCAAATTTTATTTGAGATATTGAGATACATTCTGTCTGTTAATATATACATTATGAATTATGGAATTTACACTTCATTCTGAGGTAAAATAATAATAACTTGTTGTAATATTTCTGTACACTGAATAATTCATGGAATTCTGCTTAAATATACAGAAATATCAGTTTATTTATTAGACTGTGGCCAGATGATTCTTCGAAAACAGAAATTTCATTTTTAAACTCATTTTAACAAAGAATTAAGAATTAGTTGTAGTCCATCACTATACATCTTGTTTTTATTTGGTAAATTTTGGGAGTTACTGATACTGAATGTATATTTTTATCTTTCTGTAAATATTGTAATTTTGTTGGGGGGTGAGGACCAGGTCCTATAGGGTAAAGAATGTAGAATTGAGTGACCCTAGAGGGGTTAGTTAAATAAGTGACCCTAGGTCTGTCAGTATTAAAATATTATGAAACTAATCCACAACATGTGCTGCTAAGCTAGGTTGTCCTCACCCCCTGGAACACATTATGTCACCCTGCAGTTGGGATTGTCAACTCAGCCTGAATTAGGGGTCCAGGGACAAGGGTTAAGATATTTTGGGACCTGGTTTTAAGACCCCTGATATATATTGATAATTTGTTGTTTTATCTATAATAATTTATTTATTGTTATTATGTACATAATTTTATAAATATTCAAATAAATACATCTTCTGAAATCAATAGGGACCGGTTTTCATTTTTTTTTTCAGTTTGCTCCATTCACCACTGACTGGGTAAGTCCAGTCTTGGAGAGTCGTTTTCTGGTGTAAAATCAATTTCGTCCCAACTGACAGACTCTTGTACCCTATAGCATCTTCCTTTTAGTAGCCAACCCAGAAGATGTGAAGGTGGGGGGGAATAGTCTAGGGGTGCTCACAGGCTTTTCTGTCCCTATTTCAAAGATTGAAAAATTTAAGAGTTCAAAACCAGACCAGCATTAAGTCTCGGTGGCCATGAAACTATTAAAAGCCAAACAGGAAGAACATTCAGTCTACAGTTAGTGGATATAGACATCGTATATCTTAACCAGCTGCTATGACGAGTAACGTATATTTCCGTGTATAATGCGCACTTTTTACCCCACCGATACTTGTTATCTGAAGTGCGGCAAAATAATGAGATTTTTAGAATATATTATGCTGTGAGTGAATCCCTAGTTGCACGCTGTGAGGTTGGTCGGGTTCCTAGGCACTGAGGTGGGATGAAAAAACTCCATTCCATTCAGTGGCCAACAGATGAAGGCGTCTCTTCCGACACGGTGCTTGTATTCAAACTTGAGAGTTTTCGAGCTTGACAGAATGCGCCCACGAGGACAATAAGCACAAAGCTCACAAAAAGAAATGATCCACAAGCTATAGCAATGTAATCTCCGTAGCCTTTTTTATTTTGTAGCTTATCAAAGGTTGGTTCTGAAATGAAAAGAACAATTTAATCAATTCAGTTAAATAAAGACGCAGTCCTGGGAACTAAGTCGTAGTCATGGAAACTAAACCATACTCAAGACGTTTCTATGGAACGAAGAGAGCAGGATTGTAGTTGGGGGGCGCTAGTGTATAAGATCACCGTCCAGAAATATCAGCATTTGACATTTAAAATTACGGCTACACGTACCTGGATTGCTTTCACAAATAAAATGGTTCAAAGAATCACAATTTTCTAACAACCAATCCGATCCTTTGTCTATTTTAACACAAGAGGCCTTCAGAGATGATGTTTGAAACGTAGACGCTAATTGGCCAAATTCTGGGAAGTCCGTCAGGTGACGTGTTATGGTGTCCATGACGACGAACATATTATTAGATTCATTTTTGAAGAACTGGAAATTGGTCCAGATTTGAGCTGCACTGATGTCAAAAGCATTCCTCAACTCGGCTAATGAAACGTCAGTTTTCACGTCTGCTAAATAACCGCCATTTTGACGACACGATCGCCTGGCACCTGGTAGCGTTTCTGGTAAAACAGGAAAAAGTAAACATCGTTCTTTATATTTGATCCAGTTTGACTGACAGGGATCTGAAAAAGATATTTTTTAAGTTAGATGCTCCTTAAATAATGGATTGGATATTCTTGAAGATTTATCCACCACCCGAGAAAGTATCGTCGGTAGAAGTCGAGAGATAGATCTTTGAAAACAACAACTGGTCAACCAAAAACGACGACTTGGAAAGTGTAAAAGCTAAGAAGGGGCACTTATAAGCTAGTCTCTGACGTCCAGACGCCTCATGCCAACGATAAGGATATAGATAAGGATGGGCTGGGTGATACAGACTATGACACACTTATTATAAAATCAACATCGATTTTGAATTAATTGATACTAATGAGAAACGGTTGTTAATCAGTTATCCTACTGAGCAATTGAACCTGGTAGTGGTATTAATATCACTTAACAGACTTCTATCTAGATCTAGGATGACCAAGCACCTGCTAACTAATGACGTGAAATACCTTATGACGTCATAATAGAAATACAGATTATACTTACAGGATACTGTGATAATCATTCTAGTTGCCATGGTGACCATTATTAATAATGCTTTAATTGATATTTCCATCTTCAGTAAATAATAAATAGATTCTTCTGTTAGTTATCTGTAACGAGATAAATATATGTTGTTCACGAGTGTAGAAAGTATGACAGTTGACTCCAAACACCAAACAAACGGTCATTTTAAAAGGGAGAGATTCACCATCCGTTTAACCAATCATACCTTAGTCTCTGAAAGTGAAATTATTAAGCTAATCAGTAATAGTGTTTACAATTCACTGTCAAAATTTGAGCCTTCCATGTGACTCTAGAATTATCAACATTTGAAAGTTAATTCGACGGCTCGTCATTTCTGGAGACTCTGTGATATATAGAAAGGCCATTAGAGTATATTATATAAGTAGAAATAGCAATTTCTAGTTTGAGGTTTTTTGAACGATTTTCGTGCATTTCCTTTATTAAGACTTACATATATTAAAGACCCAAATCAACCCGGGGAAAGGGTGAGACTGTCCCTTGAAGTGTTTACATCCATGGTACCCAGGTCGGGGGTCAACGACCTATGTTAACCCGCACAATGTTATGTAAAGACTAATCGGCTTCTTTAATCATATCTAATGCGTTATCGTCCATAGTTTGTTGGTTTGTTAATAAATCCCACCTTATTTGTAAAATTGAGGAAGCAATATGAATTAAATTATAAACTTTTGTATTTTTTGGTGAATCTATCCCGTCTTAAACTCTTAAAAAGTTTAATTAGATTTCAAATTGACACAGAGCTATTGTGGTGTATTTTTAGTGATTCTGTCCCATTTAAAACTTTTCAAAGTTGACCTGAATAGAGATGTAAGTTTAATTTCAACATAGACGTATTGTGTTGTTTTGTAAATCTGTAAATGTCTTCCTTCTATATTGAATTATTATTTCCACTAGAACGAGTATTATACAAGTAAATTAACTTTCTAAGAATGTTTTAAGGAAACAAGATGAAGGGGTGTAGCCCTCAAATATATAATCCGTATCCCTTTTCATAATGCAAATCTGAAATTGAGCTCTATCAGGTGATAAAGTAAATATTTAGATGACTATATAGATAGCTGAAATTGAGCTCTAGCAACTGGTAAAGTAAATATTTAGATGACTATACAGATAGCTGAAATTGAGCTCTATCAGCTGGTAAAGTAAATATTTAGATGACTATACAGATAGCTGAAATTGAGCTCTATCAGCTGGTAAAGTAAATATTTAGATGACTATATAGATAGCTGAAATTAAGCTCTATCAGCTCTATACAGGTAAGTAGTTGGTAAAGGTAATATTTAGACGACTGTGTAACTTTAGTGTATAAACTAGGATTTAATTGTTATAGCTCTGTTCTGTCACTTTGTTACTCTAAATAAATAAATCACCCGCTTTACCTCGGTTAAATACAGTTTTATACTTCACGTTTTAAAGATTTTATTTTCAATTTATCAAAGTTTGTAGGGTTATATGAATAAACTTGGAAATGTTAAGGCCTTCTGATTTACAAAAACAGGACTTATGGACCGTTACTCTTGGTCTATGTCAAGAAAGCTTCGTTTCAGCATTTTGCTTTTTTCCAATTCCGCAATGTTGTTTTCGTCCTTATACAATAGTTCTATAGATACTGTAGGGTCTTATATTCACGTTCTATAAAATTATCACACAGAATTTGTTTCAAAGTAACTCAAAAAGTATCCCCCGAAAAAATAAAGCGCATCCTCGTTGATTTTGTAAGTTGGTTTGATCATGCGAAGCCCTCCGTCAGAATCTTCATCCTTACTGCGATTCTAAACTTTGAATAAATACGAACGTGATCATAAACTACTGAAGTGTTTCTGAAGAAGGTATTTAGTCGAAACATTAGACAACAAGACATTAGTATATATTTTTAATTGGTTTCCCCTGTTATGGGAATTTGTGATAATAATGAATTAATTAATTTTTAAAAAAACTAACAAATCTTACCTGTATGTGATACGTTCCTCAAAACATCAGTTTTCTGCAGCCGTCAAATTCACACGCATCTCTTTTCTTCTGTACACTAAACTTTCATTGATATTTCCCACCAGCCTCCTGTTTGTCCTCTTAAACCATATCCTTTGGTCTATAATCGCATTATTACATCCTTAACAATAGTAAACTTGAACAACCAGACAGTTACAGTCCATGTTATCTCATAGCCACGAGACTGGTATAATCGAGATTAATTGATCTCGATAATTAAACAGAAAAGTTGTCATGGTGTCGCGTTCTTGAAATTTTCGATTTTTCAATGTTTGTCAAAAATTTTTTTTTTGAAATCTAAAGTCTAAATATGGGAGTGTTTTAAACTGAATTGAACTAGAATATCGATTCTTTAAATTTTGTTGGCTAAATATACATTTTTACTTCCGAATTTAACTTGAGACTCCAAATTAAACATATAAAAATACATACAGGAGTTTGTGAGGTTGAATTTTTAAGGAAAATGGAGGGTATTTTCCAGGTTATGTTGGGCCGCGTAATTCATTGAGAGGTCGAGTGATAGCCCTGCCCTATACTTTCTTAATGAAGGCAAACGGAAGATGATATATAGCGGCATTTCCTATCGACTGTACATTGATCAATGGTCAGTCAAGTAGTTGGTATAGCCTATTACAGTCAGTCTAGACTCTGTAACTACCGCTTTAATCGATAAAGAAAAATCTAGGTCAGCACGTGTAAACATTGTCAATAGAAATTAGCCTGTATCAACACGTGCAAAGGGTGTGTAATATTCTTTTCATTTATCATCCATGACAGCACGTGCAAACTTTTTAAATCAAAATAGTCTTCTCTGCATAATTGTGTTATCTAGGTCAGCACGTGCAAACTATATCATAAGAAATAAGCCTTCCTCCACCGAACGTAAACAAGGTCAGCACGTGTAAGCATGTTAGTAGCGTGATTATAGACAACACAACAAGGGGAAAGGGAGCGCTTATTATGATAGGGGCACATTAAACAAAAATAACAAACTAAATTTTTATGAATATAGATATAAAAACTTGGTGGAATGTACAAAACAACAACACGACCCCTTAAAATATACTTATAGGGTCTACGCCGACAAATATAAAAAATATGTTGGTCAAATTTGTTCAGTATAATACTTATCTAAACTAACAAACAATCAAACCTTTGACCCAAACATCTGCCTCTATTCCTGTCTTCATTAACCCATAAGGTGCAGAAGAGAAAGACGTAAAACTCTATTCATTTCATTTCTTTTCCATCCTCTGATAGCTAATTTAAAAGTCATAGTTTTCTCCGGTTGATAAATGTCAAAATACCAGAGAATGGAATAGACCACAAACTACAACTTCTATAACAGTAATCAGAGGCTGGGATAAAGGCAGATGTTTAGGACTACCATCACAATAATTGAGCATCACCCCCCTCTCTCTCTCGCGACAGACCAGAAAACCTCTTTTAATCTTTCTTATTAAACTATTACTAATTCCAAAACTTGTTAACTCATTTCCCAGCCTCTGATAGCTATTTGGACAGATATGGCTGGGGGAGAGTCAGAAAAACTAGGCCATATTGGTCTAAAAAAGCCATCAGAGTCTGGGAATAGAGTCAGCAAGTTTTGGACTAACTATGAAAGACGTGGTATATTAGAAAATATTATACACAATTTTAACTATGATTCTATTAACAGGTCTCCACAGATCATTTGATGTTTGTGACCCCAAGGCGAGGGACAGAGAAATCTAAGTAACCACCGTTTTTTTAAGGTATTTTAAAAATGAGCATTTATGATATTGTGATCAAACTAAATTAAGATTTTAACTTTTTTTTTCATTCTCCATAGTGATCTAACAAGATTTATACCAAAGTCGCGTTCAGGTTACTTTGCAAGCAATATAGAACAGCCAATCACATGCTTCTCTTCTGCCAATCAGAATTACAAGGGAGTAACCATAACTACATCACATCAGAAGACATATCCCGATATTGGTTGTGCTATCCCATAATTCATAGCCTATATTTATTAAATGTGGATCCTACATGCTAGGCTATGATTGGTTGAAAAACATCTCGAGTACACGACCTTGACATTTGATTACTATGGAGACAAAAAAAAAAAAAAGGAAAAGAAATTATTATTCTGTCTCTCTCCTAGACGACAACCCACAATCTGGTGGAGTCTGTATATAGAGTTCAAATTGTTCCATATTCAAATATTATATACAAATGTACAGTTGCCTTGCTATAAAGGTTTGATAAATACCAGTTTCGGGAAGCCAGGATAGCACCATATCAGGTTAACGAACAATTCTAATTAATCTATTAATTATCTACTTAATGAGCACTAATGACTATAATAAAAAAGGGACAAATTGCCAATATTTCAGGGGGGGGGGGCATTTGGGTCTCGAGTATTTACACGAAAATTGCATAAATCTTTCAAATTTACCTCAAATTATGAATTTTACTTTCTATTTCTATATATATCTTTCTATATATCGCAATTCAAATTTCGATTGTTTGGCATAATACATAAAAAACATTCCTGTTTTAAACCAACTTCAGACCCAGTAAATCTTAAAAGGCTCTTCTCCCTATTTCTAAGCATGTCGAGCTAAAAAAACATCTTTAATGTTTAGAATCCCAAGTATACCCATGTCATCAACCAGTCTAGGTGTACAAGAAATTCTATCTAACTTCACCCCACTAACAAATCACTTCCGTATTAGACGTAGAAACATTTTCTAGACTGACAGAATTGGGACGAGGTCTGACTCGCAGTTCTTCCATGGTTTGAATGCAATCCTGTCTTTCTCTTTCATTTTCTGCTAACCATTCCTGGAATCAAAGACAGAACTATATTTTACAAGGATAATAACATAGAATCCTTTCTATCAGCTGATCCTTGGCCAAACATCTTGGTATTGATTTTACAAGGATAACAACTTAGGTTCACAAGGATCCTTTCTACCAGCTGGTCCTTGGTCAAACCTCTTGGTATTGATTTTACAAGGATCCTTTCTACCAGCTGGTCCTTGGTCAAACCTCTTGGTATTGATTTTACAAGGATCCTTTCTACCAGCTGGTCCTTGGTCAAACCTCTTGGTATTGATTTTACAAGGATCCTTTCTACCAGCTGGTCCTTGGTCAAACCCCTTGGTATTGATCTTACAAGGATAACAACTTAGGTTCACAGTTAAGGATCCTTTCTACCATTATCTGTTAACCCTTTTGTAACAGCTTGGATTTAACTTACAAGATAATCTATGAGTGAAGATGACTTTCAGTCATCAGACTTTCACACGCCAATCTAAATCAGAACCAGTTATTGTTCCTACCTTGACCTCATCGCCATACATTCTCAAACTGAAATCATCTTTAGTCCTTGACCTTTCACCTTTAAACACGTATACGCCCAAATCCTGAAAGAAACACACTCCATTTAAGTTTTTGTATGAGAGAGGGCAACATTGTGATGTAGCTTTGATAAAGAGGAATCTAATGCCAATAACAAAACATAAATTTTCCTTGTTGCACACTGCATAGTATCGCCTACTTACAGTATCCAAATCTCAAACAATTAAATAGGATGTCTTTTGGTTTAAAGTAGACTTGACCTTTGATCTTGGCAGACCAATATCCAACTTATGGGTACAGACATAGTGCCAAGAGCACATTATATTTTCAAAATGGCCCCAAATTTGACATGAGTAGTTGTCATTGTTTGTGTTATCTGACCAATGTGTTTTATAATGAAGTTAAAAGGTGATCTTCTTCTATGCGTTACAATCATTATTGAACTTTAACCTGTATTAACAGACATTAACCTCTACGTAAAAACTTACTGGTTGTGAAAACTGGCGTTGTAAAGTTGACTGATTTTGCGTTATAATATGATGGCTAGTGAGATTGCCGACTGGACTTTCACTCATATATAACTCTTCTTCACTCAGGGAGACTTCAACTTTAAACACACTGTCATCTACAATACAACCAGACTATGGAAAAGATAGAAACAACTATATTTTACAAGGATAACAACTTAGGTTCAACTTGCTGGTCTTTGGTCAAACCTCTTGACACTGATTTTACAAGAATAACAACTTAGGTTCACAAGGATCCTTTCTACCAGCTGGTCCTTGGTCAAACCTCTTGGTATTGATTTTACAAGGTTAACAACTTAGGTTCACAGTTAAGGATCCTTTCTACCAGCTGGTTCTTGGTCAAACCTCTCGGTATTGATTTCACAAGGATAACAACTTAGGTTCGCAGTTAAGGATCCTTTCTACAAGCTGGTTCTTGGTCAAACCTCTGTCAAACCTCTTGACATTGATTTTACAAGGATAACAACTTAGGTTCACGATTATCCTTTCTACCAGCTGGTCCTTGATCAAACCTCTTGACATTGATTTTACAAGGATAACAACTTAGGTTCACAATGATCCTTTCTACCAGCTGGTCCATGGTCAAACCTCTTTAATCCCTTAAACAGAAATGAAATCTTACCGTCCATGTCGGCTAATTTCATCTGACGTCGATATTGAATACGGAATAAAAACGATTCTAAAACAAACGCTACTATAATATTCATAACAACCTGAAATAAAACAGTTTTGGGGTCAGGTCAACTGGAGATTATGAACTTTGCGGAATCTGTTCAAGTCAATATGAATACATTGTTGATATCAAGAGGTTAACCAATCGGTGTCATTTTATTTACCATATGAGGTTTATCGTAAAATAGGAATGTTGAAATGTGCACGTTAATGACCCCTCGACAATTCAATATTGTTAAAAAGAGTAAACTTATGCCACTAGACTGGTATAATTTCTCACATCGCCGTCTTCATGCAGATGTAAAACTCTATTCATTTCATTTTGATATGTGATGTAAGCAGTGAGGTCTATCGTAAAATGGAAACGTCAAAATAATGCCGAGATCCAAGAATATAAAGTTGAACTTACCATCATAACAATATAAAACAACATAAAATAAACGCGGGTCCATTCACTGACTTTATTAGCGTAACCTTCCTATATAAAAAAATATAAAATCGTGTTAACGAGGCATTATTTTATTTGTAAGTCTTAAAAAACTTTGCTTAAATTTATAAACTTTTAACCCTAGACTGAAATTTTCAACAGAAGAAATATTCTTACCCCAAAATTATTTTAGGTTTGTTGTGCTCTTTTAGTTTGTTGAGGACTTTGGGGATTAAAGCAAAAATAAACGCGTAATTATAGACAAGTATGTCTCCTGCTTATTCCAAATGTTTCAACTAACAACACCAAAACTTGTTTAAACAGAAGATGTGAAAAGAAAGTTTTGACTTACCATGATAATAAACCAATTATTGACTACAGTCAGTTCAAATAACGTCACTGAAATAATAAACAGAGAGTTGAAATGAGTTGATGGACAACTTCTTACAGTGTAAAATGAGGTAAATTTTGAAGAAATTAAGGATCATTTACATAAACAGCCTATGTCCTTTCCAAACGACTTGTTTAGGGCAAAATTTTCTCAGGGCAGCAGCATTAGCCTACTTTGTATCGATTTCCATCTATCATGTGATCTTTTGAAACGCACCGACTGTAGCACACAGGACGGCAGTTTATTGTCCTATCCAATAATCTTAAATTAAAAAAAAAATTCGTAAAATTTCATATACCATAATAAGTCTGCCTCAGGACGCCTATTAAAGGGTTCGAACCTACTAGCGCTGTACTCACCTCCAGATATTAAAATATTATCAAAGTTATTGAGATAATAATACCCCTGGAACCGGGAGTTGTTTTCATATTTATAATAATCACTCACAGTTGTATTTCTGTAATGATAAAAATTATAGATTTTAAAATAAGACAACCATTGGTAATAGTATATCTAGTTAGGAGGTGACTAGCTTACATAATAGACAGAAAGAAACAACTATATTTTACAATGATAACAACTTAGGTTCACAAGTTAAGGATCCTTTCTACCAGCTGGTTCTTGGTCAAACCTTTTGACATTGATCTTTTCCGGATTATCCGTACCCATTTACAGCTGAGTGAACTTGAATTATGAGTGAAGATGACTTATTCAAGGTCATCAGACTTTAACACACTGATCAAGATTGGAACCCACAACCAACATTCAAAGGGGCACAATCTTGATTTTTAGGGGTCGTTTTGGGCCTTTGTTCCATTTAAACAGTCCTCAGAAATACTCAAGCTCTAAGAAAATCGCAAAATACCTTGAAATATACCTCAAAAATTTCACTTTTTAGTTTTCCTCTTACGCGGCTGGTCTTCAGTCAGTCTGAAAATTGTGTGTCCTGTTGACAAAATCTACAATTGTTATTACATGTACTTTCTTTTTGTTTTATCAGTGTGGGCCTGCGCAGTAGTCTATTTATAACTCTTTGATTTTCCAATATGGCGGGACGTTCATAATATCTTAAGACATTATGATTTTCAAACACGGATAAATATGTATACCCATATTGAAGGCTCAAATTTCAAAGGTAAGCTCTGTAGACTACGTCTGATTAGCTAAACAAAAGATTTCATGTGTTTGAGGCTGTCGGATGATTGTCCGAAATGAATCAAGCCTGTGCCCCTTTAAGCGACAAAGCAAATGACGTCATTACAGCAATGACTAAATACAACAGAACTTACTTGCAACAATCTTTAAGGTTGACCCCGAGAAATATCTCCATGCCGATGATAGCAAAGAAATAATAAACTAAAATAATAACGATGGCCAGACTGGTTAATTTATTAAAGAGAACGAACAACGTTCCTAAAACATCGCGATATCTTTTCTTTACTTTAAATAACCTGTAATATATAATATAGATAGGGGGGTGAGGCTCACCGCCAACCACATGGCCTGGGTGGAGATTGGAGATCTCTGAACAGGCTCTGAATGTTCCAATTCTGCCTTCAATCAAACAGTATGAAAGAGGATATGTCAAATTCAACACTTCCCATCTGATTTTCTTCTGCACCATTTTGAATTTTTTCTCTTAACGCATTAAACGCAATCTAAACTCTGTTCCAGCTTGTTGTATTGAACCTTCTGGCATAAATCCCACAAGTGCAGACTTCACCTATGATGATTATACAAGGGAGATAATTTAAACTTACCTGAGCAGACGAAATGGTCTAAGTACAATAACATAGTAAAAACTACTTTCAAATCTCTCGCCCAATACCCCGATAACACTGACTACTGTTACTAGGAAATCAAACCTAAAATATCACATCATATGCTTTACAAAATATCAGGTACAAATATATAGTGTAGCATAGGCTACCTTGTCATCAACAAAAATTGTTTAAATATGACCGGCTGAAACTGTGCAACATTATAGAAACATTGTACGACATTGTACAAATATTGTTACAAACATTATAGAAACATTGTACAGCATTGTAGAAACATTGTACAGCATTGTAGAATCTTGTACAACATTATATAAACATTGTACAGCATTATAGAAACATTGTTCAACATTATAGAAACATTGTACAGCATTATAGAAACATTGTTCAAACATTATAGAAACATTGTACAGCATTATAGAAACATTGTACAACATTATAGAAACATTGTACAACATTATAGAAACATTGTACAACATTATAGAAACATTGTACAACATTATAGAAACATTGTAGAAACATTGTACAACATTATAGAAACATTGTAGAAACATTGTACAACATTATAGAAACATTGTACAACATTGTAGAAACATTGTACAACATTATAGAAACATTGTACAGCATTGTAGAAACATTGTAGAAACATTGTAGAAACATTGTACAGCATTGTAGAAACATTGTACAACATTATAGAAACATTGTACAACATTATAGAAACATTGTACAGCATTATAGAAACATTGTACAACATTATAGAAACATTGTACAGCATTGTAGAAACATTGTACAACATTATAGAAACATTGTACAGCATTATAACATGTAAACATTATATACAACACTTATAGAAACATTGTACAACATTATAGAAACATTGTACATAGAAATTATAGCAGTACAGCTCTGTAGAAACATTGTACAGCATTGTAGAAACATTGTACAACATTATAGAAATATAAAAATACCTACACATCCCAACCAGTGGTAAAATATTCCAGTGGACCTTTTCCTAATAACTTGATTATAACTTCTACAGAATATACTGAAATATAAATATTGATAATAGGTAATTACCACCTAGGGGTACCCTGTATTGTATAGGGTTAATAGCTACTATTAGATTCAAACTTTCAGATAACTAAGTTGTGGGTTATGTTCGGAACACGAGACCACTTTCATTATACACAACCAAACACATCTGGTGAACACTAAAGTGTGAGAACACCTTATAGAGAAGATGATTTAGGCTCAGGTTTTAAAATATTTGATCTGTGAAACTTGTCACTTAAAAAACAATGTTTTGAATCACTGAGCCAATATAAAAAAAAAAAAATAAAAATAACTCACTGCAAACAAAAACTATTGAAGTCCAACTGGCTGTAAAATCGTAACCTTTTAAATCTACGGCGTTCGCTGAAAAAATATCATTTAAACAGTATTTTACTGAAAATAGTCATTGTTAAAAAACAACATTCACTGCCCATGGTTAACTTTATCTAAATAGATTCCTTTATAGGAGGAAAATATTTTAATGGGCAACAGGTTACAGATACGCATACTGTCTTAATGTTTGTGCATGTGCTCATATTTACAAAACAATGACTAAATGTAAAACTCCAATATTAAATTATCTAACAATAGAATGAATCTCTAACTTACCTGAAAGTTGTATTGTTTCAATCAAAATCCACAGAAAATTAGCACCAATCACCAAATCTAAAATTTACAACAACAAATATCAAAATCTTTCTTTCATAAAACTTAAATTTTCACAAACTGTCAAATCTATTAATCTACATGCTTCCCTTGAGGTTTTAAAGTTGACCATACCTCTAATATATTGTAAGAATAGCTGAACTATTGGCCAGTCTGGGAGAGGAAAATAAAACATAAAAAAAATTCAAAACATAAAAAATATTCAAAACATAAAAAATATTCAAAACTTACAAATAAAATAATCAAACCATTTTAAATTTACCAATTTATTGAAAGCTGAAAAAAAAATTTAAAAATTTTTTTTTTTTTCATAAACCTTATTCAATGTAAAATAAAAATAAACACCAAATTTCTTTTTTTATGAATTTTGATTTCTTGATTATTTTGTTTAACAAGTCAACAAGACATACCTCGAAATATTTTATCAAATGGAGGCTTAAAACTGGACGACCAAATCTGATCAGAATATTTCAACTGAAATAGAAATTAGAATAATAATAACTAAGTTTTATAGATAAATAATTACTGAATTTTTTTATTCTGCAACGTTTCAACAAGTATTCTCTTGTTGTTATCAATTAGTTATTGGTCGTATACTATATTATTAGAGTTATTTGGACGCAGAAAGAGAAAATATAGATATGGCATTGAAATGATGGTAGCTGAAAATAGGCACAGCTTTTGAAGCAAGATTACTTCCTCAAACTTTTCAAGGAATATTGTGTCTTAGAATAAACATAAAATATTAAACTTGGTCAATAAGAGTATATATTCACCAGTAGATATACCTGCTGTTATAAATAACATAATATTGTCACCATTTTGTTTTGTACCAAAATGAGAGTTATTTCCCGTTATAAAGGGAGTTAATTTCAAAACAATCCTTCAGACCAGACATTGAATATTTCTGAAAATTAACCATTTTTATGCGGGCTCATTTTTTCTATTTTCTTTTTTCTAAGGGACGAAAAAATTTAGCATGCAGCTGTATTTTGAGGGGAGCAGTGGTATCTGAGAACCAAATATATTTTTTTAGATGGCGTAACAGTGGTATTTCTATATAACTCTACAACTAGCACTATAAGTTTAACGTACCTTCCAATTTAAATTGACCATGTCATAAATACTATAAAACTCTTCTAGACTCAGACTTCCAGTCTTACTAGTATTCAATGATTTGAATATTAAATACGTATCACGTTTACCTGCAAAAATTAATGATATTTTAAATATCAAACCGAGGCAGTGGTTATACAAGGTATCTAAATATTGTCCAATCAAATTTGGCCCTAGAATATTTCTAAGAAATCTCAGCCAATCAAATCAAACCTATCGTTTTAGAAGTTTTGATGCATTCCAGTTATGATGTAGGATAGCAAGCACGCCCTTATCTAATTTTTAAAATAATAAGAAATAGTACATACTTTTAGAGGGGTGATATCTCGACATCATTCCTAGGAAATGTTTCAGTTGAATTTGATTGGAGCTCTGAAAAAACACACGGAAACTATTACTTCTAAATAACATACTAGATAGGAACTTCTAGAACATTTATTACTTTCTACGTTTCTTACACTTTCAAATCCAAACATAATCTCAATCTGTGCCTAGACTGAACCCCACACTTGTTAAAGGGGCACAATCTTGATTTTTAGGGGCTCCTTTTGGGCCTTTGTTACATTTAAACAGTCCTCAGAAATACTCAAGCTCTAAGAAAATCGCAAAATACCTTGAAATATACCTCAAACAAAAAATTTAACTTTTCATTTTTTTTATGTGCTGTACGCGGCTGGTCTTCAGTCAGTCTGAAAATTGTGTGTCCTGTTGACAAAGTCAACAAATGTTATTACTTTCTTTTTGTTTTGTCAGTGTGGGCCTGCGCAGTAGTCAATTTATTACTCTTTGATAATCAAGACGAACCGTTTTCCAATATGGCGGGAAGTTCGTAATATCTTAAGACATTATGATTTTCAAACACGGATAATTATGGATACACATGGATTTGAAGGCTCAAATTTCAAAGGTAAGCTCTGTAGACTATTTCTGATTAGCTAAGCAAAAGATTTCATGTGTTTTAGGATGATTGTCCGAAACAAATCAAGACTGTGCCCCTTTAAGTTCAGGCCCCTTCCTAAGGATATTAAAAGCCTCACCCTACCTGTTTATTGAGAAGAAGTTTGAAAGCATGTTGACAACCCTCACGTTTATGAAAAAATAATTTCTGAAATTTACTTTTTTCTAAATTGGAAAACGTATCGTAAACAACAGCTAGTAACTGAAAATAGAAAATAAAAAATTCTGTTTAACAAAACATCTAAAAGCTATTGAATAATCCAACCATAATTATCAGGGCCCTAAACTGGATTTAAGATTCAGTTTTATTATCCAATAAGATTTCCGAATAAAATTTTATTAAAATTAATATTTCTTGTAGACTTTTTAAAAATATAAAAACTGAAACTTACCAAATTCATGAGAAAATATAATTCTAGGGATAAATAAATGATAAAAAATATAGAGTAAAACATGTTGGCTGAATACGCTGGCATCATGACATCAGGAAAACTGAAACAGGAAATTAAATATAATACAGAACATTGTTTGATAAAGACCAGAGTTACGTCATCGAATTATAGGATAGACAGAACAGTGTGAAACAGAACAGTGTGAAACAGAGCAATGTGTAACAGAGCAATGTGTAATAGAACAACATGTAACAGAACAATGTGTAACAGAGCAATGTATAATAGAACAATGTGTAATAGAACAATGTGTAATAGAACAACATGTAACAGAACAATGTGTAATAGAACAATGTGTAATAGAACAATGTGTAATAGAACAATGTGTAACAGAACAATGTGTAACAGAACATGTGTAATAGAACAATGTATAATAGAACAATGTGTAATAGAACAATGTGTAATAGAACAATGTGTAATAGAACAATGTGTAATAGAACAATGTGTAACAGAACAATGTGTAATAGAACAATGTGTAATAGAACAATGTGTAATAGAACAATGTGTAATAGAACAATGTGTAATAGAACAATGTGTAATAGAACAATGTGTAATAGAACAATGTATAATAGAACAATGTGTAATAGAACAATGTGTAATAGAACAATGTGTAATAGAACAATGTGTAATAGAACAATGTATAATAGAACAATGTGTAATAGAACAATGTATAATAGAACAATGTGTAATAGAACAATGTGTAATAGAACAATGTATAATAGAACAATGTGTAATAGAACAATGTGTAATAGAACAATGTGTAATAGAACAATGTGTAATAGAACAATGTGTAATAGAACAATGTGTAATAGAACAATGTGTAATAGAACAATGTGTAATAAAAACAATGTGTAATAGAACAATGTGTAATAGAACAATGTATAATAGAACAATGTGATAATAGAACAATGTGTAATAGAACAATGTGTAAAAAACAATGTTAATAGAACAATGTATAATAGAACAATGTGTAAAGAACAATGTGTAAAGAACAATGTAACAGAACAATGTGTAACAGAACAATGTGTAATAGAACAATATGTAACAGAACAATGTGATACTTACTTGGCTGTTGTTAACAAAACAAACAAACTAACGAAACTTGTCTCTAAATTGTTGAAATACTGAAATAATAAAACAGTTCACAGAAATTTTAAACCTTGAATAGTTACCTTGATGATTTAACATTCTATTTACCTGATATCACAGATCACAGGTGTAGTCAATTGTTGTCTATTATAGAATCTAGTCATCTAATTATGTACATCTCAAGCCAATAGATCTGTCCATTTGATGCACATGTACTTGTGTATTTTTAGAAAATAGAAGATTGTATGTTTGTCTCTATGGACTGAATGTTAGACAGGACCATGTCCTTGTGTATTGGGCCTGATTCTGACCCATGTAAAATAAAGATTCTATTATTATTATAAAGCCCAACTTAATTTGATATTTTTAATTCAGTATTAACACAGCCATATGCAGTGATTGTCTGACACTGTATTATTAGAAGGGTGGATAATGTACAGACAAGAACTGACCAGAGATAACAAAATATCGACAGTAAAATAGTATAATAGTATAATAGTATAATAGTATACTTACTACATCATTGGGAACTTGAGAAAATAAATAAAAACCTGAAAGGAAAAAGGTGTATTTCAGTTTTTATTAAAAGTATAAAATAGTAAGATTTAGTTACACTGTGATTAAAAAAAAGTAAAAGGTTTATTGTTGATTTTAATACTTATTTCATTTTGATAAACTATGATTGTAATAGTGATATACCACACCCACCCCACCCCCACCTCTAAATATATTAAAGTTTTAAGAAGAGAAAAGGGAAGATAACTCACCAAAAATTGAGAAAATGAGCATAAAGAATATCAATAATATAATCATATCGACAATTGGAGGTAAAGATTGTAACACTTGTCGCGTTATCCTACAAAATAAATATATTTCACAAAATTATTAAATTATAGCTTACAGAGATCAACGTTTGTTCTCAACAACCAAAAATACACCAGAATAAATGCCAAAAACAATTAGCAAAAAAAAAACTAACAAATATTTCAATGTACATTTATAAGAAAATGAGTAATGTTTTAAAAAAAGATAATCAAATTAGCAATGAAAATATCCACAGAGTTAGATTTATCAACTTGTTTGAGAAGACAATAGCCACAGACACTGTCCAGTCTTTAATAAGTTATAAATAAAGACACGAATACTGACCTACGAACTCCGCGACAATAATAGGAATGTATAAGAAATAGAGGTCGTAAAGATCGCGTGACCCGGAAATGATTTGTTTGTCGAATTAACACCACTATTGATTCGATCAACATTATGAATACAGCCATCATCTGAAATAACAAATAACAGACTTTCTGTCGATTGACTGTATTCGCTTGCATACAATAACTATTCTATTATCTATACATATAACAATAACTATTCTATTATCTATACATATAACAATAACTATTCTATTATCTATACATATAACAATAACTATTCTATTATCTATACATATGACAATAACTATTCTATTATCTATACATATAACAATAACTATTCTATTATCTATACATATAACAATAACTATTCTATTATCTATACATATAACAATAACTATATCTATTATCTATACATATAACAATAACTATTCTATTATCTATACATATAACAATAACTATGCTATTATCTATACATATAACAATAACTATTCTATTATCTATACATATAACAATAACTATTCTATTATCTATACATATAACAATAACTATTCTATTATCTATACATATAACAATAACTATTCTATTATCTATACATATAACAATAACTATTCTATTATCTATACATATAACAATAACTATTCTATTATCTATACATATAACAATAACTATTCTATTATCTATACATATAACAATAACTATTCTATTATCTATACATATAACAATAACTATTCTATTATCTATACATATAACAATAACTATTCTATTATCTATACATATACAATAACTATTCTATTATCTATACATATAACAATAACTATTCTATTATCTATACATATAACAATAACTATTCTATTATCTATACATATAACAATAACTATGCTATTATCTATACATATAACAATAACTATTCTATTATCTATACATATAACAATAACTATTCTATTATCTATACATATAACAATAACTATTCTATTATCTATACATATAACAATAACTATTCTATTATCTATACATATAACAATAACTATTCTATTATCTATACAGAAAATTGTCTTATATACCAATAACTTAAGTCATACTCTTCTGCACCTAATGAGCTAATGAAGACAGGCAACACCATGTAGTGCACAACAAGGGAAATTTTGCCATGATAGCAGCATTAGCCTACTCTTTTTGCAATTTCAAACTGTCAAGGGATCTTTAACGTGCACAGCCTGTAGCACACGGGGCCTCGGTTTATTGTCCCATCCCATCAACTAATTATGATGTAGCTCAGTTATTTTTAACATAGATCTCACCTTTATAACTGTACGTTTATGTTTGAAATAAGCCTTCCAACCAACCCATTTAAATCTTATACCAAGTTCTAGACTCAATATTAATAAACATAACATTTCTAGGGAACCATGGATCTATAAAAAACAACATAAATTAAGAGAGAAACAAAATAGATAATAAATAAACAATGATTGAGATGATACACTTATTATAAACACTATTTTTATAACACTCATATAAGGACTATAGGCTTGCACAGAACAGATTCAGTAAAAATGCATTCGTTTATTTCATTATGAAACAGATTTCAATATCCCTATACATAATACTGAATACATATTTTTTTTAAATTTTTAACAAGTTGAGACTTACGCCAACAGGAAGACTGAAGAAAGCGACTGACGGACGTTCACACAGAGCCAGTACAAGGAGCATAATGGCTGCCACCATGTCCAGCAGGTGAAACCACATATTGTGAGCAACTTCGTACGCCGGCAAGGCATTGTGATCTTTAGGATGCGTGTCGAATTTATCATTGTTTTCACCTTCTTGTAAAAATATCGCTGCCTCATGATAGTTGAGCTGCCATTGTCGTTGTTTTCGTCTGGCGTTGATCTCGTCCTCCAGCTCCGTGAGGCTGGCGTTGCCGTTGTTTTCTGTCAGTTCCTCCGTATCGTCATCCTGTATTCTTGTGTTGTTTACCGTGTCAAAATTAATATCGTCTGAACAGAAGAAATATAATGGAGGTTATTTTGCTAATTTGTCTAACTAATTGGGCCAATGAAGAACAGCCATATAGAATTACATGCAGGATTGTAGGTCCTGTGTTTGTTTTTATCTTTGATTCTTTGACTTTTACAACCACCTGTTGTAAGGTGGGGGTGGGGCAGGATGGAACTGAGGACAAAACAAACTTTTCCAACCACCCTATGTTGTGAACATTAGACATTAGGAAATCTTAAGCAGGTGTCAATGACATAAGCTATCGACTTTTCTTCCAAAACAATAATATAAATATAAACCGAAAGTAGGTTAGTTGTCAAAATTAAAATCCTAATAGTTACGATCTTGTGATCAAAATTCATGAAAAGTAAACATTTATTTATAAAAAATCGTCTGCTACACCCGAACACACCAAATTTTAACCCATTCATTCATTTAAAAGCTCACCGGGTCCGATTGAACTTGATCTGGGAGGCCTGCCATTTCCCAGTGTTGCCATTTTATTAAAGCGCCATCTGTAAGTTAACCTTTCACCTTGACCTTGACCTAAGTAGTACCTGACTACAGTGTATGAATTTAGAAATATGAATGTTGAAATTTATAATATTTTAATGTGCATTTCCCAGGTTTTTCTTCACACATAAGATTATTCAATTACGAAATAACATAATTATAGGGTAACTTTGTCTCCTATGATCCAAAAATCCACAACAGTTTGAGAAGGGGTAGGACTACTTGTTGCTATTGGATGGATAACGTAAACAATATCTGCGCACACCGTCTATTGTCACAAACCATAAACAACAAGACAATGTTGTGAACGTTTTTATTGTTTTTTCAAACTAACTGGATTATTGGATGATGATTTATGTTGAGTAGTGGTCAGAAGTAACAGAGACGGTCAAAATGGCGTCGTCAATAACGGAAACGTTACATCATGGGCCTGCTGGCCATACAGAACCAACACTTCACATGAACTTGACCCACAACCAAACTCTAAAACCAGCTCCACCTAATGGACCCCCTCTTCATTCCACCAGAAAAATTAGATTGGATCCCTCAAGAGCTTTGGAACCTTCCAGAAAGAAAATTTCTACCATCGAAGCCCAGAGGGTGATGTCAGTTTTCGAGGAGACCATCAGACGAGTAGAAATTATAACGTTACTTCCACACATCGTAGAAAACTTAGACAGATTCCGAATTTCACTGGGCTCCGATTTAGCAGATTTGCTGCGACATCATCAAGTTATTGAAGAAAGTTATAATGAAATCAGAGCAGAACTGGACAAACATCTAGCCAAACGCACTCCAATGCCGAGTGCCAAATCTAATGTTTCCAGAAAAAGTCAAAGTTCTGCTCAGAATGAAGAAGTTGATGATGATGATGATGATGAAGATGAATTGAAAAGTCCTCCACCATCGCGAGCGTCGAGTGGTCTCAGCAGACGTTCCGAGGATGAAGCAGATGCACAATTGGAAGAAATCATCAGAAATTTATCGCTCGTTGCTCAACAGTTAAGTTTCTCATGTAAAAATATATTACGAGCTTTTCAAGTGAATCCGTCTGCCTGTAATTCTGTTCTGGGTGAATTTCGAGTACGAAATGATACTTGTAACGAGATGGTGGTCTCCATGCAGGAATTACGAGATATTTTAATGGGCAAGTTATTAACCACACCTGAAGAGGAGAAAGAAAGAATGGCGTATTTAACGGAGATTTCACAACGAGAACAATATAACGCTGGGATTATCCAGAAATTAGAGGTAGAATATAAAGCTGGAGTGGAAGATAAGGAGGAAGAAGTAAGACAAATAATTTTATTTACTTATTTTTATTTTTTTTCTTGTTATCCAATTATCGGTACCTGTAGTTTAAAGCTTATTCATATGAACTTTAACACCGCTCTAAAACAAATAAAATCATACATATGACTAACAAATGCTCACACAATCAATAAGCTGATCTATTGTTCTGTGACCTAGGCCAGTGCTTTCATTGAATCTGGTCTCAATACACCCTAACCCAATAATTTTGAAATTTTATTTAAAAGTTCCATTGGTAGGTAGGTCAAAAATGATATAAAGTATTTTTCCAGAATCTAATATCACATACACCAAGTTGGTGTTAATTACATCACAATGGTAGTGCTATCTATGACATCACAATGGTAGTGCTATCTATGACATCACAATGTTAGTGCTATCTATGACATCACAATGTTATCTATGACATCACAAGTGCTATCTATGACATCACAATGTCAGCACTATCTATGACATCACAATGTCAGCACTATCTATGACATCACAATGTCAGCACTATCTATGACATCATTATGTACATCACTATTTCTTATTATGACATCACAATGCAAAGATTAGATCACATTGACTCATAGGTCATAGTTCAAAATTAGATGAACTTTAAACAACTTAATGGCAAAGATCCAGGTCATAAAAGAACAGTCATGTCTGACCTAGTTAACCAAAATCAGGACATGAGGATAATTAGGAGACATTTTAAATTTGGAGATATGACACCATAAAATTCAACCCCTCCACAATGCAGTAACCAGAATATGAGAATGTATGCTAATTCGAATCAAAAAAGATGTCACCTTAACACTCTAAACAGTTCAAATTCTAACTAAATCATTTAGTCTGGTGTTGAAATTTAATAGATTTAAGAATTAGTATCTAGTATTTCTATAACATAAGAATGACGCGATAGTTTCAGATGGGATCCAGGAAACAGTGCCATGAATTTCCATCAAGTTAATTGAAATTGACGTATAATTATTTTGTCAGATCCGCAAGAAGAATGAAGTGATTCGCCGATTACAAGCAGACCTACATCAAATTGAGAAATTTTCAGAAGAACATATCCGTAGGGTGAAGGCCGAGGCAGAGAAACAGGAAACATCCGATGTTAAAAATAGCGAAGGTAAACGTCAGAAATTACAACAAGATATCAACCATCTTCGTACCCAGTTCCAGAGTATGACGGCAGAACATCGCGAGAACGAACAAGAATTAAGAAGGGTAAGTCACTCTCTTCTCTGAATTAATCAGAGTTTTAGAATAGGGATAGTCTGTCTTGGTATAAAAATATAATCTTTTACTGTAATAGTCTATGTCAGCTGAAGCTTTTTATTAAATTCAGAGTAAATGATTTACTACAAACATCAGCTCTTCATATTATCAATTTAGCATCCTTTATTCATGAGGTGTGTAACCCGATTTCTATTGACAATATTTTGTATTCATATAATTATTCATAATATTTTTTACAGAGAAAGTTTAAAGTTGAAACTGAGGTTGAAAATTGGATCCAGAAATTCGATCAGGATATGGGAGAGAGACAGGTTGGTAGAAATTTTATTTCAATTTTGACTTTTTAACCCCTTTAACTGATTTATTCAGAGTTTTCAATCAAGTTCCTTAGGTTTATTAGATTCTATAGAACAGTCAGTTAGAGTGTGAAAATCTGATGACCTTAAATAAGTCATCTTCACTCATAATTCCAGTTCACCCAGCTGTAAATTATTATTATTATTATTATTACACAGTGTTTATAGTGCACTTTTCACAACTGTGTTCAGGGACACTTTACAAATAATGTTAAAAAAAAAATAAAATTAAATGTTGCATGAACAATAAACAAACATATTTGAAAAAAATCTTATAAAAATTAAAAAAAAAAAAAAATTGGTACAGATAATTCGGGAAAGATCAATACCAAGATGTTTCTGATCCTTGAGAACTTAAATGTTATCATTATAAAATATAGTTTGTTTCTGTCTATTATGTAAGCTAGTCACCTCCTAACTAGATATACTTTTAGCAATGATTGCCTTATATTGAATTTAACTAAAGCTATTAAACCAACTAATAAAACAACTCTATCACTTTAATTTACAACATTTCTTCCTTCAGGATGAATACGAAGAGATTGACGAAATTTACACGGAGGAAAAGAAACAACTTCACGAACTGGAAGAAAGATTTAAAACTCTCGAGGCTGAATATAAACAGATTCAGGAAGAGAGACGATTGGCTAGAGAGAGACGCGAGAAGGCAGAACAAGAGATGGCTCGTATGGTACGAGCTTCGACAACCATCCAAGCTTTCTGGAGGTCATTTAAAGTTAGAAAGGCTCTGAAATCTAAGAAGAAAAAGGGTGGTAAGAAAGGCAAGAAGAAGTAGATTATAAGGCTATGAAAATGTGGTTGAATTAATTCTTCAAAAATGCTTTTATGAATTATAATTATTTCAGAAAATATTGGTTTTTATAAATGAGCTATTCTCTATGTCATTAATTTCATGCTTTAAGATTCTAGTGTATTGAATTTTCAAAACTGAAATATACCAACAATGAAGTATATATATTATGTTTTGGAGTACAGGGTCCCTCACTAGTTCTAGCTTGTGATATTTTGGACATATTTTAAATGATTTTACATGTATATTTATCAAAGGAACATTAAATTATTTATTTCTGTTTTTCTCCTTTATTTTTGTACAAAATTATCACTTCATTTTTCTTAATCTACTTTACTAAATACAACTCAATTTCAACCAACTTCTTCAAAAAATCAACTTAACTGAAATTTAGCTCATTGGACATGTCATTCTTAATTTCATAAAACATAGCCAAATTAATATACGTTTAAAGTTTACTGTAGATGTTTGATGATCGGATTGTTTTGTTATTGTGATGTGATGTATAACAAAAGGTTCAAAGAACTAAAGTCCCAATTATGATGAATATAACTAAACATTTATGGCATTGAAATACATTTTACAGTTGGATACTAGTTGAATAGTACTTAGTGTAGTAGTTTTGACATCAACAAAACATCGTTTAAAAAATGTCTGGCTGGGAAAAAAATAAATCAACAGCCCTGGTTCAACATCATATTGAAACACTTTACAAGAAAATAAATCAAACTTTAATACATGATGTTATTTTTAATTAGAAAATAGAATCAAACCAAACACGGGTTTATATTTCAAATTGTTTTCCCCTATTATGGGAATTTGTGATATAAATTTGATGATTCTTATATTTTCTGTGGCAGGTAACGAAGTCCTTCTGAACAAATAATCAAATTATTATGCACTTTTCAACACTTTCATGGGGCACTATTTGATTAATCTCTATTTTTCAATGTATTCAGTATATTTTTCACTTTTGCCGTAAACTTTATCAGCTGGATATTTGAGTCTATTTTGTTCTATTTTATTGAGAACGGCTGTCGAGAGATCCACCTGACATCTATCAGCCAATCGGATCAGGTATACCAAAACGTCACTTAATTCCTGACCAACATGCTCTTTCTCTTTTTCGGTGAATTCTGAAATGGGTAAATTAAATGACTTACTACAAACTTCACTATCAAAACTAATAATTCACAGTAGAGCCATTTGAAAGAATTGGCTGAGAAATATATTTAAACCAACTATATCTATATTATAGAGTTTTGAAATTGGTACACTAAATGACTTATTACATACATCACTATAAAAACTAATAAATCACTAGAGCAACTTAAAAGAATTGGCTGAGAAAAATATTCAAACCAACTATATTTGTATTGTTCTGTGCATCCTGAAATTGGTACACTAAATGACTTATTACATACATCACTATTACAAATTATCTATATCATGTGTATAGACCTCAGTTTTAATTAATTTATTTAATTAATTTTTAATTAACCAACATGCAACAATGTTGATAAAATGATCTCAATTACAATTTAGGACATTTGACAGTTTAAATTATATGAAACAAAAGAACAAATTTAAAAGTTGCTAAGAGACGATGATAATTTTACCTGGTAAGCCTGTCTTAACTTCACCTTTCCATTGACTGAAATCAGAAAATAAAAAATTATTATATAGTAGGTCTACATCAATGTTCCAGATATCCAGTACACATCAGAGCTGTGGTCTCAAAGACTCAATCAGTCAAATATTAATTTCTGTATTTAAAACTTCAGATGTTTTGTAACAAAAGATATTGAATATTTATCAGTAAGCTTGGCATCTGTTTGTTAACTTCACTTAGAATATTTTAGACATTCCTCTATATGAGTTATATTTAAACCACCCAGGTGTCTACCCAATATAGGCAGATATCAAGTTGACGTTTGCCCCCAGCAGATATTGATATCACAGACTAGGTAGTTGTTGGTAGATGACAAGTTAACGTTTGCTTCCAGCTAACTGATATCACAAACTAGGTAGTTGTTGGTACATATCAAGTTAATGTTCACCCCCAGCAGATACTGATATCACAAACTAGGTAGTTGTTGGTACATATCAAGTTAATGTTCACCCCCAGCAGATACTGATATCACAGACTAGGTAGTTGTTGGTAGATGATCAAGTTAATGTTCACCCCCAGCAGATGTTGATATCACAGACTACTACCCAAAATATAGTCTTATATCTAAATATACTCTCTATACCACTCAAAACAAACAAACATTTCTTATACACTTACAATATTTCTGACAACTCTCCTACCTCTCCAACCAGTGCCAGTAAAATATTCCGAGGTGAATGATATTGATTCCAGTCCCTCTCGGCACAGAACTCTTCCTGAATTTTACGACTGGAATAGAAAATGAGGAAATAAAACCTGACCCCTGCCCTTAAAACAGTCTTATAGGGACTGGTTCCTTAAACAATTGACCAATCATACCTTAGTCGGCACTGTTTTAGTTATGCACCTCCCCACTTCACATAAAGCTATCGATTTGAAACTTGGCAGAGAGGTATTTATGTGTACTTGTATGTGTCCTGAACATTCACAGCCAATTTCAGACGATTCCGACCATTTATTCTATTTTTAATTAATTTTTAAAGTGTTGAATTGACTAAAATTTCTTGCGATCAGGAATAGCGCCAAGCTATATCAGTAAAAGTGTTCACAGTTCATTATAGAAATTTGAGCCGTCAAATCCATGTGTGTCCAGAATAACTGAGTGGGAATAATTCTTATTTTTTATAATCCTAATAAGTGATGTTTGTAATAAATAATTTACAGCGGTCTAGCGCTGATTCTTACATTTTCTCCAAAGACAGATCCGTGCTAAATTTAAAACTGTCACCATTCTGTTCACTAACTCCATCTGAAGTTGAATCCATCTTAGATTTCTTTAAAACTGGTTGGTTTTCTAGATTTTGGGCCATTTTTTTTTTTTGGTTTAAATTTAGATTTCTTTGAATTTGATACCCGCGTTGTTTAATTTGTTTACATGTCAGAGTTCAGAGGTCACAGGTCAGATTTCTTAAAACTTGGATTATTAATCAAGAAATGAAATAAATTTACAACAAATTCTCTTTCTTTTAAGCAGAATAGTATTTTCAATTAAAAATCTCATTTTTATTACAATTTTTCGCCCAATTTGTATATAAGAATGAAAACAAAAATATACAATCGTTTCGTTACTTTGTGATAGCAAAATGTACGAAGCCAATAATAAGGTCAAAGGTTATTGTGTTGTTTATATCAGGAAATTGACAGCTGATTGCAAATATTGAGTACAAAGTTCACAGTTTCAACCAATTAAACTTTGATTTTAGTCCAGAAAGTGTGTTTCTAGTCTATGTAGGAGAATGTTCTGTTAGTTAGAATTATCAGACGGATTTCTTTTGGTTCCAATTTCAAGAAAATGGAAGTCAACTTTTGTGAACTGAGACAAAATGGAGCACAACAAAGACAAACTGGTGGTGAAAAAAGACGAAATGTTCACGTCGATGAGAAAATCTGGAGTGAAATAGGTCACATGACGAAAATTATCTCCGAGAATAAACTATTATGTGTGGTTTTGATTTTATTGTTATCAGTATTTACTCCAGTAAGGTAGGTAGACTGTGAGATAATTTTACCCGTCTTCATTAGCCCATAAGGTGCAGAAGAGTAGGACGTAAAACTCCATTCATTTCATTTGAGATAATTTTAGATATAATGGGTAGCCAACATCATGGCTGGAGGATTTAGCTTGTAGCATACCTGTTAAATATTAAGATATTAGGAAAGCATAGGAACAGGTATAGTGAATATCCAGTGACGCTTCCATCCTGACAGACTTGTATTTCAATTCCAGTGAGTGAGTCAGTGGGTTAGGCAGTGCCCAGCCCTCTAGTTCTTCCCCACCCCTCTTCGTCCATGGAGGTTTCTCCTAGTGATCCCCCCCCCTCCTCCATTTTAGAGCTATCTTTGCGTGACAGTTGAGGCTTCTTGAGGATCCATGGTTAAACTTTAAGGTTTCAGCGCCACCACAATACCTGATAGTCTTGTATTTCTATTCCAGTGGTAAACTATGTACTGTATTGAGAAACAAGAAGAAGATAGAGTCCGTGTCGAGGACAGAACCGTGTATTCAGTCCTATCATGCAGCTTGTGGGTGGTTCTCCAGTGAACAGTGTACTTTTTACGAGTAGGTAGTCTTAGAGATAAACCAATTTTCTTTTACAGATTTCAAAATATTGGAATAACACAAGAGAGACATGGTATTCTTACTCTTCTAGACACCTGCTACCACTTTTAATTATAAATATTTACTCACCTATAATTTATATACTTCTTCCTGTTTTATTATTTTCTGATTTGTGAATCAAATATTGTTTTGTTTTTTATAGACACACATACTGTGAGAGGAAATATAACGAAACGAAGTCCTTTTATTCCATAGTTACAGAATGTTGTCCTGGTTACAAACAACTACCAAATAGAACCTGTATTAGTAAGTTAACAGTTGAACATGTTTTCAATATCTATAATAAATTATAAGTCAAGAATCTATACCTAGGTTTGTCATCAATAACACTTACTTCTTCATTGATAAATAACATTAAATAGATTGATAGAACTGTTTCAAATTGGTGACAGTCTTACAATGACATGTTATATGATCAACAGCTAAATTTGCCTCACTGCAAACTTTCTATATTGCTAGTATTGATGATGTATGGTTGTTATATTATAGAGTCAGGAGACGTGGGTGATTTAAACCAGGAAGAGGATGATGGGATACCTCACGGAGTATTTGCCGGTATAGCGTGTGGGGCCGTGTTTATTATATGTGTTACAGTTCTTATTATACTTCATGTAAAGAAAAAGTAAGTTCAGTTATTACACAATGGCTTAAAACATCTTGTAATGCAACCATCCTGTGGAGAAATTGTTTGTGGTCTGGAATTTTTTTTTTTACAGAATGGAGTTACAATATTTTCGTTATTGGGATAACACTTTCTTGGTATAGCACAGATTCTAGTGCTGAAAATTGGCTGAGACCCGAACGGGTTCCGAACCAGCGATCTCAGAGTCAGGCACCTAATCGCCAGCAATACATGTCAACCGTCTAGACCACTCGGCCAATGGACCCTCCACAAAATAGAAGGTCGCGAACCGGTAGACTTTGCTGCGAACATGCATTACCCCTCTGATTATCTGAATGGAGTTATTTCCCTTGAGTTCCAAGTCTTCTATCTTCAATGATAGAAAATCACTATTACCAATAACACTATTATCTCTACACAACAGACTCTGTTGTATATGACATATATAAAAATTAAAAAATATTTAAATTTATTATGTCTGCCAATCTTGTATGTTGTAAGATAGAAACAACTATATTTTACAAGGATAACAACTTAGGTTCACAAGTAAAGGATCCTTTCTACCAGCTGGTCCTTGGTCAAACCTCTTGGTATTGATTTTACAAGGATAACAACTTAGGTTCACAAGGATCCTTTCTACCAGCTGGTCCTTGGTCAAACCTCTTGGTATTGATTTTACAAGGATAACAACTTAGGTTCAAAGGATCCTTTCTACCAGCTGGTCCTTGGTCAAACCTCTTGGTATTGATTTTACAAGGATAACAACTTAGGTTTACATCCTTTCTACCAGCTGGTCCTTGGTCAAACCTCTTGGTATTGATTTTACAAGGATAACAACTTAGGTTTACAAAGGATCCTTTCTACCAGCTAGTTCTTGGTCAAACTTCTTGGTGTTGTTTTTACAAAGATAACAACTTAGGTTCTCAGTTAAGGATCCTTTCTACCAGCTGGTCCTTGGTCAAACTTCTTGGTATTGTTTTTACAAGGATAACAACTAAGGTTCACAAGTCCGCCGTGACAGAGATCCTTTCTACCAACTGGTTCTTGGTTAAACATCTTGGCATTGATCTTTCCCGGATTATCCGTGCCCATTTTTTTTACCCTCTTTTTTATTTTCTTGTTTGTGAAAGAAGTAAAACTCCGTTATTTATTTTCCAGTGAAAAGAAGAAGATTATAATGAATAAAGAAAATATCAAGTATAAAGACCAAAAAGTTCATATGATAAACGTTCACGACCCGACAACGCCGGCAGACGACAGTCAGGATTTACCATCTACTGATTTCTTAACCAAGTCTGATTCGAAATAACTCGAGTTATTTGTGTTCTTACAGGTGGCAGCTTATAAATTGTTTTCATGAATTTTTCTAGAAATTTTGATGGGCGCGCGTCATGAGGGTCGTAACTAGCTCTAAACTTAGAAAATAAAAAAATGGCTGAAGGCAAATTTAACAAATTATTTAGGTCAAGGTTTCTGCACCTCAATCAACCACCAGACCCCAGATTGAAGTCTGACCCTAGTTACGAACTTAGTAACGAAGCCAAGTAACGAACCTGAATTTTTTAGTCACATTAATTTATTTAGATTGGTAGAATGTATTGAAAGCGCGACTGCATTTTAATTACGCAAAAAAGTAGAACATTAATTAGTGATCTGAAAACTTGAATAAAATTATAACTGTCATGAATAAAATATGTCTCAAAAATTAGATTTATCTAATAAGAAAGATAAAGTGAAAGTAGTGACATGACAATGTTCTTGTAGATTACGGAAGTTTGAAATTATCAAACCTAGTAATCTTTCTTATATATCATATCAAATCGTTTTATATTAACAAGTTGATATTTTTTAATTTTATTTCAATATCCTAATGGCTATATTGACCAATCATACCTGAAGTTATGTTTGAAGATGTAAGAAGTTTTGCTAAAGATTTTAATTATTTTCTTGCCAAAATTATCTATAAAAACTTTATTTATTCGTCACTAATATAAGTCTTTCATGGAAATTGTAAAAAGGCACTTATTATATACTGTAGATATTTGTCTATAATATGCATGTTTAAAAGATTAACCGATTTCTCTGGTTATGCGTTTAATATGGAAACAGGCGTTTTCCTTATTTAACAACTTGGCTTTATTTAAATATTGTTGAGTATTAATTAAACCAAGAACTAACGACCTCAACTGCAAAACCATGCATTTTAGTGAACATCAATTTGATAAGAAATTATCTACTTCTGTAAGTGGTGTTCGTATACAGGGAAGTAATACATTTAGACTGATGCTATCTTTAGGTCCCCACGGATAATTTGATGTTTTAGTCCCTCTGTGAAAGCGTCAGAGAAGATTACTTGTATCTTGAGAAGGTACAGCCTAGTGACTAGAAAATACTTTATCCTCCCTTGGACTATGTTAATAATTCTATTGATATTAATAGTACATTATTAAATATACTCTAGTAGGTCAGAGATAGGTATACACGTGCATTTATCAAGAACAGTTTAATATGTTGAGGGTAGATAAGGTTGTATGAGCTAATAGAGACAACTCACCTTTAAAATGAACTTTCCCACAGCTTATAGTAGTATACTTCAGTTTCAAATTAACAAATATTGTATTGACTATTCAAATAAACCCAGCCTATTGCTTTTAAACCTATATGCACGTGCATAAATATAATTGACCTATTTAATCTAGAAGTAAAATTGTGATATAATGTATATAATGATAAGTATATAAGATATTTATAGTTGATCCATCTCAATCCATGTGCAATTCCTTATGAAGTATTCCATAGATATTAAAATATTTATAAATATGTGTGTTTTTTGTGTTTGTGTGGTTTACCCCAACTTTAAAATTTCTTATTTTTGTTTGAATGAAAAATAACGTGTGATCTTCCCACTCCCCCACGACAATTGTATGACCCCCTCAGTCCTATGATTCATGTATACACAATAAATACTTAGGCTTAGTATTTTACCGGACTCATCTTAACTGCGTCCTATACCTTGACTGCAATAGTCACATTCCCTGTATCATGGCAGGTATTAAATGCAGTGTTTTTGATCATTTGAGGTAGCCCTTACTCGTTTTGATTGGATTGTACCCTAACGAATCGGAGGCCTTGACAAAAAGTCGGTAATCAATAAGCCATAATGTTTGCAGCTTTCTGTTTGGCTAAAAGCGCTGGCGTAAAATCCAATCAAATCTCTTCATTCCACGATACAAGACAGATGGCTATTGTAGTCAAGGTATAAGACGGAGTTCGTAATAACTTGACATTGTGAAGATGTATAAGACGGAGTTCGTAATAACTTGACATTGTGAAGATGTATAAGACGCAGTTCGTAATAACTTGACATTGTGAAGATGTATAAGATGAAGTTCGTAATAACTTGACATTGTGAAGATGTATAAGACGCAGTTCGTAATAACTTGACATTGTGAAGATGTATAAGAAGCAGTTCGTAATAACTTGACATTGTGAAGATGAACCGAATTGTAACTGTAAATAACTAGTTATAAAGAAACCAGTTATATGTTGTCGTGGTTACCCTTTCTATAAATAAAAAATATATATTGACACTTTCCTGGTGTTTTGTCTTGTCAATTATCATCTATATACAAAGCGACGGCTATTATACAATAAACACATTTTCAAGAAAGAAAGAAAAAACGTTAGAATACACCCTCTTTGGTCAAAAGCCACTTGAAAATATATTTAGACGTTTAAAAACGTATTATACTTTGCGAACAACCCTTCTGAGACCTTTTTGGAGTAAAGTTGATATCCTTCTGTAGTATTGGGTTATCTACAAAGTTTCAACAATTTACATTGAAATCGGTTGTATGTAGCAAGCCTGAATTTTGAATGCAACGTTTCAACAGATTATATTGGAATCGGCGGCTTAGTGGTAATTTATTCCTCGGTTCTTCACCAGTTTGAGTTAGATAATTTCTGACACAACGTTTCATCAAATTACATTGGATTTTGTTTCATTGTTATTTACTGTGTAAAATAACGTTACATTGGCATCAGCATTGTTTTGGACTGGTACTTCTGAATTGTAACGTAGACAACGGTTCAACAGTTTACAGCGCCATCATCATATTGAACACGACGTTTCAACAGATTACAGTGATTTAAACTGCGGTTTGTGGATTGAACTATTGAAGATGTTCGGTAAGTAAAAAAAAGTTTTTTTCAGTTTCCATGGCGGTTGTGGGTTCTCATCCCGATCAGCGCGTGCAATTCCGATGATATTGGAATATCAGGTTGTAACACATTACTTTATTGTGGTCTTAAATGAATATCTTGCATGGATATTAGTGATCTCCCTTAGGAGATCGGTGGCTACTGGAGCCTTAATAAAGGCGGCCTTAATGGTAATAGGCTACTGTAGCCTTAATAAAGGCGGCCTTAATGGTAATAGGCGGCTACTGTAGCCTTAATAAAGGCGGCCTTAATGGTAATAGGCGGCTACTGGAGCCTTAATAAAGGCGGCCTTAATGGTAATAAGCGTCTATTGGAGCCTTAATAAAGGCGGCCTTAATGGTAATAGGCGGCTACTGGAGCCTTAATAAAGGCGGCCTTAATGGTGATATGCGGCTACTGCAGCCTTAATAAAGGCGGCCTTAATGGTGATATGTGGCTACTGTAGCCTTAATAAAGGCGGCCTTAATGGTAATAGGCGTCTACTGGAGCCTTAATAAAGGCGGCCTTAATGGTGATATGCGGCTACTGGAGCCTTAATAAAGGCGGCCTTAATGGTAATAAGCGTCTATTGGAGCCTTAATAAAGGCGGCCTTAATGGTAATAGGCGGCTACTGCAGCCTTGATAAAGGCGGCCTTAATGGTGGTCTTAATTTCATAGAGTGTGTTTACTCTCCTAATCCAATTCAACCCTTAACTCTTGACCCAAACAGAACACTAATGCCGTTGCCCTGGCAAAAATCCTCCATGGCACCCATCTCCATCAGCCCATTAGGTATAGAAGAGTAGGACGTAAAACTCCATTAATTTCATTTCATTTAAACCGTCACTTTAAAGCGATATGATCCTGGTTATCACCTTTAACCCACACAATACAAAATTTCAGTTCAAAAGAAACAATATGTGAGAACATTCAAATAAAAAAAGTGTAAAGAAATTTGTGTCAAGCGCCATTTTAATAGGATGCATTGTCTGTTGTTGACTTTCTGTCGCCATTAGACATTTGACATTGACAACTGTAGAGGTCACGTCAGGTATAAGGAGGTTTATTTCGTCCACGTGCAACATAAACAACATAATGGATTTGTTCAGAACGTAGTATATTTTCAATTTCTAACACAATTTCAAGGCGTCCTACGTCACGAATGTAACCCTAAGCTGATGCAGCCCCCGTCGTTAGAGTGGGGTCCACGGGGGCTTGGCCCCGGCTGGTGAGATATATTCCCAAGGGGGAGAACCAGGACCAAAAAATTAGGACCCCTGCACCAGTTCAGTCAAGGCGACGGTGCTGAGCTATTGCTGTTTAAAAGGCTCCCGTGAAAATTAAAATGGGAAGAAAGATTTTCTGAAGCCATGAAGGATTGGCAGGGATTGTTTTTTGTCAACATTGTTCGTTGTATTGGCCCATCAGTTGTCTGTAGAGTGTATTGTTATATGAAGAGGGATAGGTCTGCTTGTCATTTTAGTGGTATCTGATATTGACCAATTATCTTGGAATATCACAGCTCCAGTCCATCCCCATCCTCTGATGTATATTGTTTGGATAGGTTCCTCTCTTACAAAATCCGAAAGTCCGTGGTCATCATATTATTCAAGAATTTCCGAAGATAGAGTTATAAATTATAAGCACTGCTCAAATATGTGTACATCTGTTTAGGAATGTTGCTAAAGCAACGTTTGGATAAATATGTTGGATCATGTATTTATCTAAACGTTGCTTTAGTAACATGCTGTTTAGATGAGTTTCGATGTTTTACATATTACGTTGTAAACCTCTATATTGTCCTGTACGACGTCAATGTTGAGGCCCTGCTTAGGGTTCATTCTGAATTCTTAGGAACTGCATTAAAACAAAGAATTCGTGAATTTGAGATTTACAACCCTGCATCCTTTTAGAGAATTGCCATTTCTTGATTATATTTGTTTTTATAATTAATATTATTAATAATTATGGGCCTTTGGTTAATCATATCACCAGCCCTTTCAGAGAGTCCACATACTTGATATCTTTATTAAGTATATTTGTCCCGCAAGGATAATTTCTCTCAAAAATGTTACCCCTACTTGTAAGGTAAGATTAACAAGAGAGGAATTAGATTAAAAACACAACTAAAATGGCGTCGTAGGAATTTAATATCTTGTAATAGTTCACACAAACCAAATATGGCGTGGAAATTGGAAGAATATTTACTTTTTGAGTTTATCCACCCAATTTTAATCACTTATATTCAAACACAGGCCTTCGTCCTCACGATGATAGAACAAACACTTCACTTGTTTCATCCATTCGACATTTTATTCTCGCCACTAGGTGTCATCAGTTCAATGTTGTCACGTTATTCAAAATGGCCGCCATGCTCAAACACCGACGTCTGCTGTGTTTTAATTATTTCGTTTTATTTTGTTTTTGGAATTTATTTACCTCATCGATAGCTCAAGGTATGTTTCGACTTTTAATTCAAGGACGCCTTGTATTTGACTGGTATTTAATTGACTTGGTCTTGGTCTGAAAATTAAAATACAATTCAGATGTTTGAAATATTTTAAAGTTTCTATATATATTCCATATCAGGAGTTGTAACAGCAATATGTGTTGTCATGTGTGACGTGAAGTGATTTTAAGGCAGAGGGGAGGTTAGCTATTTCCCTACGGAGCTGAACAACACCCTCTACCCCCTCTCTACCCTTTCAAATCATCCTATCATATGGCATTTGTCTCATTTTATATATTAAAACAAAACTTGGCCCACCCCAGATTTCGGTATTGCTTATCTTATTCAAAGTTGAGTCCCCGGCAGACAAAATGCCAAACGACACTTCCAGATAAGGAATCGATCAAAACGTTTTCTTTCGTTTTATCGTCTGTAGCCTGTTCAGGTAAAATTTCTTTAAAGAATATGCATAAATCTAGTGTTGATTTTTTACTGAGTAAATTGACTCAATACTCTCATCAATTGTTGAATGGCATACATGTACTTCCGGTTACAAGTGCACGTGTTTATTTAACTATTATCAGGTCAAGGTCATTTGTAAGTGTTGTAAAAGGAATAAATTAGTACCACTTAGTTTGTAGGCTTCTGTAACGAACTAGCTTGTATATTTTACCGTAAGATTTAGTCCAATACATCTGAAACCTTGTTAGTGATACATGGTATGTCCACAATCAAATCAGCGGTTTTAACATTTTTTTACGTCCCTCTTCTGCACCTCTCTGTATGCTACCGACTGTGCACGTTAAAAAATCGACAGTTGGAAATCCCAAAAACAGTCGGCTTATACCACCCTCATTGCACACTGCATGGCGTTGCCTGTCTTCATTAGCCCATTAGGGGCAGAAGAGTGGGACGTGAAACCTTATTCATTTTATTTCTTCTACACCTTGGAGTAAGGAAGACGGGTCGGTGGAAAGAGAACGTGGATACATTTTTTAAAACCCAGTTTTTGAAAAAAAGGTTCTTTTGTACCTGGACCCACTGGGTTAATTCTTTTGTTGTTGGTCTGAATAGAATTCATGTTTCTTTTAAGTGATATTGTCTTCTAAATATTGGTTTTGCCAGTAAAGCAATATGAAGCTTGTAGAGGAAATATTTAGACGACAATGACACTTATTTAAGATATACGAATATCATAGGCTACCAATTCTATGAGACCATGTTTTATGAACAATACACGCAAGATAACTAAATATTGTATAATTTGGATAAAAGAAAACTGAGAAAGAAATAAAGTTCTCTGAACAAACACGGCCAGCTTCATCGCCCTTAAAATAAACGGGAATATTTGAAAAGTTTGATGAAATAAACCGACATTTCTGAATATTATATTGACAATGGACGATTATTACAATTTCAAGTGACCTAACCAGTCTGTGTATTATCTTTATAACGAAAAAGTCAGTTTTTGAAGAAGTTTTATTATATTCAAACTAATTTCGTGACCTCCGATGAATTGGGAGAATCATCTTTGGAATAATGTGCATTATGGACCGTTTGTATAATGTTTTTATATTATGTTTTTTTTTTTACCTCATTGTTCACTGCTAATGTTTTATAGTTGTATTTAAACAGATTACAATATGGCTTACTCTGAATTCTTACTCCTTCATCATTCTTTTCTTCATTACCCCAGAAGATGCAGACAAATTGGACGTAAAACTCCATTCGTTTTATTTCTTTTGTTGGTAGTATTTCATATTTGTATCACAAAATCAACATTATATTTTTAAAAAGATTTCTTAAGTTGGATTTCTATTTTGGAAATTTATTGAATGAAACTACATTCTTTGTGTATCACTGAAACCCTTATTTTGTCATGGAAACTGATCAGGAAACAGGGTGTAAAACTCCATTATTTAAAAGGAAGTAGGGCTAAAGTCAGATTTGATTGTACGGAGGGGCAAGTAATATATCTGAAAGGGCAATCGGGTATGGTCTATTTCAATTAATAAAATTGTTTCGGTTTTCAGAATTTTTTCTAGGGCACAATCAATTTTTTCGTTGGGGCATTCTAGCTTTAAAGACTTGAGATGGTCGAATTCAATTTAGAGGGCGGGGTTAATGTATTATCTCGACCTTCGCCTCGACCCCTCGTCGTCGACAAATGTCTAGCCTAGTTCAGTACCTTTTTACCCACGATGTGACTCAGGATATTATAAAACAAACACTGCAACTCAAAATGGACAAAAATAGAACAAGCCTCAACTCAACAGAACGACATTTAAAAATGTGCATAATTATACTTTTTCAAATGTCTCCGAGGGTAATTTGAAACTGCGACAATGTTTGTTGACCTCTCCCTTGCCAGTTGAAGTTGGGTCAAGAATTCTTCAAAACCTGTTTTTTGGAGAAAAAAACGCAGTTGAGTCATTTAGGATGGAGAGGAATAAAAAGTTCTTTTTACGGTCACGAAATAATATTCTCTGAAACACCACGAGAAGTGTAAATGGTTTGTGGATGTTAAACTGATAATAGCTAATCGTCGTTTCTTATTGCGGATATTAACACCAATTGAAGTTTTGGATAATGTTTTGTTAAAACGGATTATCATCTGACAAAATATTTTCAATTGTTTTTATCCATTCGTTGATGAAGTCAACGTTGAAAGAACATAAACTGTGTTATTTCAACGAACGTTTTTCAACGAAGTATTTTTCATATTTTTATTCGGACTTTCAAAAGAGTTTGACTATACATGTTTATAATTTGAGTTTATAAAACGGAACGTACAACATAAGTCTTTTGTGTCCAGGAGGACACGGAAATATATCTACAACTACTGTGTTTAGTTCATTAATTAGTTTGGTTCATTAATTAGTGAGGTTAATTAGTGTTAATTAAATCCAAAAGAAACATGTCTACATTCGGTAAGGGTCATATACACCAGTCTTCAAATCTATTAGGTTAATAGAGTCACGACTTGTAAGGAATTCTCACTCGCAGTGTACAACCAACCCTAGGTACCACAGTACAGGGATGGGCCTAACCGACCACCCCCACCCCCCAACCACACACACCATTCCTTCTCGACAGTTTGCAGTATTGTTTGTATCACAGAGACAAAAAAAAAAAACAAATTGTTTTTTCTTTTCAGAAAACGAAGATCCGTGTGATTCGGAGGACGCCATTTTGTTACCCAGTTTAAAAACTTGCCTTGTTTACAACAACAGAGCGAAAACATGGGTCGAGGCAGCCCAGGAATGTGAACGCTCGGGAGGAAAACTGTACAGATTAGATGATGGTCGACTTAAGATGGAGAAGAATGTCAGAGATTGTCTGGGTTCTCACCCCCAAGGGAAAGCAGACATGGCTTTTTGGATCGGAGCGATTGGAACCTGGACCCCCCAATGGTTCTGGGTCAATGGTAAGGTATTTTATTTTTTGTTCTTTCCGTGTCTTTTGGAATGAGATTTTTGAGTTTTTGACAAAGTTTTTCACAATCGCAAATACCCCCCCCCCCCCAAATACTACATGTATATTCATCCGCAGGATATGTTTCTGATCCTTGCTCAAACATCCAATTTTTCCTACCCTCAGCCAAATATCTATTCCATGTAATTTTATATTTAAGGTTCGTATTTGAGTCCACTGGACACCTGTGCTTTTAACACTACCGGCCTGACCTCGGTCAACTCCAGAGATATCTGTAGTAAATACCTAAGTATTGATCACTGTGTAGCTACCTGCAGGTCGGAGGGTGCCAAATATTGCGTCGTTACGGTAAGATACATTTCGGCTCTCTTATTCCAACCAATGGCAGCATCAGGTTCCGAGACTGGGGGTACCTATATTGGGCAGGTTAATTTTAATGGGTGACAACTGTTAGTGATTCCAGCATTGCACACTTCGTGGAGACCCATGTTTTACTCAATATAGTGAACACTGCTTTAACCCCGTACCAGTACCTTCTGTTGAATAGTAACTTGTTACCTTTCAACCACCCTAATCTCTACAATAAGTGAACACTGCTTTAACCCTGTACCAGTACTTTTGCTGAATAGTAACTTGTTACCTTTCAACCATCCTAATCTCTACAATTAGTGAACACTGCTTTAACCCTACCAGTACCTTTTGCTGAATAGTAACTTGTTACCTTTCTACCACCCTAATCTCTACAATAAGTGAACACTGCTTTAACCCTGTGCCAGTACCTTCTG
The DNA here is from genome assembly GCA_030562195.1 of Nipponacmea schrenckii. Classification (NCBI taxonomy): domain Eukaryota; kingdom Metazoa; phylum Mollusca; class Gastropoda; family Lottiidae; genus Nipponacmea; species Nipponacmea schrenckii. Next base: position 20,860,580 of record CM060201.1, read on the forward strand.
TTGAATAGTAACTTGGTACCTTTCTACCACCCTAAACTCAATATTGCCACGATTCTGCTTATTTAAAAGCGAATCACCAATTCTAACCCAGTTGATTATTTGTAATGGGTGTCATTCTTTTCACTTTCAGAATCAACAAACGAATCCGTGTTGTTGGTGTAGCAACTATCAACCGGATTATCCCAAAATATGTTCGTCCGAGAGAGTGACGTTTGGTCAGACCGCCCAGAGACCTATTTGGGTTTACAATACATTCTCTCAAACCGGTAAGTTAACAGATGTAGAACTCCAACTAGATATGGCGCCGTGGCCAATTAAAACCAATGGTATTGTTACTTGAGGGGATTGGGCAGTGGGAGGGGGGTAAGGGATGGGGGCAGTGTTGATAGGGTGACCCCTACCAGAAAAGCCGTTGTCATTTTGTAATCTTCCAGTTCAGTACTTCAGTTGAACTAAAAGGTAAGAGCAGGAGACAGAGCCAATTCATTCTATGAGCCCAACCAGAAGCAGGCATGCGAGTAAGAAACAAACTTCCATTCCATACAAAGTCCACAATGATCCTCAATGAGATCTGTATAACTGTATCTGGGAGAATAAAAACATCTCTTCCACGAAATCCAGAATATTTGCTGATGATTTAAGTCTATAGTTCACCTGATGACGACAGTGTAAATTGTTGTGAAACGTTGTGTATTATTGTTATTAAATTGAGGAGTAGTATACAATTAAAACCGTGTTCATTATTCACGTGCTTCCCACACCTCAATGTCGCTTACGGATTTAAATATTTGCTGTCTTTCTAGATCTAGGAATACTCCTGGATTCATCTGAGATCTTCACGACATCAGAAACATTGTGTGGAGTTATAGACCAAAAAACAGCAGTAAGACGAGAACTATCCAGTGAACCCTGTTTTACCAAAAACCCTTTTATTTGTGATCTAGGTAAGACTCAATCTTCAAGTGTTTCTGGTAAAAATCTTTGGAATCCGGAGATCGGAACTGACGGTGGCCCCCCTCATAGAGCTTGTTAACTTTGTTGGGACGACGAAAGCTAAAGTAGATCAATAATACTAGAGTTGTATAGAACTGAATAGGACAGACGCTTTAAGCGTCACAAGCACTATCACCTACTTATTTAGTCCTATCAAGATGACTGCATCAGACCCTTTGATTGGTTAAGACATAACGTCCTTAGGACGAAACTTGGTTAAAAAGTTGTCAGATTACAATTGAGACGAGAATACCCGACAAGAAAAGCTCAGAAAGCCTTTCATAGGTCATATTGCTCACCTGGTATATTTTATGTATTACAGGGACAGCCTTTAGACCCTGTCAACTGTTTATCAATGATCACTGTATGTATATAGGAGAAGAGAAATTAAACTGGCCGGAAGCTCGGTCTGTGTGTCGAAGTATGGGTGGGGATTTAGTCCTCACCGTAAAGGACATTGATGTCACCAACCAGTTTAAATCTACGATAAAAGGCAGTCACTGGGTCGGGGCCACAAATTATTACTGGGATTATGAGCCGTGTAAGTATATAGTCATAGTGTTCAGTCTATCTATCGGGGTTGGGTGTAAGGAACGATAGGACACAACAGGCTGGGGGGTGGGGGGATTTTAGATGGACGAAGATTACTTTTATTCGCTAGCATACAAACCAATCGAATCTCTACATTCATATACTTCCATTATGAGTTTCTCATATTGTCAAGGTATTAGACGTACATGGCATACTGGTAGTTAAGATAATAATACCCCTGTTTCGTGGTTTATGGCGGTGAGTAATGTATTTATTTTAGTGAGTCATGTGTTTATTTCAATGAGTCATGTGTTTATTTCAGTGAGTAATGTGTTTATTTCAGTGAGTAATGTGTTTATTTCAGTGAGTAAAGTGATTCATGTGTTTATTTCAGTGAGTCATGTGTTTATTTCAGTGAGTAATGTGTTTATTTCAGTGAGTAAAGTGATTCATGTGTTTATTTCAGTGAGTCATGTGTTTATTTCAGCGAGTAATGTATTTATTTCAGTGAGTAATATATTTATTTCAGTGAGTAATGTGTTTATTTCAGTGAGTAATGTATTTATTTCAGTGAGTAATGTGTTAAAAAATCCAGTGAGTAATGTGTTTATTCGAGTGAGTAATGCGTTTATTCGAGTGAGTAATGTGTTTATTTCAGTTAGTAATGTATATTTATTCGAGTGAGTAATGTGTTTATTCCAGTGAGTAATGTATTTATTTCAGTAAGTAATGTGTTTGGAGGAAGTCCGGATTACGAGAGTATCGCCTGTGGTCACATGCACAATGACCAGAGTGATGGCGACTGGGAATGGAGTGATGCTAAATGTGATACAACCAAACCATTTGTCTGCCAATATAGTAAGAGTGTTTCCTTTATGAACAGCAAATTCATATCCATTGTAGCTTTCTGTTCTTGTTTGATTTGATTAAGACGGGAAACGTGTGCAATGGGGGAAAACTGTCTACTGAGTTCAGTCTACTCGGTATGAAACTAATGAATGCTGAATGGATAAGGACAATACCTAACAGTGCGGAATGAGGGATTTTAGTCACGTGGCTTGAGTCAATGAGAAAAGTACCCAAACTCTTCACCCAGTTAAATGTTGCTTTTTTTAACGACACACCTTGCTTGATGCTTGATAATCGGAGAAAAATACCTATTATATATATATGCATAACATTACTTTAATAAATAATTAACGACGTTTCGACGATGATACTCTCGTCTTTACCACGCAGATAAATGATCAATCATTATCTCAATGCTCCTATACCTTGACGATTTCCTACTTCTATTTCAGTACCGAAGTCTGATGTAGCGTCAGGGTCAGAACCATTCGCCTGTCCCTGGCCAATACGTGTGGGTAGGACCACTACTCGACGCCCTGTAGATTTGACTACTGGACCCCCTATAGATTTTACTACTGGACCCCTTGTAGATTTTACTACTGGAACGCCTATTGGTGTTTTACCCAATGAAACCGCTGTATCTTTTGTTGGCTCCGGTGGATGTAAGTATTATTGACCCTTGACCTTTATACACGACCTTGAACATTGACATAATGTGAAAATTTGACCTTTTACCCACTCGAATTTCTCAAGCTCAAGTTCTTGTAGATGTAAGCGCTGACTGAATGATTGATATATCTGTATTACCTTGACCCTGGGACTCAATTGACCTTTATCCATTTATTTGACCTTTCATCTATGTGACCTTGACCTTAATGTTTACCAAACAAAATAATAGATAACGTGGTTGAATTCTGGTCAAGGAGATGTTTTTTGTCAATATTTCAGCGACCTTCCCATTAGCTGCTATTATAGCTGCCAGTATTATGGCCCTATTGATTTTAACCTGCGCCATTTTAACTATTGGATTCAGTCGTCGAAGGTAGGTAACTCTGTATAGATCTTGTGTTGTTTTGGTTGGTCACGTTCACTTAGACAAACCATCCAAGATATCTATTGATGAAGACCCTCGTTAATCATCTTGTCCAAACCACGCCCTCATTCGTCAAACTTCCATCAAATAACAACCCGTATTCGAGATACGATCCCTTATAATGCATGAGTTATAAACTTATAAGTGATATTGCAAGAACTACAAATGGGAAGGTGTACATTTATGGTTTCGATACACATTGATTTGGAAAACATGAATATCTTTAAAATTCATTGATAGGTAGAAGCGATCATATAGATTCAAAAGTATTTAACGCAGGACCTTGCCAGAGTTTTACAGTCGTCAAATACTCTATCGAATTCCAATGTCCTATTCTTGAACCCCACACTCTATGTGTATCGTTCTCTTTCCAGGAAAAGGTTTGTCTCCAATATGAGAAAAAGTTTTAAAAGCGATGGATTCTGGGCCATTTCTAAAGCACCGAGACATTACTTCCAGTTGTGGAATACGCCTTATAGTGTTTACTCCGACCGGAAGTCTGACATTGACATCGATTCCTTATCCACGATCCATACCGGCGTCTTTAACGAAGGCAGCATCTCCGGATACGGCTACGGATACGACGAACATGGACGACCTGTTTACATGATGGACGGAGGTGATTACATATACGGCAAGATAAATCGAACGCATAGCGAACGATCGAATATTCAACCCCACGTACTTCGAGATCCAATACAGGAAGTTGACGAAAATGAAGAAACAGAAGTGAAGACGAATCTGACAAACATGTCGTCCATGCATAGTATGACGTCATTGAATCCTAAAGAATACATGACCTTGGCGGCCATGATGAATTTTGGTGACGAACAAATCACTGGAAAATCAACGCTACGGAATCGACCAGAAGTAGCCTTGGTTACTAGCGACGTTGATTTGAACTTCACGGTCAATCATGCCTTGCCCAAGAAAAGAACATTTAGTAACGCTAGTGAACGAACCTTAGAAGAAATTGAATTACCAAGGGGGACAACTGTTGAACTTCCGACTAAAATGAAACAAGAAGATGACGTACTCTACTGATGATATGAACTTGTTTTCGTTGGATATTTAGAAATTGGAGCACAATTCATGACTTTTCATTGTTATATATTATAACCGGAACCGGAAACGATGTTACCATCACGTGACTTTACAACCGGGAGTACCAGCGATATCTGCTGTGCTTGCCATAATATTGTGTTCAATGAATTTAGGCTATGCCTTGTACTCTTGCTTTTTGTTCGTTTTTGTACAGATATATTTTATTTTAAAAAGGCATATAAATCGTCTTGGTCCGTACTTATTATAAAGTAGGCCTTGATATATAGACACTTACCAATACAAAGATGTAAAACTTTAACTATTCGGCTCAGTTTTTAAACAGTTTCTGTAACTGCCCTTGTCTTAACGGAGATAGTCATTATGACACAATACCTTTTTCATCGTCTAGGTGACTCGGACCAAGTGTAAACATTGGGCCAAAAATCAAAACACTTATAGGGCATTCAGATATTTCCCCTTCTGTCGGATGATTTGGGTTATTTTGGAGTTTATATGTATCAGAAACCAGGCATAATCTTTATATCATTCGCAACTAATTGTATTTTTCGGTTTACAGAAAAATCTGCAAATGTGCTCTTTCTTCTCATAGCGTCCCCTTTAGCCTGGATGGTGTAGGGTAGATTTTTACATGTGTGATTTGAACTTTTAAACTTGTAAATTTGAAGTATGTATTGTATCTTCTCTATCTAGTTATATATTGTAAACAATTTGCAGCGTTTCGTTTGGGAGATGTCAAACTGTAAAATGTAAAATATGTATTTTGAATTTTTAGGAATGTGTTGAACCTGTTTGATATTTTATAAACCATGGTATATTATTGTATAATATTTATATTTTGTTCCTGTGTATATTTTTATGTTTACTGTTTATAATATATATGTACATGTATGTAATAAAAACTTATGATATACTAGGGGTGTATCTAGAACATGCCCCTCCCGCCCCCGTCTCTGAAGTCGAAACCAGCATTTCATTTCAATAACATTTCTGATTTCAGTAAGAAGGGAGATAAATCCATTTGTTTTAATTTACTGTCATGTACACAGATGAACTAAATGAGTTTTACGTCCTACTCTTCTGCACTTAAGTATTTTACGAAACGGGCAACACCATGCAGTGTTCAATGGGAAGGACTGCGACATTAGCCTACTCTATTTGTGATTTCCAACTGTCAAAGAACCTTTAACATGTACAGCCTGTAGCACATAGGGTCTCGGTTTATTGCCAAATCCAAACGACTAGACGCTATCTCCCTCCAACCTGTGTCACTGACAAGGGGAAAGAGGAATCCGTTGGCATTATCTTGACATACCCCTTGGACTATCAAGGTTGGTGAACAAGCGTCTAATTCACTGAGCCACCGCGGCTCCCTTTAAGTTAAAAGTCACGAGATAAATCGTCGATCATCGACTTCACGAGATTCACGTGTATCAGTTTGATAGAATGATAGATTGAATATAGAAGAAAAAAATATAACGAATGGGTCTGGTAATCAACGTAATATTCATATCAATTCTCCAATACCTACATGATTCTGACGGACTTGCCGAGTCGGTGACTGTGTCGTGTCCATATTGAGTAAGACCTGACAGCAAGAAGTCGGATATATATATACTATTGAGTAAAAACAATAATAAAAGTAGATAGTTTTACAAGTTGGGCTGAGATGTTTCTGTATCATACGTGCTGAGAAGTGCTCTACCAGTGTAAGGGGTAGGTATTTAAAACAGACGCTAGTCTTGTACTAAATCCAACCGGTATATATTGAACGATTGTTTGGTAATAAGTGAAAATATTCAGTCAATCTATACCAGTAAACGATGTGAAGTCAGAATTTCATGCCCGAGTTGGTCTACTATAAACTGAGGAGTACTCAGTGAGAGTTATTCACACCGTGGACGTTGAACACTGTTCGTATCGCCAGTCTGATATTTCAATGTTTCGTGAATAACTCTGGATCAATCTCGATATATCTTACGTTAAGTGTTTATAATTTTGTCATATTTCTCGCCAATAGATTTAGCTCTTGTTTTAAAAATGGAATATTTGTTTAATATGATGGATTGACTAGAAAACTGAAATTTCCTGTTGTATTGTGAACGCTGTAAAATTTATAGAGTTTGCATCAAGTAAAGTGGATTGGGATAAACGTTGATATGAATTTGATATTCAATTGTAGGCTATGATGGATTATGTGATTTAATACGTTGGGATTAAAGGATTAAACAGGATTATGGCGAACACTTTGTTAATCTTTGGATTATGTCTGATTCACAGAACGTTTACTGAAGGTAAGTCAATTTTATCTCATGGATTAAGATCTGTCTACAACCGTTTGGTCCCAGGGGTTCGGTCCCAGGGCTTCGGCACCAGGGGTTCGGGCCCGGCAGCTAATTCTAGTATCAGGAAGAGCAAGTGTCATTGGTTCTGTTTCTGTGCCGTTGCCTCTACGAATGAGTTGCATAAATGAAATGAATGGAGTTTTATGTCCTACCCCTCCGCGGGTTATGGGCTAATGAAGGTAGACAATGCCAGCGGCCTCACCTGGATAGGTATTTTTAACAATGCAGCTCAAACTCAACTGTAACGCCCTTCAATATGGTTTTAGATGGGCTAGGTGTATAAGCGACTTTAGGGGGAAGTGGCCACATTAAAGATAGCGATATATTCTCCTGTAATATAACTTAAACGTTGTGTTTAGTAATACCCCATAACTACACTACGTTCCTTGAGTTGATAACTCTTGGTGAAACACCCCCTTGTCAATTTTTTAGACCCCTCCATGACCTTCCCCACCCCTATAATCCCCTGGCATGTTACCCTCAGACCCCTGGATTCATGGGGTTTCGGCAAGCACCGAAAAAATACATCTCACTTTCACTCCCCCTACCCTTACCCCGGAGATATTTCTCGATACGCTCATGTAAATATTCCACCGTTTAGTTGACATCATGTTGTAAAACTGGATACATAAAACTCGAAATTGCAAGAATAATCCGATATATTTTGTAAGTTGTATTTTTATAGTTTTCTGAATAGCATATTTGCGTGCAATTTACTATTTTGAAATGTGATTATCTTTGTTGAAAGTTCTCCATTAGTTTAATGAGTTTGTTATAACATCGTAGTTCTGCTTCTTGTTAGAATATAAAGGGGTCGTTACACTTCAGCCATCACCAGTAGCGCTTAATGAAAGCGGTTATAATCTCCGAACGCAACTTATTACTCCGTTGGCCGAATGGTCTAGACGGTTGACATGTATTGCTGGCGATTAAGTGCCGGATTCTGAGATCGCTGGTTCGAAACCCGTTCGGGTCTCAGCCAATTTTTAGCACTAGAATCTATGCTATACCAAGAAAGTGTTATCCCAATATTGTTGCCGCACCACTTATTACTTCGTTGTAAAGGAGAAGCGTTCGAAACTTATAACCACCATTCACAACTTACTGGTGGTCGGTGTAGTGTAATGGCCCCTTTAATAAGATATCACAATCGATAATTAGTTTCTAAATCTAGAGTTCAAACAGCATATATGCATCCGACCCCCCTCCCTCCCCCCTCCTGTGCCCCTTCCTCCGCTCCTCCTTTGCCTATTCCTCTACCACTGAGTGCTATTTTTCCACTCGACTGATGTCAAATCGAATCTGAACGGAATTTTAATCTACTAACTGCTTGGAATCCATTATTTCTGTTTACTGACGGTTTGAGTAGAAAATTGTCATAAATCATTCAGTTTTTATACGGAATTATCTTAGAATTATAGCCTTTCTAAAATACATTAAAATCCGATAATCATCGCAATATGTTTCTTTAACTTCAGTTGATATCACTTACTTCTTGGTATATACCCTAGAATATCGTACATGGAATATACTCTACAATATCGTACATGGAATATACTCTAGAATATCGTACATGGAATATACTCTACAATATCGTACATGGAATATACTCTACAATATCGTACATGGAATATACTCTACAATATCGTACATGGAATATACTCTACAATATCGTACATGGAATATACTCTAGAATATCGTACATGGAATATACTCTAGAATATCGTACATGGAATATACTCTAGAATATCGTACATGGAATATACTCTACAATATCGTACATGGAATATACTCTACAATATCGTACATGGAATATACTCTACAATATCGTACATGGAATATACTCTAGAATATCTTACATGGTATATACTCTAGAATATCGTACATGGAATATACTCTAGAATATCGTACATGGAATATACTCTACAATATCGTACATGGATATACCCTACAATATCGTACATGGAATATACCTAAATATCTTACATGGAATATACCTAGAATATCGTACATAGGAATATACTCTACAACATCGTACATGGAATATACCCTACAATATCGTACATGGAATATACCCTACAATATCGTACATGGAATATACTCTAGAATATCGTACATGGAATATACTCTAGAATATCGTACATGGAATATACTCTACAATATCGTACATGGAATATACTCTACAATATCTTACATGGAATATACTCGAGAATATCGTACATGGAATATACCCTAGAATATCGTACATGGAATATACTCTAGAATATCGTACATGGAATATACTCTACAATATCGTACATGGAATATACTCTACAATATCGTACATGGAATATACTCTACAATATCGTACAATATATCTCAATATCTTAAAGTATTTAAGTGTTGGGTACTTCTAAGAAATAGGTGATGGATATACGTCACTTCCGTTATATCTACAACTCCTTTCATTTTTGCTTACACAAAATATAAAAGTAACTATAAAGTTTCTATTTAGGATATGAAATGATATAGATGGACATAGGTGCTTGATACCATGACGTCACTTCCGTTGTATCACCCGCTATCTTTTTTACTCAACCTCGCTTCGCACAAATATAACATAAAAAAGTTGCTTTTAAGATAATGAAATACTTATGTAATAGGTTCTAGAAAATAAATTGTGTATCAAAAGTTCTAGCTTTTGATTATAATGTACGAGAATACTTATTGAAATACTATAAATAAAAATAGTTGTAATCTATTAAGCTTTTACTATGTTATATATTAATGATGAAAATATTATTAAACGTAGCAGATATCCTGTTGGAATCTATAAAGTCTATTCGTATCTGATCCGTTTTATATTTAAAGAATACTTTGAAACTGCGTATAAATAAACAATAGTTGTAATCTATAGATTCTACTGTGTTTATAAATGATAAGAGAATACTTATTGAAACGTAGCAGTATAAATAAACAATAGTTGTAATCTATAAAGACTTCTACTGTGTTATATATATAATGATAAGAGAATACTTATTGAAACGTAGCAGTATTAATAAACAATAGTTGTAATCTATAAAGACTTCTACTGTGTTATATATATAATGATAAGAGAATACTTATTGAAACGTAGCAGTATAAATAAACAATAGTTGTAATCCATAAAGTTTTCATCTGTGTTACATTCTGTGTACAGTAATGGAAATAAACCGTACTGGCCTCCGTTTCACTAAGGTGCGTAAGTATTTGCGTAAGTACAAACTTCGCCTTTATGTGAAACGCAATTTTAACCTATGCCGACGTATTTAAATGAAACTGGCGCCTGAAAACTTAATTCTTGACGAAACGATGGTACTCGCTAGTGACTTTTTCTCATGAATGAAGTTAAATAAAATACCTATTCCGCTTAACACTTTTTGAAGTGCATTTGAATTAAATATAATTGTTAGTTTTAATGTGCACGTCTAAAATACACTTTAACCATTGTTTTTGCCTCATCTACTTTAGGTATTCATGGGCATTCGAGTAGTGTCCTTAACTGCCCCCCCCCCCTCGGGAAAAAAACCCCCAAAACCTCTTGACATTTGAATAATCTATACATTTTCTCCTAATTCTTGGTTGATCACGTTTAACAAACTTCATCATCGACTGTCAAATGACATAATTGAATTTAGACCGTGTTCAAGTATTCGACTTTTGGCTCGTCAGTGCCTCGGGTTCGAATTATAATTGAAGGAAACCTAACAAGGGTTGACCCTTTGACCCGTTATTAGTAGAACATTCGAAACTAACATGTTCCGCTTAACAATCAATAGATGGGCCTACTGTTTCTAAGATAGCGGATTAGTCATTTCGGCTTAGAGAATCATTACATTTCCCCCCCCCCCTCAACCACTCCCCAATTTTTCCTGTCCCTGTCCCCACACAGCAGTTCACATTTAGTGAATTTCTGTTCTAAGAATGATAGGAAATAGGAAGCGTACTTTTATAAAAAAAAATACAAGATGGCGAATGAGTTTTTGATTGTTTCTATCTATAGAGCAATGGCAGAATGATTAATATTCGCCTCCTTACCCCACCACCTTTTTCACGGCCCAACCTTCCTTTTTTTGCGACCCCGCCTTCCTTTTTTGCGACCCCGCCTTCGTTTTTATGGCCGCGCCTTTCTTGTTAGAAGTCCCTAAATCTTGGTGAATTTCTGAAACGCAACAATCATAGGAAATAGTTACTGACGTCTGAATGAACGTTTTATGAATAATTCAAAATGGCGGGTCGTAAACTGATTGATCGAATGCTTATCTTGAAAACAATAAAAACTGTTACTTCAAACGATACTGTTTAGTTAACTTAAAGATTGCGTCCCATTCTCTGTGTCAATTTCTCACACCCGCTCTAGTAGCTGTATACAATTTGGAATCTTAATCAGTATCTGAGCTCCGATTTAAAAATAAAAACACTTGACTTCCGGTTTGCATTATGGAAACTTTTTTCAGTTATTTCAAAATGACATCTCACTTTGTGCGACAGCTCGGTAGACTTACAATAGTAGTCATAGGATATTTGCGAAAAACAAATCAATTCTTAGGTCACTTCCGAATGACTTTGTGAAATTTTGTGTGTGACGTAAAGATATTTTTTTCTACTTCAAGTGACATAGCATTCTGAATTCTGACCAAAATTAAAAATACACAGTCATCCAACTATTAACTAGTGAATGTCTAAACAAAGCCCAATACAAGAGGGTGTAAAACTCCTCTCTATTTCTAACTAGAGTATAATTGTAAAGATAAACAGTAGATAGACCAGATTCTACTCTCTCGGTGGAATGATTCAATTTCTTTTATCATATGACAATCTGTTGATGAGCTTACATCGAATATAACTCCATTTCTATCCTCCGAATAAATCTCCATTTTTTTCTATTTCGTTTCCGTACATTGATTGTAAAGAGTTTTCTATCTCTTACGATTTTATATTATATAAGCATTTTTTTCGATAGAGATGTCATCAAACGCTTAGTTCAGGCGGAATAACAGGAACCACAGATGTCTGCTTGAAAAAGGGAATGGTGAAAATTGATACACATAATATTTTAGTGATCTGTAACACTTCAACTTGAGACAAAATCGTACAAAAAGCACATATTCATTTATTTTTAAACTATTTTCTTGTCCCCCAAGTGGATACCTACTTTAAGGTACGGTACCATAGTACCTCTTATAAAAGATACTGAACCCTGTTTCTGTAAATACACTATTTGTATGTAAGAACTGAACCAGCTCGTCACTAGAATATAAATGGTGGAGATTTTGTGGGTAAATAATGACTGTTTGTCTGAAGGGTTTGTTTCACCATTGATCTATCAGTGTTTTTTACAATCAGTTTAACGGCTTCCTACCGATTAGCAATAAGCTTTAGACGGTATTATCATTGGCTTTATTGACGTTTTAGCTCCGATATTATTCGTATAGGCAGTGTAAAGATTAGCAACTCCTCATATCACTCTACAATTGGGATTATCATGTGTTATAAGAAATAAAACTTCGGATATTTGAGCCCCTAAAGGTCTGGTATGGGTGGTGGAAAGTGCGTGGGTAAACGTCCCAGCTTTGGTGAAGTCTCATTTCCAGTATGTAGACCACAATGCCAAACTATTACATACTTCGTCTAATACCTTGAATACAATAGTCACCTTTCTTGTATCACATCTCCACCATGTATAAGATGAAGTTTGTAATAGCTTGACATTGTGAAGATGTAATAGGCTACAAGAAAGGTGGCTATTGTAGTCAAGGTATAAGATGAAGTTTGTAATAGCTTGACATTGTGAAGATGTATAAGATGAAGTTTTTAATAGGTTGACATTGTGAAGATGTATAAGATGAAGTTTGTAATAGTTTGACATTGTGAAGATATATAAGATGAAGTTAGTAATAGCTTGACATTGTGAAGATGTATAAGATGAAGTTAGTAATAGCTTGACATTGTGAAGATGTATAAGATGAAGTTAGTAATAGCTTGACATTGTGAAGATGTTATAGGCTACAAGAAAGGTGGCTATTGTAGTCAACGTATAAGATGCAGTTTGTAATAGCTTGACATTGTGAAGATGTATAAGATGAAGTTTATAATAGCTTGACATTGTGAAGATGTATAAGATGAAGTTTGTAATAACTTGACATTGTGAAGATGTATAAGATGAAGTTTGTAATAGCTTGACATTGTGAAGATGTATAAGATGAAGTTTATAATAACTTGACATTGTGAAGATGGTGACTGTGTAAGGATTGTAATTTTAAGTTATCTTTAACATAAACCTGATCAAATTGGTCCTGTCAAAACAAAACGAAGAAAACAGAATGTTTTTAATTGAGTTAATTGTCTGTTCTGGAAAACTTAAAACTGTCAATTTATAAAACAGATTGTTTAAACAGGTCGTATACTCGCTATAACTTGGTCTTTCTTACCATTTTAGATCCATTTTATGTTGTTTTTTGAGTTTTTTTTAATTCTAATTAAGCTTTGACTTGTGAAAAGCCATACAATTTGTTTTCGGAAGTTGATTTCAAGAACTTTGAAGATCCCCTTCGCTAGACCCTTACTAAAGTTTCTAAATTTAAAAAATTATAAATCATCAAATAATCAAACAGATTTATACATTGTAGGCTTAACAAGCTTATTTTTCCAAAAACTGAAAAAAGGTTCAGAAAAAAATTTGCTTGGTGACGAATTTAAGATTAGGCGACGTCATAATCTGAACTTGACGTCATGGCTTCTTCAGAAATTGCAGGCAGTTTGCTTTCAGAAAGCAAAATTTAGAATTTTGCTCTCAGATGTAAGACATTGGTTAAAGTATGTAGTTTTTGATGGAAAATGAAGCATTGTGTGAAATTCAAACAAATTTTTAATCTATGGATTGTAGGCCTAATTCTTTTCACCAGGCATGGAGCCAGTCTGAAAGTGAAACTGAAGAAAGGTAGGTCAGTCTTTTCCTCCTGTTCTGTAGTCCACCCAGATGTAATGGCTAGGATATGGGATAATCGGTTTTCAAGGAATGGTAGCCGAGTTGAAAGATCAATACCAAGAGGTTTGACCAAGGACCAGTTTGTAGAAAGGATCCTTGTGAACCTAAGTTGTTATCCTTGTAAAATCAATACCAAGAGGTTTGACCAAGGACCAGCTGGTAGAAAGGATCTTGTGAACCTAAGTTGTTATCCTTGTAAAATCAATACCAAGAGGTTTGACCAAGGACCAGCTGGTAGAAAGGATCCTTGTGAACCTAAGTTGTTATCCTTGTAAAATCAATACCAAGAGGTTTGACCAAGGACCAGCTGGTAGAAAGGATCTTGTGAACCTAAGTTGTTCTTTTTGTTACATTTAGCCTAGTTGTTTCTTTCTTATTATTGAAATGGAATGAAATGAAATAAATTTGTATATCCTAGATCTACTGTTCTGTATCTATTTGGACAGGGATTGTGTTATTTATTTAAAGGTACCGTAGGCTATAAGTAGGTATAAGTTAGAATATAGAAATTATTGAAAATAAACAATCTATTAATAAACACGATATAAAAACGAATAACGATATTTCCATCCAAGTATTAAAACAGAAAGTAATTTGTTAAAAGCTGAAATTGAATATCGCGTGTCGATATGTGAAATCAATATTTGAAATGACATTTTACGGATTGACTGAGGAGTTGGAAGCTATTACGGATTGAGTGAGGAATATGAAGTAATGTATAATTTATTAACAGTGTTTGTTTTTTGTCAAGAGCCAAGTTGAATAGAAGATATTGAGATGTAATTAAGAGCAAGTGGAAAAGATATCGTGTTTTTACTTTGATCACGTTTTGTCAAACCATTTTCATTTTTAACATTCGAAACACGCGAGTCATAAATCAGACGAAAGTTCTTTGATGGTTATAGATAGTGTCTTGTTGATTTGACATGTTTTATGTTTTGGTTGCTCTGGTTTTATAGATTATCGAACAGTTAGAATCTAGTGATGATTTACGAGGATGATGTAAAATGTGAGATCATCTTGTTTGGTGAATTTGAGGTTCGGAATAGAAAGTCTAGCTGTGAGATATTCTTGTTTGGTGAATTTGAGGTTCGGAATAGAAAGTCTAGCTGGTGAGATATTCTTGTTTGGTGAATTTGAGGTTCCGAATAGAAAGTCTAGCTGTGAGATATTCTTGTTTGGTGAATTTGAGGTTCGGAATAGAAAGTCTAGCTGGTGAGATATTCTTGTTTGGTGAATTTGAGGTTCGGAATAGAAAGTCTAGCTGTGAGATATTCTTGTTTGGTGAATTTGAGGTTCGGAATAGAAAGTCTAGCTGTGAGATATTCTTGTTTGGTGAATTTGAGGTTCCGAATAGAAAGTCTAGCTGGTGAGATATTCTTATTTGGTGAATTTGAGGTTCCGAATAGAAAGTCTAGCTGTGAGATATTCTTGTTTGGTGAATTTGAGGTTCGGAATAGAGAGTCTAGCTGTGAGATATTCTTGTTTGGTGAATTTGAGGTTCGGAATAGAAAGTCTAGCTGGTGAGATATTCTTGTTTGGTGAATTTGAGGTTCGGAATAAAAAGTCTAACTGGTGAGATAATCTTGTTTGGTGAATTTGAGGTTCGGAATAAAAAGTCTAGCTGCGAGATATTCTTGTTTGGTGAATTTGAGGTTCGGAATAGAAAGTCTAGCTGGTGAGATATTCTTGTTTGGTGAATTTGAGGTTCGGAATAGAAAGTCTAGCTGGTGAGATATTCTTGTTTGGTGAATTTGAGGTTCCGAATAGAAAGTCTAGCTGGTGAGATATTCTTGTTTGGTGAATTTGAGGTTCCGAATAGAAAGTCTAGCTGGTGAGATATTCTTGTTTGGTGAATTTGAGGTTCGGAATAGAAAGTCTAGCTGGTGAGATATTCTTATTTGGTGAATTTGAGGTTCGGAATAGAAAGTCTAGCTGTGAGATATTCTTGTTTGGTGAGTTTGAGGTTCGGAATAGAAAGTCTAGCTGGTGAGATATTCTTGTTTGGTGAATTTGAGGTTCGGAATAGAAAGTCTAGCTGTGAGATATTCTTGTTTGGTGAATTTGAGGTTCGGAATAGAAAGTCTAGCTGTGAGATATTCTTGTTTGGTGAATTTGAGGTTCGGAATAAAAAGTCTAGCTGGTGAGATATTCTTGTTTGGTGAATTTGAGGTTCGGAATAGAAAGTCTAGCTGGTGAGATATTCTTGTTTGGTGAATTTGAGGTTCGGAATAGAAAGTCTAGCTGTGAGATATTCTTGTTTGGTGAATTTGAGGTTCGGAATAGAAAGTCTAGCTGTGAGATATTCTTGTTTGGTGAATTTGAGGTTCGGAATAAAAAGTCTAGCTGGTGAGATATTCTTGTTTGGTGAATTTGAGGTTCGGAATAGAAAGTCTAGCTGGTGAGATATTCTTGTTTGGTGAATTTGAGGTTCGGAATAGAAAGTCTAGCTGTGAGATATTCTTGTTTGGTGAATTTGAGGTTCGGAATAGAAAGTCTAGCTGGTGAGATATTCTTGTTTGGTGAATTTGAGGTTCGGAATAGAAAGTCTAGCTGTGAGATATTCTTGTTTGGTGAATTTGAGGTTCGGAATAGAAAGTCTAGCTGTGAGATATTCTTGTTTGGTGAATTTGAGGTTCGGAATAGAAAGTCTAGCTGGTGAGATATTCTTATTTGGTGAATTTGAGGTTCGGAATAGAAAGTCTAGCTGTGAGATATTCTTGTTTGGTGAATTTGAGGTTCGGAATAGAAAGTCTAGCTGGTGAGATATTCTTGTTTGGTGAATTTGAGGTTCGGAATAGAAAGTCTAGCTGTGAGATATTCTTGTTTGGTGAATTTGAGGTTCGGAATAGAAAGTCTAGCTGTGAGATATTCTTGTTTGGTGAATTTGAGGTTCGGAATAGAAAGTCTAGCTGTGAGATAATCTTGTTTGGTGAATTTGAGGTTCGGAATAAAAAGTCTAGCTGGTGAGATATTCTTGTTTGGTGAATTTGAGGTTCGGAATAAAAAGTCTAGCTGGTGAGATATTCTTGTTTGGTGAATTTGAGTTTCAGAATAAAACAAAATTTAGCTTGTTAGGCAGGGCATCCACCCCCCCTCCCCCTCCCCTTCCAAAACACTCGATGATACACTGCAACTAGGGTTGAGTTTTTCGTTTTGAAGGAATAAAGAAGCTTATTAAGCTGGTTCGATTCATGTATTCCCTCGTTGTAAAAGATAATATTGACAATACCCTATTACTTGGCAATGAATGTATTGGGCTGTCTTAAATATACCATTCTTTCTTACCACGATTCTCTACAAGATTTTAATTATGAGATCGTCAAGAAGTTGATGAGAAGTAAATACTAGCAGGTGACCTTGGAGTTAGAAACAGATATGTCAATAAAACTTGATCAATTTTCAGTCATGATGTAAACAATGACATGATATCTGTGTATTATATCATCCATCTCTGTTCTGTTGACTTTAGTTCGTGGACCAATCGACTTAAATGACTTGATGTAGCCTACTTCCGTTTTCAACCAGTGTCTAAACCATCACATAAATGAGGGTATCTTCCATCCTCCGTCAGCGAAGAATTGGGAGGCTTCGTCACCTTTCAGCCTCCGCTGTTTCCCCTTGTCAGTATGTCAAGTTAGTGATGTAGGTCGTTGAGATGACAGACCGTACACGTTACAGATACCTCGACTGGATGATGCGGAAAAGAGTAGGCTAATACAGGTGTCTTGGTAAAATATCCCTTATCGCACACTGCATGGCGTTCCCCATCATCATTAATTAATTAGGTGCAGAAACGTTGGACGTAAAACTCCGTTCATTTTATTTTCCTCCACCCCCCCCCCCACTCACTTCTCCTGTCATATTAATTAGCAGGTTTATCAATATATTATTGACAATCTGGGCAGATATTATGTCAATTCTACGCAAGGTACTTGACATGATGGCATTCTGCTTCTTAATTTCTGTCAATAGAATTTGATACGTTTCATTATCTGTCAGTCTTCGGTAAAGGTTCCCTCACACCATCGCGATCGCCAGTTGTATATGGTAGCGCTAAACAGCTTCTACATGTAACTGGAAATGAAATGAATGGAGTTTTACGTCCTGTTTTCTACATTTAATGGGATAATGAAGAGCGGCAACGCCATGCATGGTGTAAGATATACAGAAATAAAATGAATAGAGTTTTACGTCCTACTCCTCTACACCTAATGGACTAATGAAGACAGTTTTTTAAGGCCGACTCAGCTTCTAAATGAATTTTAACACTTTCTAATCACTTTACAACAAGTTTGATATTCTCCTGTTAAAAACTAATTCCTGATCTTCACTACCTGTTTTTATTCTCATTTTACAAATTAATTATGTTTCTATGGTAACGTTTTAAAATTAAATAATTCCGAATGTCAAGATTATGTAAGTAAGTTTGATTTGAAACAGAAGTTTTTTCTTCTCAATTATTATAATTCTATTTTTTTACAAAATTGGTGGGCGGATTCTTATGGTTCTAACGAATATATCAAAGAATGCTACAGAAGTTGATGGTGACCCCAGACTCTTAGGGTGCTAGGTGGTCAGGTCAAATCTGAAAACATCTCCAATTATTCATCAAGGTTTCGACTAAATGACCAAAGGTATCTTATTGCTCTACACATCTTATTAATCAGATGTTTGTTAGCCGGATGGATGGACATGTTTTTTACAGTTTGTAATAAGTCATTGATCACTTTCCCCATCCCATAATATTACTGCCTGGTGCCTGACCCACATCTAGAATCGACTTCTGTATCCCTACATCTGTTTTATTACAGACCATTACAGATCTATCATCAAGATCAAATAAATCAATATCAATCATGTTCTCGCTACGATTCTATCATACTAACAAATCTTATCAACCTTCGACATCTTAGCATCATAATTTTAGACATTCTGTCATGGGTTAATCCAATTGGTGACGTCATGTTCATAATCATTCTGAAATTGGATAATCCAGTCGGTGACGTCACATCCATAATCATTCTGAAATTGGATAATCATCATGATAAATGACGTCATGCCAATCCGCCAATCTCGTACAGTATCACAATCAGTTGTATAAAAAGTTCTTCCTTTTAAAAAAGTCTTTCAGGGGATTGTGGCTCTTAGAAATGGTAATTTCACGACAGAAAAACAACATACATTTTAAAATTGCTACAGTTTTTGTCGTTGGTCATCAATCTACTCTTAACAAAATCCTCTCAAAGCTTTTTTTTCCAATTCCAAGCGAGTCATTGCCTCTTTAAGTTTTAATCTGACATCAATTTACAACTGTTTGTTTTTATCAGAATACTTAAAGTAGCTATTTCCTTTTCTGATTGCAGTCGATTGACTTCTTATTTCTTTTTATCGATCTTACTTAGATATAGCCACTTTAAATAACCATATTTCACAAACAGCTGATTTCGGCTTCTTTCATCTTAAAATAAATCTAAAAATCTAATTTTGATCGTGAATCGTTTAACTCACATCTCTAAATATCCGAGTAAGAAGTCGGCAAATATTTGAATATTGAAATAACCATCGCTTTAAAGTCGTTTGATGAATAGAATAACTAAATGAGTCCATCCCTTTAAAATGGACGAGATGGCAAGATGGGGTACTTCCCAGTCACTTGATGCTGAACGAAGAATGAATCCTGATATTCTTATAGAATGGAACTAGGCATAAATTGGTAAATATATTTGTTTGAGAATCAATCGCAAACGGTTCTGATTTATAATCCGAATATCAATTCCTGGCCTTTACGTTAAATTGAAAATAATCTCAAATCTGTTACCAAAATCTGGAAAAGAAAGTTACCCCTGAAAATTTCAACGCTCACACCTTAAGTCGCTGAGAAAATTGCTAACCAATTTCAAAAACCCAATGGATTGTTTAAGACGTCCTTGTCTTCTGGAAAAACAAGTCTTTTGGTCTGAGTATTCACCCTTCTGTATATTTAGGGTGGACAAGGTTTCAGTATGGTCCCCCTTTGTCAGTGATGAAGGTCGCAGGGACTGACATGGAAAAAGCGTCTAGTCGTTCGGATGGGACAATAAACCGAGGCTCTGTATGCTACAGGCGGTAAGCATACACATCAAAGATTCCTAGAGTATTGGAAATCACAAAATGAGTGGGCTAATGTCACTGTCCTGGCAAAATTTCCTCATTGCACACTGCGTGGCGTTACCTGTCTTCATTAGCCTATAAGTGCCAAGGAGTGGGATGTAAAACTCCATTCATTTCATTTCATTTTGATGGTGGACAATGGAGTTCCAAGAACCATTTCTTGTTTTTTGAGACCCTTGTAGACGTTTCTAGATTAAAGTCATCGACTGTTTAACCTTTAAGATATATTTGTGAAGAAAATAGAACAATACCGACCAATTCATGATGTATCACGTCTAGAATGACACTGAGTTGTCTCCCCTTGTTATTGACAACCAGACGACAGGCAAATTAGCCCGCCAAAAATCAATTTGTCGTCTGCAATTAGAATGATTATTAACACTTGACAGACTTGAAGGTTAAAAGTCTCGAGATGGGCGAGTTGAAATAGTCTTGATGTCTGAGAAGTTGTTTTACTGAGAAAATGTCGTAATCTATTTTAGCTGAGTTGACAAGATGAAATCCCGACCAGGATGTCAATTTTTCATTAAACTTTTTCTTCGGTTTATCGATTTGAAGATTTTGATGTATAGGTAAGTCCACTGATGGGTATATACTGTTATTGTCCAAATTTGAGTGAACTTAAAATTTTATGTTCGTTCTAACGCCTATTATCCCTTTAAGATATATTTGTGAAGAAAATAGAACAATACCGACCAATTCATAATGTATCACGTCTAGGTTGACACTGAGTTGTCTCCCCTTGTTATTGACAACCAGACGACAGGCAAATTAGCCCGCCAAAAATCAATTTGTCGTCTGCAATTAGAATGATTATTAACACTTGACAGACTTGAAGGTTAAAAGTCTCGAGATGGGCGAGTTGAAATAGTCCTGATGTCTGAGAAGTTGTTTTACTGAGAAAATGTCGTAATCTATTTTAGCTGAGTTGACAAGATGAAATCCCGACCACGTGTTATCTTCTCATATCAAACTTTTTACAAACTTCGTCTTATACCTTGAAGTTCGTAATAGCTTGTCATTGTGAAAATGGCCGGATGCGAGCGAGATGAAACTAGTATTTGGGATGAACTGCAGCCCATTCTCAGATTTCCTTCTTTTCACTGTCTAATCTACTTTAAACTTTAATTCAGGATATTAGACTTTATGGCGTTTTCACTCACCCAGAAAAAAGACACCAAAACAAATATCTGGGTATGAACTTTAATCAACGCTCTTTCTTACATTGAAATAAATTATTTAATTACTTACTCGCTGTTCCCAACTGGACACGAACTGTTATGCAATACCGAATAGCTATTTATATATTATTTAATGTTTATATTTCGTGTTATATCGATATTTATAATAACGGTTAATAATAACAAATTTACACAGATTATCAGGCTATCGTCTGCTCCAACAGGAAATAAGTCCAGAATATCACGTCTGTAATTTTATCGTCGCGACCAGAAATTATAAAATAATAATAAACAGACTTCTGGAAATGAGCAATTTCTTATAACATTGTTTAGATAGTTTCTAGTTTCCAATCTTTGATTAGGTTCTGTTTCAAAAGGTCAAAGATAATGGGGAGGTTGTAGTGTTGCCTCGCCCCTAGGGATGCCCTTCCTAACCCCTCAGAGTTGAAAACAAAAGATGAATACGTCATGTATGCTGAACTGAAAGTCCATGATACTGTTGGCAATGGCAGAAAACAATCTACATATATAACAACTGCAGAACTAGCATGACCATACCACTCGAGAGCGATACATGTTTCTGATATGGAAACATCAGCAGGACATCTGGCTTGGATATACTGCACTTTAAGCATTGGGTAATGGAGGGAATGATTACAATACTAAGAATCAGGAAGTTCTAGAGCAGTGGTAGATGACAATCTTTATCAACGTGAGATGTACCAATGTAAGTCTGCTTGATAAATAACAACCTTTCTAATGCCCGAACAATTGGACTTTCAAATTTTCTAAGCTATTGTTGTTGTCTGTCTGATGGAAGTTGCTGGAATTAGATGTACCGCTTGGATCCTTTCAGATCTGTTCATTACCCTTTCGCTGTATCATTAGTCCCAATTGTCAAGGCTTAAATCCGTCTGGAAGGTTACAGACCCTAGTTCGGCACCCGTGAGACTAAAGTTCGGCAGACTGAATTATTTGTCGATCATGTTGTATGATTGATGATAACGTATTTTTAATATATTTTAAATCATGTGTCGGGGTGAATCTTTATAAACGTATAGTCTATATATCTTATAGATATACTCCAGTCG
Organism: Nipponacmea schrenckii; assembly: GCA_030562195.1. Taxonomy (NCBI): domain Eukaryota; kingdom Metazoa; phylum Mollusca; class Gastropoda; family Lottiidae; genus Nipponacmea; species Nipponacmea schrenckii. The sequence goes on from CM060201.1 coordinate 20,882,884, forward strand.
AAACTTTCTACAGACTTGGTTCGAAACTCTACTCCAGTCGAAACTTTCTACAGACTTGGTTCAAAACTCTACTCCAGTCGAAACTTCTACAGACTTGGTTCAAAACTCTACTCCAGTCGAAACTTCTACAGACTTGGTTCAAAACTCTACTCCAGTCGAAACTTCTACAGACTTGGTTCGAAACTCTACTCCAATCGAAACTTTCTACAGACTTGGTTCGAAACTCTACCCCATTCGAAACTTCTTCGGACTTGGTTCGAAATGAAACTCCAATCGAAACTTTCTTATAACTAATTTCGAAATGAAACTCCATTCTTTAATGGCAGCGTGTTCGATAGAAAACAATAAGACTGCCACAAACATGTTGCTAACTGGTCAGTAACGACAGTGACTGGACGGTTTCCGAGTTAAAATCTCACTCCCAATCCCGACCACCAGACAGCCGGGTATTAAAATTAAAAACGATCGGCTGGAGTCTCGTTAATCTTAAATAAACTGGTATTAAATAGAGAATTATTTTTGACACGATATTGATTTTAAAATCTACGCCATAAACACTCTATAATTGGTAGAAAACTGCGTTTATTTATTTTCTTAAAGCTCGGAAGGGCAATATTATATGCCATAAATACGTTCTGAAATAATATTATTAGGCATGTGACGTGGATGTAATCCTAGGGTCTGGTCTGGTTTTCTAAATTTTATGTATGCTCTACTAGTATTTAGTATGTAGACTCTCTGAAAGAGATGCAAGGCGTACACCATGGTCGCAGAGGTCTGGTTTTCTAAATGTGACAAGTTTGGCTTTCTGTATATATTTTGTGTGATATTATGTTCTACAATCTGATTATTAGGTATATGGGTAAAGTCAGGTGCTTTTGAAGGATGAGCATGCACTGTCAATATTCTCCTACTGCCCACGTAAGACTTTTGAGTTTGTTTAACCCACTTTCTCTTAACGGTGGTGCAGGCTGGTGTGCTACAAGCTGCAGTTCACGTAACAGATCCCTTGAGATTTGGAAATCAAAACAGAGTAGACTTGCTACTAATCCTGACATAATTCCCCTCCCTGAACACTGTGTGACGCTGCTTTTCATTAGCCCATCAGGTGCAGTAGACGTAAAACTCCATTGTATTTTATTTTGGAGTTTGTTCAAGGTTTTGTATTGAAATGGTTTAGTCGTTCTATCATGGTTAGATCAGGTGTAAACTAAACCTGCAGGTGAAAACATTGTCCGTCCTATCTGATCCAGACATCAATAACTAAATCACAGAAACCTTTTACATAACAACATGTTGTTTTTTAAACTGTTCCAGTTAGACAGGAAGATTGCCGGTGAGTGACATGCTGTTGATTGTGTTGATAGATAGATATACAGGTTTCTGTGTGATATATTTACCCTGGTAGATAGATATACAGGTTTCTGTGTGATATATTTACCCTGGTAGATAGATATACAGGTTTCTGTGTGATATATTTACCCTGGTAGATAGATATACAGGTTTCTGTGTGATATATTTACCCTGGTAGATAGATATACAGGTTTCTGTGTGATATATTTACCCTGGTAGATAGATATACAGGTTTCTGTGTGATATATTTACCCTGGTAGATAGATATACAGGTTTCAGTGTGATATATTTACACTGGTAGATAGATATACAGGTTTCTGTGTGATATATTTACCCTGGTAGATAGATATACAGGTTTCTGTGTGATATATTTACCCTGGTAGATAGATATACAGGTTTCTGTGTGATATATTTACCCTGGTAGATAGATATACAGGTTTCTGTGTGATATATTTACCCTGGTAGATAGATATACAGGTTTCAGTTGTATTCCAATAAATAGCCCATTAGAAGAAGAATAGTAGGTCGCAAAACTCCATTCATTTTATTTAGAAGATTGTTTCGAAACGCCCTGCCCTGCCCTGCCCTGCCCTGCCCTGTCCTGTCCTGCCCTGTCCTGTCCTGCCCTGTCCTGCCCTGTCCTGTCCTGCCCTGCCCTGCCCTGTCCTGTCCTGCCCTGCCCTGCCCTGTCCCTGCCTCCTGTCCCTGTCCTGCCCTGCCCTGCCCTGCCCTGTCCTGCCCTGCCCTGTCCTGCCCTGCCCTGCCCTGCCCTGTCCTGCCCTGTCCTGCCCCACACCTCCTTAATTTCAGAGTCCGCTACCAAATTTCATTAGTCTGTTCGTTCATTCCCTGGACTGAAAGTGCAATGGGTTCGAATCGAGTATATCGGAAGTAACCATACAGAGATAATAATATTAAAACTGTATTTACTACGACCTTTATAACATAATTGATAATTAGTAGGGGAAATTGGGGTGTTTCGGGACACTTATATAATTATCTCATGGTTCAAATTGTTGGCTGGCAGTCGGGGAAGTTCAGTGAGTAAGTCTGCTGCTCCCACCCCCTGGGTGAGGGGTGGGGCAAGGGTCAATACCAGCACTGGTCTAGATACAATCCACTGATACTCAAACTTGCTTACCCCGTCGGTGGTATTCAATAGAACAACTTAAAGGCTTTTGTCGCTAACTTCTCAATATTCACCTCATTGTACATGGTAGGGTGTTGTACCCACTGAGTTGCCTTTTTTGACACCCCTACTTGCATCTTATATAATAAATTAATACACTGTAGAACCTTAGAGCCCATATTCGGCCCTACAGACAGGAATAGACGACAAGGCACAGTGGATAGCGTACCTCATCTATACACGAGTACATTCGTACCATCTTCGTATCCTAACATTTGATAAATTATACGCGAGATGTGTTCAGTTTAGATTATAATCGGTTTTCCAGTTGATTTAATAAAACCGTAATAATCGAGGTTAAATTACATCCCAGTGTCGGGGATGAGTCTGTTAGTAGTCACCCCCGGGAATTACTAGTCTTGATTTATTTGGAATTATTTTATGATTCATTCTGACTCTTGTCTTATTCAATCGATTTTATTCACATTTAAATTACCTCAATCAGAGATTGAAAGTTTTCTTTTACTTAAAGTGGCGAGTTGCACCAACTTACAGTGTGTGTGTATTTTGAAAGATTTTCTACAATTGAAGTTTATAATAAGACTTACTCGCTTCATAAAGGTCAAGGGTCAGCATTTGACCGCCACTGCAGTCGTTTATATATCTACTGTCTTCGTCTAATGAATAAGTTGACTAAGTTTGGAATTTTAAATTTTATGTCCATACTAAGAGGTAGTACACCTTTAAAACTTTAACTGAAGTTCGCTTAATGAAGAAAATTTAACGACTGCTTGACGATTCGACTTTCAGCTCTCAATAGTTAAAAAAATAATTAGATTTTAATTTTGGTGACTGTTATCTTCCCTTGAGATATGTCGATTCTTTCCTGGAATTTATTTCAGGTTTAATGCCGGAAGCCGCCAATTAAAATATTGATTTAATTCAATTAGTTGTTGTGTTTTTTTACCGTCACTTCCGACTAGTCAAGACGATTTATAGCTTTTTGGCGGTGGTTTTGTTTCTGGGTTTTGATTTCTGAATTTTTTTTTATGACAATTCTGGTGTTACTTTTTAAATTCAATCTTTCCATCAAGTTTATGTCTAGAATAGCTAGCGTATTAATAGTCCACAATGTACGGGCTGGTCTGGGAAGTATATTTCTGTTGCCCTGGTAACAATATTGTCTGAACGTACACCGGAAGAACCACGGGCACTCTTCATACGGAATATTCCAAGCATCTTGTAAATCAAGTGTTTACAAATTTTCTGCTTGCAGGTTCTGGAGACAGTATAAACACTGATGATTTGTCGGCCATGTTTGATCACAGCTCGGCAGACGGTTCCGGTACGAAGGGGCAGGATCAGATATTAAATGGTAACTCCCAGATGATAGTGTGCTATAGGTGTGGTGAAGATGGTGGTTTAACGTGTGATATCAACGATTTAAAAACAAACCCCAGAGATTATTTATTCAAATGTCAAGGTCATTGTATTAATATTTCCTCACGTAAGTAGTTTTTGGAATTCATTGTCTTGTTGGACCTTTTCAACGTGACATTACCCGTCTTCATCAGCAGCTATAAGACACCAATGGTTAGAATTAAAGGATGCTAGCGAAGATGAAATAAAAAGGATTAGCCAGAGCACTCACGTAGGCTTTTTGTTTTCTATACTGCATAGCCCTACGTCCAATTGTACTGCCAACGCTATTGGGACCTTTTTGACTTATGACCTCTCACTCAGAGAAGGTCAAGCTTAAGGAAGTTGTCGTTATTTGAGGTACGCTTTTATTTTCAGCTCAATTTACAGTTTACACGTGTGTGGATGAAGGACATAGCGGAGATAAAAAGTGTATAACAAATGACGTCATGACTATGTGCGCATGCGCATCAGACTATTGTAACGGGCCTAAAGGTGTGGTTTCCATAAAAAGTAAAAAACGATTGGAACGTGGGCCGACCGGAAGAGCCCCTAAAGAAAACATTCAAATTATTTTTGTATTTTGTCAAACTATTTTTGCGCTTTTATTGAGTGCGAGATGACAATGTGAGATTCTAGGTATGAAATTTGTGTTCTGCGTTTTGGAAGTATAAATTCTAAATGACGTCACTTAAACAAAGCGGTGTCCGGATCATGTCATCAAAACTAAATATAGTAAAGAAAAGCGTGGAGTTTTGCGTCCTGTTATTTATCTCCTGGGGCCTTATTCTCTAAAACTTAAAGAAGATAAATTCCAGATTTTTAGGAAATATTGTAATCTAATTGGATAATAAAACCTAATTTGAAATTGTTTTGAGTGATTGGCCAATGAGATGACTGGAACACTAAAATCATCTCTAAAAGTTTTCGAGAATAAGGTCCCTTGCTCCTGAATGAAGAAAAAAGGACCGAATATAATTATTCTGAAGATGTTCAGTGTAGAAAGGACTTTACCGTTGTGACACCAAATAATGCTTGTTGTTAATATAGATTTGTGCTAACGTATACTGTTTCTCCAAGTCATGTGAATATGCTTATTATACATTATGTGAATGTTGAATATTTATGAGTGCTGTTGAATATTCAACGAGTTAAGGATATAAACGCCATCTTTGCGACAGTGGGCTTGGAATTTGACCGATAAGAGAATGTCATTTTGATCAATTATTTGACCCCGAAGCGCATGAAATATATGTTTTTGAAACCTTTGTGCTGAAGGATAGCGCGACATCGAGGTCACATTACGCACGTGCATACTTTCTATTCTATCGTGACGTTTGTGCTAACTGGTGAGCCGATATGAAGATCATCTTATGCACATACATTATATGTATTGTGACGTTTGTGCCAAAGTTTAGACCAAAGAGACCATCGTATGCACGTGCATGTTGAGTATCATACCGTAGTTGTAAAGTAAGAAACGTATGTTTCTATTAAGAAGTTGCTAGTAATCAGACTATAATCAAACTCAAAAGAAGACAATTCAAATGGAAGGGGATTTCACGTGCTTTGTGAGCTAAGTCTTTTATTTTATTGGTCAGTTGGAAAATCACGTGACTAGATATCCAGACCTTGTAAACGAGGTTTATCAGATAAAAAGAATATTAAATCAAGATTACGTGAAGAAGGTAAAATAATAATCATAAGATACAGTGGAACTCTGGAACTCTGGCATTTATTTACTCTTGAAATATTGTAAAAATGTTTTTATTAAAAGAAATAATCGTCTGCACTTTGGTTGGTCAGTTACAAGCACTTTTAGAATCACTTTACAATCACTAACAATCACTTTGAAATCACTTTAACACACAATTAACATAACAATGTAAAATACGTAGCCTATGTAATTTTAAGATGCTACATTATTCAATATTGAGAATGCTACTCGGAAACTTGGCATCGACTTGCAGAAAGAATATGGTAATTCCACATTACCTTGTCAATATAAAGCATCGTATTGAAAACTCCAGGAGACATTTACTGTCACTTTAGTTGCCTCAAATCTGCAATTTTATGAGAATTTATATAAGGCATTATCCGTAAATATAATATACTGCCAAACTTTGGTCTTCAGACAAGGTTTTTCAATCTTTTTATTTTTTTTTTATTTTATTTTTTATTAGAATTTTAAAATTTTCCCATAGGTTTTTCATGCAACCTTTCTCATATCAGAGACTATAGCATGGCTAGATGGACCGACCTAAATTATGATTTAATACTAATCTACAAAGGGCTTAATGCCTCCAAATTTTTAAATAAACCCTTGGTTGAAAATCCCTGTTTTAGAAAGCCTACGTTAACCAGATAAATCATTTCACAGCAATATACTCAACTCGAAACCCTACAGCCGACAACCGATTAATCCAGACGAATAATCGCCAATCAGAAAAGTTGATATTATTCCAAGGTCTCTAGCGAGTCTTAGAAATATCCCACTTGGAGACAAACGATACGATTCTATTATTCCTGGTAATACGCCGTCTGATTAGGTGATTATTCATTTATATCTGAAACATTGTAATATGACGTGATTCACTTCTACCGAGGGTTATTTAGCACCCACTCAGAAACTTTGGACGTTTTATAAGTCATTTTGAATTCTTGTTCAAGAATATACTGTAGTCTTTATCAATCTGTATTTATCAATGTCGACTGTCCAGTCTGTTTTCTAGTCCTCTCTCTCCAAATTGAACAAAAATATGTTAACATCACATTCAATTTTTTTTTAAAGTTTTGTTTCCTGTTTAGTTTATCAACAGACGCGAAAAGTCCATGGACAGAAAGTGCTCTTGTCGGGTTCGCTTCGGAGATGAACACGAAGCTTGACACAAAAATGAATGGAGTTTTACGTCCTCCTCGCCTGGTGGTAAGTTTTCTATTGTGAGGTTGCAGAAGTCAGAATTTAAACTGTTTTAGTTACAGAGCGTACCTGTATAATTGCGTTTTCTACTTCTTCATAACTGGGAATTTCTCCCGAAACCAGGTTTGTTTTACTGATATTCTGTTTATCTAACAGATGATATTCTGTGTCTTTACTGAGACTAGAACAGCAGGATGTACACTGGATAACCAGCATATCGCATCCAACTTGACATCCTTGAGGCATTGTTTTCCTCCAAATTATACAGCACCCTCGGGGACAGCAGACGTTACACGATGCGAGAAGGAGGGCGATGAACGACATCAATCCAACAGAGATCCAGAGAATGACGTTATGATGCGAGACTTCCTTGGTCGGAGCCGGCTGTATTTTAGAAGTCCTTAAATCCTTCGGTTCGTCCAGAATCAGAGATTTCGTCGGCACCAGTTTTTTAAATGGATCGTCTAAAAATGATTCCTTTATTTCTAATGCTTTCTCGTGGTACACATTTCTACTGAGTTTATCAGCAACTTCAACAAAACCTAGTTCCCTCAAACGTATAGCTAGATCTTGAAATGTCAGGTGTTTTGCTTTAACACGATCCCAATTCAACAATCTCACCAAACATGGCGTAGATTTCGTTTTTTCATTCAACTTTTTACTGTCTCTCTTCAATTGTTTCCAATCGATCTGAAAACGATCTTGTCTCAAAGCTGCTTCCACTTGCATACATTCTTCTGGCGTAAGATGGTCGGCGACAAACTGCAACTCCTTTATGTTCATGTCCAGGGTCGCAGAGACAAACTTGGACGAAAAGTAAATATACGCAACAGTGAGGGCACATCCTAAAACTAAACATTTAAAGCGTTTCATCGTCTTGTATTCTTTCTAGAATTAGATCTTGTACGTCTGCACTTCGGATACATTTGGCGCTAATTTCAAAGTGACGTCAGTGAGGAAACGACGTCATAGAATGTCTTGCATTAAAATCACAAAGAGAGTTTTAGAATTTGCTGTATGGAATGCAAAATGGGAGAATTTTTGTTGTTGGGACTAAGCTTCATTAAAAGATTGAAGGGGGAAAACTCTATTACAGACTACAGTCAATGTTTCAGTCAAATTTCATTTTTTATATGGGAGATAACTCGTCTAAAGCTAATCACAAAATCTGCCATTCAAAGAAAAGGGTTAACCTTCAACCTCTCCGATACCCGCGCAATCCCTTTAATAAAATCCAAACATGGCTGACCTAGATTCCGCGAGTTAATTATGGCAGCAGACTTGTTGAAAGGAAATGGAACCCAGCAAGCATCATTTGATAATCAATTTACCAACAATGTGTAGCCCTGGGGGTAGCGGTTAGATCAGTGTCTTATTATCAGAATCCCCAGGGTAGACAAATTTAATCTTATTGTTGTAGGAATGGAATCCATTTCATTTATTTTGAAGCTTAGAGGGCGGTTCTCCCCAGGGGTTAGGCAAAGTCTGGGAAAAATGTGCCTCATTGCATACTGCATGGATTTATTAGCTAGCTAATTTCTTTCGATTAAAAGCAGGAAATGTTGATCATGCTCACATTGTTTCTGGACACCTTATGCCACCTTTCTATTGAGATCACCAAGGAAACCTCAATTCTGTGTTGAAGGAACAGATCAATTTAACTTTTTGCATCCAGTTGTTGAATTCCCCTCCAGGAATATTGCAACGTGTCCATTATTCTGGAACACCTAATGTCACTCTATGACTGAGTCAGCCAAGAGAGTCTGGCCATTCCTACACTTATTGAACAGGAGAAGCCAATTTGTAATTCAGTAACAGTATACTTTAATAGAGGCCAGCTAACCCTTAACACTGGCGTTTAATGTTTTCATGTAATGAACAATGAGGTAAAATTTTAGTATGTTAGCCACAATAAGAAAGAATCTGAGTAAGGGATATATGAAGGGGATACTGTAATCCTTTCTTAATACTGCTGGCATGGAAAAGTTTACCCAAAAGTTCTCTTCCACGTCAGGACGATTAAGTTCCAAAATTGGACTCCTAAGCCTTTTGAGCAGCTCAACTGAACTCTTAAAAAGGTATGACTGAGAGCTGAAATTGAGCTCTGGGTCCTTGCTTCTGTATCAGCTATTTTTGTGTTCAGTTAACTTTTGAGAGAGGGAGGGAAGTCATCTTTAAGTTAAAAGCCATTGAAAAACTCAATTTTTAACATATTTGTTTTGAATACCAAAATAAATCTTCTTTTTAAAAATTAGATTTGAAATTATTAGAATTGAAAAGACTTTAATTTCTACCACACCTTGCATCAATAGTTCAAGATTTGAGTTAATTTTAAAAATTTGATTTTTGAAAGCTTCAACTCCCTCCAAACAAACAATAAATATGATAAACTTCAAATAAATTATAGACCTCAATACACAAAACAAACACACCAGATGGCAAATTATAGGGTTTAAATGGTGACCCTTTATCTGGGTATTTCTCTTAGATATAATTTAACTAGTGCAACAAAATAAGGATCACTCTATTAGGAGAGAAGGATTTCCAAGTGAGCTAGCCCTCTAATTCTATAAATATTGTCTCCATAAATTTATTGTCGACACTAGGATAGTACAGCCCTAGAGCTAAATTTCATCTTGTTTGTTGAGTTAATATATTTTTAACAAGGGGATAAAGCTTAATATAAACTTTCTGTAGAGTTGTCTAAATATATTTTCTATCAGCTGATAGAGCTCAAATTAAGCTGTTAATATATATTTTCCACCTGTTGTAAAAGCTCCATTTAAGCTTTCTGCTATATCAGTCAATAAAGCTATATTAAAGCTTTCTGGAGGGTTGTCTTAATATATTCTTTAGTTGCTTATAGAGCGCAATTTAAGCTTTCTTCTTATCAAATGTTAAGGCTTAAATTATCTTTCTATATAGTTATATTTTATTTTTGTCAGAGCTCATTTTCAGCTAGCTGCCCTGCCAGTTGATAGAGCTCAAATTAAGCTCTTTGCAGAGCTATTAAAATAAATTATGTATTAGCTGATAGAGCTCAAATTAAGCTTTTTATAGAGCTATTAAAATATATTTTGTATAAGCTGATAGAGCTCAAATTAAGCTTTTTGCAGAGCTATTAAAATATATTATGTATTAGCTGATAGAGCTCAATTTTAGCTTTTTTCCCTGCAAATCCATAGAGCTCAAATTAAGCTTTTTGCAGAGCTATTAAAATATATTATGTATGAGCTGATAGAGCTATAAAAAGCTTAATTTGAGCTCTATCAGCTTATAGCAAAATATATTTTAATAGCTCTATCAAAAAGCTTAATTTGAGCTCTGTAGAGCTATTAAAAGATATTCTTTTATAAGCTGACATGGCACATATTGAGCTTTTTCCCTGCCAATCAATAGAGCTAAAATTAAGCTTTTTGTAGAGCTATTTAAATATATTTTTATTACCTGATAGATCTAAATTTAAGCTTTTTTTCACTGCCATTCAATAGAGCTTAAATTAAGCTTTTGTAGAGCCATTAAAATATATTTTATTACCAGATAGAGCTTGATTTAAACTTTTTGACCCATCAGATAACACAGCTATATTTAAGCTTTCTGAAGGTTTGTCTATTTAAATTCTCTGGTAAAGAGCTCATTTAAGCTTTCTGTGCTCCCATCTGATACAACTCATAGCTTTTTGAATATCCAGCTGATTGAGCTCAATTTAAGCTTTCTGTACGCAATAGATATAAGAGACAAACAAATTGGAATTGTGAAGACATTTTATTTTTATGACATCTTTCTAGAGTGAAAAAAAAAAAAAGTAATATAGATAATTATTATAAGTTTATATGTACAATGACACAATGTATATAATTTAGATTTACATCAATTATTCACATTCTTAATACCTCATTCTATATCTCTCATTCACAATCTTAATCTTGATCTAATCTTAATCTTCAGTCCAGTTTCAGATTGAAAACATGGGCTTAATTCTCCAGAACTTTACTTGAAAAAAAAACAGGTTAAGAAATACAGTAATCTGATTGGATAATAAATCAAAATTTAAGATGAAGTTTAGTTATTGACCAATCAGATGACTGGAACACTAAAATCATCTGAAATTAAGTTTTATGAGAATTCTGCCACCCTGGGTCGTTGGTTTTTAAGGTTAATTAATTAGGCCACCCTGGGTCGTTAATTAATTAACGACAATATCAAGCACTTCTAGTTTCAAATTGAAAACATGGCTGTGGTTTTTAAAAGTAGACTTTAACAAGTTCTGAAGATGTATAACAATTACATCTACTTCTATTCACTCTTTTTTAGCCAAACAAATAAATTATATATCTTGAATATAAACCCAAATTAAATGCTTTCTACATCAAATTAATAGAGTTTTACTTCCTCTGGTGTACTGCTTTCTATCTAATGAATGAAACAGAGTAAATAATCAGTCAGTTTTAGTTATCTAAATTCAAAACAAGTTTAAGACATTTCATAAATTTGCAAAAACATATTGATAATAGGCAAAACAATTTTAAAAAACTGATAATTTTTGAATATTTACCTATAATTAAATTTAATTTTAGAAATATATTTCATGAACTAGAAGAGTGAAGTTAATCAACAAAAATAAATTAGATTTTTCCAAAACAAAGCCCCAAACAATAGATTACCATTTGATACAATCTTGTAAAGTTGATATGCATAATTCTACGTTTTGAAACATTGATGTTTTTAGTGACCACACAAAGTGAATATTTAATTCAAAATATGTAATGGTCCACATACAGAGACCTGAAAACACTGTTTTGAAAAAGGGGTTATTGCTTCACATGTTATAAGCTCTGATTGGTCAAGACTGTTGCAGACATCTGATAACCAATCAAATTGTTTGAATTATAAACTGGTTTCACGTTATGATATTCAGACAAAAGATATAACGTTTCCAACTCAACATAAATTCACACGTTCTGATATGCCATAATGAAGATTTTCTCAACTACGACAGACTTTTGGCCTTTTTTCATATTTACATCAACACGAGGGCATCGACCTTGACTTGATTATTTGCAATAAACAGAATTGAACTGATAAAATAAAAGCACTCAAATTTGACAGTTAAAATCCGTTCCTGAACACGTTAAGTTTTGTTAGTCGTTAGCTTTAAGCTTATCTAGTAAGACCCACCTGAATCAAATTCAGTATGTTGGTCTATGAACAGTTCTGAGTTTTGTAGGATCCACACGGTTTCGTACTTGAACAATTCTGCAATCATTAAACGCTTTTATATCGCAATGTCAAATCACAACACATCATTTTCACAACAATTCTAACATTGGTTTATATATACTGATATCTGATTGGTTAATATTTAAAAACAAATGACCAATCAAAATAAAGTTCGAGTATTACCATGACGATTTTGTATGATGAGGTTTTAGAACTTTTGAAGTTCTTGGTAAAAAAAATTAAAGGGCACTTTATTGCCATAAAATTCTTTCATAAAAATTAAAAAGCATTTCTGCCAGGTCTACCTTGAGTGAGCTTCGGGATCGGTAGAGTTACTTTCACGTAGCTTGTCTTTTGATTCGCTAGTACTGTCTGCGGGACTACAGCCTTTTGATTTTGCACTTGAGGGTGAATTATCGTGACTTCGCGAATGTGTAGCACTTGCCGATGAGATAAGAGGAGGCGGTCCCGATAAACACGCGGGGGAATTACTCTTGCTGCCTACATGGTTCACCATTGGACTTGAATTCCGCGGAAAATTGAAAAGCTGCATATCAGGAGTCCTCATAGACGGGAAACGCTGCTGCTCAAAACTCAGTCTTTCTCTTTCAAAGGGAGGTAATCTTTCATAATAACGTCGAATTTCCATTTCACGTTCGTGATCACGCATTAATAATTGTTCTTTGAGTTGATCTTGTTCGAGCAGAGACATCGGCCGAGGCAGACCTCCCATCATCCTCTCTCGCTCTCTTTCAAGTTGTATACGATGATTCAAACTGATGTCCATACTTTTTTCAAACGGATTCCACATTGATGGATGAGCAGACGGGCGTTCGGAATTAAAATAAGGGTTTGGAGCAAGTACCCGGGCTCGATCCAACATATTTAAACTGAGATGAGGCGGTAAAGAGGCTCCCAGGGGATTAACTGGTGGTAATCCACCCAGCCCTAATAAACTGTTCCGAGATAAAGCTAAATTTTTTTCACGTTCCGCACGTTCGGCATACACAGCTAAATCCTCCTCCCGGCGTTCCTCCTTTATTTTTAACACATTGTTTATACTACCCTGTTCGTCATAGCGACGATCACCATTAGTGTCTGTTTTTAATGAATCAATTCGTCCATTTCTGATTGGAGAACGAGACCGTGATCTTGACACGCTTTGATGATTTTCAAGTTCTTTCATTCGATCGCGAGATCTGTCGTACTCACTACTGCTCAATCGCTCGCGTTGTTCAGAATGTCTTCGTTCTCTGGAAAAACACCATAATAAACATTAAATATATTTATCATATACAAGAAACAACCAATTAATTAACTTGTTTGAAACATCACCCATCACTTTTCATTGTCAGTTTGGTTCTCTACTTCAATCGAGGATAACTTTTATGCTTACATTTATCACAGAGGTAGGATAAAAATAAGAAAATAAATTTGTAAACAATTTATAAATTTGTACAAAAACTATATTTACCTTTCTCTTTCTTCTTCTTTCCGTCTGTCCATAATTTCCCGCTCTTTTTCTCTTTCTCTTTCCCGCTCCCTTTCACGTTCACGTTCCCGTTCTCTTTCTATTTCCCGTTCCATGTCTGGTTTAGGCCAGGACGGGAATGAAGGGGGTGCCCTATGTAATCTGTTTATATAATCATGTGGGGAGGGGGTGCCCGGTGGCTCTCTCCCATTCATAAATAAACTATTCACTGAAAAAATAAAAAATAAAATAATAAATATAAATAAGCACAATTAAACTACTTCAATTCTTTTTGTTGAGAAGATGTAAATGTTATTAATGTTCCAGACGTCACAAAGGTATATCGATAACTTCTGTATCAAGTTAAACATTAATGACATTGTTCATTCCCTGAAAATGATGCAGTACCAAATTCTATGATCAATTATGAGAACAAAATCTGTTGCATACTGGCTTGATCTATCATCTAAGAGCAGAATTGGCCAAAGTTTGGACTTGTCGCCTAGCAACAGGGAACCGGAGCCTGACTTGGATTAGACAGGTCTAAGATGAGCGTGAAAAAAGGTGCGAAATATACAAAGTGTGCAACTAACATTAGGTTTTAAAATACACAATTTTACAAAAATCAAATTAATAGGTTTTTCTAGAAACAACTTCTTTCTCAATCGTAGAATGTTGATATAAAACCTGCTTGTCAAGGTCATGATATATGTAAGACTTATGTTAGGTCAAGGTTGAGATATATGTAAGACCTAAGTAAGGTCAAGGTCGAGATATATGTAAGACCTAAGTAAGGTCAAGGTCGAGATATAAGGTAAGATAAGGACAAGATCAACATATAAGTAAGACTTATGTTAGGTCAAGGTCAAGAAATGAGCAAGACTTAAGTAAGGTCAAGGACAAGTTAAAAATAAATTTAGAAACAAATTATTTTAGTTTTGAATGACCAGAATGATGAAACAACATTCAACAGATTGAGAAAAAATTAAAAAAATGAAAAAAAAGAGGGGTGGAACACAAACCTTTACCTAATCCACCAAACATGGAATTCATACTGGGATATGGCGCTGGTCTCTGATACGGAGTTACTCCTGGAATTAATAAAATAACCTTCATTACAGAAAACTTTTAAACAGTCATAAAGAACCTATTCAAGAATGTTTTATCTATATTTCGCTAATATGTCGTTTTGGATTTTAGGTTTTGTTCTAAGGTTTTTTATTTAAAATTAAAATAGTTTATTCTCCAGTTTAGTAGTCTCATAATCTGATTGGTCAATTATTACAGATTAGTTTCATCAACCAATCCAAATGCTCGATTAAAATCTGGTTATTTTCTTAGTGCGTTTTCTGACAAACCTGTCCTTGAATGACGTAACTACGGATGACATAAATGAGAGCAAATAACTAGGAACAATGTTTCAGTACAACCCTCTCCTTTTATGTTTATAGCTCTATAAACTCGTTACATGTAAACACAACAAAAAATTAATTCTGCTCCGTTAAAATACATCAAGGGGCAATAACTGTCAGATAGAGTCCTTTGACGTCACGCAAATGATAATGAATTTTTTCTCTTCGTCTATAATCTGCTGAATCAGCATTTAATAAGAAACCCAAGGAATACTTATTGTCAAATATTAACGTCACATCAGAGTAAATCTGTCAGAATTTCATACCCTTGTCGTGACGGCAAAAATCCGAAATATCCAAATCAGATAAAAATTGACAGTCGGGACAGAAAATGATGTACATGGTGAAGTTTTATGCAGCGAACTTGACAGAAACTTGATGAAATTTTTCACATATCGACATTTAAATATTTTAATATTCCTCAAAAAATAAAAATTACCATATTCACATAAAATAATGGTGTAGTTATATTTTAACGCAGGATGCAAGGTTTAAAAACATGCCTTCATATATTAAAACAGTTTTAATCCAGGTTTAAAAAGTGAACTTTTCTTTCTATGACAGATAACAGTGTACGCAAAAACTGTCAAAATAACTTATTTAGTTTTGTTGCCTGGGATTTATGGATTTAAGTTTTATACTACAGTATTGGTTTAATTAAGATTGAAATGTTGGTCTCATTAGAATTATTGGTGTATAAACGCAATAGATCACGTGACAAACGTGAATAAATGATGAAGTCTCAATAATGCCAATAATGAGACCAACGTTTAATTCTTATATTTATATTTTTGATACTTTTATTAATACCATTTCACTTTTTTACATAAAATTGATAAAAATCTTAGATAGCTTCATTGTTGTGCCTTGACAACGTCATAGCGTCACATGGTAATCTACAGTTCATCGAAAAATAAACCTCAGTTTGTGTAACTAGTTTATTGAAGGCAGTGATAGTAGAAATGTTAATATTTAATATATTCACGATTCAATATCTACCAGGGTTGGTTTCGATAAGACTAGTGCAGTGTGAATTAAGAAGATTTAGGGGCTGCCCAGGAGAATAAATAAGAGTATATACTGACCTATATGATTAGGGTTGAGGAAACTGCTGCTGGCTGAACTATGAGGAATACTGTCTAAGATACTTCTACCTTGAGAGGCTACAATATCAAATATTATAAAATATAGTAAACACAGCTAATACATCAAATGACATTAAACAAATGGAGTTTTACATCCTACTCTTCTACATCTAATGGACTAATGAAGAAAGGGTTCACTAACAGGTGAAAATGAAATAAAATGGAGTTTTACATCCTACTCAAAAAAAGTTATGAAAGTTTAAAGTTGGAAAGAAAAATTTTGAACCGCCAAATGAGGAACTAACCTGAGGCGAGTAAGGTAGCAGGGTTGACAGCTAGATCTGGGGGTCGGTGTAATGTACCGCCTGGTAACAGATGACTGGGGGGTCGTAACGGGTCACCCACACGTAGTTCATTCCCCTTGAATAATTCCTGCGGTGTTTTTTGTTGATGATGATAAATTTCCCACGCTACTCGGACGTGTGCTGCACACCATTTTCCTGGCTTCTGAAATAAAAAATGAATAAAATCAGTAATTAATAAAATAACCAAATATTAACGAGCAGAACCACAAAACAAAACCTGAAATTAAACAACATTTGACAAAAACATAAAAAGCAGATAATGGTCTTCATATAAAGAAGTATATCAATTATAAGTGAGTTAATATTTCATAATAAAAAGTGTTATCAGGTGTTTATTTTATATATTATAGATAAACCCCCTACCCCCCAGCCCATGTAGCATCACCCCCTATAAACATCTTGACTAAATAAACCCCCTACCACCCTAACCTGTAACATTGCCCCATATAAACCCTACCCCCCTAACATGTATCACCACCCCCTATAACCCCTACCCCCTAACATGTATCAAAACCACCCCCTATAACACCCTTACCCCCCTAACATGTATCACCACCCCCTATAAACCCTACCCCCTAACATGTATCACCACCCCCTATAACCCCTACCCCCTAACATGTATCACCACCCCCTATAACCCCTACCCCCTAACATGTATCACCACCCCCTATAAACCCTACCCCCTAACATGTATCACCACCCCCTATAACCCCTACCCCCTAACATGTATCACCACCCCCTATAAACCCTACCCCCTAACATGTATCACCACCCCCTATAACCCCTACCCCCTAACATGTATCACCACCCGCTATAACCCCTACCCCCTAACATGTATCACCACCCCCTATAACCCCTACCCCCTATCCTGTGACACCACCCCCTATAACCCCTACCCCCTAACATGTATCACCACCCCCTATAAACCCTACCCCCTATCTGTATCACCACCCCCTATAACCCCTACCCCCCTAACATGTATCACCACCCCCTATAACCCCTACCCCCCTATCCTGTGACACCACCCCCTATAAACAATCTTAACTAAATATTATAATAAAGTAACATGCTTATGAATTTTTACGACGTTTTATTTTTTTTTATGTCTAGATTTTATCTCTTAAACTTGATATTTTATGATATTTATATCTGTATCTATGTCTATAATAATATTTTATACTACCGTATTTATATCTCCTATCTTTATTATCTTCAACAAGTTTTAAAAGAGGTTTTTATTGTTAAATTTCTAGATATTATCACCACTCTCGTAACTTTTACATACTTTAACAGACACAATCTAGATTTTAAAGAGGGGCTGAGCAGTTTTTATTAAAATTATTTCAAGTATAATTATATTTGTTATCGGTTAATACAATGACATTGTTGAACAACTAAAACGCAGGTAGATATGAGGTGCTTCTTTTGAATTCTGACAGTTACAATTTGAAATAGACATTGACGTCATTTGCTTGGATACGTTGAAAATGTCGGACGTGAGTTCTAATCTCGATCAGTGTGTGAAAGTTCGATGACCTTGAATAAGTCATCTTCACTCATAATTCCAGTCCACCCAGCTGTAAATGGGTACGGATAATCTGGGAAAGATCAATACCAAGAGGTTTGACCAAGGACCAGCTGGTAGAAAGGATCTCTGTCACGTCAGACTTGTGAACCTAATTTGTTATCCTTGTAAAATAAAGTTGTTTTGAGTTGTTTTAAGAAAATATTGAAGAAGTTAAATGATACAAGAATATTTTTTAATATTTAATTCTGTCTTCAATTATATTCGCAAGACACGATTTCACCCGTCCACCATTACAGGAAGTAGGTAACAAGCCGTGAAACGAGTACAGCAGTAAATATTGCCGAGATGAGACGATAAGAAAATGGTGTGATGTTGTTTCTGCCGCGATATCAGTCTGATCTCACATTCTGTGAATTGTTGAAGTAAATCAACCTTCAGTAGCACCAGAAATGAAATGAAATGAATGGAGTTTTACATCCTATTCTTGTAGTAGGACCAGAAATCCACAACAAGGACTCTAATACAAGATATAAAACATCACCTACTTTTACCTCGGCCTGTGCTTTCGTAATTCCATTTATATGTTGTTATGACAACCACCCTTCCTTTTAACATTATTCACAATGGTGTTCAAAAGGGGATATTTAGCTTTGTGGACTCCCAAAAGAGGAAACCTCAATAGATATGCGGACTCTATGACAGGGGAGACACAATAGATATGTGGACTCTATGAAAGGGGAGACCTCAATAGATATGAGGACTCTATGAAAAGGATACCCCAATCTTCCACAGAGATACCTAATTCACTATGAGGACTCTCTGAAGTTGGAAACTTCATTAGATACTTTTGAAATCTCCAAAAGACATTATTAACTATGTGGACTCTTCAAAAGAGATGCCAATTCAAGATCCAAGTTGTAAAGTGGTATCAGGTGTTCCAAACAAAAGGTGATACCTTTAGTAAGCACTCCCTGCGGATTACGTATTTTAAGGGTAGCTAACTCAATCAAAGAGCACAAGTACTTAATTACATGTTAAAAACATCACTGACAGAAAACTATTCTCATTCCGACATTTTTTAAACTTTCTCATTTCTCTATAACACATCTTACATCTTGATTTAAAAGCATGTTGTGTTCAAATTTTTTTTCGCGCATATTTTCTTTCCTTTTTTTAGTGTTGCTACTCCTTGATAAATACAGATAACGACCCAACTAATCAGTTTTACAGGCTCGCAGCTAATCTAAATTACCCATAATACAACAGACTATGTAGAACCTCACAAATCGTCATGTTTCATCCACATGAAAACTATGTACATCAATCAACCCGATCGTAAAAAATACAGACAAGAAAATAGCTTAGCAGTGGTTGTTGGAATTCCTGATAGTAGAATAAAAACTCAAAGATATGGTTTAAAAGGCAGTTAGTTGGAAGCTAAGAGCCATTCTTTAGATAACAACGTAATATCTTGACTTCTTTACGGCCATTTTATATCAAAAGATGACAAAGTTGTTTGATGTTAAAGGAGATTTCCCAGATAGGAAACTTAATACCATGCCATAGATTTGGTTTATAGCAAAAACAAATCAAGATTTTTCATTTCCAAGGATCAGTTTTTCATAATTTTTACTGGATGTAAATTCTACTACCTCAATCATTTTGTCTCCCTGCCAACTTTGACTTCCTGTCAACTTTGACCTCCTGCTTTCGATATCAATAAAGAAATACATGCTAGTATTCAATTCTTGTTATATATATATTTTTATGTTTTTATATGTTGATATTATGTACAAATGGTGTATAACATACATTAAACCTTTATCCCCATCCTTATCTATATAAATGTGGTAACGCACCTTTAAACATGTCTATCAGATATCTGTAACATTAAGAAACCTGATCTCAAAGATCTTCCTGTTCATAAAGAATGGCTTCTTCCATTTCTTTGTCAGTTTGTTTTTTTTCTTTTCATATTTTGTCAGTTTTTACATTTTTATCTCTTTTACACATCATTATGTAGTCTTTCAATTTTTATGCTTTTTATTCTCATTTTTATATCAGTTTAAATTTCATCTTGCTCGTTTAGTATTCTCAATTCTTTTTGATATTAGATCAAGATAGTGTTAGTTGGCCTTTGACAAAACGAAGACACCATAAAAGATAATTTCATTGTTTAGAAACTTAATGTTTTTCATTTTTTAATTTTTTTTTCATATTTTATATCAGTGTAATTTCATCTTCCTCGTTATGTTTTCTTAATGCTTTTTAAAAAAAATATTCGCTTTGGATCACTGTATGTACTCGCAGCTATACTTTTAAACAGTCTGTTTGTCAGAGGGCTATGATTGGCTATATTCTCTACCATACAGTCCAATCATAGCCCTGCATTATCTGATACATTGAGAAGATGTGATACAAGAAAGGTGGCTATTGTAGTCAAGGTATAAGATGAAGTTTGTAATAGCTTGATATTGTGAAGATGTGATACAAGAAAGGTGACTATTGTAGTCAAGGTATAAGTATGAAGTTAGTAATAGCTTGATATTGTGAAGATGTGATACAAGAAAGGTGACTATTGTAGTCAAGGTATAATATGAAGTTTGTAATAACTTGACATTGTGAAGATGTGATACAAGAAAGGTGACTATTGTAGTCAAGGTATAAGATGAAGTTTGTAATAGCTTGACATTGTGAAGATGTGATACAAGAAAGGTGACTATTGTAGTCAAGGTATAAGATGAAGTTTGTAATAGCTTGATATTGTGAAGATGTGATACAAGAAAGGTGACTATTGTAGTCAAGGTATAAGATGAAGTTTGTAATAGTTTGACATTGTGAAGATGTGATACAAGAAAGGTGACTATTGTAGTCAAGGTATAAGATGAAGTTTGTAATAGCTTGACATTGTAAAGATGTGATACAAGAAAGGTGACTATTGTAGTCAAGGTATAAGATGAAGTTTGTAATAGCTTGACATTGTAAAGATGATAAAGAAAGTGATATTGAGTAAGGTATAAGATGAAGTTTGTAATAGTTTGTGAAGATGTGATAAAGAAGTGATATTGAGTAAGTATAAGATGAAGTTTGTAATAGTTTGACATTGTAAAGATGAGATAAATCAGTCAACCTCATAAAAAGTAAGTGATGTCTGACATGGCTACCATGGTAACATATTTAAGTAAATAATATGATGTTTATTTTGTAAATAATCAGAATGTAACAATTATACACCATTCTAAAATATAACACCCCTTGTTCAAAACCTAAATAAACTAGCAAATTTTACCTTTTTTAGAAATTTTTTAACAAACAATCAAGTTTTGTTTTTCTTCATTTTTAAAAATAACAAAGACAGAAAACCAGTTTTATTGAAACAGATTCTCTTGATATAGTCTAGTCTTTTCTCTTGATATAGTCTAGTCTTATCTCTTGATATAGTCTTATCTCTTGATATAGCTTATCTCTTGATATAGTCTTATCTTTATATAGTCTTATCTCTTGATATAGTCTTAGTCTTGATATAGTCTAGTCTTATCTCTTGATATAGTCTTATCTCTTGATATAGTCTTATCTCTTGATATAGTCTTATCTCTTGATATAGTCTTATCTTGATATAGTCTTATCTCTTGATATAGTCTTATCTTGATATAGTCTTATCTCTTGATATAGTCTTATCTCTTGATAATTTTTCTTGATATAGTCTTATCTCTTGATATAGTCTTACTCTTGATATAGTCTTATCTCTTGATATAGTCTTAGTCTTGATATAGTCTTAGCTCTTGATATAGTCTTATCTCTTGATATAGTCTTAGTCTTGATATAGTCTTATCTCTTGATATAGTCTTATCTCTTGATATAGTCTTATCTCTTGATATAGTCTTATCTCTTGATATAGTCTTATGTCTTGATATAGTCTTATCTATTGATATAGTCTTATCTCTTGCATTGTCCTCATTTTTTCCGTGTGTTTGCAACTATACTAACTGGTCTGACTTCTGCACCCTCTCTGTTGGCTTGCTGGGCCCCAGAAACACCCAGAATCCACCTATATCCTCTAGGTTAGCTTATGGGCTTAAAACATATTGTATTTTGTTTTATTAATAAGTTATCGCAGGTTGACTAATTCCTTCCAAACTTTTTATAAATTTTATTTCGCAACCTGCCAAGTTACCAGCCAATCAATCTATTCAACATATCTAAAATCATTATTTCAAAAAAAATACTTAAAACCTGACCCACGCTTTCTCAAAATACCTGACAATATCTATTTTAATAATATTGACAGTGTTACAAGAAATATTAAAAAAACTGGCCTTCATTTTCCCCGAAATATCACAATACAAATAAAAACACAAAAAGTGTAGAATTACACACAAAGAAATGACAGACTTGACATAAAAATCTATCAAGAAAAATATTGATCAGGAATTTTTTCTGAAGTAAGAAAACCTCGCTCTTTTTACCAGATTCAATTTATGTTGAAAAGTTTATTTACAAAATACAATTTTCATTCTTGACAGCTACATTGTGCTCTAAAAACATTGGTTAGTTTTGTTGAAAATAAACAAATTGAAAAAATCATGGCAGACGTCAACTTGTGTTATTTCTAGAGTTCAGGTGGCCAGATTTTACACGGCAAATATTCACGAAAACCAAACGTAATTAATGTAAGTTGTAGAACTATCCTTAGCAACAGAATTCTTGAAAGTAAATTTGACAAAGTCTGCAGACGTCACAAGACATTCTAGTTGTGAATTGGAAGGTTTTAGGTCATGCACAACAATTCAGGCATGCAGATTCGATTTGTGAATAATCGAGTGAATGTCTTTGAAAGAGTTTAGCATCTCTTATTTTCTTTTATTGTCTAATTAATATTCAATTTAATGTAAAATGAAATGAATGGAGTTTTACATCCTACTCTTCTGTAATTAATGGGTTATGATTTGTCCTTTTTTCAAAATCAAAATAAAAAACAAACCTTGACAACGATTAGAAAATCTCATCATTTAAAAATTAAAAATCTTCTTAAATTGTACGAACCTTTGGTTGGGAAACGCTGGCTCCGGGAGATGGTTTATCTCTGGAACTCAACGGCAACATCACCTGACCGGGTAGTAACGTCTGAAATAGAACATACCATATATGGTCATAAATTACAGAAATAATCAAAAGACATCATGCAATACCTGTAACCATGGCACTAAAAAGTGAAAATATATGGCAGACCATTGAAATTACAACTAAAAATTGTGGTGACGAAGGTATTAAATTCAAATTTTATTTTTAAGATTTTTGTTTGATTCTGATTGGTTGAATTCTTAGTTATTTTAATGACTGACCAATCAGATGACCTCGAAACCAAAATTTTAAGGAAAGTGGAAAAAATTTTTTAAATTTAAGAATTGGATACAAAGTTTGGTTTTTTATAATTAATATTAAAATAAAATTAAAATGGAAAGTTTATTGATCCTAATTTATACAGAAATATATCAAATTAATCTTTACAAATAAAATTTGAATTTTTAATAATGACATAGATCAATGAATGAATAAATGAATAAATGTTCAATGGATAGAATGAACAAATGAACGAATGAATGAATATATAAATCAATGATGGAATGGACGAATGACTTGTTAAATAAAAATATAAGAATGAATGAATATAAGAATGAATGAATGAATGAATAAATAAATGAAGCTGCTGTCAGACCCTGTTTATGTGTGAAAAATCAGAAATTGATAATCCATCTTGGGTGCAATACGTTCATTTTGTGAAGCAATAAGGTGAATTCTGTAGCAAGCTTGTCAGATCATTTTAATAACTTGTTTTAATTTTCAAATAAATTTCCCATTTTACTCAAAATATCTGTGTGAAATTTGAAAAAAATTTAAATAATGACTCCATCTGCTTCCAAAAGCACATTCCATTTAAATAATTCATCAAAATTCTACAACCAGCATTAGTCTGTTCACTGAATATGCATGAATAAATTTACATAAATTAAAATTTCATTAAAAACATGAATAAATTAAATATATCAAAATTTTCAAAATTTCATTTTTGATCAAATATATATAAAAAAATTCTGAATCTCATTTTCAAAAATTATTTATGTAAATTTATTCGTCATAAACGTGATAATATTAAAATCAAACAGCCTCCGTTCAAATGTTTTCGGCAAAATTTGCGGAAAAAATGTAACTTGGCAAAAGTGAGAAATGTACCAACCCTGTCCCCTGCTGGTTTTTGTATGGGGGTTTTCCACGCCTGAAATGGATGATGGACATTACAATATACGTCAACATTGCAGCTCATATGAAAGGTATATTATTAAGGAATTAGCTATGTTAGGCTAGATAATGATGAATGAAGAGAAAAAAACAGCATGTCGAGTTTTTCACTTCTGAAATTTTTGATTTAGAAATACCGGTTTTGATTGGTGCTCTCTTTGTCATAACATCCAATCAAAACCTTTCTTTCATACATTGATTGGTTCAAAACAATGTATATCAATTTCAAAACTTGCTGGTTTTTTCTCTCAAGTATGATTTTTTAACAGAAGTACAAGCTAAATCAGCCAAAATTACTAAATTTTATGATATTTACTACTAGAAAGTACTGATATTTGGCAGATTTGGTTGTAATTATGAAAGCAATGATGAAATATCTAAATCTACACCTAGAATTTAAAAATAAAATTTTATAATAAAAAAAAGGATTGCAATGATCAGCTATCTTGTAGTCAGGCAGAAATTCCAGACGTTTCTCATTCTTACCGACATCAGAATTTAGGAGAATGAAACAGGACCTACCTTTGGTTGAAATGCACCATAGAGCCCTGAAGATAATGAGCTGGTGGGGCCTGGTGGCAGAAGTGAAGAGAATGCTGGGTAACTTGTTAAACCGGGCAACTAGAAATACAAAATGGCGTAGAATATTAAAAAAACGTTAAAAACAATATAAGCTATTACTCCTCTTCATGCTTCAGTATTAAGGGTTGAATTTTCTGTCTGGTAACATAAACATGAAGCCGTGAATAAAGAACCAGTCTGTTAGGTAGAATTAAAATGAATACCTACCCCACCAGGTCTGTACAGGGGATTGTCATACACTTTAGGGATTTTATCAAACTGTAAAAATAAAACATGATTAATTAGAGGCCAAAGGAATAATATAAACATAAGACAAAAAAAAATATGAAAAACTTTTGTTCATCCAACCTTCAGCTGACCATGGTCCATCTGGACAACAGCTTAAATTCAAGACTTTACAATTTTCATAATCTTCTATAATTTTTAATGGAGTCATTGGTACAGGTTGCTAAGACCAATTCGTAACCACGGATTTATCATTTTTCCTAAATATTTTCAAAATAACTAAACAGTAACTTTTGAAAACGACTTACTAAATGTGGAGGAGGTGTGGGTACCAGAGACGCAGGGTGAGTCCCAAGGGCGCCGTATGCGTGTTGATGCATATGTTGATGTTGGTGCTGATGTTGATGGTGATGTAAATGTTGATGCTGATGTGACGTAGGTTCGCTACGTATATACGAAGTCGGTGCCAGGGGATTCGAGCCGGCTGTTTCGCGATTATGCGCCAACAAACGGTTGTTCAAATCTTGATGAAGGAAATCGGGATCTGAAAGAATTATAAAACATTGTTTATATATGCTAGGTAATAAACTAATAGAGCAATATCAATAATACCTGACTCAAGATACCTTTACACCAGAGCATTCATTGGTTGCAGACGGCTAGAATCAATAATAGCCACAATTCCTAAGTTTCACATGCAATTCACAAACATACCATTACAATCAAAAGTGTTTGTAAGTTATCTTAAAAACTCGACTTGTCTTAAATTAGGGAATTTAATTTCGTTCAGATTCTTCTAAATTTCAGCTTTTTTTATTTTGCCATGTAACTAAGTTAACCGAAAATACATTGTGACATAAAACAGTTAACAGAAAACCCTTTGAATAGTTTTAGCTATCTAAAAATTAACAAAAATATATATTGAAAGTTAAATCTTTCAGAATAAGTAAAAGGGACGTATATCTCTTGATTTTTTTTCTCGACTTTTCATTAATTTGAGGACCAAACTTTTCAAACTTACTTAATCACATTAGACTGCACCTTTAACTATACCGTATAGAAATTTGTCCCTGTTTTATTACTAGTCTTATTCAAATAACATTCAGGTTTTAAACACCATTATATTTTTATTTCAAATTAAATTAATTTTAACCTTTGATATCTAATTTTAGACTCAGTGAAATAATTTAACAGTGTACGTAGTTCACCTCAAAATCAACGCCCTTCAAATGCTTCGTGCTTTACGGAGACTGTTTTTTCTACCCACTATTAATTTCAAATGAGTCTTGTGAAACCTGCCCATTCAATAACACACCTTATGACCTGCTTTTAATACATCTCTTTTTACGTTTTAATAACGTACAATTTAAATATTATTCATTGCCGCGGTTACAGGGTTAAGACAACCCTAAACGATTCAAGATTAAAGTCTAAGAATATAAGATAGTGTCCCTGCGGTTGATTAAATTTCATATTACTTTATTTGCATATTAAATGCGTTAATATTCGTCAATGACAAAAGTGTAAAAATATTATCTTTAGCTCAGAAAAGACATGCTATAGGTGTAATTATAAAGCCTTGATCATCCAGGTAGACTTTTTTTTAACAAGGTCAAGTTATTACGAACCTTGACTGTTATTACAAACTTCATCTTATACATCTTTACAATGTCAAGTTATTACAAACTTCATCTTATACATCTTACAATGTCAAGTTATTACAAACTTCATCTTATACATCTTACAATGTCAAGCTATTACAAACTTCATCTTATACATCTTCACAATGTCAAGCTATTACAAACTTCATCTTATACATCTTTACAATGTCAAGCTATTACAAACTTCATCTTATACATCTTCACAATGTCAAGCTATTACAAACTTCATCTTATAATCTTACAATGTCAAGCTATAACTTCATCTTATAATCTTACAATGTCAAGCTATTACAAACTTCATCTTATACATCTTCACAATGTCAAGCTATTACAAACTTCATCTTATACATCTTCACAATGTCAAGCTATTACAAACTATCATCTTATACATCTTCACAATGTCAAGCTATTACAAACTTCATCTTATACATCTTCACAATGTCAAGCTATTACAAACTTCATCTTATACATCTTTACAATGTCAAGCTATTACAAACTTCATCTTATACATCTTCACAATGTCAAGCTATTACAAACTTCATCTTATATATCTTCACAATGTCAAGCTATTACAAACTTCATCTTATACATCTTCACAATGTCAAGCTATTACAAACTTCATCTTATACATCTTCACAATGTCAAGCTATTACAAACATCATCTTATACATCTTCACAATGTCAAGCTATTACAAACTTCATCTTATACATCTTCACAATGTCAAGCTATTACAAACTTCATCTTATACATCTTCACAATGTCAAGCTATTACAAACTTCATCTTATACATCTTCACAATGTCAAGCTATTACAAACTTCATCTTATACATCTTCACAATGTCAAGCTATTACAAACTTCATCTTATACATCTTCACAATGTCAAGCTATTACAAACTTCATCATAATAGCTTGACATTGTGAAAATGGTAAATAGTTTTCCCATTAGACTCAATCACCAGGGTGGTTATCAAGTCAATGATTAGTCCCTATTAACCAGGTGTGTAGTCTATATCAACAGGTGTAGATTATTTTAACACCTGTATAAGTGAATGTAAAGTAGAATCTCAGATGCCATGTTTTTTTTCTCAAGTATATTTTAAGTTGAATACTGATGAAAGATGTGAAACTTTCAAGATTCTTTCTTTTCAAAATATTTATGAATTCTGACCCAGATGAGAGAGATAAGGCTGTCGAAGATTCACCGTTTAGTTTGGAATAAAAACATTCTTCTGGTATTTCATCCTACGAAAACGAAAATGACCTTTAGCGATATAAATTTAACTGACATGTATAAAATTTTAAAAGGAAGGTGACCATTCTAACCTAAATTACTTTCTATGCCTTTATTTTCCTCTATTGAAAGGGGATTTGTGGATATAAAGCTAGCTGAAATTGAGCTCCATCAGCTGGTAAAGTAAATATTTAGATGACTATACAGATAGCTAAAATTGAGCTCCATCAAGCTGGTAAACTAAATATTAAGATGACTATACAGATAGCTAAAATTGAGCTCTATCAGCTGGTAAAGTAAATATTTAGATGACTATACAGATAGCTGAAATTGAGCTCTATCAGCTGGTAAAGTAAATATTTAGATGACTATACAGATAGCTGAAATTGAGCTCTATCAGCTGGTAAAGTAAATATTAAGATGACTATACAGATAGCTAAAATTGAGCTCTATCAGCTGGTAAAGTAAATATTTAGATAACTATACAGATAGCTGAAATTGAGTTCTATCAGTTGGTAATTAAATATTTAAATGCTATTTCAGCTACTGTAATAGTCATCAGCTGGTAAAGTAAATATTTAGATGACTATACAGATAGCTGAAATTGAGCTCTATCAGCTGGTAAAGTAAATATCAACACCTTCCAACACCTAATTGAAATTGAGCTATGTATGATAGTATATCAGAAGAGATTTACAAGGTTATCTATCTAGCCCTAGATTCTATTTAAGTTATATTATATTTTAATGCTCACTGCTTAACACCGCTACGTTAAAATCAGATAATTTATCTCCCTTGAGTGTTGGAGCGTTTTTTTTTATATCTATCTTGCTTCACCTCGTAAATATACCACAGTTTGTTGATATCTCATTCATGATAAAATCTTTATTGTAGTTATTCAACCAGAAATACTAGATTAGTTTATAACACAATATATCACAATATTTTTTTTTAGGTTTTTTTTTTAATGTTTGAGTCAAAAAGTTTAGATGTATCACCTAGAATAAGGTGAAAGCTGACTTATACTTTTAAAAGTAAAAATCTGACAGCAGACAACATTAACAGATACAAATACAAATACCAATATATTCAAAATATAGAAACACAGTCCTGTTTATTTATATATCTCAGAATTGAGTGGAATTTGTATCTCTTATGTTTTGAATTAAAACTAGGATGTGCAGAAACATTTTTGTTTTTGAACAAAAAAGGTCTAGACGGGGTAAAAGACACAGATGTGTGAGGACAATTTATTTTAGGGTGAAGAATAAAAAGATACTTACTTCTGAGAGTTTCGTGTGAAAACGGACTTCCACCTGGTACAGAGGGCGCTGCAGGTAGGGATGACGATGTTATCTGAGGTGGAGTAGGGTGATGTATTGTGGGAGGAGCGAACATGCTATGAGGGGTAGAGTGATGATGTAAGGGATGGGGGGAAATGTGAGGAGGAAATGAAGGGGGAGTGTGGTGAGGGTGAAGGGAATGTAACGGGGAATGAAGACTAGGGGATTGATTGTGGGTGAGGTGAAGACTAGGGGATTGGGAGTGGGGAAGATGGAGACTAGGGGATTGGGTATGTGAAAGATGGGGTGATGGCTGACTTGGATACGGTGATGGGCTGAAAATGAAAGAACAAAAATTAAAGATGGCTGCCGTTGAACAGACAAACAGAAACTTGAAGCCTGGAAGAGTAACTTTAAAATGGCTGTAGTGTCACACCGATATATTTTTGAAAGCAAGTTAAAACTTCGCTGTATAATTTTTCATATAAAACTGGACAATTGAACAAGAATAATTTCAGGGTTTAAACAGTTCAAAAAAACTTACCTTGGCCAAGGTTTAGCAAAAGGATAACTGTTGCTATGAGACAGTATCTGAGGATCTCGGTGATCTCTCGTTTCCTCTCTTCTGATTGGTTTAGGTAAAGAAGGGGGCGTAACTTTCACTGGTTCTCTAGTTGGTATTGGTGAGGGGTGTGTCGGTATCTGTGGTTTTGGTTTTGGGGGTAAAGGGGGTTCAGGGCGAACGTGTCGAGGGGGAGTTGGTGACAGACGTCGGTGTGTGGCGGCAGTCGGCGTAGTAACAGGTTGAGAAGGAGGACGTACAACTGTAGTAGCAGTAGTTGCTATACTGGTCGATGTTGTACTAGTTGTCGTGGTTATTGTTGCCGTAGTAACCTCTGCAGACGTGGAGGGTGGAGGTGATGGTGAAGAACTGACGTTTCCATTACAAACTGTTGATGTTGAAGTTGGAGGAGTAAGGGGGGTAACTGACACGATCGGCGGAGTCGGAATTCTTTCACTACTCTGACCTGAAATTAAAATAATAATCAAACTTAATTTCTAATTATCAAAAATACAAAAATACTCAACATTTATCGAACGATAGATTTTTAAAAATATTTTTCAATTAATTAAAACAAAAGTTTACAAACAGAAATCTTTGTTTTGAATATTTTCAGTCAATTAACAGTTGCAAAAAAATTGGAACTAATTTTTAACCCAATGATGAGAAAGAATGTAAACAGTGATGACAAGTCAGTTGACCTTCGACCTCAGCCGAAACAAAACAATACATGATAAAAATTTCAACGCAGTTATGGAACCCATGAGAACATTCCAGTTCAAATTAAACTCGTTTCTGGAATGTCCTATAATTAATATTTAGAATAATTTTAATTATTTTGAAACAAAATAAATTTTTCAGCATTTAGTTTATGAAAATAATATTTAAATTAAAAAATTTCTTTGATAATTTTCACACGAAAAAATTTAAAATTGGAATTTTATTATCAATTTTAACAGAAATATCAAATATTTGATCAGAAAAAATATTTAACTTTTTAAAAAATTGATAAAAAACGATTCTTTTTGGTTATTATAAATTGTCATAAATAAATTCCCATCGAAATATTCAATCACAATTTTTTTCGTTAATTTAAAAACCTAAAATTCAGCGAGACGTGACTGGCAAATTACCTACACAATCAATATTCCTGATTCAACACGCAATTAATTTCTTTTTATCTCGTTATAATGCAAAAATATAAATGACGTCATTTTTACATATTTCATTAAAAAAAAAATCCAATTCAACTTCAAATATAATTGTTTACAACCATCCATTTTGTTTATTTAATCGACCAAGACTGGCAAATGAACTACATGAATCAACATCCCTGAAGATGCAATATCATTATAGAGAATTGAATACCAATTCTTATTACGATAAAACAAATAAATTCTATTATTTATACGAAGGGTAAACTTCAATAATAAGGTATTTATCAAACTACCTATAAGATGTTATCGTGGAGGGTTGTTACAGATGATAACACCCCAGTCATATCTCACAGTCTCTCAAACAGTCTCCTGTTGTTTATCACCACTAACATAATGTAGCCAGAGAGATTGTGTGATATACGATACCTTGTGATTGTTATTACAACGCTCGTGTTATCATGTTCCTGTTTGTATCTGGTTTGTTTACAACATGATTTGTTTATCATCGTGAAAATAATACACGAAAAACAAAATATTATCTTTTGTATCGCTGATACATCAAGTTGGAGAGTTTGTGGGGTAGGGCATTTCGACTAGTTCAGGGGGAATGTTTTGATTATCTGTATAATCGTTATTAACCAATGACTAATAATAACAATATCATTGGTCAAGTTGGCAAAACATCCCATCTGAACTATCAGTGGGTCTATCTGCTGCTCCTTTCGGTTCCTCTCTACTCCCCCTCTCCCCCAATTCCTTCCTCCACCCCCCTATTATCCTACTGGATAACTATAGTATAGGTATATATAAGGTAAGAGCAATAAGCCAGTTATTCACTTACTTGACCCTTAACCCAACCCCTCCCTTCTCTCACCCACACCTTCTCCCCCTCCCCTATCCTCCACCCCTATAATACTACTGTACCTAACTAACTGTTAGTAGAAGTATAATATAAGTATATATATAAGTTAGAAGGAAATGAAAACAGTGTGTTGTTGTCTAAACACAGCTGGTATTCATCTGAACACAAACATCAATAACTCTCATCTTCATACCATCTTAGTTCTGTACCATATCAATCTCTACATTTATAGACTTTCAATGGAGTTTTACATCCTACTTTCTACACGTAATGAAATAAAATGGAGTTTTACATCCTACTTTCTACACGTAATGAAATAAAATGGAGTTTTACATCCTTCTCTTCTACACTTAATGAGCCTTCGAAAACACCAACACCATGCAGTGTGCAATAAGATAAATTTCCTTTTTCTACACAAAACATCTTGCTTGAAGGAGTTTTATTAATATGAATCCATCAGCTCGAAAAACATAGCAGAGAAACCTTGAAACCTTGAGAATTTATATTCCGAAAAAACAATTCCCTCGGAAAATTGTTCATAAACTGAAAGATGCTGTCGTTACATTCGAGAATTATGACCTAATTTCAGATTCTAATTAACTAATTTAAAACCATATTTCAGTCTGCAGCCAGCAATTTCCACGGTAACGAGGAGATATTTTACGCACTTTAGTACGATTTTATTAGTTTCATTACAAACAGCGTTATTGTCCTTGCAGACACATAAAATAGTTCCAATTTGACGTTAATTTGGCGTAAGGATATTGAGGAAGTGATAAGGGTGTAAATTAGTAACAATAGATTAGGCTAGAATTAATGTTTCGATGATTTTATTGTGGATTTAAAGTTGAAGGTCTGAGATTCGTTATAAACTCTTTACAATTTATTGGATACAAATTTTATCAAAAACAACCCTATATTACAAAATAAAACTGGGAGAAGATCAGGGTTTTGTGGGGTAGAAGTAAGAGTTTAAGGGGGGATGGGCAGTGTTGTACAATCTTTGCCCTCTACAGAACTTAATACATCACCTAAACCACAAATTGACCAGTATTTTGGACAGAAATAAAATAAATAAGTTTTACGTCCTACTCTTCTGCACTTTGTGGGCTAATGAAGATGGGCAAGGTTGTGCAGTGTGCAATGAGACAAAATTTTTCGCAGTGGCTGTACTACCCCAGGGATTAGTTGCATCAAATCCACAGCCTCACTCCCACTCACCAAGTTTTCACTCTGTGTAACAGGTAATTAAACAATATCAAGAGGAAGTACGAACTTTCTTCAGACCTGCTCCTGCGTGTGGCAGGTGTACACAAAAACAAACCCCATAACATGACAAATTAAACAAAAAACATGAAATACAAACCAACAAAAACAAAAAATACGAACTTGAAACAAGACAAATGAACCCAAAACAAGAAAATGTGTACTGAAAGATTGAGATTAATTGAAGCTTACGAGAATTAACTCGTTAATTTGGTGAGAAATGAGAGAAGGAGGCGCATCAAATCAGGTTTTTGTTTCGTGAAATATTTTAACCTTTTTTTAGTACAATACAGTAAATAAATGAGGTATTTGTTCAGTGCAGTGTACAACCAGGGAAAGAATTAATACAGCAGACAATAAAAGTAGAAACACAGGGATTGGCTTCTGAAAAATATCCGTACAAGCAACGAAATTATATGTACTTCGTTGTTGATAGGAATGAATATTTTGCAAGAATTTCATTTTTCAACCCACAATGCAACATAATGATACAATTTGACGTAAACCGCAATTTATAATGCAGATGTTAAACGGTTTCTAACCACACATATCTAATCAGTTACTCAAAATTCCCCAATTAGTTCGGAACACTTGTATTGCATATGGTAGCAAATTTTAAACACATTTCGTACAAATTTACACCCCATGTGATTAGTATTTCTGCTGAGAAAGTAACCATGATTCCAGGGTGTTTTATCTCCCATATTTCTACACTATTTTTAAAATGAAGCATGTTTCAGACACCTGGATCACCCGGTATATTTAAAGTTTGTATGACTGTGATGATTAAACTTAAAGGGATAATAGGCATTAGAATACACTCGTCCTACGGCTTATATTTGTGTTTCATATTGACTATTAGTTAAATAAGTATGCATCCCACACTTTACCAAATTTTAAAAAGCCACAATAAAAATATATTCGGAATTTTAAAAAAAAGTGAGCCAGCGACGATTCCATTCAGTTTGAGAATAAAAGCGTCTGGTAAATCAACGCTAAAACATCATTGTGGAATTCAACAGTAGGGGTCAAGGACGCGTGAAAACCCACATGTTAGAGTTACTTCCCTTTATATTTACAGGATCTAAAAATCGCTTTATGGATGGCTCAAGCGTTTTATGATTAACTACTTTATTTTGGGGATTTATCGGATTTTAGAGGGATTTTGATGTATAGGTATGTCCACTGATGGATATATACTGTTATTGTCCAAATTTGAGTGAACTTAAAATTTTATGTTCGTTCTAACGCCTATTATCCCTTTAATGATCGACCCATTTTTGAGTTTATTTCTTAAGATTTAAGGAGAGGGAGGGTCATTCGTTTGCATGCATGATTTTTTCAGGTTTGTTTGGTTTTATTTTTGGCGTATGATGTACAGTTTCTACGGCCTCAAAGACCTTCTCCACCACCAATGTTCAGATACATATTTCAAAAGTGATCCTACAGACCTCTATGACCAAACAGGCCGATATGGCAGGGCCGATAACTTCAATCTGAATCAGTATATTGGATGCACGATTCCCACATCTGTACCATCACGATATATTTTACGAGACCCATGTTTATTTTGATATTTCTAAAAACCATATTTAATGAGATATATCTACAGATGGCGTTTCCACGGTAATGAATCTTCAATAACACTGATCTGTGTTACATATTTACACAATGTGGAAAAATATTAGTCTACACATCAAACACAAACATTTCTTGCCGTTCGTTTAGCTGTTAAGTTTAGCTGTTAGTAGGTTGGGGTACCAGACTCAATAGATATCAACGTAACATGTAACAGATGTTTTAAACATTCCACTATCTGTAGTTTAATGCCTGATTTGAAACAACAGAAGTGAAATTAAAGATTACACGTGAACGAGTATCAGAGAAATTTACGTTTAATTTAACGCGCTGAATTCAGACAGGTTTATTCATAGTGGGATAAAAAAAATACTGAATATTGTCGAGTCTAAATACCTAGTCATATTTACTGATATTTATTGGTGGCTTGCTCGCTAACTTCAGGGTCCAAGGTTCAATCAGTGAACTTTTTTTTCTCTGATTTTTCAACCCAGGTTCCCCTTGTCAGTGATGCAGGTTGAAGGGGTTGACATGGAAAGAGTCTAGTCGTTTGGACGGGACAATAATCCGGAGGCCCTGTTTGCTACAGGTTGTGCTTGTTAAAGATCTCTCAAAAGTTGGAAATCGCAAAAAGAGTTAATGCTGCTGTCCTGGTCGTAATTGATTTAAAATAATGCCTGCTCCAAGGCACAAGGTAGCACTTGTTATCCTTGTAAGATCAATGTCAAGAGGTTTGTCCAAAGACCAGCTGGTAGAAAGGATCCTTAACTGTGAACCTAAGTTGTTATCCTTGTAAAATCAATGCCAAGAATTTTGACCAAGGACTAGCTAGTTGAAAGAATCCTAGCGTTGTTATCCTTGTAAAAAAAAATTCAACTAAAAATCATTGTTCAGACAGGCGGTTAGAGCTAGTTATTTTAGACCAGCATCAATAGTTGACACTTCTATTTTTCTGATTACACCATTAGTACCCTCTCGTTTCAAATACATCACAAACCATCAACAACACCTACTAATAACCACAGGATTAAACCCACAAGTTTAAAAAAAAATGAAAATTAGGAAAGAAGTCTCATCACGTTTTAAGACCACCTAGACTATAAAGAACATACTCATTACCATGGCGATGAAAAAATAAATGTTCGGTGTAAGTTTTGCAGGTGCATTGGCGTGTGTGTTTGAAGTTGGTTTGATGTATACAAGTTCAACAAGAACAGTCAACATTACAAATTACACTCACAGCTTTCGAAAAAACAAACACCTACTTTTTTCTTCCAATTTTCACCAAGTCCTACAAATAGAAACTTGTCAAAAACTTGGGCAGAAATTTTATTTTAATGTCAAAATATTTCAATTTACTTAAGTTCTTGTCAGAAAGTAGGTCAATTTTTTTTTTCAAAAAAGTATTTGAATAATCTTAAAAATTTTCTGTTGAGAAAAGCAAACTATTTGATTTACAAGAATTCTTTATAAGTCGGCCTACATGTGATATATTTTGATATATTTTATAAATAGATGTGTTTAGAGTCTGAATATACTATTGAAATTTTAAGTGTAATATTCTTACAAATTAGGTGTGTGAATCATAAACTTCCATTCTGAATTATAATTTATGTAAATTTATGTAAATTTATGCAAATTTATGCAAAAATGAATGCTATTCATATTTAAAAAATGCAAAAGGTACTTGAACCAAAATAGTAAGAGAAATAAATTTGGGTGTAAGAATGATTGTTCATCCATCCAAATTAAAAAGCTTGATAATTTATGTAAATTTATGCAAATACGCATGTGAAGGATGTATGTAAGAGAGTAAAAATAATTCTTATCATTCTTAATTTATGTAAATGTATGCTCAAAAAACACTTAAAAATATTCAAAGGAAAGAGTTACATGTAGTTATAAGTGTGGGATGTCCAGGTTTTAAGTATGAGACTCATTGCTATTCTATACTCTCTTACAGGCCTGTTAATTCATGTAAATTTATGTAAATATTCCAAGAATTTATAACTATTAGACTCTACTATATTAGAACAATGTTTATTTTGCGAGTAAGAAATAAATTATTTTTTGTAATAATACCATAATTTAAATTCAGGTGCACCAATGATGGTGGCAATTAAAAATATTATAAATATTGTAGATATGAAATGAAATGAATGGAGTTTTACATCCTACTCTTCTGTACCTAATGAGCTAATGAAATGGAGTTTTACATCCTACTCTTCTGTACCAAATGAGCTAATGAAATGACATGAATGGAGTTTTACACCCCACTCTTCTGTACCAAATGAGCTAATGAAATGAAATGAATGGAGTTTTACATCCTACTCTTCTGTACCAAATGAGCTAATGAAATGAATGGAGTTTTACGTCCTACTCTTCTGTACCAAATGAGCTAATGAAATGAATGGAGTTTTACTCCTACTCTTCTGTACCAATGAAATGAAATGAATAGTTTTACGTCCTACTCTTCTGTACCATATGAGCTAATGAAATGAATGGAGTTTTACGTCCTACTCTTCTGTACCAAATGAGCTAATGAAATGAATTGAATGGAGTTTTACATCCTGCTCTTCTGCACCTTATTTTAAATATGGTAGAAGTAAGTTGAAAGGGATTATAATAAATATTTGCTTGACCAGATCAAAAATACTTTAGGGGATATTGATTAGGATCAAAAAAGAAAATGTTAATGTAAATAATACGCTAAATGTAAAGGAGTAATTTTAAATAGTGATAAAACAGTAATTAAATATAAGTAGAAATGTACAGCCTTTTCATATTAGTTTTAACGAGATGTGTTTCTATTTTAACGCTTGGCTAATGTGGATATCAATTTCTATAAACAAATTATCTCTTCTATTAACATGAAATCGAGATGGTATTGAATGTTAATTACCTCCCCTGATGGGACGAAATGTCTACTGAAAGATTGTAATCTAATTTTCACATTAATACATTCTCTCATAATGAACAGACAAAAGAAAAGAGAGGCACGAAAATAATCCATTATTGTACATCAAATTATTCAGAACAATGTTCAACTCAAATCTCTCGAGCCTTCACACTGTTAAATTTCAACCAATCAAATCCCTGGACAGTCCAAACAGTTAAATTTCCAACCAATCAAATCCCACGACAGTCCAAATAGTTTAATTTCAACGAATCAATTCCCGAGACAGTCCAAATAGTTTAATTTCAACCAATCAAATCACTTGTTAGAACATGTCCCAGACACAAGTCCAGCGCTAATCAATTGGATGACAGATGGCGCTAATGTATTGTCACCTTCTATCAATACGAAACCGCAAAAATCACTGATGGCTATCTGGGTCTTAATTATATTTCAATTAGCACTCTCTATCAACCAGACAGCTTTAAACAGTAAATAACAATGAGGAACAAAGAGACTTGATAATCTTGTCAAGATGTATTAACTCCCCTGAGTTTGCTTCTGACTCTTAAAGATCACAGATAATGGGCATGTTTGACACTGAACAACTGTGAACCCGATGTAAACACAGCAGGGTAACCTGGTCTACCACAGTTCAACAATACAAACAATATTTGAATGGTGTTATCTTTATAAATTAATCTGACAAGTTGCAGAACCAGTGTGGCCGCAGGTTTAACAGGTTTTATTTTGACCTTGACCTTTATCACACTGCGTTTTGATCTTATCATGACATTCCTTGGCCATGTTCTTTTCTTCAACTTGACAAATCATTCTGCATCTTATTTTCTTCTAAATCTACTTAAAAATTACTTTTTAAAATTTTACTTTTGCCAGGGATACGACATAAGCCTACTCTTTTTTACGATTGTCATCCTGCGATGGATCTTTAACGTCCACAGCTTGTAGCACACCAGCCCATCTGAACGACTGGACACTTTTTTCATGTCAGTCCTTCAGACCTGCATCACTGATAAGGAGGAAACCGAGCTGAGAAACTCGAAGGCTGAAGTAAAGAGTTCAAACTGTAAATCTTTCTCAGTGAAAATTTCCGTTTCTTAGTTTTAAATGTTGAACAACTTGGGTCAGGAAACGACCACTTCATATCTGACAAGATGTATAATATCTTCATATCCTTCAACCAAGTTTCAAGTAGTTTCGCTGGAAATACAACACTTAATCATCCAAACATAGTAATCATCAACTTAACACTCGTTTCAGGGGAAAAACAAGTTCAAATTAATTAAAATCTTTCACTTAGCAACAAGCATATCAACTTCTACCAACTGTCCAGTAGATTTTTGTTCCAGGTTTGTTCCAGTTTTGTGCAACATAAGAAATAAAATGGAGTTTTACTTCCTTTATGAATATGTAATTGATTGAGTAATGAAAATTGGTAACAGCATTTAATATGCAATGAGAGAAATAAGCCTTC
This sequence comes from Nipponacmea schrenckii, assembly GCA_030562195.1. Taxonomy (NCBI): domain Eukaryota; kingdom Metazoa; phylum Mollusca; class Gastropoda; family Lottiidae; genus Nipponacmea; species Nipponacmea schrenckii. The sequence goes on from CM060201.1 coordinate 20,921,883, forward strand.
TATTTATTTGAACCATTATTAGGCTGTTCACCAGACAGTATCCAAAGTGACATTATTCATATGATGTAGGGCTTTAGACTTCATACAACACCATGCAGTGTGCAATGAGGGAAATTTTGCCAGGACAGCGGCATTAACACTACCGTTATTCGATTACTAACTGTCGAGGGATCTTTAACGTATACAACATGTAGCACACAAGTCCTCACCAGCACACGTACAGCACACGTACAGCACACGAAGATACAGTCAAAGTTAACAGTAGTAACTGAACACAAGACAGTTTTCAAGTTCCAAAAGTATTCCATGTAGACGACACCTTTCAAAATGTCTACTCTACCAGAATTACAAACATGGCTTCAAATTTCCGTCATAATGTCTGTGACTATAGAAACATTACACCTTTCAAACAATCGGATTATTGATTTTAATTAGCGTTGTTAATACGACCTGGAAATAAACCAGCAAGAGGTCACATGACACAAATAAATCACACGGTTTATTTTGATTGGCTACGATTTCACCTGAGGGTGGAATGTAATGAATATGTTACTTGGTATTGTCGCTATTTGGTATATGTCAAGGGAGTTAAACAGATCAGCCAAATCTATAATTTTTCCAAGGGAGTGAAATGTAATGGATACCGTATTTGATAAAGTGTATCACAACTTTATCAAGATGGTCTATTGTTGATTATTATTCATAGCTGCGGAGGGGCCCGTCGATTGTTATTCCAATATGGCCGACCACAAGCTGGTTTTATTGCTTCAATATGGTGGTTAGCAACCAGGAAATTGTCATATCAACATGAAATGTAAACTTTGGGTTGAAACATCAGTCAGTAGGTCATTCTATGATGTCCGCTGGGGGTCTTATTTCTGGCGTCTGCTTCAAAGCAGATCACAGAATTCACTTCAGAGAAATATTTCAGATATTGGTACTGGTAAAAAAAATCGTAAAATTCCGTCTTAGCGAATCATATTTCAGCATAAAAATTTAATCTGAATCTGAAATCTAACCCGTGGCATCTGACTGCAAGGATTTTGGACTGTACCAATTTCTGCCCCTTATCTCCCGATGTTTTTTTCCTCACCTGTACCACGTGTATATTATACTCTCAAACCCTCAGGATTTCAACTTGAAGATTGAAGTGGTTCTATACTTAATGTACGTCTTCTATTACCGTTTAACTCGCCTCTTGATTGATTCGAACTTGATATCTTGACAGCTTGACACTAGACAGGGGAGATAATCCTGACAATGTGGATTTAAACATGTTCATGGTTTCGATCCCTTCAAGTCTGACCACTAGACATTGATCTGTTTACATTTCTTGTCAATCAAATTATAATACCACTTGGCTTTCTTTAAAGGGACCTAACTCTGGACATCAAATCTACGTTTGGAAATTTGTTTAAATGACAGTGCATTTTATCACACCATAATGATAATGCAATATTAAAAATGTCAAAGGTTAAATGACAAATTAACGTCTGCTTCCAGTTATAGGTGATATTGAGGACCAGAGCGTTCTACTGAGGTCAAACATTTCTAGCAATAGCTCAGCTCCTTCCTTTATCTTTCAAATATCTTTAAAACCCATCAAGACATCTTAAACAGATTGGTGATTGACCTCAGAACTTCCGTGTTAACTCAATCTTAACTAGTGAGGGACTAACAACAGCCAGAAACGACCCTTGACCCCACAGGAAACCACAGTATAATCAAACGGTAACCCTTAACCCCACGAGGGATCAAATTCAGAACAGAAGTTGGCCATTAATTAAATAGTTGTTAGTAACATCGTCATTCATTTTTCTTTTATTAACAATCTTTTAAATCCAATTATGATCTTGGAAGAAGCAGACACAGCAATTTTCAAAAATTACCCTAAATTTGACCCAAAGACTTACAGTAAGAATTTAACATCCAATAAAACATGAAAAATCAATGAGTGATTTATTAACTCAGGGTTAACCAGGTCCACTAATAGATAAATTAACCCTTTTAAGATCTGATATCTCAGAAAGAACCTAGAGTCTAATCCTTAATATAAACATTGATCCAAAAGGAAATCAGATGAACAAGAGAACAGATTGTCACCTTTGACCTGTTTTAGATTGAGGGTTAATGTCACATAATTTATCAGCCCTGCCCTGCCCCCCAAATTAAAACCTGTTTATCATAACAGAGGTCGTAAGCAAGCAACACCATACCATCTGTTGGGTTGATAAATAACACTCGTCAGATAGAATTGAAAATGAAATGAAATGGAGTTTTACGTCCTACCCTTCTGCCCCTTATGGGCTTATGAGGACTGATAGGGTCATTCACGGCAGACATAGAGGCATGGTTTCTGATGGAACACTACCTTTACGAATTTCATTTTTAGACAACTTTTTAAATAGTTTAGCAATTTCTCACGTACAGGTGGCATGCATGTGAACTCACCACAGGTACTTCATCAGTTTGATAAACGCCATTTCTCGCGGAAAATTTTACTCCAGCTGTAAGTCCTTGAAAATAATCAACGCAAAAAATAACGAAACACCAAAAATACGGCTTCAACTGAACTTCATTGGATGTGTAAGATCTGATACTAGAGATTTATTGCCTATTTATAACACTTATCTAGAATGTCATTTAACCTTCCTTCACAATCTCAAATCTTCCAGCAAAAAAATTAAATTTCATATTTTATCTTCAAGAAATTTAGTTCTTTAAAAACTGCAACCTTGAAAGAAAAACTTTGAAAAATATCTTTAATGATGTTGAGAAATGCAGATCTCATCGAAAAGATTTTAAAACATTTGATAGAAAAGGTATAAATAAACAAAATTTAAATCTTGTGTTCTAGGATATCCTAGGGTTGTATCTTCTAACACTGTTTCTAGGATATACTAGGGTTTTATCTTCTAACACTGTTTCTAGGATATCCTAGTGTCTTATCTTCTAACATTGTTTCTAGGATATCCTAGTGTCTTATCTTCTAACACTGTTTCTAGGATATCCTAGGGTCTTATCTTCTAACACTGTTTCTAGGATATCCTAGGGTCTTATCTTCTAACATTGTTTCTAGGGTATCCTAGAGTCTTATCTTCTAACACTGTTTCTAGGATAATCTAGGGTCTTATCTTCTAACACTGTTTCTAGGATATACTAGGGTCTTATCTTCTAACACTGTTTCTAGGATATCCTAGGGTCTTATCTTCTAACACTGTTTCTAGGATATCCTAGTGTCTTATCTTCTAACACTGTTTTTAGGATATCCTAGGGTCTTATCTTCTAACACTGTTTCTAGGATATCCTAGGGTCTTATCTTCTAACATGTTTCTAGGATATCCTAGGGTCTTATCTTCTAACATTGTTTCTAGATATCCTAGTGTCTTATCTTCTAACATTGTTTCTAGGATATCCTAGGTCTTAATCTTCTAACACTGTTTCTAGGGTATCCTAGTGTCTTATCTTCTAACACTGTTTCTAGGATATCCTAGGGTCTTATCTTCTAACACTGTTTCTAGGATATCCTAGGTCTTATCTTCTAACACTGTTTCTAGGATATCCTAGGGTCTTATCTTCTAACATTGTTTCTAGGGTACCTAGGTCTTATCTTCTAACACTGTTTCTAGGATATCCTAGGGTCTTATCTTCTAACATTGTTTCTAGATATCCTAGTGTCTTATCTTCTAACATGTTTCTAGGATATCCTAGGTCTTATCTTCTAACACTGTTCTAGGATATCCTAGGATTTATCTTCTAACACTGTTTCTAGGATATCCTAGGGTCTTATCTTCTAACACTGTTTCTAGGATATCCTAGGGTCTTATCTTCTAACACTGTTTCTAGGATATCCTAGTGTCTTATCTTCTAACACTGTTTCTAGGACATACTAGTACTTGTTCTGGTTTTGAGAATACATGGTCCAGACTGTGGATTTTGATGGGTAATTTAGGTTTTTTTATCTACGTGAGAATTTAAAGTGTTAACAGTCTTATAAATCCAGGTGTGAGCAGAAACCTTTTTTTTTCTAAATTTAATAATCATCTAAGAATTCATTTAACCTTTTAATTTTCAAAAGTTAAGGTGTGTCTGATTACTCAAAATCTCTCTGAATTCAAACGACACTTCAAAAACATGCATCAAAGTTATTCCCCTTCGCGTTCATTTCTTAACACTTACAGGACTCTTATCGATAAATTACGCCACTTTCATCCTAACCAAGTATCTAATGTAGGAAATTATCAAACTCTTCAGAGATTGGAGAATTAATTTCTTTGAAAGTCTCTCACTTGAGATCTTCAATGATTAAAATTTAGAAATTTAGACGTTGAAAAGTGCCGTGTTATCGTCTATTTAATTACATTGAAAAACGGCACTCTGATATTTAACTCGCAGTTTGACGGCTGTTTCATTACAATAAATTCTTCCAAAATATTTTAAATTATGTTAGCGATAAATATGCAAAAATCTATTGATGCATAAAAATTGCTAATAAATTTAAATGGCATACATCAAACATGTAACTAAAATCAATTATAACTGCAAAATACTTCAACGACCATTACAGGTAAAATAATCAGTCATTTTCAAATGGAATCAGTCAGGCCTGGCAAATTTCAACCAAATCAACATTCCTTATTCTACCAACACCAATCATGTGTCTCTCAGGTTATATATTATATTTTTAAAATGGCTTATTCCATTTACTGTCTCAAATGGCTAGATTCTTTTTTTTAAACTTGTCAGACTTGACTGGCAAATAACACCAAATCAGCAATCCTGAATAGATTTAATTTACATTCTCTCAGACTCGATGGGTGTAGTAGGCAATCGGGATGAACTTTTCAACCTTCATAAGCTGAAGAGTTTTCAAGATTACGTCTTTTTTTTTGCTTTTCGTAAATAAGTGTGTAATAGCAGTCAAATTGAAGTAACTATATGAACCTCTAAAGATGAAGAGCTCTTCAAGTGGGGATAATCAAGTTAATTTAAAGATAGCTGTCAGTAGGTTCTCCATGGTGAAATTAAATAATTCTACCCACTTCAACTTGTAATAATGTGGAAATGGTTTGAAACATTTTGTTAATTGAGGTAGGGGAGATAATTTCAAGCACCGTCTCAAGTCGTTTTCAGATCTTAAAAGTAATTGCGTTACCTATCGAATGACACTCTACCCAGAATGCTAAGTGTGTGTCGAGTATTTAATGTATTGCTAATTTCCGCCAACGTAAATGAAACCTAATTTTCTAATCGAGTTCTCGTTCATTGAAATAGGAACCAGTCATTAAAAATAAAGTATATAGTTTAATAGTTTCTCAAGGGCCATACAACCAGCGTTATCAATATCTCAATTGCTCACAATTTGGTTAAAATTTGGTCCATTTCTGAAACCTGTAATTTTTATAATTTGGGTAGAAAACTAGTAATTTTGTTTCAGTATCAAAAATCTTATAGTTCGTTAAATTGGGTCAAGATTTCGGGAATCTTTTAAAATAGAATTTAGTAAGAAATGTGTGATTGTTGTTCTTTTTATAGATTATTGACACACATTATTACATCTATATATTATCTAATACTTAAATGAATGAATGAATGAATGAATGAATGAATGAATGAATGATGTATACATCAAACTTTAACAATGGGTAAATTAATATATGAAAAAATAGATTGAATAAATAAATTGATGATGAATGAATAAATGAATAAATAAATTGATGATGAATGAATAAATGAATAAATAAAATAAGAACTTACAAGGTTTATGGTTGACTGTAGTAAAAAGATCTGATCCAGATTCGGACACCTGAAAAATACGAAAAAAAAACAAACATTAAAATTGAAACTAATAGTTTTATAATTATACTATTTATCTTAAAATAAATCTTGGCTAAAATACAGATTATTGGGGTTATTTACAAAGGTCAACTCAAACAAGTGCTTGGATTTTAATTCACATGCCTGGAGGAACCAAATTTCTTGCATTATTGATATACTACAGACCAACAGAACTCAAACCAGGTCAATACAAAATGGCCAATTTGAGGTAAGGTCTTAAACTTTGTCATCCGAGATCAAATCAACGTCCAATAAATTCTCACAAAAGGTAAACGTAACTCAATCATAGCAAAATGACCTTGAGATCATGACCTAAAGGTCGTCCATAAAACCGTCAGATTACCATGGACATGTGATGAGGGTAAAGAAAATATGGGAAGATTTGTCGAGTTGGAAGGTATTTATCAGGATTTACAACTACAATAGAAGTAAGATTAGAGACTTCTGATAGAGGAACACTTGAAGATTAACCCAGTTTGAACCTTCTTCAAACCTTCAATCTAATTCTAGGAGGCAAGAATCAAGTTGTATCCTACAGTTAAACTTTCTTAACAGTTATAACAAGGAAAAATGCCTGAACAATGAGAAATGCCTTAACATGCAGGGAGCACAATTTGTTATTAATGCAAGCCTGAGTAATCCATACCGGTATCTCATTAGGAGAGTCCACATAGTCAACTTTTTTTCAGTATAAAAATACACTTCCTTTCATCCTTTTTAAAATGGGAAATAGAATTACAGAAAGGAACTCTTCCACAGCTCTGACCAGCTTTCAAAATATAAATAAATTCTTTTAATTGGAGATCAAACCAAGTCTTTCTTTGAAATCACATCAAAGTAGTTAGGAAGTACTTTAAAAACTGTGTTTGGTGCAGATTTAAATTAAGTTGCCTTCTGGCTTTAAAACAATTTGATTGGTGACCAAATGTCTTTTTCCCACTTCTCATTATCAGGTACTTCAAACTTTGTCAAAACAGAAAAAAAAATGTCTACTATGGGGTCATGCCCAAGTCCTTAAATTACAATATATACCTCCCAAAAATAAATTTGAATATTTGGACTCCTTGACAACAAACATGGCTGATATTTTTCATACTTCTTAAGAATACAAAGTGACTGTCAAAGCAATTTTTAATTCATAGCCACTTCTTTCCCTCCTTATTGGAAACCAACATAGCGTATGTTTTTTTAACTTTTATTCATAAAGGATATCAAAGTCTTCTTTTTAGCCCCAAAATACAAAGATGACTAACATCAAACCATTTTTGAATTCAAAGCCTCTTATTTTCCTTAACTACAACAAATAATTTCAAGTATATTGACCAAACACAATAACTTAAAGCATATACAAAGGTGATTCCTGAATTTTTTGCTACTTATATTTCAGAAATGAAAACAAGTAATTGCTATGACGTTGACCAAAAACTACAGGATGTCCACTTATATTTCTAGAAACGAAAACAATTTCATTTCAAGTGGATTGACCAAAAGGTGTTTCTCAACCACTTCAGCCAAAAATCAAAACAAAGCTTTCAGGTGGTTGACGAAAACCGTTTGAGGTGACAGGAAATAATTGGTTGAAGTTGACAAATGAATAAAACACGATCTAATCACTTCGACCCTTGACCCTTGACATCAAATCTTCGTTCCGTCAACCAGCTGTCATCTTCACAAGATAATCAGATTAAAAGTACAATGATGTTTTATCAGAATGAAAGTCCGTCTGCCCACCATCTTGTTTCAGCCATTCAAACTTGGTCGAGTATTTAATTTGTCTACTTAAGACATTCTCTTAATTTAAATATTACAGACCAGAAATTAAAAAAATAATCAACGTTGCCAAGGAGATTCGGGGTGGAAATATACATCAGGAAAAGTATAATTTACAAACTTTGTTCTAAATAAGCACACTTTTCTTTCAAATGAATAATTAATACATCTAAGCTGTTTTCTGGTGTGCTTCTGGGTAAAAACGTGTTGAATTGAAAATATAATTAGGGTCAAGGCAACGCAACTGATCTACTTTCGCGTTATTTCAAATCCGTAACCATAGTGGTCATAGTGTAGTACAAATTCTCCCTACTTCAATATTATCAATAACTTTTGTATGACTATATTGTTAGTCATATTGTCGGGCGGTCAATAGCCCGGGAAGGTCGGGTTTGTAGTCAGGAAGAAAGGAGCACACAGGGTCACGATTTTCTTAAGTGTTCTAGCACCTACGATGTTTTGACAAGATCTACACAAAATATTATTAACAAGTAAACAAAGACTGATGGGTTTGTCGCCATTTTGTTTGATCATGGTCTAGTAAGTGTATAAATTGATATATTTATACTTGTGAATAGTCACTAGTTCTCTTTGACAATGTATTGTCAATAATTTGTGAAAAGATATTATAGAACTAGAGTACAAAACCTTAATATATTAATAGTGTGTTTTTAGATAACTTGCCGGACTGAGTTACACGTTAAAAATGACTCACTAAAGGTCGGAGATCATTCTCTCCAAAAATTTATATTTCAAACTTCATTGTTATCACTAAAACTATTTTTAATTGACTATATGACTGGTTAAATTAAAAAATGTCCGAAGGTTTTTGAGATTGTCATCTGCTCGAATTATGAAGAACCATGAGTTCAAATCTTCTTCAGAAATGAAATAAATGGAGTTTTACGTCCTACTCTTCTGCACCTTATGGACTAATGAAGACGGGCAACGTTATGCAGTGTGCAATGAGGGAAATTTTGCCAGGACAGCCCAATAAGCCCACTCTTGTGATTTCCAACTGTCGAGGGATCTTAAACGAGCACAATCTGTAGAAATATTTTCAGAGAAAAAACAAATATCTAAATCCATGGTTAATGTTTTTGTGAATCAAATCCAACCAGTTCAACAAATTCTGCTGTCAAAGAACACTCAAATTATTGTTGGGTTGTCTCTCCACCCTTTACCACAATAGATCATCAAAAGAAGGGCAATACAAAATAACACTTAAGTGTGTTTATTATGAGCATAATGTCAGCCACATTTAAACCTCCGTAGGGCGGTAAATCCTTCATAATGCCCTCTCAATAATACCCAGATAACAATAGGATCTGAATAACTCAAGTATTGGCCTCGTGTTTTGAACTTTAACATGTTTAGAAACTCTTTTGTCACAAAAGGTAGCAAAGGTCTCCTGAATACTTTTTTACAAAAGATCGTTAGATTGCGACGTTTTGATCTTTCAGGGTGAAATAATGACGGCAAATACATCAAACCCACCTTCAAAGAAAAAGAGTTCAGCCACCAAGACTGAATTGAACTTAAAGACTATGATTAGAAAGAAAAACAGAGCGAGATAAAAGGATTCGAGACGAAATTAGGGTGGGCTTCAAACATGTGGTATTTTTTTTCATAACTCACACACCTACAGTCTTTTAGTTCGTAAACTTTTAGAACAGGTGATAAAATAATCATGTCTACCTCACCCGCTAATCTCGGCTCAACGTCACAAGTCTACAGATAAATTCTCTATACCTTAAAACCACGATTCAAATCAAGTTCAAAAATTCATAACCATCTACTACAACTAAAGTTCATTGGAGATTTTATTTTTTTTATGAAAAATAGTGAAAAACAATTGAATTCCAAGTAACCAAGCAACATCCAAGGAATAAGTTTGATGTCACCAACATCGATGGCAAGAAAACTGCTGAACAATGTTTGTATTTCAGCTAAGCTTAATAGGAAGTATCATAAAATGCTATCAAACATTGCATAAAACATTGCATCAAACATTGTATCAAAACATTGCATCAAAACATTGCATCAAACATTGTATTGAAAACATTGCATGAAACACTGAAAACATTGCATCAAATATTGAAAACATTGCATCAAACATTGTCTCAAAACATTGCATCGAAACATTGTACTGAAAACATTGCATCAAACATTGAAAACATTGCATCAAACACTGAGAGCATTGCATCAAACATTAAAAACATTGCATCAAACACTGAAAGCATTGCATCAAACATTAAAAACATTGCATCAAACATGAAAAACATTGCATCAAACAAACATTGAATCAAAACATTGCATCAAACATTTTATCAAACTTTACTGCCTCAATATGCCAGACACGTAAATGTACTATTCAGTGAAATGTTTAAGTAATTTATATTTTGGCCACCCGGCTAGTTTAACCATATAAAATTCTTGATGAAAGAAACGCGAAACTAATCATCAATTTGATTGTTTTCACCGTTCTCTTTCAGATTCAATGATTCACACAGTTAAACATCTAAAAACCATTTAGTAACCGCGCCAACCGTTTAATAACCAATCAAATCAAACGGTATATTTAGATTTGTTTTGTTTTATTCACACTTGGAATCCATTAAACAAAAGATCAGTTTCTTTGAGTGTGTTTCTAAAGTTTCTTTGACTATTTCCAGGAATTGTTAAAGATGCCGTTCAGGTTTTTTGTAAGGTTTATGAGAAAACGACCGAAACTCCTCCTTTGTGTCTCAAGAAGCTGGATAACGACTTGTGAAAGGCTGGCGTGTGAGGATCAGACTTGATGCAGGGCGCTCATATGTTTTTTAAGGTTGTGGAATCTATCCATCTTAAAGTTGCGGAGTCACAATATAACAAACCCTAAAAACTACCCCTTGACCCTATTTTTTCGTAACTTTTGTAAACCTTGTTGTCTTCTTGTGTTAAAGGTGATATGACCTTAAGTTAACCTTGTCTAGAATCTTTTCTAAAAATTCCTGAATGCGTCCCTTTAAAGTTAATGGAGACCAAATTTATGATTAGAGCTCTTCTGACTGTGAGGTAGAATAAGTACAGTTCTCCGAATAAACAAAGTGTCTCTAGTACACGACCAAATAATTTTCAACCTTTTAAACGTGTCTCAGGTTCATTACTTCCCTTACATCTGTATTCAATTGGTAAATATTTATACCTCCGAGAATGGCAGGTGAAATATGCCCGATACCAGATTACCTGTTCTTCTGAAGCTAGATTGTTAAATATTCCTGACTATACTTATATTTAAGACGAGTTCATGTTAATGTAGTAAATGGAAGGAATTAAAGCAACTGGATTTTTACTGAGTGTATCAACTGCCAGTATCTACGAGGAACTGGTCAACCTCTGGGCCTAGATGGCCTCAACACATCAATATCTGAACACATCAATGTTTTAACACTTGAACAGCTGAACACTTGAACACATCAACGTTTGAACATCTCAACATCTGAACAGTTGAACAGCTGAATACATAAACACTTGAACACGTCAACGTCTGAACACATTAAAATCTTACAAAGTACCTCTTCTAAAGTACGTTGTCTGCAAAGGAACGCAGTTTACCAGAATCTAAATCCAATAATTCTTCATATCCGACAGCAAACACTTTAATTTTCAAAATAAGTTATGTAGTTAAAAATTTTAAAATCTGTTTTGAATTACACTACACGTGAGGTGAAGTTTTTTTTTCTTTAAATTTTAAAATAATGGAATTCAACTTGAAGCTGTTTGGAGTAAATAGGGTCAACAATATAACCAGTACTCTATTTTCATATCAACCTTTAACCCTGTACCAGTACCTTCTGTTGAACACTGCTTTAACCCTGTACCAGTACCTTCTGTTGAATAGTAACTTGTTACCTTTCAACCACCCTAATCTCTACAATTAGTGAACACTGCTTTAACCCTCGTGGCCTAGTACCTTCTGTTGAATAGTAACTGTTACCTTTCTACCACCTAATCTCTACAATTAGTGAACACTGCTTTAACCCTGTACCAGTACCTTTGTTGATTAACATCTGTTAACCTTAACCAGTCAACTCTCTATAATACACTGCTTTAACCTGTAAGTACCTTGTTGAAAGTAACGGTTTTTTCAAATCTAATCCAAATTTCCTGCAACCCTGCCCAGTCCTCTTTAATAGTTAAATGTTATTTAGACCAAAATTTAAATATGAATTTTAACCCTTACCTACCTTGGTTGAATAGTAACTTGTTCCTTTCAAATCCTAATTCTCTACAATTAGTAAACTGCTTTAACCCTGTACCAGTACCTTTGTTAAATATAACTTTTACCTTTAACCACCTAACTTCAATTAGTAACACTGCTTTAACCCTGTACCAGTACCTTCTGTTGAATAGTGACTTGGTACCTTTCAACCACCCTAATCTCTACAATTAGTGAACACTGCTTTAACCCTGTACCAGTACCTTCTGTTGAATAGTAACTTGTTACCTTTCAACCACCTAATCTCTACAATTAGTGAACACTGCTTAACCCTGTACCAGTACCTTCTGTTGAATAGTAACTTGTTCCCTTTTCCCCTAACCACTGGCCTCAACCCTGTCCCATATTTAGTCTGAACACATCAATGCTTTTAACCCTGTACCAGTACCTTCTGTTGAAATAGTAACTTGTTACCTTTCAACCACCCTAATCTCTACAATTAGTGAACACTGCTTTAACCCTGTACCAGTACCTTCTGTTGAATAGTAACTTGTTACCTTTCAACCACCCTAATCTCTACAATTAGTGAACACTGTTTTAACCCTGTACCAGTACCTTCTGTTGAATAGTAACTTGTTACCTTTCAACCATCCTAATCTCTACAATAAGTGAACACTGCTTTAACCCTGTACCAGTACCTTCTGTTGAATAGTAACTTGTTACCTTTCAACACCCTAATCTCTACAATGTAGTGAACACTGCTTTAACCTGACCAGTACCTTCTGTTGATAGTAACTTGTTACCTTTCAACCACCCTAATCTCTACAATTAGTGAACACTGCTTTAACCCTGTACCAGTACCTTCTGTTGAATAGTAACTTGTTACCTTTCAACCACCTAATCTCTCAATTAGTGAACACTGCTTTAACCTAGTACCAGTACCTTCTGTTGAATAGTAACTTGTTACCTTTCACCACCCTAATCTCTAAAATTTAGTGAACACTGCTTTAACCCTGTACCAGTACCTTCTGTTGAATAGTAACTTGTTACCTTTCAACCACCCTAATCTCTACAATTAGTGAACACTGCTTTAACCCTGTACCAGTGCCTTCTGTTGAATAGTAACTTGTTACCTTTCAACCACTCTAATCTCTACAATTAGTGAACACTGCTTTAACCCTGTACCAGTACCTTCTGTTGAATAGTAACTTGTTACCTTTCAACCACCCTAATCTCTACAATTAGTGAACACTGCTTTAACCCTGTACCAGTACCTTCTGTTGAATAGTAACTTGTTACCTTTCTACCACCCTAATCTCTACAATTAGTGAACACTGCTTTAACCCTGTACCAGTACCTTCTGTTGAATAGTAACTTGTTACCTTTCAACCACCCTAATCTCTACAATTAGTGAACACTGCTTTAACCCTGTACCAGTACCTTCTGTTAAATAGTAACTTGTTACCTTTCAACCACCCTAATCTCTACAATTAGTGAACACTGCTTTAACCCTGTACCAGTACCTTCTGTTGAATAGTAACTTGTTACCTTTCAACCACCCTAATCTCTACAATTAGTGAACACTGCTTTAACCCTGTGTCAGTGCCTTCTGTTGAATAGTAACCAGTTACCCTAATCTCTATTTTTCAGCCATGCAATAAATCTATTTGTCTCAGGAAATTTTTTCAATAAAACTGCTAATGTTTCTTTTGATATCAACATGGTGTTTTTCTGTTTATCTTTCGTTGGCAACGAGCACTGACGCCGTATTCCTTACCCACGGAGCTGGTGACCTTCTTAGTTTTCTTTTAAATGTTAAAAATAATATGACATCAAGGGTATCTTGGTTTTGCCAACTTTAATCTATGAAACGGAGACGATGTTTACAGAAATAGAAAAAACACGAAGAAATCTAAACAGGAATTTGTTTGCGTTATATGAAAACAACAAGAAATGTGTAACCATGACAAATTCAACATGCGTTTTTCATTCGCTGTCAAAAATGTCACAGCATGCCTCCGCATGGTTGAAAACCAACATAAGGGAAGGTCAGAAGTCAGCGAAAAAAACCTGTTTTTAAATGTCAGAAAAGTAGACAGGATTGGGAAGTAGTGAAGGCAAGAAAGAAACACGGCTGAAGAATTTTTGTGTGGTCTAAAAATATCATAAATTTTGACTTTGAGAAATTGTCCAGGTGAAATTTTAAATAACTCTGTTTTTAATACCTAGTTTGCCATGGTATATTAGATTTATTTACATTGTATATGATCCATAAACATCATATATATCTCTTCTTGGACTAATTAACAAATATAATCCAATCAGTGAAATGGTCAAGTCCTTAATTTGTACCATTTAAAAAGACAGTGTAGGTAAGTATGAGATTCCAGAATTTATCAATTTTGTATTTCCAGTTTGTTATCCAAGAATATAATCCAAACACTTCACACACACACACAGGACAAATTTCTACACACACAATTTACAAACACATTTAAACAAATCTTAAAATATCACATACTTTTTTTTATATCCTAATCAATTTCAACTCAAACAAGTTTTGAGTGTAATTTGGAACATAAATTGTCTTCAAACACATATTGTTTTCTGAGTCTTTGAGTTTTCAACTAACAACCCTTTCAGAGAGTCCACATACACAATAAACAGTTTTCCATTTCAATTTTAGAGGATCCACATAAATACTACCTTTATCTTTGTTAACTTAACGCCCATTTAAAAGAGTCCACATACACAATATTAATTTCACATTTCAAAATCTAAGGATCCACATAAATATTACTATTATCTTATGTTAACTTAACAACCCTTTCAGAGAGTCCACAAACCAACTAACATACATCAATGTCACCCTTGAAGTTTAGAAGGATTCTAACTCATGCCATCAGGGGTTGCTGAACCACTTTCTCCATGACAGATTCTTACAGATCAATCTTCAATCTATCAGCCTTACCCTAATTAGGTAACAAATCCATTAAAATTTAGACTCATTGATACCTTGTCTACAGAACTATTTCTCATAACCTAGTGGATTTCGAACTAATCCTTTCCAAACATCTCACTTTCTACTATCACCTTGTCATATATCAAATTAGTGAAGTAACCAAATCTACCTTCATTAACGAGAGTAAATCCTATTTAGATAATGGCGTAACTTGGAAAATAAACACAACTGAAAGTGATAAGTGGAAATTAATACTTTAAGTAGCTGTGATTGGCTAATAATAAACACTAAGTTGTGTAAACATGATTAGATTTCTGCGGAGCGTAAACAATATGGCCGCTGAGTGGCGTAACGTCATTAATACAGTAGGTAATGTAAACAAACTGTAAACAATAATGTAAACAACTAGGATGTCAGTTAAATACGTTGTTACGTCAGACCAATTAACTACTCCACGAGTTTGTTTCTATTTTTAATCTTGCACCTTGTCAAGAATCAAAAAAAATTTAACGAGAAAACGTAAAGGCTAAACAATCCTTCAGAGACATTTAGGGGTAGAGAACTCATTTCAGATCAGAACACATCATGCTATATTCACCTACATTTACATCATTACTGCAATTTGATCAAATGTTTCTACAATTTACATTGTTATTACATGATGATGGCAATGTTAGCTGTTGAAATGAAATGAAATGAATGGAGTTTTACGTCCTACTCTTCTGCACCTTATAGGCTAATGAAGACAGTGTAATTTGTTGAAATGTTGTATGTAAATGATTAACAGTGTATGCTTTTGTTGAATTGTACGAAAACCAGGTGCTGAAAGTTGATATGGGGAGCTGAATTTAAGCTCTATAATCTTATAAACCAATATTTAAACTCAAGCCACATGTGGCACAGAGTGGGACTTTACTAATGTGGCAAATAGCAAAAGACTCTGAAGAAATTAACTTCCTAGGTTAATAGGATCACATGCCAGAACAGTCTAAAGTTACGACATGTTGTGTCTTTGGAAGATTGTGACGTCGGAAGTCGACGTCAGTGAGACAGCATCAATGAAAGTATCAGCAGATAGCCAGGGTCGATGACTGTTTCTGTTAAACCATGGTATATTAGAGTATCACATCATTAAACTATCTGTTATCTTGTACTTTGATTATTTTGATCCTGTTATTATCTTGTTACATAGAACACTAGACAATCAGAGATGTCTGGGGTTCAAAGGTTAACATTGGGGCACATTCACGCTCATCATTCATGCTTTTAGCTCCATCAGTGTTATCACTAAGTTTTAGACTAGATAGTTGTCCAATGTAGGCAGCACACCTGAGTGACGTAGTTGTGAAATGAGAGTACTTGGCGCTAATTGAAGTAAAATAGCCGAAGATTTGCATGGTTGCCTGCTTTTAACAACATCACTTGTAAATTGGTTCGTTCAATGGTCAAAGAAACTTTAACCAAAGTACCTATGCCCCTTTGAAGGGAGGGGAGGGGCGGGAGGGGAGGGGAGGGGAGGGGAGGGGAGGGGAGGGAGGGGAGGGGCGGGAGTGAGGGATATAAAATAATAATAACGAAGTAAAACAAGAAATTTTAAAAGCCATTCTCTAGGTTCACTGGATACATATTTTACTAATAGCTTTTGAAGTATTTTTTTAACCTTTTTACAGCTGTTAATCTCTCTGTACCATTTATCACAAGTTGCGTCATTCCAGAGACTAAACTCGGGGACAAAATGTCACCATTCACAATCTTGATGAAGCCTAACCAAACATCTCCCAATACACATAGACGTGTCGAAATCTAAACAGTAAATACAACTAACACGCCGAGATACAGAAAGATACAATGTAGATACAGACACCTTCACTAGCCAAATCTTTTATATCAATTTACCGTTTTTCTCCCAACATGAACAGACTTCCTGTTACATGGAAATCTTTCTATATTTGGTATATTTTTTTGAGGGGGATGAGAGATGGGGGATGAGAGCTGAGTGATGTGAGATGGGGGAATTGTTTATTCATTTATAAGAACACTAGTACAAGGTTACGAAAATCGTTTGACTCCAAGTTGGGAATGTAGAGCAGTGTACACCGAGGGAAATTTTGCAGAAGTAGCAGAAAGCAGAATACTGAAAGAACTTTGTCAAGATATTACAAACTTGGCCCAATACCTTGACAACCTCTTGTATCATGGAAGATTGTAAATGCAGTGATTTTGATTGGATTGTATATTAGCGATAATTTCAACCAATCAGAATCCTCAACTGCAAGCATCAGTGTCAGGGAATGGAGGATTTGATTTCTTTCAAAATGTCATCAAAAGTGTAACTATGGCTCACAATAAAATCTAGACTGGCCTTTCCCTTACAGAGTTTTTCAGGTACGAACATTCCTCCGTGATGTTCGACATTAAATGGGTTGAGACCAATCTATTAAAAAACATCACCAATCAATAAAGACTCAGTCACAAGGCATTGATTTTACTCTTTTAAATTTAGATTTATGTATTTCAATATTTGTTTGAAAAAAAATTTCCAACGGATATCATTACAAAACATACTACATTTATTAAAAATTTGATAAAAATATCAACACTGCAAATGGCTGAATCCCTATCAGAGATATTGTAACGAAATATAAAGAAAAAACGAGGTTAATGTTATCTTCAAGTATAAAAAACAGAATGAGTGGCTCATTGAAATAACACAACAATACCATTTGCCGTTTGGAGATTACACGATAATGACAAGTCTGCAGACGAACATTCCTTGTTAGTTCCGCACTTGAAAAAAAAACAAGTCTCGCAGAAAAACATGATGATGAGAATTAACAATGGCGGCTAATTACCGCGAAGTATTTTCAAGTAGTAAAACATAATAACACAGAAAAAAACAATGACTGCTGTTTTGTTAATTTCTTCAACTTCACACATAGAATCGGTAATTGCCATAGTTTTGGCATCCTGGAGGTCTTGTACAATATAATTACAACACAGACTTCCAGACAACTGAGAATAAAGACAAGATTTAGGTTCAATTTGGCGTTATCTTTATATGACAAGCTTAGGCGACAAAGTTCCTAACAAAGATTTTTCTAAGAAAAGGAAATGAAAACTTAAGACCAACTTGACTGTATTGGATTTAATAACAGACGACTCTTTGAGGTGTGCAATGGTTGTTAGGACAGTGGAACTATCCTACTTTTTTTTTGGATTTCCAGTTGTAGATAGATCTTACAAGAATATTTTTGTAAAGTCTGTCCTTCCAAAATGAATCAATAACAGTATCACTTAGGTCTCTCGGTCAGACATGGCTGGTTGTGTAAATAAAAGCCATGATCTGATGCCAACAATCATTCAAGAAGCTTACACAACGAAGCCACAAAATGATAACTTAATTACCCCCTCCTCCCCTTAAAAAATAGCCGTAAATTAAAAAATATCTTGGCTAATGATATCTGACAGAATACATTTCAGAATTTGTTTCCATTTATTTTGGCACGTTGATGCAGTAAAATAAATTTCATTCTTGTTCTTAACAGCTGGAAATTCAAGATGGCTGAATCAACATCTACATAGCAGACGCACTTGTGAGATAGGTCGACCCTTGACCTTCAATAATGAAAGATACATCAACATTTCTTAAAAGGAAAGGATGGGTTGGTTTGCCTTCGATTCTTTGGTTTGGGGTTGATTCTGACTAATTTGTAATGAAATGAAATGGAGTTTTACACCCTACTCTTCTGCACCTAATGGACTATTAAAGACAAATTTGCAACTCTTCTTGACATAAGCATTGGTTAGATTGACCTTATGAACTTTTTACCAAAAATAAACTTAAGATGATTTTAGTGATCCAGTCAGATTACTGTATTTCTAAGAATCCGGACAACTATTAAGTTTAATTCACGACAATAAGCCCCGTTATGTTGATGGACTTGACAGTCTAAACGAAACACTGTGTAAAGGTTGTTTAAGTGTGTCCAAGGACTGATAAAGAGTCTATTTGAATGGTGTTAAAGTAATTAAGGTTTGTTTACATTTGTAAGTAGGTTCAACACTTAGTAAACCAAACAACAAATTAAAAATGAAAGTGGACCTATTTGGACAAGTAAGTAGTTAAGAGGCACTCAGGATTTCCCTGATGGTTTGCCCTGAGGGTGGGTTTTGACAATCTAGGTACAACCTACTTAGTAGGCTATATTTTTCAGGGCTTTAAAAGGGTCTTGACCATGCCATTTTATTTATTAAATATTTCAATTGTTCAAAAGAGTCCTATTAAGAAAAAAATCGGCCGGCCATTTTTAAAATCAAGTTGGACATGACTGGATCAAAATACAGCCAATCAAAGACCCTGATATTAATTATTCAACAAAGAAATTTTTTCTTCCTGTCATAACACATCAACCAATGTCTAATCCTTTTATTCAAGTTTTATCTTAGTTTTTGGTCTGACCACAAAGTTACAAAAAACTAAGATGGTGGTTAGCAACAGGATGTAAGAGATCACCATGGTAGCCTGGTCAGGGAAGATAAAAACACTGTATTAAAGATAAACACCTGATTGAATATAAACAGTGTGATAAACACCAGGAGCTGCCAAGACACACAATATCTACCATAGACTTACTGATGCATTCTAAGGTAGAAATCTAACACCTAAAATTTGTGACCTCGTCCAGTGCTGCTATAGGAGGGTATCTCTTATAACATCTAATACTTGTAACCTAGGCCAGTGATTCTATAGGAGAGTAATCTCTTATAACATCTAATACTTGTGAAAGGAGTTTTACATCCTACTCTGTATCTAATTGTAGATGGATGACACCATGCAGTGTGAAATGAGGGAAATTTTACTAGAACAGTGGCATTAGCCTACCCTTTTTCTATGTCCAACTGTCAAGGGATCTTTTATGTTTACAGCCTGTAGCGACACAGGGCCTCGGTTTATTGTCTCATTCGAACAGACTAGACTCCTTTTCGAGGTCAGTTCCTGCTTACTGTTTGACAAGAGAGGGGAAACCGAGTTAAAAGTTAAAATGAATGGAGTTTTACGTCCTACTCTTCTGCCGTTGAAAGTTGAAAGAGACGAAGGTATCATGTTAACCTACTGCAATATATAGACTGGTTAAAAGATATGTGAAACAGAAACCTACACTCTCGTATCAGCTACAACATGATGATATGGGCTAAACATTATCTTAAACATAGAGCTTGATATCTATATAGCTAGCTACTGTACAGGGATGTTGATACAGCTGTATTAACCAGTCATGTCTGACTTGATATCTATATAGCTACTGTACAGGGATGTTGATACAGCTGTAGTAACCAGTCATGTCTGACTTGATATCTATATCGCTACTGTACAGGGATGTTGATACAGCTGTAGTAACCAGTCATGTCTGACTTGATATGAATGTAGCTAGCAACTGTACAGGGATGTTGATACAGCTGTATTAACCAGTCATGTCTGACTTGATAACTATATAGTTAGCAACTGTACAGGGATGTTTATTTAACATATATTACCAGTCATGTCCAACTGAAGGCTTTTAATGCATCTTTACCAGATAAGTCTGACATGGTCTAGTGGCATAACAGGACTTCAAGGTATACATCTTGAAAAATTAGTATTATTTTGGGAAAAAATAGATAAAGAACTTTGATTTAGAAAGAAATAATGGATGGGTATTTGTGATGTTCTTATCTTGTTTCACAACAAACCCACCAGTTGTGATAGCATCTGAACTGAAAATATTAAACGGCTCCACATCTGAACTGTTGATGATAACCTGTACCACAACAGAACATAAATTGAAGTGTCAGTGAAAAAGAGGTGTTGAAATGACCTAAAAATCTGGCTTTTAAAACTTAAAAAGATTTTTTATTATGTGAAATGTGCAATTTAATGATATTAAGTGAGAAATATGGCCAGCAGATGTTTCTATGGTTTCAACTTTGTCAGTCTGCTGCAATTCCTGGGGCCTTTTTCTCTAAAACTGATTATTAAAAGAGTTTTTGTCATTAATTGGCCAATCATTGAAATTTATTTTAAATTAAGTTACCAATCAGATCGCTAGTATTTGCCTCCATTACACAACAATGTTGAGGACTTACAGAATTACCAAGGTGACAGGGGAAACTACCTTGAATTTCGGGCCGATATCGAAATCAAATGTTACCCAAGTGAAAACTGAATGCCATTATCCACGAACCATATTTGTTTGCGTGTGGAATTACAGGAAAATCTTGCATTGATCTTGCCACTCCCAGAACCATCGGCTTACGTCTGCTTTTGGTTACCACGGTGACCTTTTCTCATAAACTACACTTTAAAATGACATTATATATCTTGGGCAACAATAAACACCAATCAGAATCTCCATAATTTACCCAGAAATCTCAATCTGACATATTTACCAAAATCATCAATCCCACAAGTCACAGCTGGTAGCCATCTTGAATTAATCTGTAGACATTTTCGACACATTTGTTTGAATTACCCCTACAAATACTCCGTATATCTTTACTTCCGTTTTATACTTTTCATATGTTTAAAGGGCATTGTCCACATACTTCAAATTTGGCATCAAAACTTGCAGACTCATCTCTGACACTTTATCCAGTTTTCACTGACTAGAAATTCGGACTGAAAAGAAATCAACAAGCTGCGAGGCCAGAAATCAGAAATAAGAAATCAAATTACCAAATTTACGATAAATCTCATACAGGAGACTAACAAATTGAGCCAAACTGGAGGAAGTAACGGACTAGGCTTTTGTTTTCTGTTCATAAAAGTTTGGAGTGCAAAGAGCAGATCCTCCATGAAAAAATCTTCATTTGCAATCTATTACATTCATTACCTTCAAAACGAAAGTAGCAATAAGCCAACTTAGAAGATTTAAATATATTGGAAGTACACCCATGAATTTAACTTTGTGGTAAAACCTTGAAGATGATGGATCCCGTACAGGAATCAAAATCTATTCAAATCATTTACAAGGTCACCATCTCCATTCGTAACCTATTATATTTATTACCTTAAAAACGAAAGTAGCATTAAGCCAACTTAGAGGATGTAAAGAATTAAAATTACCCGCGAGAATATCCCTAGGAGTATTCTTATCGTTGTTATTAGAAACAGACGTCAATTGAGAAATACATCTCGCTTACATCTGGGTCTTGTTAAATTATCACTTTTAAAACGTGGCACATGTTTTCCATTTCAACATTTCTTACGCGATTATCAAATTCTTGTTTTTAGCATGAAAACAGATTGCTTGGTGCGTTTTTTGAGTAAGGATAATACCGTGTTAGTTATTCCCAGCTGATCTCCCCTTGATTCAAAACATGTGTGGCAGACGTGAGGAATTTCAAGGTGTTCTTCTGCTCCAAATAACTGATACAGTCGGTTGTTTCTAAGGCTTGTGTTAAACGCTTCGATAATCTCCAAGAACGGAATTAATGAGCTTTGAGGAAAAAATTTTGTTAAATGTAAATAGGCAAGCCTTTTCAGAACCATTTCAATTCTGACCCATTTCTAGGAGGTCGTTTTTAAACGATTCTAACAATCTGAGAATTGACCTGTTCCCAGAATGCTTTACCTACATGGCGCATTATGCGACTAACCCCATTTCTGTAGAATTTCATCCTTATTCACTAACACGTTTGTTAACATTTGAGCTAAATTCTATTTTTTCAATGAACAGTTTGATGTAAAACTCCATATTATTTCTGTCAGCATGCTACAAGTACAATTTCATTCCGCATTCCTTTTCGAATTTGATTTTCCTGTTCACCTTCTGAGAATAGCGTTAAATGACAGAAGAAAAATATCAAATGTTTTCAGAAATTTTAAATATTTCAAGTCGTTGTAAAAGTGCTGATATTTGGGAGTTCCCGTAGAATGTGTAAAAATTTACAGAATTAACAACACCTGCAACGTTAAAGTTTTTAATTTCATATTTCAACATTTCAATCTTGTATGATGACTGCATTTTTAACGCAAAATTTAAACTCAGAAATAAAATGTTATTTAACATCCTGGTTCTTTCTTGTTTTATTCAAATTTAACAAAAATAAATATTAAGATT
The DNA here is from genome assembly GCA_030562195.1 of Nipponacmea schrenckii. Classification (NCBI taxonomy): domain Eukaryota; kingdom Metazoa; phylum Mollusca; class Gastropoda; family Lottiidae; genus Nipponacmea; species Nipponacmea schrenckii. The sequence goes on from CM060201.1 coordinate 20,944,753, forward strand.
TGAAGTTTTATATCAATTTGATTGACAAATACAAGCAGATTGAAAATTGATTTTAGTTTAGGGTGTTATAAGAGATATTCCTTTACAGAAACACTGGCCTAGGTTACAAGTATTAGGTGTTATAAGAGATACTCTCCTATAGAAACACTGGCCTAGGTGACAAGTATTAGGTGTTATAAGAGATACTCTCCTATAGAAACACTGGCCTAGGTTACAAGTATTAGGTGTTATAAGAGATACTCTCCTATAGAAACACTGGCCTAGGTCACAAGTATTAGGTGTTATAAGAGATACTCTCCTATAGAAACACTGGCCTAGGTTACAAGTATTAGGTGTTATAAGAGATACTCTCCTATAGAAACACTGGCCTAGGTCACAAGTATTAGGTGTTATAAGAGATACTCTTCTATAGAAACACTGGCCTAGGTTACAAGTATTAGGTGTTATAAGAGATACTCTCCTATAGAAACACTGGCCTAGGTGACAAGTATTAGGTGTTATAAGAGATACTCTCCTATAGAAACACTGGTCTAGGTGACAAGTATTAGGTGTTATAAGAGATACTCTCCTATAGAAACACTGGCCTAGGTGACAAGTATTAGGTGTTATAAGAGATACTCTCCTATAGAAACACTGGCCTAGGTCACAAGTATTAGGTGTTATAAGAGATATTCTCCTATAGAAACACTGGCCTAGGTCACAAGTATTAGGTGTTATAAGAGATACTCTACTATAGAAGCACTGGCCTAGGTGACAAGTAGTGACTATGCTTAAATTTCAGTATACATCAGAAATTATCTGCTTCTGAAGGTATTTATTTTTACAGGGTGAAGGCTCTCGGAAGCACTTGTACAGAAGTCGGCCAATAAGATCAAATTGCTTGAAAGATGACAATTCAACTGACTTATTCTATCTCAAATAACTAAACTATTATTATCTTCAGCAATACAAAATGACAGAAAAGTAGCAAGTTGATAAATGAACAAATAAAATGTGAAATCTGTAAAACGCTGTTATTTAGATTCAAGTACTGAAACTATAAAATTCCAGCTGAAAATTCTCCGAGGTTAAGATCACGTTAAAACTACGTCTGAAATATGACAGGTATGAAGACGTAACTTCAGGGAGTTCCCCGATAATCTTACGATAAACATCAGTCATATTGTTTTAACTTTATCACTGACGAAATAATTGTAGAGACATTCGACTCCAATAACACAATATCTTCCTGGCTTTATTACAAACACGTATTAAACCTTTCATTGTACGATATCAGGTTCTAGCGAAAGAAATTTCATGACTTGCTATCCTACTGAGAGAGGACTGTGCCTAAAATCATCCTCCTGACCGAAAAGGATCGCGTTATTGCCGAAACAATAGCCCCATATCTACTTTTTCCAAATAAATGTTTATCCGGTTTAAAAGCTTAAAATGCACAGTGTCATTGCCTTTGTTTGAATTCAGACTGCAGTTTCTTTGAAGCTCAAATTAAAAAGCTAATAAACTTCAATTCTCTTTATAAACGTTTTCAGTGAGCTCAGACTTAAAAGCTCGAAATCTGCATTTCATTGTCTTAGCCTGAGTTCTGACCGCAGTTTCTTGAAGGTCAGATATTCCACGTCAATTCCCCTGACCATAAATAAACGGCCTTGATTTTGTCCTAGTTTTCACCATCCAGATCTCAGAAGCTTAAAACCTGTAGTTCTAATACCCTGAGCGTAAACTTCCTGACTATTGTTAAGCCAAGATTGAAAAGCTTTTAACAAATAAAAGAGAATTTATCCTTTTCATTAACAATGAGGACTAACAATGGCGCTGGATTTTACAATTCCCTGCAGGTGAATCAGAATTCCATTAAGAAAATTAGAAATATCATTCGTTTGACAATCTGTCTTCTTTCTGTCAATTTGAAAATTAACTTTAATCCACGATATAGAGCTAGAAATGCTGCTATATTTAAAATAACGTTGAAATGGCGTAAGTTGACTTGACCCTGACTGATATTTTGGAACAATATTATATTCTGGGTTGAATGGGGGGGGGGGGGTACATTTTGTAGCCTTGTTAAATGTCCCCTAGAAATAAATGGTCGAAGGGAAATATTTGTAGACTTAAACTAAATATATACGGTACATCAAATGCGGGGAGCGACCGGAAATCCAGGGTTGAATTAGCGGCGTCAATTGGACAAACACTGTAAATAGGGTCGCATAACATGACCTTGAAAAACAACCTTGACCCCTACACAAAACACAAAGTGCATTAGACTGTTATTGTCAAAAAATTGGAGACATGGGTGGGCAAAAACTTAAAATACGTGACAAAATCTCGAACATCTGTCCTCACCAAACTGGATTCACAACATTTAATGGACTTGACTTGAAAAGGCCAGTGCACATAAAATTGTTACTATCATAAAATTCGTGAGAGATATTTCCTTTCATGTCAGAAGCTGTAAAATTTCAGGGTGAAAAAAAGAACTCCATTATTTTTAAGTGAATTGCAATAAATAGAATTTTACGAGTTGTCACCACTTAAGCTCTCTATTCACGAAAACACAAAAAGATCATCGTTTCAATTTGTTCAGTGACAAAGAAGCCATCTTGAATTTCTTGTGAGAGGTCAAGTACCAGGGACATGAAAATGTTTGTCGTCTGTCACTTTGACAAAGAGGTTCACACAACGGCCATTTTGAATTTGAGGGAAGTTTAACATTGACTTTTGAGGAATTTCACATCAGAAGGTGAAAAGTGAGACACATCTATTAAACGAAATCCATTTATTTCATTACCAGTGTACGTTCTAGAGAACATAATGTCATTTTCTAAATCCGTCTGTCAATTTAGCATTCTGCGATTTGAAATTATGATTCATCCCGTTCAGAGAGTCCACATAGCTAATAATGTTTATTTGGTATTTGGGTTGTTAAATTTGGCATTTCTTTCAGAGAGTCCACATAAGAGTTCCTAAAAAAGAACTATTCATTTCTAAGTGTTGATTAGCTGAGTAAAGTATGTTTATTCGGCAGTATTCTGTGTATTTATTCACCAACGATTAATGGCCGATTCGATTCTCCCTTAAAGTCTATCATTTATTCATTTCTATAGAAACGTATTTTATTACCCCTCCTTTGAAGTCACTATGTCTGTACAACAGGTCTCGTTTGAAAGTATTCAATTCATTTCTTCAGTATCAAAAAAGAAAAATTTCAATCTCCTTTCATTCTTTCTTTCATAACCAAAAAAAAATTGGTTAAATTTTGTTAAAATCACTACACATGAAAAAATATTTTGTTTACGAGCTACCGAATTTAAAAATTGCAGAAGATAAATTTAAATTGAATCAGCCAATCAAATGATTTGATTTACATAAAAATCATTCGAGAGTAAATCAGTTAATGTCAAGGATTGCGGAGGATTCAGTGAGAACTATTTTTGGCGTATTGATATTTGTACCACTTCGAGTCAATATTCGGGTCAAAATGGCCGCCCTTGGCATCAATCAAGTCTAAAACACTATCGTAATTGATTAGACGTTATTGAATCAAACGTGAATTGAAACGAAAGTCTAATGACATACCAGTCAATTTCTTTACATAGCTCTCTAATAAAAGAAATCAACAAAAGCTAGTGTATTACCGTGGAGACAAGAAATGAATAGTATTAGCGTCAATTCAGCGAAAGACTTCTCGTCTCAGTCAATACAAATTATCTATCGCTGACCTCCGGGGAGAATTGTGTAAAGGTGCAACTGATCTAATTAGACCCGAAGTAAACAAACTTTACTTTTTTATCTGTAAAGACAGATTATCACTCGGTAAAAAAACCAGGTCACTGCTATCATTTCCTCAGCCATTTCTTAATCCTCTACTTTTGCTCATGGTGATACACTCAACAAAATCCTAAGAGAAAATGTGTGAATTAATTTAGATTTGTGACCAATATTCTTTTTAGAGAGTCCACATAGTTAATAATGTTTATTTGGTATTTAGGTTTTAAACTTTGCATCCCTTTTAGAGAGTCCACATAGCTAATAATGTTTATTTGATATTTTGATTTGTCACTTAAGTATCCCTTTAAGAGAGTCCACATAGCTAATAACATTTCTATTTAAGCTATATATTCTGGAAACTACTAACAAACAAAACAATTTTCTAGAAAAGTTCACCGTAAACAAATGTAGAGGAAATTTAAATGGCTTAAATAGTGATAGCAGTAAACAGTTATAGTCGATCTTGCCTCTAGTTAGCCAGAGGATGTAAAGATTACAGTTCATTTTAAAAAACGAAACAAATTTCTGTAGAGTTTTTATGAAGCTTTGTAAAAAGTTGCCTTTGCAGTTAGATGGGACAGTCTTTTATTGACCCCAACAGACAATGGCTGCAAAATAACAATTCCACTCGAACAAAGCACAAATTTACACGGACGTTCGAAAAATGGCAACAAGTTGAAATTAATCGGGAACATCCTTCTCTTGTGATTAGTTGTTAACTTTCATTGATTTATTTACTAGTGAAATTCTCTCGGAGAATCGTTTCAACATGGTGAAGTCTCAAATACACAAAACCCATGGTAATTCAACAATCAAAGAATCTGTGAAAAAAGAAAAGAAGCCAAACAACTCAACAATGGCACAAAGAAAGTCTTCGTCGCTAATCCAATTGATATCACAACCAGATCATTTAAAACAACATCGACCAGTCCTAAGTAAAGAGTCGCGTCCCTTTGTGGACCAGTTCAAACTTTTTCAAATTCTTGTGAAATGCCAAACAAAAAGTACGAGCCTTGTACACACAAGTTTAATACCTTGTGATGACAAACAATGTTTGGGGAACAAGACCGTCAGCAGGAAACCACAAACTGTCTTACACCTTGTTAAAACCCAAGTACATCAGACTCCAAATGGTTCGTTCGATTGCCGAATTTTCAAATGTTTTTACGATGGGTCAATATCATGTTTAATCTCCACTAACAACGACCCTTTCTACCTTCAATTTCTCGGCAAGAAAAGTCAACAAAGTGCCATAACTCTCTTAAAGTGTAAACAAATGCCAGACTAACGTGTTTCATTGACCTGCAATATGAGTAAAAGTTTTTCATCCACAAAAATTGTTCCAGAATTGAGCTAATTGTTGTTTCTATCATTCCGTGCGAACTTTTTTATTTTTTTTGATGTTTGTCTTCATTGACAGAAACGATTTTTCTCAAATAAAATTTGTCTGGCATGAATACAAAATGGTGGGTTTGTTTTAAAATGTTGACATTAACTCACCTCTTAAATTTCCTCGGAATTCGCGACGGTAAAAAATATTGTTAAAGATGTATAGATCTTGTCTCTCGGTATTGAAATTCCGTGATAAAAGTTGCGGATTCAGTGTGAAATCTGTGTTTGTCTCACAAAAAAATATATTAGATTTCAATTCTTCTCTCACCCCGGGGGACAGAATAACACGATTTGGGTTGGGAAAATCAAGTATATCAACAATTTTTTTCGTAATTACCTACAAGCTTCTCAGATATGCCGTGAGAAATATCCCGTTTTTGCGTACTCCATCTTGAAAGATGTTGAAAGAGTTCAATAAATTTTTAATTTTTTCTTTACTTTTAAGGTGATATCTCAATTCGAGTGCTTTGAAGGTAAAATTTACTACATTTTTTAGCCGACACTCCGGGTTTTAAATCCAGCTCTACTGCACCTAATGAACTAATGAAATGAATGGAGTTTTACATCCTACTCTCTACACCTAATGGGCTAATGAAGACAGGGTTCACTGACAGGTGTAAATGAAATGAATGGAATTTTATGTCCAACTCTTCTGTTCTGCACCTAATGGAGTTTTAAATCCTACTCTTCTATACCTAATGGGTTAATGAAGACGGCCTGATTAACCATGTCTTACAACAATTCACTTGAGATCTTGGCAAGAGAATTTCAAAGACTTGCATGTTCGCTTCATTTCCTTTGTACATGCATACAAGGCTTTACGCTGATTGCTCAAGAATAGAAGAAACACTTAATAAAAGTGGCGAGATCATAAAATATGCAAATTGTTACAAAACAAACGCTTTAAGACTGAAAAAAAAATGCATTTAATGAGTATTTTTTTTATAGTTTTCATCTCGTGATAAAAGGAAAAAGTATTTGTTTAGGTGTTTGATGAAACTTTCTGGGATTCCCAGCGGGGAAAAAATTAACACAAACACGAACAATTAAAGTTTCTTTCGACAACGCTCGAGGGATTTCAACCAATCAATAGTTAATAAGTTACTGGGAGTTAAGTAGTTCGGGGAGTCCCCGACCTTAAATTATGGATGTCTGTCAAACAAATATCACCAATAATTGACAAATCGACTCGAGTTAAAAACATACCGATAATAATTATTCCGTTAAATCTTTTCACAACTAAGGACTCGTAATAGCGTACAAAAATTTGTCAATTTGAAAAAACAATTGACTAGAAAAAACGCTAATTGTTTTTGTGTTGAATTGATTAATAATTGTCTTCCCCTAAAAAGAGTAAGTCTGTAAAGTTACAGGTCTGGGCTTTTTTTTTTCCAATTTTTAAATTTTAAAAACTTCATTATGATTTTAGTGTTCCATTCATCTGATTGGTCAAAACCTTGTCTTTACAATTAGAGTTATTATCCAATCAGATTATGGATTTATTAAAATCCGGATTTTATCTTAGTAAAGATTTCAAATTCCGAGAAGTATAAAATACCAACTAGCAGTGATAGATATTATCACTAACCCACACAAACAGCACAGAATTATCCAACTTAAACCAATCCAACTACCAACTACTACGAACACCAACAACTACCTAGTTTGTGATATCAGTTTGCTGGAAGCGAATGTTAACTTGTCATCTACCAACAACTACCTAGTTTGTGATATCAGCATCCACTGGAAGCAAAGTTAACTTGTCATCTACCAACAACTACCTAGTTTGTGATATCAGCGTCCACTGGAAGCAGACGTTAACTTGTCATCTACCAACAACTACCTAGTTTGTGATATCAGTTCACTGGAAGCAAATGTTAACTTGTCAACTACCAACAACTACCTAGTTTGTGATATCAGTATTCACTGGAAGATAACGTTAACTTGTCATCTACCAACAACTACCTAGTTTGTGATATCAGTATCCACTGAAAGCGGACGTTAACTTGTCATCTACCAACAACTACCTTTTTATATCAATTTAGTAATATTCATAAAGTACCTAGTTTGTGATATCAGCATTTGCTGGACGTAAACTTGTCATCTACCAACCAACCAACCTAATATTATATATAATTTAGTAATATTATAAGTATCTAAGGTAAGGTCTAATTCTAGCCCAGCCCTGAAATAATTACATCAATTATCTACCAACAAAACACTCTATTAAACTGCTTCAATACCACCTCATTATAGTCGATAATATACTTTCTAACTAGAGGCCTGTATATTATATCTATTACTGTATATTATATCTATTACTGTATATATTATATCTATTACTGTATATATTATATCTATTACTGTATATATTATATCTATTACTGTATATTATATCTATTACTGTATATTATATCTATTACTGTATATTATATCTATTACTGTATATTATATCTATTACTGTATATTATATCTATTACTGTATATTATATCTATTGTTTTTTTACTGTAATATACTATTACTGTATATTATATCTATACTGTATAAAAAATATTATATCAACTTTTAAAATTTTACAACGTATAATCAACTTTTGGGTACATCTTTTCTATACTGATTTTATCAAACTTGGGTTTTTACTATCTTTACTTTAATATCATTACTGTATTTTAAACCCCATCCCCTGTATCCTTGTTTTTTACTCTCAACGACTGCATGTATTTATCATATATCTTGTATGTGAAAAAGAAAAAAAAGAAACAAACTAAATTTTACAAGGATAACAACTTAGGGTCACAGGGGTCTTTTCTAGTCAAACATTGGTTACACTGATCTTTCACTTTGAATACCCCCTCATGTTTCAAACCCCATCCCCAGTCACCCCCTCCTCTGTCTTTTACTCCTCAACCCTGTCCCAGGTCACCCCCATTTTTTTCAAACTCTGTCCCGAACACCCCCATTTTTCCAAACTCTGTCCCACGTCAGCCCTTCCTTTATCTCCAACCCTGTCCAGAGTCATCCCCCCCCACCTCCTCTTGTCTTCCAATCACCCCTTCCATCTCTTACCCTGTCAACCAAGTCACCCCCTTCCTGGATCTAGCCATGACTCCAGTCACCCCCTCCTCTGTATACAACCCGGGGCCTCAGGTGAAATATTTAGTCGAAAGGTAATGACAGCTCAATTAAAATTTGATAATTGAGGGAGAGCTGAGTTTTGCCTGGGGACCTAGTAGTTAGATCTCAGTTATAACACTCCAGTATCACCACAGTCCAAAATCACCATAGACACGCCCGCTACTACTATATTAACATAATATTACCTGAGGGTCTACTAGATGAAAGATAACCCAAGTGGCAAGAGATATATAGAGACTGCTTGTTACTGATTTCACTGATAACATTTTGAAATATTATAATAAAGTCATCAAACTAGGGACCTCTACTGGGCATTACAAATCCTTGAAAGAGACTGGAGAACTTCTATAATGATGTTGGCTGTACCTCAAAGATTGTGTCCTCTTAAGATATATTCAGCTCAAATTGGCTGGTAATGGTGAAGCACCTCATTTGATGAGCAATTTGCTTTTATCAGAAAATTGGTAGACTTTCTAGCAACCACAATCCACTGGATGGTTGAAATTTAAACTGTTTATTTTTGAAAACAGGGCTAGATTTTCTCCAAGTTACCATTAGTTTCTTTGCTTTCTTTCAGCCACTAGGTCAACCTGAGCCTTGTGGAGGAAACAAAAAAGATTCATTTTTGAGATGTTCTTGAATTAGTTGGCTCATGGAAAATTTGACTAGCCTTCTTAAATGTAACCTGGTGAAGTGGTATATTGGGTAAATTTATCAAATTTTGTTTTCACTGTCACTCAGGGACTTGGCTTTCTGGGTCATACATCTTACATAAAATATCAGTAATCGACCTCCAAGTCCAGTTTTAAGACATTTGACGAAGGATCTAGTCTCTGAAGCAAGTGAGGATTTGATAAAATGAACTCTTGTACACGAGAAATTATCATAAAATACATACCTTAGGTAGAACTCAGCAAATTGAAAAATAATATCCAAAAATAATCCAAAATATGACGCACTAATATTTAAATTCAACACAAAAATCACACAGAACACAATAAAATATTAAAAAGATAAAAAATATTTCTTAGAAATCACACAATATAGAAATGTATAATACCATACTGGTATAGAATAAGACGTCTGCTAGAATGATTCTCTATCCATACATGCCTCACTGATACTGCAAACACGGTGCCTCAAAAATTCTCAAAATCTTCCAAAACTTTTATATCCTATAGAATCAATTACATTTCATCCTTATTCTCTAACTAAGAATAAAAAATGCTGCAGTAGGGTTCCATTTACTTCAAAACCTGGACAAGACAGACGAACATTAGGCCACCTAACACAAAAACGGTGCCTCAAAAATCACTGAAAATTCACGTTAAGATATATCCTTATATGTGAAACAGGAATAATCCAAAATCGTGCCCCAAATTCAGCAAGGAGGCACCCTAGGGCTGGAAAACAGTCCCACAGTAGTTAAAGTACACTGAATATTTATAACTACACAGAGACAAGGCGAGACCACCTTCACTGAAGCAAGTCTAGTGTATGACTGACAACAAACCAAGTTAAAGTAAGCCGTCTGCTAACACAGCCTATCAGTCTATTGGTCGACTACACCAGTGAATGATACTCTACTTGTAATACTGGTCGATTATTCTACACTACACAGGGACTTGAGCAGAGTTTACTACTGTTGGTGTGACAGGGTACACAGGCAATAAAATGGAGTGAAATAGATGGGGGAGAAAGAGGGGAGGGGGGAATGATATTAGAATAAAACTTTACCCCCATTCAGGTCGATTTTTCTACGCTTCACAGAGATTTTTGTATAGTTCATTACAATATGGGAAAGGGAGAATTTGAGATATTGCAGGGAGGATGAAAAAATAGCGGAAGGGGGAAACGGTTTACAGGGGTAGTTTATGAAAACGCTCCAGTACTGGACGATTATTCTACGGTACACAACGACTTGAGCAGAGTTCAATGCATTTGGAATGAGGAGGCATATGAAAAAGGGAAGGGGAAATGTATGGAAGGGAAGGGGGAGTGTAATAAAGAGAAGTGTATAGTGAGTGTATGGAAGGGAATGGGGGAAACAAAAGAACTGTATGGAAGGGAAGGGGGTGTAATAAAGAGAAGTGTAGGGTGGGTGAGTGTATGGAAGGGAAGGGGGAGTGTATTAAAGTGAAGGGGGAAAGAATAGAAGATGAGGGTAATAAGACAAGATGAAAACTGTTTATGTTGACCTATCACAATTCAAGATCTAATTAGTGAGTTAGAGGTATAACAGAAGGGCTGGGGGAGACAATTAACAATTAAACCGACCGAAGTTAACGAGAGAAGCTCGCGGTTTACTTTGATAAAACCGTAATCATTATCAACCTTCTGTTTTGTGTATGGAGTTCTCTACCCACAGGCTGTTAGTCGTCTAAATAGAAATAATCAGATGTTTGTTGCCTAGAGGGCGCTGTAAAGAGCGAGTTGACAGAATCAAGGGTCTATTAGTCAAACAGCCGCGAAACTAATTGTCCATCAAACTCAAGTGGTGTGTTGGTCAACACTGCAGACGGACAAAGAACTCTGAGCAAGGATTTGATTTGAGGGTGTCAGGCTGGGAGGGATGTTTATTTGGAGGTCATTGAACTGAAGGGGTAGGGGAAAGTTTTTGTTAGTTTTTTAAAATGGTCAAATGCTTCTGTGCATTTATCCAAAATAATTCTTATTTGGTCGTTTGATAAAGGATTACAAAAATTTAACTGAGTTTTTTGAATGAAAAAGGGATCTGTCAATATGTGAAAGATTGGTATTTATATCTGAGCCTACCAACGATTCAATTACCATAGTAACAGCTAGTTGCTATGAGTACTATTAAACTTGACCAAGGATGAAAACATTCTAATATAGAACTGTAAGTCTATGAGCAAACTAGCTAACAACTGAGAAGACATCTCAATGCACCAAACACATCTCTTAATCACAGAAGCCCTGGGCAAATCAACTTAACCACCCCCCCCCCCCTTCTCACCCCTTCTCCATCTTGACAACAATGTTGTTTCTATCATGATTCTGATCTTAACATTGTTAATGACCTCAGGAAAAACTCTTCACATCAAGTGGTTTAACCCCACGGGCTGCCACTGGCTAAAATTAACGTTTAATGAGACGAGAAAATCTGAATCATATCACCTGCGAAAGATGAGGATCATAAAGCAGAAGATAAACAAAATTATGGGAAAAAAAGAATGAGCAGGTCTCCTTAGTTGACGCTATTTCAGTCCGTAACTTCCGCTTGACAAACTTTACATAAATACCATTTATTTGAGCCGCAAATCTTTTGGTAGTTAGGGTGTTTAGGCTTCCGCGTGATCGCATCCAATTTAGACGAGTTTAATAACAGATTTGAGATAATCTGGGCTTAGAGGTGTTGAAAATTCTCGCTGTGCCTCCAAGCGTAAAAACCACTGATCAACTAAATACAGATATATACAAGGTTCTATGTAATAAAGTATAATACAAGCTTAGCTGTTAAACTGGGTAGAAATATTATAGTGATAATACAAGTCAACTATATAATGTCCATACACTGAGCTGTAGAAATAAAACACGGCCATCAGGTAGTAAATGGCGACAAAGTAACATATTAAACGTTGTTTGTAGACCCATAAAAATATTAGTATATAGTCTATCTCTCTTTGAACTAACCTACCATTATTCATACCTGAATTAGTCACCATGAATAACTATTCACCATTAATTGTCAAGACATTATAATTATACCATTCATATTTTTATCGAATGGTACTCCACACCCCTCGGGCGTGGCTCGCATAAATTACCATTGGTGTAAATCCAAAGCAATTTGTGTAGCAAAAAAAAAATTCATTTCTTTCCTCATTGAAAGGATACGCTTATTTTTGTCAAAAAAATTTCAAGGAAAATTTTTTAAAGAATTTACTTCTTGTAAAAAACTGAAAAATATTTCCTTAAAGATTTACAAGGAAATGACACCCACACAAACGAAAAGGTGTGCCCCGTTTTGTCAGAGTAGTTTTAATAAGGTAACTGTATACTAGAATCAAGAAATGAAATAAATGGAGTTTTACATCCTACCCTTCTGCACCTTATGGGCTAATGAAGACAGTGTTCATTGACAGGTGGAAATAAAATGAATGGAGTTTTACATCCTTCTCTTCTACACCTTATGAATGGGCTAATGAAGACAGTGTTCATTGACAGGTGGAAATGAAATGAAATGAATGGAGTTTCACATCCTTCCCTTCTGCACTTTATGAGCAAGAATCAATCAAAATGGAGTTTCAAATCTGCATCTAATTGGATAATGAAAGTATGTAAATAAGGATAGCAAGTTTACTCTTTCTCATTACGAACGAAACCACACTGACAAGAGTTGTGTATCCGAAACGTCCTGTCTATTAAACCTCCTCCAGTCTGAATGACGGCCATCAGAAAAAGGTGAATAAAACGAGAGCCAAGTTATAAATATCATACGAGTTGTACTTGAGACTTGAAAAAGAGATATAACTACTTCATCACGTTCTAACTTGTACGATTTTATCATTGTCACACAGTTTACAACACAGGGGTAGAGTTGAGGGGTTGACGGCTAGAGAGGGGCGGAGGGGATGCATGACACTGTGTTGAATTGAGGGATGTAGGGGGGTGAAATGAAGAATATAGAAATGGACTAGTTCTGTTTTTATTGTGTTTATAAGTTTACAAGACAGGGACAAAGTTGAGGGGTTGAGAAGGCGGAGGGGGAACTTGACACTGTGGGGTGAAATAAAAGATGGTAGGGGTGAAGTGATGGATATAGAGTTGAGGGACGGCAGGGATAATTCTGTCAACAGGAGAAAGTCAAGTGTTAGAAATTGCATGGCTATCAGGGACCTAGAGTCAAGAAGGGGCAAGAACAAGGCATTTTCACTTCTTCAAGCAACAAGACTATGGGCAAGAGGAGAGAGTTCAACCTTTTCATTACAAGTTCTCAAAGCTCCCTCTTCCATATCCCTCACCCTCCTCCCCCCCCCCCCCCCTAACACACACTTCCTATAAGATGCTAAATTGGTATAAATTAATTGGTAAAAAAATACAATGCCACACAAATACTAGTATAAAAACATAACATGATAAATTACTTCCCTTTAGTCAGAAAAAACTTGAAAACTTGTGAAACGCTCAAACAAATAAAAATCTCATGTACCAGTTCAAATACCAAGAGAAATCAAAATATGGTGGAGAAAAAAACTTGAAAATCATTTAGGAAAACAAATGATCAATCATCTTAAAAAAAACTAAACAAAACAGTGAAAGAGAGAAAGAAAGAAAAGTATTTGAAATGAGTCATAAGTGTACTTAAAGGGATTGCTCAGCTATCAGAGTAGATTGAGTTTAACCCTGACCTTTAGGCTACTGTACTAGAAGCTGTATTGGGGTCAGGTGGAGTCACATGGTGTAATTAACGATCTTACTACAGCCTCTGGGGATTCTCACAACTTTTATTTTAAAAATCAACAATGGCTTGAAGGAAGATAAAAATATCTCTCTAATTCTGTCACAAGGACAAAATCCATACTTTTACAAACTAACGACAAAATCTATACAAATTCCATACCATACTTTTACAAATCCAAGCTATCTTTTCATAACAGTTTTCAAACAAATCCACAAAAAGTATGGAAAAAATCAGCAGCAAATTTTAATCTTTTAAGACACTTAAAAAAAATGGAAGAAATGTGAAACAGGAAAAGAAAACATACTCCTAGCAATCTCATTACTTCACAAACGTATTAATCCATCTGAACCAGTTGGTGAAAACCCTACGCAAAGAAATAATCCCCGGACTAAATTCAATTTGCATCAACAACAAAAAGCTTCATTGATTTCACGGCTTGGTGTCCCGCGAGGTTTCTCTCCATTACAAATAATGAAATTATATGTTGGTAATTCCCTCGCGAAATAACAATACTTATAAATGTCACGGCAACGAGCTGATGAAATCAAATCCAGCCGTTCAATAACCCAACTACATCAATCATAAAATCCCTTCCCACAATCCACTCTAATCTACATGATTTTATCGCTTGCTGTTATATCTGCACGAGCTTCAAAACTCTGCTTGCTTTTTATTTTTCAATCTATATAAACTGAGACGGAGAGATTTTCGCTATTTTTCGATTTATATCAACATACAAGGGAGATTATTGCTGCGAATATTCCAAAGATTTCTGAGACTTAACCAGGCAAGAAGCTTAGGAATTTTCTTTTAACACGTCAAAAGGAAGATGGCTTAAAAATATTTTCATTACATTTTAGAGTCAAAAAGATTTAAAAATTGATCGCTAAGGGATACAAAGTTAACGTTAATTTCATTCATGCTATTGGCCGTTAATTCGTTAATGTTGAACTTTGTTTGATCTTGTGGACTGATAGCTTACGATATAAAGATCTAAGGAGAAAGAAAATCCACTGACATCAATTTTTCCATGTTTTTCTTCAATATATGACATTTGGTAATACTGAGATTGATTTAAATTCACGTAAATCGCCCATTATCTTGTTCCAATTTTTTACGTCTTCTTAAGAACGTTATTATCCTTCTTTAACCGCGATTTCCTTTGACATGATGATTGTTATGTTTAAAGGTCGTTAGATTCGTGTGGAATTATCATCGAGAAATGATGAAGAACGGTCGAATCTGATGAGCCACTTAATGTCATAAAATTGAGAAAAAAAAAAAATCGTTCGAAAACCATATCTTGAAAGAATTACGATTCTAAGAAAACGGAAAAAAATATTTCATCTCATTAGCTGAAGAAAGAATCGGATAATAACGCCGAGGAAAAAGTGCACTAAAAAAAACTAGGTCATAAAAAGAGAAGCGAATGAATTTTAATATGATTCGGTATTTTATTACATTAAAAACCAAATATCAGTTTTTTTACGTTGAAACTTGAAAGCTTTTAAGAATCTGTTTTTCTTCTCCAATGAAATTGGAACCTTCAAGACTTCAAGACATTGATTTTATGTGGAATTTTTTTCCGAATTGATTTGTCTATTTCTTATGTACTTTTTATTTGATTTAAAAGAATTTTAATTCTGAAATACGTTTTTTTTTTTTTTTCAAAAATAAATTGTATGTAAGATAAGTTGTCCTTTAAGAATAGGCAATTTTTTGTTGTTGAAAGGATGGTAGAGTTAATATTTGAAATAAATATTATGTGGACTCTCCAAAGGATAAATATTATGCGTGGACTCTCCAAAGGATAAATATTATGCGTGGACTCTCCAAAGGATAAATATTATGCAGTGGACTCTCCAAAGGATAAATATTATGCGTGGACTCTCCAAAGGATAAATATTATGCGTTGACTCCTCAAAGGATAAATATTATGCGTGGACTCTCCAAAGGATAAATATTATGCGTGGACTCTCCAAAGGATAAATATTATGCGTGGACTCTCCAAAGGGGGTGCAGAGTTTAAAAACCTTTGTTGCAGAATAGTATCCAAAACTTAAAGTTTTGATTTGTTGTTGAAAGGATGGTAGAGTTAATATTTGAAATAAAAAATGTGTGGACTATCCAAAGGGGGATGCAGTGTTAAAAAAAAAATCCTGGTTGCAGAGTTTTTGTTGTTGTTTAAAACAAGGCGTATGAAATATAATAAAGATCTCTATACAACAATTAAGCTTAACCTTTGAACCTGGAATATATTTTTACTTCTATAGATGAAATTACACAGTAACATTTTTGGATAAACAAATCTTAGGCTGACCTTGAACTTTGACATGACCTTGACTTTTGATGTGACCTTGACACTAAAATTAGTTGTA
The DNA here is from genome assembly GCA_030562195.1 of Nipponacmea schrenckii. Classification (NCBI taxonomy): domain Eukaryota; kingdom Metazoa; phylum Mollusca; class Gastropoda; family Lottiidae; genus Nipponacmea; species Nipponacmea schrenckii. The sequence continues at coordinate 20,960,855 of CM060201.1, forward strand.
TGAATTGAACTTACCTGAAAAAGAGAAAAAAAATTGAATATTAATCAAAAATGTGCACTCCCTAAAGAGATGCCAAATTTAACAACCCAAATACCAAATAAACATTTTTAGCTTTGTGGACTCTCTGAAAGGGATGTTGAGTTGACAAACCTAAATACCAAATAAACATTATTAGCTATGTGGACTCTCTGAAAGGAATGTCAAGTTCCTAAACCCCATCCAAAAAGCCAACAAGAAGCTCAATCTCAATGTATTCAAAAGACGTCACTAACTGTTTAAGTAAAGAACACCATTTTACGTTCAAGCGTTCAAGCGTTCAACGTTATAAAAATTTGCTACGTCTCGTAATTTTAAGGCCTTATCTCCCAGACGATAAAAATAAACGAAATATAACAACTAATGAAGATAATTCAGAATTTAAATTAACGGTAATTTTTCTTATCAAATTTATAATTCCCAGATCCTTGATCGCTAGAAGTACACGATATTTTTATAATGACCGTATTTTCAACTTAATTTAGAGCTTAATTTAAGAATCTAGATTGAGACGCAATAAGATACAATATCACGTTTTCACATGATATCTTAATATCACATCTAAAATATCGCATCTAATATATCATATACAAACATTATATTTAAAATCAAATTTAGTTTTATGGCTCATTTGAACTACAGACACTCGTATACAAATCTAAAACTCTTTTTCTTCACCAAGAGGGTATTAAATACAGGAATATTGTTTCCATGGATTTATCAAATTTACTTCATTGTTCACAGCATGCTTGAAATAAGAATAAAGGACTTTTTTCAGAATCACAGGGCAAGCTTATTCAATGGTATAGCCCCTTTAACAACATTAATACCTTCCTTAAATTAGAACTCTCTTAATGAATTCTATGGCATAGCCCCTTTAACATAAATACAAAGTTTATATCGACCTTACAACTTTCATGACTAACTCTATGGTATAGACCCTTTAATAACATTAATACCTAAATTACGAACTTAACGACTTTACGACTGTCCAGAGAGAAATTAGATTCAATCTACGTTAAAACCTTATCACACACGATATTATTAATTCTCTTTATCCCTACCTATTAAAATATAGTCCCCCGTGTATTATCCCCTCGCTAACAGAAACAAACAAATAATCACGTCGTTAATAACCACTATAATTCAACGATCAATTTCTACATCATCAGACGCGATTATCGTCAATAAAAACACTATCATTATATTAACACTAAACTTAGCCAATCGGAAAACTTTACACAAAGTAATTTAAACCAATCAAAATTCTTTACACATAATTAAACACATTGATTATCAAGAGATAGCGAACAATTTCAACCTACCATTGATTTCTTATTTCTACCGTTTATTTCTCGATTAAATTTGATTTCTTTTGTCAGACGACATGTTCGCTATTGTAATTTGATAGGATCTCGACCAATCAATTTCTTTGATGCATTATCTGACATAATGACGGTATATTGATGTTTCTTTGTTTGGATTTCGTCAGGTTATTTTCCGGAGGGCAGACATACAAGGCGAGTATTTCCGATATAAATATTTTATAATTGTTTATTTAATTTATATATCGATTGTTAATGAAAAGTCAACGGAGGTGAAAACGTTTTAAAATCAGCTTAAATGAGACAGCACTAGCTACGTCACCAATCGAAACAAAAATTTACTTTTGTCATGCCTTGAGCCTAAAATGGACTTTAAACTTTCATAATCAAATGAAATAAAATGTAATGAATGGAGTTTTACATCCGATTTTCCTTCATCTAATGGGTTAATGAAGAAGAACAACGCCATACAGTATGCAATGAGGACAATTTTGCCAGGACATTGTAAATTCCACTCCAGTTTCAGTTTATATCCACAGACTTCTGTACAGCCTAGCAAGAAGCATCATATCAATATCTAAAGAAAAGAGTTCTCAAGTCGTTGAGTGTCATAACCCATGGCAGTAAAGAGGTTTTATTCTATGAAGGTTGCTAAGCGACATGAGTTGGGTTAGGAGAAGTTTTGTAACAAGTGACTGGTTTCCGTTGTCAAGAGGTTTAATGGATTCATTACGCAGGCTTTGATTGGTCTAACAAACTCTATACAGCCGTGAGATTGAATATTACCGTTTTTTTTACTGTGATTATTATCTAATGGTTACCATATCAATACAGAGGGCCATGTTTGAAGTGCTTATTGGCACCTCGTAATGATTCTACTTTGCCATCTGGAGAATTTTACCACCAAAATAAATCAATACGGAAAGAGAACTCTCCTTTTTATATCATAAACAAGGGTAAAAACACGAGGTGCTTTTTGAAGTTGTCTTTCAATATCTTGTGTACCTTTTGTAATAAAGATTAACTTTGTGGACTCTCTTAAAGGATGCTGATTATACTCAAAACTAGATCATATACATTTTGAAGTTATCTTTTACTAACTGTGAGCATTTATAAAGATTAACTTTGTGGACTCTCTTAACAATTTCAAAAACTTGATCATATAATCTAAAACATTCCATTTTGACAAAAGCTGAAAATATTTCAAGTAAACTTTCTACAATAATTTCTCTGATTTAAAACATCGCACTAAAACAGTCAAATTTTAAAATCTAATAAATATTCACAACTAGAGGCAATTTAACAAAATACCTTAAAAAAAAATAAAAATCAAATTTTCTCCAGAAATAACAAATTGTCTCTTTTTTAAACAATTTATCGCTTTTCTGTGTTTTCTTAACCATTTTTTCCGTTGGAATTATTTTTGAATTTGTTCGGATTATTAGATTTCAGGAATCATTACCAGAATTTGCAGGTCATTTGGGAATGGTAAATGAATTTCGATGGTCGTGGTGAATTGTTTAGGAAAGGTTAATACATAGTTTTAACAGAGAAAATTAACGAGAAACCAAGGCAATAAATTGAAAGTAAAATAAATTATCATTTTTTCGTTCACCTTTCAGGAAATTGTCATGTTAATATCAACATTTAAAAACTGTTTTAATTTAGTATTAGCTTTTAAATAACGGCCGAGAAGTCTGATTGGCTGAACGAGTGCGCCTTGCTCTGTAAGATGCCTGTGTGTCTAGAGGTCGAGGGTTTGCTTACTCTGCAAAAACCAAATTTTTTTTAATGTTTCTTTACTTTTTTTGCGTGTTATAAGAGATACTCTCCTATAGAAGCACTGGCCTAGGTCACAAGTATTAGGTGTTATAAGAGATACTCTCCTATAGAAGCACTGACCTAGGTCACAAGTATTAGGTGTTATAAGAGATACTCTCCTATAGAAGCACTGACCTAGGTCACAAGTATTAGGTGTTATAAGAGATACTCTCCTATAGAAGCACTGACCTAGGTACAATATTAGGTGTTATAAGAGATACTTCCTATAGAAACTGGCCTAGGTCACAAGTATTAGGTGTTATAAGAGATACTCTCCTATAGAAGCACTGGCCTAGGTTACAAGTATTAGGTGTTATAAGAGATACTCTCCTATAGAAGCACTGGCCTAGGTGACAAGTATTAGGTGTTATAAGAGATACTCTCCTATAGAAACACTGGCCTAGCTCACAAGTATTAGGTCTTATAAGAGATACTCTCCTATAGAAGCACTGACCTAGGTCACAAGTATTAGGTGTTATAAGAGATACTCTCCTATAGAAGCACTGACCTAGGTCACAAGTATTAGGTGTTATAAGAGATACTCTCCTATAGAAGCACTGACCTAGGTCACAAGTATTAGGTGTTATAAGAGATACTCTCCTATAGAAGCACTGACCTAGGTCACAAGTATTAGGTGTTATAAGATACTCTCCTATAGAAGCACTGGCCTAGGTCACAAGTATTAGGTGTTATAAGAGATACTCTCCTATAGAAGCACTGACCTAGGTCACAAGTATTTGCAAGTTTTTAGTGCTTTTAACTTTTATTTTGGTGTTATAAGAAATACTCTACCATAAATACTTGTAACTTCAGGACATATAAATATATTCTAGTTTTTAAATATCGTTGCATTTTAGTTTTGTTGATTAAAATATATGCCTACAGACACCTGCACAATCATAAAAATAACTTTACGACAATTTTACACCCAGTGCAACATGCATCTCATTTAAAATAACATTTAATACAATTTAAATATAAAAGGTTATTAAATGAGATCTATAAAAAATCTCTACAATTTTTGGCACGTCACATTTTTATTGGGTGACATTTATACGGTTTCCACAACGACAAAAAAATATCTTCAAAGATTGAGATGTTTCAGTTGGCAATCGTAAAATTCACGGAGATAATTTACGGACTCAGAGACAATGAACATTTATTGTCATTATTAAAATGTTACGTAATTGTTTTAAAATTTTGAAAGAAACGAGGCTTGGACATGCTAATGGAAAACAAGGAAAAATAAACAATTCTGCCATTTTTTTTTATTTTAGAAATATTTAAAGAAAACGACAAGTTTTCTTGTTATGTTTTTATTTTGTCAAAAATGTGCATTTAATTATTCTACCATGTCTTTAGAAAATCTTGATGTACATTTCCATTAATTTATAGTTTAGGCCATGCATGTGCATAATTAGTGTTGACCTTCTAAAATATTTCTTCCATGCAAAATTCAATGATTATTTCAGTGTGAACAATCTTAAATCCTTTGATCTTTGAAATGATTATCATTCAGACACTTGATGCTGTAAATTTGTCCATTTTTGTTCATTGAATTAAGACTAAAGGAATTATTTGTCTTTAAAATGCATGTGCATTATGAATCACTGACCTAGATACGAATAATGCATGATCACAAGTTACCAAAAATATCTGACAAAATAACATGCAATTAAAATTCATATTATTCATTTAAATATTCCTATTCTTCTCTCTTGTCAATTCAAAGATAAAGTCTGTCTCCGTGGTTACATTTACATCCCAATTTACATAGTTTAATTACAATTCTTATTTCGTTATGGTTAACCTGACATTTCTGGTTTTTAACTGTCGCGTTTTAAAAACAAAACTAAATCAAATTATCTCCTATCTCCTGTCAACTTGGCAGTCATTTTGGAGAGTTCACAGTTTATCTGGTTTCTGGGTTTGTCAACTCAGAATGATATTCTGAGAGTCCTCAGAGCCTATATTTTTGGTTAACATAATCATTGATATAAATGTACAAAACAAAAAAATAAAAAATATTGTCAACCAAAGAAAAATGTCTTAGGCAAAACTTCCAATTTTTTCAAGTGACACCTCTCTCCACACTCTCAGTACAGAATCTACCCATTACTGAAATATTTCAAAACTTTTGTCTTTTCCCCTATTTTGAATCAAACGGCACATCCGTGGTATTTAAAATTATAAAAATTTATAATAAAAATGAACCCGAAGTATCTGTGCACGTTAAATATTTCAAACTATACCAAATAGTTAAAATACACTTTCTCCATTCCTCCACCCCTTTTTAACGTTTTCAACAACCCTTCATATTTCATGCATTTCACTGCCATCCTTAAAAATTCTACAACCCCAATAAAAAAAGACTTTTATAATGAATATTCTTATTTCAAGAAATCTTATAAATTCTAAAATATTCAAGAGACCCTTGACACAAAATCGACAAGAAGTTTCGTGTTTTAAATTGTTTTCAAGCCCTTTTACAAAATTTGATGAGTAATTTTCAAGTGTCACTAAAAATGGGTGGTAAATTTTGTCGAAAAACGTCTTAAGAACACTTCAACCTTGGAGATCAAAATGTAAGAAGTTGAAGTGGCAGGTCTGGGTATATTTATTTAATCGTGACCTCGTACTTGAGGTATTGATGATCACTCAGAGTAATTTATGACCAACGTAGTAGACACTTCACACCCTTATACTGCAGCCACGTAAATCACTACGCTCAATCATTGTACAAGTTTGATAAAATAGGTCAAATAAGGAACAGAGTTGTGTTTTTCCTACACTTACTGTTGTAGCTAGGGGTTGTGAAAAATTAAATTGGAAAAGTCATTTAGGGTGACAGATTCTGAAAAGATCAAATGAAATAAATGGAGTTTTACATCCTACTCTTCTGCACCTAATGGACTAATGAAATGAATGGAGTTTTACATCCTACTCTTCTGCACCTAATGGACTAATGAAATGAATGGAGTTTTACATCCTACTCTTCTGCACCTAATGGACTAATGAAATGAATGGAGTTTTACATCCTACTCTTCTGCACCTAATGGAATAATGAAGGCAGGCAACATCATTTTAGAATTTCCAGCTATCGGGGGATCTTTAAGGTTTACATCCTCAGCTCCGGTTGAATTTTGAATTGTGACAGTTAGGTTTTTTTTGACCGCCTTCAATATCAGACGAAATAAAAATATCTTGAGTTTTTAAAAATCTAGTTGACAAAAACTATTTAGTTCATACATTGCCTATAGGACATATAAAATACAAAAAAACTCAAAAAACAATTTGAGAAGATTGTGAAATGACAACCCTATAATTAAAGATAATTAAAAACAGGTTTCGTTTCAAAAGACATGGGTTTTAATAGATTCAAAAAAAACCTCTTCTATTATTTCTTAAATTGTGGCAATTATGTTTCCTTTTTTTTCTTTTTTAATGCTCCAAGGTTTTTTTTTGTCCTAATACAAATTATTGATATCACATTACATGTGAGAATTTTTTTTTTAATTTTTTTTAGATGTTAAACTATTTTTTATCTTAAGTCTCCATTTTGTTCAAGCATATAAAGGTTTTCTTTTATTTTGATCAATCCTATTTTTCCCTTTTTTGAAATATTTAAGACTACGGTGTTCAAGACTACAATTCAGATAATTTCAAAAACATGAGTCTGAATAATTGAGACTACTGTTGTGTTAGGTTATGTAGATTGTAACATTAAGGGTAAGCGATGTTACGATGTGACTTAAAACCTAGCTAAAATAGTTAAGCCAGGTTAAGTCCGGCCATCTAATCATCACTAGCTAACATTACTCCTTGTCCATTCATTAACACTTAAGAGTCTTTATGTCCAAGACTACTTACTATTTGACATAAAAGACTAATAAACCAAGGCTACTTATCAATATACATGACATACTTGAGAACCAAGACTACTTATCAGTTACTTCAATAGTCGACTTCCTTCCCAACCTCTTATATTAATAGAACTATTTACTACACTTCTCGTGATTGTTCTGGTATTTATTATTATAGTCTTTTTAAACCACTCGGTCATTTCAGACTTTCAGACAGTTAAAACGGCAGAATAATAAAGTTAGAATCCCACGGTAAGCTGGAAGCGAACTTGTCATCTACTACCAACCATCCAATCCCATATCATTCATTGCACATTTCATACTTCCACAGCTCGCGGTGTGGCGATGTCTGCGATGAGGTGTTGGAAGTGAAACAAATTGTTGTCTGTGAGAGGTGTTGAGTTTCGAGGCCTCCTTCAGGTTTAGAAATATTCTGTTACCATGGCCAATGCTTTTGAGAGTAGCCACTGTTTGCATATTTAACACAAATTATAAAATGAATTGAAAATCTCCCACCCCACCCTCAGCCTACCAAACCATGACAATCAATTTCTGCAAATTCAAGATGCAAGCCTTTATTTGAAAAAATCAAGAATTCAAAATGGCCGACATGAGATCGCTCATCAATAGTAACAGACTTTCAAACTGTTAAGAACCTTGTCAGACCTCCATCTTTTTATCACGTCATAAATTCAATTTATCACGCTCTAGCCTGCCTTGATCTATTCAATATCTTCTGGTAAATTATCGAACTGAGGTCTCATCGAAATCATTCACCATGTAAAATAAGATGGTAGAAGTTCCAATCTGTTCAATTTGATTCATCAGACTTCACATAGCAACCTTTATTATTGATTAATTTAGGTTTTCAAGGAAATTATCAAACTGAGGTCTCATCTAGCTTATACAGCCAGTGAAGTATGATATACAGTAATTGAAAAATGAACCACCATACGGCGCTGTAGGTTTGAATCTCGTTCAATTAAATTTATTGTCATAATAAACTTCAACCCTTTTTAACTAAAATTAAAATATTGATTTCATATCTACTGAATATCTAAGGTACTGAGAAAATAAACAATTGGTCAGTTACCAACAAAATAGTATTTTCAAAGCCATTTTTAGTCTCAAATTTTCCCCTACCCCCTCCCCCTCTCTCTCTCAAAAGTCCCCACCCTCCTATCATTTTCATAACACATAGAAAATTGAGTAGATAATATTGTCATTGTAAAAACTACTGTACACCTGGCTTCTCCCCAGGATATCACCTAACATGACCTTTATCTCTATGTTACTTTATACTTAAAGGGGTTGCTCAGCTATCAGTATACAATACAACTTCACTTCAATACAAACTTTAATCTCACCAGCTATAACCAATACTAGATGAATAAGTTACTATTTCAATGTATGAAATGAATTGATATGAAGTTTGAGGCCTAATTATCTGTAATTAAGATAAATTGACCAAAACAAGTTCCATTCAAGTGGTCATTCTACAGTATATAAACTATATTATACAACATATAAAGATGGACAAAACAGGAAACTTGACCAGGATATTAGAGTTTTTAGAGGTGTTGCCTTGTGTTCAACAACAGTTGGAACTCTAAATAAAAGATACAGTCCATTGAAAACTTTACCAGGAGAGCAGAAACTTGCCTTTGTTTTTAGTTGTGTTCTTCAACAGTTGGTACTTTAAATACAAGATACAGACAATTGGAAACTTTACAAGGTGAGCAGAAAATTTCCTATCCTGAGTTTGTAGTTGTTCTATTCAACAGGGTCAAATAAAAAATATAGCATGGCCCATAATCATCAGCCTTATGAGGGCAGGAGTTCGAATCCTCCTGGAGGTCCAATTCCTGTACCAGTGCTTATAATTATATGATTCTGCCCAGTGTAGGTTTAAACTCCTAACACCTACATCACATGTCTCTGTACATATCCAAATTTTAATTCAATTTCTCAGATCTAGTAACAGCTGAGATGATCAACAGATGTTTTTGAAATTTTTATCAATTTGTTTCTAAAAATCTGCTTACAAACATAAATTTCCGTTTTTTTTATTGGCATTTGAAATTTAAATCTCCAACAAACTCATTGATTTTATAACAAATTTCAATAACACCTTTTTTTAAAAGAACAATGATAAACAACAAATACTGGAACAATATCTATAACTTAAATTTTACCTGTACTTTATTAAATATTGACTATTTCAATCTTTTTTTATGAAAAAAGTTTCATTTTGTTATTTGACAACCCTTTAAGTAAAGGATAAACAACCTTGACCAAATATTGAACGACATTTTTTATAAAATTCTCGCTTGATTTATCAAACAAGTTCCATTTTGTAATTTGACAAGCCTTAAGGTAATGACCATTATTGAAAGAATGAGAAATATCTTAACAGAACTTTAAAAATATTCCAACTTCCAAGTGCAATCTTTGGTCACTTTTTTAACAGCGAAAAAAAAATTATTATTGCATTGTAGAAATAAGGCATCATTTTCTTTAAAAATATAAAATGGTTCAGAATTGTGAAAATTTAAAAAAAAAACTAAAAAATTTAAACATTAAAAGTGTTTATAAAAATATACATCAACTTCAAAATATTAACTAAAAACCAATTTTTCTTTTTCTCTTTTTTATTTACCACAAAAATAGATGTTTTCTCTCTCAAAGGTAATTTAGTTCCAAGTCTCTTGGAAGATAAAAAGCCAAAAAAAAAACGAGAAGAAATATGTCTTCTTTCTTGGCAATTTGACTTTAAAGATGAAAGTTCGATAAAAAAAAGTGTCAATGGCCACGTTTGAAAGTGTTCAATTATCTTTTCCTTTTAAGATGGCTCAGCGATTATCGATCAAAGAATTATCAAGATAAAAAAACCATGTTACTTGTCTAAAAACTCAAACTTCTGCATTTTTCATTACTGGCAGTTCAAGTCAAAATCAATTTTTGTTACGTTTTTTTTTCGTGCGTTGTCTGAAGAACGAATGACTTTCAAAAAAGGTTGAGAGTTTGTTTTCGGAATGGATCTTGACTTGCAGGAACCGACATCAAAGGTATTTTCAGTAACTGCTGACTCTAAGAGAGGCCAAAGTAATATGGAGTAAGATCAGCTTATAGCAAATATCTTTGGATTGCAAAGGGCTAGATCTATATTTCCATTTAAAAATTGCAATTTTGGGCTTTTGGGTGAGGCCAGATCTAGTTTTTGGGTGAGGCCAGATCTAGTTTTTGGGTGAGGCCAGATCTAGTTTTTGGGTGAGGCCAGATCTAGTTTTTGGGTGAGGCCAGATCTAGTTTTCTTTGAAACTGATGACTTATCAAATTTAGAGAAATTTATAAACAGGATCCAAATTCCTGCTAGTTTACACAATGTCAATTTCTTACACTTGAAAAATTCTCCATTGTTTTATCTTGGTCTAAAATCAAATTACGCCATATTTCTATTAAATTAGGATTCAATTTTTATTTTTAAAGATTAAATTTATACGAGATTTCTATCTACAATTTAAACATACTTGAACTTTTCTTATTATTTATAAATATCACCTACATGCTGAAGGAATTAGGAATTATTTTTTATAAAATTTAAACTATATTGCGTAAATTGATCAAAATCTAATTAAATTATTTTAAAATAATTGATAATTGTTTTCAATAAAGAAGTCATAATTTAATTAGTAATTTTTGATTAACTTTAATTTATAATTTTTTTAATAAATTTTACAATTAAATAGAATTTTCACAATTTTAGACTTCATTGAAATAACGCAATTTATAGAATACTTTTCACCTAAACTCTCAGAATAGGCTCCGGTCTCAATTTAGAAAGGGATGTTGATATGTCTATATCTAACAGTCATGTCTGATTAGACCTCCAAAATGACTGACTGCATTTTTAATCTTTAGGGCATTTTCATTATTAATGCGCCTACTTTTCAAAATTTTGATAAATGTGCGATGAAAAAAAATCTTGGTCTATTTGTTAAAATGTCCGGTAGGGAACTTCTAAAATAAACGTCTGGTTTCCATACCTACAAAACACGGTGTAGTGGACTTAGTTTCTAAGGGGTTAATAGGACCACGTCAAAACACCAATGCTGTTCAAACTCTATCAATAATATCCTTGAATCCCTGGGCCAGCCTAATTACTTCTTCATCATCATTCCACACGTTTAACTTCACCGTAAATGTTTTGTTAAGAAATGGACCAAATCATCAAAACCATTAGCAATGTCCGAAGCAATTATCTTCGGTATAATTCAATATGGCAGCCATGTTTGTAGATTACAAACCGTGACAGATAGCATTATAGTAATTTTCCGACCAATCACTCGTCAGGATTCCCTCGAGACAAAACGCTACGAGGTGAAGTTAAAAAAGGGGGGTAATTATAAAGTGAGTTTATTCAAGGGGTATAATTAGGGCTTTGTAGGATTCAAAGGGGGATAATTATGAAGTTAGACGAAGGGTGACTAGCGTCTATTTCATCATGTATCAATATCAAGACGTTAATCAGGACAAGAGTTACAGTCCCTGATCAAGTATAAATATAGTAATTAGTTGGCAACAGATTCGCCTCAGATCATGTATCCACCAATTACCTGTCATAAGACGAAGAAAACGGCCAATTTTCTTCGCTGTTAGTCGATCTTTTCTTATGATAAATGATTAGATAATGGTAGAGTGGATGCTGGGTAATTTTAGAGCTGGAATATAATTGGTTACCAGCTAACCAGCATGCTTCGTTGTTTTCTTCACTGTTTATATTACACAGGGTTCAAACATTACACAGGATTCCAAAGTTAAAAACACAAACATATCACAAACATTACACAGGATTCAAAACATTACACAAACATTACACAGGATTCAAACATTATACAAACATTACACAGGATTCAAACATTACACAAACGTTAAATAGGGTTCAAAACATTACATAGGTTTAAAAAGTTAAAAAAACAAACATTACACAAATATTACACAAACATTATACAAACATTACACATGTTCAAAACATTACATTTGTACTATCTTCATACATTAAAAACAACCATAACTTGGGGCAATTGAAACGTAAATTCATTTGGAACCAAGATTACTTTTTTTTTTATGACATTTGATTACAAAATTATGAAAAAATACAAATTTATTTACTAAAGGTTTCTGTATTTCCAAAATGGAATTATTTTCCAAGTTAGAATGAATTCTCTAATTTTAGGTTGGTACCAATAAATAATTCATTTTAAAATCTGTAAAATATTTGCCTAATAGGTCTCAGAATCTTTCACTTCGAGGCCAGGCTTACAACAAACAGATGTCAGATGGTCTTAATGGGTTTTTTTTAATCCATTTCTCTAATCCATCTTAATCCATCGTAATCTTTTTATTTGTTCAAATAAACAGAAAGAAATATGTCTTATTATATTCTAATCCAATCAAAAAGAGAAAAAGTTATTCATAGTTGACAAGTTGTCGATTGAAAGTCCAATGAATACTGCGTTAAATTTTTTTATAAAAAGCCACGATTTGAAGCAGATGTTATTGATAACATGTCCTTAATCTGCTTAAAGTTTGATACAGGTTTTTTTTTCTTCGGGGAAATTGATCGAAAAAACTATAAACAAGATGTTCAGACGATGAAAAGTCAAGACCGTATTTGTAAAAAGACAAGTTCTCTGTAGCGTCTAAAATTATAAAATGGATTCATCTACACCCAAGATGATTTCTCTTTGACAATAATACAAAAGAATCACTCAATGGGTGAAAAAAATAAATTTAAGAATAAAATCTTCAATGGCTGTGATTATCTTTTGAAGTCCTCAGGGAGCAAATTACTCTGTACCTTTCAATAGGCTCAGTAGACTTCATTATCAAGTTTTATTTGTTAAACTGTGTTTTATTGAAACGAGGCTGGATGTCGTGCCCTAGGGTCACAATCTGAACCGTTTGGAGTCTCTTTTAGACAAATTACTAGACTGCGTTCAGGCCAGGACTGTAAATTACCACTTCAGCTCGATTGGCGGCCATTAAAGAAGCTGATTATAGGATTATGGGAAATCTGACCTTGAGGGCACGCAACGTGAATGAGTCAATTAGTTGTTGCCCCTGTACTACGAGGCGCGAGACATCAATGATCTCAAGATGGTTGAAAATTGTCCCCAGGGGGAAGAGATAGCGATGGTTACGAATCTAATTGTAAAGAAAAGTAAAGATTTGAATTACGTTACCCTGTTATTCAGGTCTAATCACAATCCCAAGAGGCCGACATCAAATTCAAAGGAAATTGTATTTTGTGGCAGAATTAAAGTGTTATAGTTATTGATTACTCAGCCTGCGGAGAGCAGAGAGCGGCAAAGAAAATTACATCTTGGTTTTACACCAGTTAATGTTGTTTTCATGCAAACAGCTCGACTTTATCGCGATCCTCTGACCTCAATTATTATGTCTCAGTCTCAGGAGTCAGAACAGAGTATGAATATCGACTTCCGTGTTAATGAGATTGGGCACTGCAATAAATTCTCCATCACTCCCGAGAGGCGAGCGTTAAAACCGTAAATCAACTTTCGTCTAATCAACCTTGGTCCAATACAATGGATTTAGAATCTTTACTGCTTCTGACTTTAAGAGCAAATCAAATTCTAATATTTATCCGGATATTTTAACTCTACCCTGGGAATTCATTCTGCACCAGAATTCTGCAAAAACTTGTCGTGTTGACGTTAATTCGGTGATAATTTACTAGACGAATCATTTGTCAGATCAATCCTCACACTTCCAAACGCTAAAAGCCATCAAGACCGTCAAACCTTTTTACAACGTTTGCACGAAATTCCATGATTATTTTATGGCTTTTTTACACTATTCAACATTTCTACCTCAATCACTGAAGAGTTCCAATTTTTTCCCATCATGCAATTAGATCAATGACTTCTAAAAATAGATTTTTCTTCATCTACACTTTTAACAACCTTAATTTTTTGTCTAAAAAGAAAATAGTTTTCTGAATTGGATTTTCTGGTAATTTGTAACGAAATGTTTTAGTTTTTTTCCCACAAACTAAGTTATGTCTTTCTTTTAAAACATGAAAGGGAAAGCAAATTAAATGTAAACTTACTATTTTAGGGAGAAAAAACAATGAAGAAGACTTTAAAAGACGAGTTTTAAAGAAAATGGCAATTTCAATAGGGTTAAAAGTAAACATTTTAGAAAATGTCTTGGCAATATGTTTTCTTAATTCCTAAATTATTTAACCCCAGACCTGAAGTGAAACCTGGGAAAACAATTCCTGCTAGGACACCTATAAAATTATTTTACAAGAATCCACAAGTATTCAGTCAATATATTGTATATTTGTTCATTAATAAAAGACAGTTATTGGTAATACCAACATGATACACAATAATCTTCATATGTTTCAGTAAAACCATAGGACATAAAATCAAGCTAACTACAAATATCTACGATATTCAAAAAAAACATCAAGTCCCTGTGTTACTGAGCCAACTAGAAATATCTATTCTGCATCAAAACATCAAGTCCCTGTGTTACTGAGCCATCAAAAATCAAGTCCCTGTGTAACTAAGCCATCAAACATCAAGTCCCTGTGTTACTGATCCATCAAAAAACAAGTCCCTGTGTAACTAAGCCATATAGCATCAAGTCCCTGTGTTACTGATCCATCAAACAAGTCCCTCTGTTACTGAGCCATCAAACATCAAGTCCCTGTGTTACTGAGCCATTAAACATCAAGTCCCTGTGTTACTGAGCCATCAAACAAGTCCCTCTGTTACTGAGCCATCAAACATCAAGTCCCTGTGTAACTAAGCCATCAAACATCAAGTCCCTGTGTTACTGAGCCATCAAACATCAAGTCCCTGTGTTACTGAGCCATCAAACATCCAGTCCCATCAAGTCCCTGTGTTACGGAGCCATCAAACATCAAGTCGCTGTGTAACTAAGCCATCTAACATCAAGTCCCTGTGTAACTGAGCCATCAAACATCAAGTCCCATCAAGTCCCTGTCTTACTGAGCCATCAAACATCAAGTCCCATCAAGTCCCTGTGTTACTGAGCCATTAAACGTCAAGTCCCATCAAGTTACTGAGCCAACTAGAAATATCTATTCTGCATCACAACATCAAGCCCCTGTGTTACTGAGCCAACTAGAAATATCTATTCTGCACCACAACATCAAATATTATCATATTCTCATGTTGACATAATTCTATCATTTTTTATCACCTTTTATGGTTTTTGTCGCTGTCTTTGAGGCCGTGTTTGTTCAACTAAAATGATACACAAAGTCGAACATACTCAGAGACTGGGACGAAAACAACGCAACCGTACTTAACAAAGACTCGAGTCTAGTAAAATATTATTATAATCTGGCGTAAAAACATTATTATAAATTTAATGGATGCTCCGTGAAGTACATTATCAACAACATTTTAGATTAATAACTAAATATGGTATAAAAAAAACTTGACATAAAAGCTGAACTCAAGTAGGTTTTTATTTCTCCATTTTTTATCATTAAATGTATTTTTGAGTACTTTTATATTTTTTTAATTTAGTGATAGATCAAGAGGATTGAAAGACAACATCAGACGGCAGTTAATTTCTAAATACACCGTGGATCTATAACACAATCAGTTGGTATTAAAATAACATCATTTGATTGGTTATGTTGAGCTCATGATGGTTGTGGGTTCCGATCTTGATCAGAGTGAAAAAATTTGATGACCTTGAATAAGTTATCTTCACTCATAATTCAAGTCGGCCCAGATTTATTCTAAAATTTTTTATTTTTGTAGATACATATACCAAACACTTCAGAGGCTCAATTCAGACATAAATGGCAAATATATCAAAATCAAAAACCCTTACTTCACAACCCATTAAAAAGGTGTAAAAATTGATGACTTAAGTAAGGGGTATTTCACACAAGTCCACTAAAAACATTGAAAAAGAATGACCCATTGACCCACACCTTCTGTTAAATACCTGTTAAATATCACAGTGTGGTCACATCTTTTATATTTTAAGAACCTATTCTATTTAAGGTGAGATAGAAAGGTCACAAAAGGTCACCAGTGTATCTAGGGTCAGGTTGGTGGTAATTATTGCCTGAACTCGATATTAACACCCCTTTTTAAAAAATTTTTGACACCCTGAGGAAATCATCATATATAGATATATATGGTGTTTATTAATGGTGAATTTTAAACTTACAAGAAACAGAACTGTATTTAACGCAAAATTACGTCTCATAAAGTACTGGGTAATCAATAAAGATGACATTCGTCTCAAAAATATTTTTTTCATAATTTCGTAAAATATAATGAAGACTATCCAAAAAAACGTGAAATCAAAATTCAAAATTACTCAAATTTTTGACATTCTTTTTTCTTAAAATGTCATTTCACAAACTTTAAAAGGCAAACAAATTTAACGAAATGAGAAAAAACAGACTTCAAAAAGATTCTTGTCTTTGTTGCCAATATGAAATTGATTGTTACGTTGAAAAAAAGAAAATGTCATATTCTCGTAACATGCAATCAAATAATCCATGTTTTTTTTAAAGAGAAGTTGAAAAAGGAGGTTTGTGAACTAATGGGCTGTCAGCCTTGTCCATGTTCGTTGGTTTTAATAAGCCACTGTTTATTCATGAAGTACATGCCATGGATCATTATATTCTGATGATTTAAAGAAGAACCATTTTCAAAAAAAACTCTCAGATCAAGTTTTGCAATTTACAAAGTGAGGTACATGCAATGTATTTTATAGTATTGCCCTAACTACAGACATAGTACACACAGACCTGTGGGGGGAGGGGGGCCTAAGAAATATTTTGCCTCTCTACCCCCTCCTTAAAATTTTTGGCCCGTCTTAAATTTTTTTACCCTGATACCCTAGGCTACCTATGGGCCTGCATGTAAAGTGGGTTACACAACCTAGCAACAGTGAGGTAAATATGGAGTCAAAAGTTCAAAAAGTTCAAAATATTAACATAAAATTACAATATGGTGAGGCACGAGCAAAGTTTTTTTTTGAAAATAATTAATGTAAATTAACAAAAATTGTGAAATATCCATGTTAAGTTAAACAACAAGATAATAATTTGTGGATGAAGTGGAGCTACATGGTGAAAGTGTGTCAGCTGACAGATCTGTTGCTACGTAAAGTGTCAAGTAGGATAACTCTCATGATAAAGGAGGCAGACGGACTTCACACTGAGTATAATAGCAGTGAGATAATTATGATGTCATCGGCAATATCAATCAAAATCAACCCTGCGTAAAATTGAATGATGGCTACATCGTTTAAACAGCATACGAGAGATGTGAAACAGACAGATCAGACTTCTGCTCGTATAAAAATCTATGTCAATCAAATAAAAACCCGTGTACTGAATTTAATTGAAAGTTTAAGACACGACAAAAGATGTATCAAATTAAAATGGCATTCCCAGGGTAGAAAGAAAACAGTTTCTGTTGGATGAATACATCTCACGCTATGCGAGTCCTGACCTCCGTATTGTACTCCTCTCCTATTCTCTACTTAAAGTCTAATTTACGACCCTTTGTACTCCAGGAGGTGAATGAATACGTGTGTAAGTATACAAATAGTCCCATTTGTGAAAAGATGAAAGAAATAATCTTACCTTGTCGTCTCCACTCTCGCTATCACACTGTAAAATATAGACAAAGATCATTAATATTCATGAGAGGATGTAAACAGGCCATTGCATGCTGGGTAATAGGAGGAATATTGATCTGGCACTACAGAGAATAAAGAAAAGTGACGACTGCTTGTGGTTTTCATGTCTGAAGTGCCAGAGTGAAGATGGAAAGAATCGGGTCACTAGGGCAACAAGTTTTCCCATTCCTCCAAGGTGTTCTGTCCTTAATTTATACGACAAGCTGTTTCCTACCATGGATTAAATTAACGAACGGTCATGTGAATATAAATTATCTTTGTGCATACTGTCATGTTGACATCAAAGGGAATGTTCATGACATGTGACCTGAGGCATGCGTTGATAATTAGATGGGGCTAAATAGATAATGCACGGTAGAATTCAAGTTTTTTATTTAATACTTGTCGACTTATCACAAAATATTCTGGATAAGACTTTGTAAAAAATAATAATTATGTATGTGTATCAGAGACACTGACGACTGATTGAAAATTAGACTGATGTAAATTAATGATATCAAAAAAATAATTCAGAAAACCTCTTTTTTACAATATTTTTAAGGTCAATGAGTTTGAATTAGTAACTAGGATACCTAATTATAATTTAAAAATTAAATTTCAAACCAGCTGATACAAGTTTAAGTAGAAATAGTATAAGTTTAATTATTAATTGCTTTGATGAGCCGAATTTAATTAAGTGAGATAAATTTTTAAATCAAAAAGATTGATATTTTTTTTTCGCTAGAATGATTCCAGTCAATATTCAAACGACAACAGATGTTATATTGATTTACTTCATTTTAAATAATTTACTATTATCTTTCACATCAAATAGATTGAATACAGGAGATCTAGCTTTTGTATATGTATAAACCTTTTATAAAAAGTCTTGTTCACCTGTTGACGACAGTGTAATTGTTGTGAAACGTTGTGTATTATTGTATTAAATTGAGGAGTAGTATTCACCTGATGACGACAGTGTAATTGTTGTGAAACGTTGTGTATTATTGTATTAAATTGAGGAGTAGTATTCACCTGATGACGACAGTGTAATTGTTGAAACGTTGTGTATTATTGTATTAAATTGAGGAGTAGTATTCACCTGATGACGACAGTGTAATTGTTGTGAAACGTTGTGTATTATTGTATTAAATTGAGGAGTAGTATACCATAAAAACTGTGTTCATTATTCATTTGTATGTGTTATGAGACAAATTATATAGCTTTTGATTTTAGAGAGTCTACATAGCTAATAATGTTTATTTGGTTTTTAGGTTTTTTTCAACTTGGATTCCTTTTCAGATAATCCACATAGTTAATAATGTTTGTTTGGTACTTGGGTTTGTCAACTTGGCATCTTTCAGAGAGTCCACATAGCTAATAATGTTTGTTTGGTACTTGGGTTTGTCAACTTGGCATCCCTTTCAGAGAGTCCACATAGCTAATAATGTTTGTTTGGTACTTGGGTTTGTCAACTTGGCATCTTTCAGAGAGTCCACATAGCTAATAATGTTTGTTTGGTATTTAGGTTTGTCAACTTGGCATCTTTCAGAGAGTCCACATAGCTAATAATGTTTGTTTGGTACTTGGGTTTGTCAACTCTACATCCCTTTCAGAGAGTCCACATAGCTAATAATGTTTGTTTGGTATTTGGGTTTGTCAACTTGGCATCTTTCAGAGAGTCCACATAGTTATTACTAAAGATACCTACAACTTGATACCAGCTGATGTAATAATATTATTTTGGTATTTTTATTTTGAAGCTGATTTCGTGTCGTCCGTTGAAATCAGTCAGTCGGTGTTAAAACGGATCAATGAAGTGTTAAATTCGCTACTGACCTCTCAAGGTCATCCACGTTATTGATCACCTCCTAACTGTCTATAACACACTGTTATTAGCCAATCAAATACAAGTTAAGATACTATTATTAACCAATAAAACAATGTGTTAGAATATTAAACCACAGGATGAAAAGAAAATGACCCCAAGGTGAAAATCAGCCATAATCACCAAGATGGCCGACGCAATTTATCTCAATTACAACATAATGGCTACTTTCTAATGGAGCAGACACACTTCTAAATATGGTCAACAAATGCCCCAAGGCACTTTAACACTTTAACTACCTTTCAATATGGTCGTCCCAAGCCCCTTAGGGCAATGGCATTATGGGGAATCTTGTTGATTGTTTTTCGAAGGTCTTCTAAAGAGGGTTTGTATAAAGGGGAAACTTCAAACTTTAAGTCCCGTTTATAAAGATTAAGTCCCGTTTATTTCAGAGTAGACTAAATTTCAAAAGTTATTTTGATAAAATTTTGATCTTCACTTCTCTTTGAAAGACTTTTGGTCCGTTTGTTGGTTTGTAATGAGAAACTATAAATGTTCCAGACACACAAACAAAGACAGGCTAGGAACCCTAATTCAAAATTCCGTCAGATAAAGATTCGAGAAATCTTTCTAAAGCTGGAACTGAATAGTGCTAATTACATAGAAATCAACCCAATAGAATTTGGCGATGAATTGTGCCTGGAAGCAACAGACCAGTACGGTAGTTAGAAAAGGGGGATAATTCAAGTCATTAATTAGACTACCAACTTCATTAAATCAACGAAAGCAAAAACAAGATGGAAGAAGTGTGACCAAATCTATTACCGAGGCAACTCGAAACGTGGTTTGATAAATATTACCCTTCATGCTTGAAAATCTTCTAAATTGTTTAATTCCGCCAGATTCGTGATTTCTAACAAATCCAATCCGTGTAAATCCTTTGTCATGGTAACTAAGCCCTCTATTAATCGCTGTATTTCCATCAACCAATTATTTAGCGGGTTTTTGACGGAAGCGCCACATCTTTCCCAATTGCAGCAATTTCCTTTGGAATGATTAGTGTTTGTATAGCTTGTTTGAATTCATTCTACCAAGATTTTCTAGTTCTTTGTTCCTCACGTTTGATCCCCATTTAAGCCGGGAGGTCAATGCTGCTATGTTATGAGTGTCATAAACATGGTTTAACCAATCAATAATCGCCTTACAAAGAGTGATGACTATCTCCTGTTGACCTACAATTCTACGCTAAATTACTTTCTCGACAAATCATCCAGAAGGAGGCATCAATCAAATTAAACATGTCTGTCTGTCCTTATCGTGTAGTACTTGTTTTGTCGTTAACGATAAACCTTCGATAAATGTTTGTTGGAAATATTAGCCAATGATGGAGCAAATCATCAAAGGCGCTTCAACTTATCTTTTTCTAATTTTGGGAGAAAATAACAGTCTCTTTCGTCAATTTAAATAGCAATCGTAAAATATTTATTTATAGTCAAACCAAATATGGTAATATTGGTATTTCGATATTAAGTATTAAAAACATATTTTCGAAGTTAAAAAGCTAACATTTAATTTTTTAAAAGGGTTCAATTTGACTTATAGAAAAAATTTTAAACAATTTACATTTGGATTCATATGTTATTGCATCTCTTTCATAGAGTCCACATAGCTAATAATGTATATTTGGTAGTTATTTTGTCAACTCAGCATCTCTTTCTGAGAGTCCACATAGCTAATATTGTTTATTTGGTATTTAGGTTTGTCAACTCGGCATCTCTTTCTGAGAGTCCACATAGCTAATAATTGTTTTTTTGGGTTTATTTATGTTTGTCAATTCAGCATCCTTTCTGAGAGTCCACATAGCTAATAATGTATATTTGGTATTTAGGTTTGTCACCTCTACATCTCTTTCTGAGAGTCCACATAGCTAATATTGTTTATTTGGTATTTAGGTTTGTCACCTCTACATCTCTTTCTGAGAGTCCATTAGCTAATATTGTTTATTTGGTATTTAGGTTTGTCAACTCAGCATCCTTTCTGAGAGTCCACATAGCTAATAATGTATATTTGGTATTTAGGTTTGTCAACTCAACATCCCTTTCAGAGAGTCCACATAGCTAATAATGTTTATTTGGTATTTAGGTTTGTCAACTTGGCACCCTCTTTCAGAGAGTCCACATAGCTTATAATGTTTATTTGGTATTTAGGTTTGTCAACTTGGCATCCCTTTCAGAGAGTCCACATAGCTAATAATGTTTATTTGGTATTTAGGTTTGTCAACTTAGCATCCCTTTCAGAGAGTCCACATAGCTTATAATGTTTATTTGGTATTTAGGTTTGTCAACTTCAGCATCCCTTTCAGAGAGTCCACATAGCTAATATTGTTTATTTGGTATTTAGGTTTGTCAACTTGACATCCCTTTCAGAGAGTCCACATAGCTAATAATGTTTATTTGGTATTTAGGTTTGTCAACTTGGCATCCCTTTCAGAGAGTCCACATAGCTAATAATGTTTATTTGGTATTTAGGTTTGTCAACTCAAGCATCCCTTTCAGAGAGTCCACATAGCTAATATTGTTTATTTGGTATTTAGGTTTGTCAACTTGGCATCCTTTCAGAGAGTCCACATAGCTAATAATGTTTATTTGGTATTTAGGTTTGTCAACTTGCATCTCTTTCAGAGAGTCCACATAGCTAATAATGTTTATTTGGTATTTAGGTTTGTCAACTTGGCATCCCTTTCAGAGAGTCCACATAGCTAATAATGTTTATTTGGTATTTAGGTTTGTCAACTCAACATCCCTTTCAGAGAGTCCACATAGCTAATAATGTTTATTTGGTATTTAGGTTTGTCAACTTGGCATCTCTTTCAGAGAGTCCACATAGCTAATAATGTTTATTTGGTATTTAGGTTTGTCAACTTGACATCTCTTTCTGAGAGTCCACATAGCTAATATTGTTTATTTGGTATTTAGGTTTGTCAACTTGGCATCTCTTTCAGAGAGTCCACATAGCTAATATTGTTTATTTGGTATTTAGGTTTGTCAACTTGGCATCTCTTTCTGAGAGTCCACATAGCTAATATTGTTTATTTGGTATTTAGGTTTGTCAACTCAGCATCTCTTTCGAGAGTCCACATAGCTAATAATGTTTATTTGGTATTTAGGTTTGTCAACTTGGCATCCTTTCAGAGAGTCCACATAGCTAATAATGTTTATTTGGTATTTAGGTTTGTCAACTTGGCATCCTTTCAGAGAGTCCACATAGCTAATAATGTATATTTGGTATTTAGGTTTGTCAACTCAGCATCTCTTTCGAGAGTCCACATAGCTAATAATGTTTGTTTGGTATTTAGGTTTGTCAACTTGGCATCTTTCAGAGAGTCCACATAGCTAATAATGTTTATTTGGTATTTAGGTTTGTCAACTTGACATCCCTTTCAGAGAGTCCACATAGCTAATAATGTTTATTTGGTATTTAGGTTTGTCAACTTGGCATCCTTTCGAGAGTCACATAGCTAATATTGTTTATTTGGTATTTAGGTTTGTCAACTCAGCATCTCTTTCTGAGAGTCCACATAGCTAATAATGTTTATTTGGTATTTAGGTTTGTCAACTTGGCATCCCTTTCAGAGAGTCCATATAGCTAATAATGTTTATATGGTATTTAGGTTTGTCAACTTGGCATACCTATTTAAAGCATACAATTCTTACAAGTCAGTTACTGCATTTTGTTTTTAAATTTCTTAATTTTACTTTCCCACATTCTTTCTGAACTTCTTTTGAAAATATTGATACTAACTGCATATAGATAAAACAATATATATTTTCTTTTCGTAAAAATTACGAGATTAAAGTGCACATTTTGAAAGACGTTCTATTTCCTACTTACTGGAGGTAAAACCATCAAGACGAAGGCAAAATATTTATGTAAAGCTGGAAGCTTTAGAAAACCTGCGTAGAAAATCGATGAAGTACTTAAATGAAGGCTTAGTGAATAACACGTTATGTTTGCAAAAAATATTCATGGTATTGAAAACACGAAGGACTTTCTTCAGTCCTTGATTCTTGTTAATCTAAGCCATTTCTTTCTCAAGTTTTTATCAACACAAGATGTTTTCAATGGATATAAATCAAGAAATAGAAAGAAAACTTATTTTAAACTCAATTTAAAATTAGATATATTGATGCTGGTTGAAGACTTAAAAATAATCTTCATATTAAAGGGGCACTGTCACATAATAAATCATGATTTTATTTTAAAGAGAGTTTTACCCTTTTTAACTTTATTGACATGATGTATTTTGGCAACTTCGTATTATTCTTACATGGAAGTAACACACACCAACATAGTTCACAGTCATTTTGAATCTTTACCTCTGAAGGTTTGGTTAAAATATAAACATTATCAACATTCGACTTATTAAGCCAAATTCGCAATTCAAAATAGTTGTGAACTGTACTTGTGTGTGTTATTTCCATGTAAGAACCATACATAGCAATGAGGAACAAAGTTATCCTTTATTTTTGTGGATACTGGCCAATCAATTTAAGGTTTGTTTTGTAAATATTATCACACAGACAAAACTCATGAATATAAAAGATTACGAAAGGCCTCTTGAATGAAATAGGGTCCTTTGATTGGTTAAGATTCAATGCTTAATGTAGATAACGTGACAAACAACGATGAAACTGAGGCTAAGCATGTCAATCCCTTTAAACTGAAGTCAAAATGTGAACATTGAAACTAAATATTATTTCTTGCTGAAAGAAAAGAAAACCAACATCTTGATATTGGAATAACAAAAGTTTCCAATAAATTATTGATTTTATCTCAAGGTGCCGAGTCCAGGATACAGGTTGATGTATTTTGTTAAAGAAAAGTTTTCTGTCTTCTTAAATAGATCAAATAAAAACGTTTTATAATCTTGATTTGTTGATTTGAAGAGATATTTCTAGAAAGATATACAAGTAAATATTTCGATACTTGTAAATTAAGGACTTTAAAAGATGTAAGTTGAAATCCCAATCCTAGAGTGCTACCAGGTACCCCATTGCTACTGATATTGAAACAGTATTTTAAACTTTGCAAGATATACAAGTAAATATTTAGATTCTGGTGAAATTAGGAACTTGATAAACCGAAGGAAGTGATCTAAGTTGACAGCCAAAAGCAAAGAGTTTTGTGAGGTGCTTTTAATCCATTACTCTTTTAGTTGAAGAATATCCAAGTTGAAAATCACAAGTGAGGTGTGAGATTAGGTGTGTTTTTATTAAAATAATAAATTTCCATCCAATCTATCTTGTATCAAGGTTTGAAAATTTCAAAATTATCATCTTAACTTGAATCAGATCCTAGAACTATATATTCTACGCTAGATTGGGGAAATTAAAAAACATGAAGAATTCTCTGTTACACTGATGTTAAAAGTAGCAATAAAAATCCATTTCTAGGAATAATATTATAGCTATCAGTAATATTTAGAATAATCATCTCAGGTTGATTCAGTTTGAAAATAAACATCGTATTAAAAGGATGATTTTAGAAAGAATAATAAGGTTACGATCGATCGAAAGACAATTCTACTTTTTTTACAGGTTATTAAAAATGTTGACAAGAAAATTCCAGACTATTTGTCAACACAAAACGAGTTTTAATACAAAGTTTACAAACTTTTTTTTCATCAACTTTTAAAAGCGCAATTATCTTCACAGGTTTAAGAATTGTTTTCGAATAATCCCTCGCCGTTTTTTTTTTTGTGTATAGAAAATGTGTTTGACGAAGTCGATAAGTTTTAAACTGCGATTATATAGCTTCAACCATGTTACACCTCTGAACCTAATGGGTTAATAAAGACAGGCAACACTATGCAGTGTGCAGGAAGGGAAATTTTGCCAGGACAGCAGCATAAGCATTCACATCTTTTAACATGAACAGCCTGTGGTACACAGGAACTTTGGTTTATTGTTCCATCGGAAACCAAGTAAATCCTTGTTTCAGTTCCGATGCAAACTGTCCACATTAACAATGTTTGTGAGTTATCTGCCCCTTGATACAATACAGACGCGATTGGCTTCATCTACGTCAAACTATATTAATTATCACATACTGTTCCCTACACTAGACATTATACATTGTCTATTTTAACAAACTACCTCCACCATGATCAACGTATAAATACCAACTCAAATAAATTCCGAGAGAAAGAAGTTATTCACATGGCAGACGGAATGTTGGGAGAGAAAACATGATGATAATTAAAGAATAATAACTTACCAGGTATCCTCTACCGGAACTCGAATGGGTGCTGGCCTGAAACGAAAATAGACATAAATTAGGTGAATGGTTGTAAAATGAAATGGAAGGAGTTTTACTTCCTACCTGTCTAAAAAATTGAAGTTAAATTTAAGCAATGGTTTCCTTTACCGACCAAAACATCTCCTGAGCTGATTTTAATCTGTATTAAAGATAGCTTGCCAGGCAAGGTAACATACGCCCACTTCAGCAAACAGAATTTTACCATGTTTTTTCATTTAATCCAGGGCAATAACTCATAAACCGACATCTGGAATCGCACCATTTTTGAACTTGTCCAAGATGTTATTAAGATGAATACACATACCAAGTTTCATTCAAATCGGATAAAAACTACAGCTTCTATTGCGTACACAAGTAAATTTTAACGTTTTTTCATTTAATCAAGGGCCCAAATTTCATTCAAATCAGATAAAAACTCTGGCCTGTATCACATACACAAGTAATTGTTGACGGACGGACCGACGGACGTACAGGGGTGATGGCAATATACGTCCACATTTTCATGTGGGCGTATTAAAACCACCATGCACATGTAATAAATATCTAATACTTAAAGAAACCCAATATTCAGGCAATGGCTTCCATTAAAGACCCGAGTCAATCAATTCCTTCTAAACTGTCAAAGACTGTTTCTTTTAGTTTCCTTTCATCCTATCAAAATTATTGACTTTTTCTACTGCTGAGCTATTACCATCAGATATCGCGAAGAGATCTTGACATGGAATATTCGTGTCATCAGGGGAGATAATCAATAATATTACTGCGATACTGTGAAACATTGTTTGATGTGAACTTGAGTTGTCTGTTTTCTACGAGAGGTTTTATCTTAGTGAACGAGAGGATCGGGGAAAGTGAAAGATCATCTTTAAATATGTCTATGATGACGATATCACTTTGTAATTTCATTTCTCGGTTCTCGGATACCGAGACAGATATTAAATTTCAGAGAGGCAAAAACTTTGACGAGTAAACGTTACTTCTACTTTATCCAAATATAATGAAATGAATGGAGTTTAACGTCCTACTCTGCACCTTATGGGCTAATGAAGAAAGAGTTCATTGACAGGTGGAAATGAAATAAATGGAGTTTTACGTCCTAATCTTCTACACCTAATGGGTTAATGAAGACAGGAAGTGCCATACAGTGTGTAATTAGCCTACACTTTTTACAATTTCCAACTTTCGAGAGGTCTATAACATGCACAGCCTGTAGTAAACGGGACCTTGGTTTATTTTTTCATCTGAAAAGGAGTAAAGTAAAGAAATTATAACAATACTCACATCGCTAAGTTGATCACGTGATGTTGGTCTGATAGGTCCATTCAATATCGTTTCATCTCGTGAACTCTGGTCATCTTCTGTTGATGGCGTACATTTTAACGACTGGTTGGATTGCTGGAAACAAAAATAGAAAGACGTTAATTTAGGTTAAGTGGTGTCTGAGTTGATACAACCACAAATTAAAATGGCCGAAAATCAAATTTGACAGAAAATTATGTCATGTGATTGCAAATTGGTTGGATTGCTGGGTAAAACTAGAAAAACGGTAATTTAGGTTAAATGGTTTACGATTTGATACAGCCACAAATTAAAATCAATTAAGACTGAAAATTACGTCATGTGATTGAAAATGTATCACCTGATTGGTCATTAATATTGTTTTGAATTTCAATTATATTTTATTGTCTTCTGAATCATAAAATTTACATAATTGCATACGTTTGCCTGGTTTAATATTTATAGTCTATTTATAACGTGAAGAAAAACCATTTTATTATGTTTTCTAAGGAGACAAATAATGGCTAATTTGAACAAAAAGGAGATTTAAAATATTGTTTGTATCTCGAGAGAGTTGGGAGAATTGGAATGATAAGTATAAAACTTTCCGTAGAATGGTGATACGACTCTATAGGGAAATCTAACTCCGCTTTATTTCTTAACCTCGATATCAGATATAGATAAAGACTAGCGGTTATAATATATTAACATCTTTACTTCAAATCGTTTTAAATCTCAGGGAAGGGTATTTTATCTAGTTTGGGAACTGCAGATACCTGCAATTATTTCTTTTGACAATGAAATAAATGGAGTTTTACATCCTACTCTTCTGCACCTAAAATGGGCTAATGAATAAAATGGAGTTTTACGTCCTACTCTTCTGCACCTAATGGGTTAATGTTATGAATGGAGTTTTACATCCTACTCTTCTGCACCTTAAGGTCTAATGAAATGAATGGAGTTTTACATCCTACACTTTTGCATCTTATCCATGTTATTAGGAATCTCGTCTTCCACCTGAATATTTAGTTCGTTAAGAGCAGGTAACTCTTGAGTTTCATTACGCAAGCCAACGAAACAAAAACTAAACAGAAAGGTTCAGTCAATGAACGACAGCCATCTCAATTAGCCTTTCAGTTTTCAATTAACACATTTTTTCTTTGGCGTGCCGAATGAAAAAATAATAAAACAACTTTGGATGGAAATAAGAAAATAGGACACAAAAAAATATACTGAAATTTATCAGCCATCTTACCAAGACTTTCAATGTTCAATTAACACCTTTCATTTAACACCTTTTGTTTCTTTATGGTGAAAAAGAACAACAAGAAATTGATCCTCACTTCAACCACTTTGTGATAAAGGTACATGACCAACAATCAACTCTTTAATAATAGGAAGCCATCAAACTTGCCTTCGAGCTATACATGGTTTTCATTTTACCTATTTCCGTACAACAAATTTCCTCTAGAGTTAATCAATATGGTTCTTCACGCTCATCAAAGATGATTGTCTATATATCTTTTACTTTAAGAGGCTCTACCATTACAAAAGGTTTTATCTTTTACTTAAAGAGGCTATATCATTAAAATAGGTTTTGTCTTTAAATTAAAGAGGCTTAAGCATTACAAAACAATTTGTCTTTTTGTTAAAGAGGCTTAACCATTAAAAAAGGCATAAAATTAAAATGGTGTTACTATTAAAACAGAAGAAGGAACACCACGTCAATAACATAAATCTGAAACACTTTTTTTGTAAATAATTGCTACTGAATTCAGAATCTTTTACCTCTATCCCTAGACTTCTGTCTAAAACAGATCTAAATAAAGTGGTTTGGTTGTTACGACAGTGTTTCAGTGTTATTTTTGGCCACGGTACCTCAAGATTTTCTCATTGTGATGTGAATCAAACATCTAAAAACACATTAATGATGTGAAAACATCAATTTTGGCTAGTTATTTCTATTCTTTCTCCAGTCACCACAGAAAATTACATAAAACATCACATCAATAAAAAAAACACAAGGCTGGTATCAAAAAAAACCCTCAAATTTGGCTTGTAATGTCTTTTGTCGTATCTCAAGCTATTTTGTTCCATTACAGAAAATTACATGAAAGATAATACGAACATGTAGATTCCAAATTGTACATTTCTTACAAGTAAAAACTAGAAATTGATGTCATTGCCACCATGGCGATAGAAAGAGGAGAATTCCGTGTACTTTAACTGATAACACAAACTCAATGGCTAAATTGTTCACAAAATAAAAATTCACATTTTTTTAACAAAATTGATAGCTTTTCTTCATAAAACCCAATTTTGTAAAGATGATACATGCAGGCTTTTTTCATCAAAATTACATTTTTTTTTGATAATATTTTGTTAACTTTTTGTCTGTTTTGACTGAATTATCTTGTTTTATGATACAAAATGTTTTTTGATATATCGTTCATTTTGATAACTTTTTTATTTTTATCATAAAATAGTTTTCGAGGCAAGTTGAAATTGTGTGGATTCCGCAAATCTTTGCAACTCTTCCTGTTCCATGAAGAATGAACAAATGGAGTTTTACATCCTTTATTTATAAAGATTTGTAATGCCATGCCGTTATTCACTTGAAAGACAGATCTTGACGTTTTGTTTCTGTTTTATATGTAGATAATTTCACTTATTAAAAGGCGTCTTGTAAATCAAGGGTTATCAACAATGTATGACTTTGTGATCAAGTCTAA
Source organism: Nipponacmea schrenckii (assembly GCA_030562195.1). Taxonomy (NCBI): domain Eukaryota; kingdom Metazoa; phylum Mollusca; class Gastropoda; family Lottiidae; genus Nipponacmea; species Nipponacmea schrenckii. The sequence continues at coordinate 20,990,772 of CM060201.1, forward strand.
AGTCATTCAAGAACCAGTTTTACTCCATGGAAACAGTGTCTTAGAGCTCTAGTCAGACATGACTGGTAAATACAGTCAAATAAACAACTAGAGCTATAGTCAGACATGACTGGTAAATACAGTCAAATCAACCATTTAGAGCGCTAGTCAGACATGATGGTAAAATACAGTCAAATAAACAACTAGACCTGTAGTCAGACATGACCGGTAAAACCACCTCTGTTCTTCTGTTCTATTTAGAAATCTTGACATCTTTATGAGCCATATTCACACAATTAAATATAATTAAAGATGAAGAAAACAGATTGAATCCTGGGAGTATATTAGTCTATTAACACTTTCTACAATAAACAACACATCTAGGGTGGTCCGTTCACCTGTTTCTAACTCACGGACAGGCTGATATTCCCCACGAGAGGGATTGTTTATAACTCACAGTGCTGATATTCCCCAAGAGAGGGATTGTTTCTTACTTCCAACACCAATCTCTACCCCTGAGGCAAACATCAGACGTACAATATCGTCAAGAGAATCAATATCACATTGATATCATTACAGAATACAACAAGTTAGATCTCTAGAGCCTCATTTTCAGGATTGTTGATCTGGTTTTATTTACCAGTCATGTCTGACTAGAGCTTTTCACTGTTGAATTGGCTGTAAATACCACACAAATATATAATATTTCTAACATATTTTTTTAACAAATGTAAGAATAGGGGAATCATTAATTATCTGTTTTTTAGATCTAAGAAAATATAGTTTTTGACTTATCAAATCCTGTTTTGAAAGAGATTTTGAAAATAACTGCCACCCCTCCAATTTGTATGTTAAAAATGTATGTTAGAAATATTGTATTTGTGTGGTATTTGAGAAGTGAAGTAGACGTGGATTGTTTATTATAACTTTAATTTACACGGCAATAAAACCTAGAGCTGTCACTGTCTATACTCTACTTCACTAAATTCTCCCTACTTGACTCAAGTACCACGGTAAATATAACCAATCACAACCCTAACGCTCATATTGAGTGTTAAAAATGGCACCCCATCAAGTCGAAGATGTTTACCTGATAAATTTATAAATGATGTATAGATTTACTTTCTGGGGTATGGCTTACAGGTTTTTTTTAAGTAGAAGGGGTGAGTCTGTGACATGGAAAAGTTTGTTGTTTGTTCCTCCTAGAAGGTCCAGATGCTATTCATCTCAAGTAACTTTGAGGTTACCTTTCAGTAAGGGACATGCTTGGTGATAAATACCAGTCAAATGAACAGTCTAGAGCTCTAGTCAGACATGACTGGCACATAAAACCAAATCAAAGCTATAATTACAAGTTCCATCTTTTCAGTAATTTTTCACAGTTTATCATAACGTTACCTACCAATACGTTTGACATTTCACATCAAAGACTTGGCGCTGGATTATAACATGCGTATGCACATGCATGTGATCATATTAGATAAAGATTGCAACCTCTAGAGTATTGTTTCACAGTTTTATCCAGGTTGAACTTTAACTGCATCAAACATGTTCATGTAACAGGAAATGATACTCTAGGGGTGGGGTTTGCCCCTGAGAGGGGGGTCACCTTTCTTCTTCAACCCTGTTTTGAACTCTGAAGAGATTTACACCATTTTTAGAACATTGTTTTTACATTCTCCATATTTATAGATCATATGTAGTAATCTCTACAGGGTGCTTGGTTAAATAAATAATTAATCTATCTCTTATTGGACTGAAGATATAAAGAAACAACCATATTTTACAAAGATAATAACTACGGTTCACAGTTAAGGATCCTTTCTACCAGCTGGTCCTTGGTCAAACCTCTTGGTATTGATTTTACAAGGATAACAACTTAGGTTCACAGTTAAGGATCCTTTCTACCAGCTGGTCCTTGGCCAAACCTCTTGGTATTGATTTTACAAGGATAACAACTTAGGTTCACAGTTAAGGATCCTTTCTACCTTCTGGTCCTTGGTCAAACCTCTTGGTATTGATTTTACAAGGATAACAACTTAGGTTCACAAGGATCCTTTCTACCAGCTGGTCCTTGGCCAAACCTCTTGGTATTGATTTTACAAGGATAACAACTTAGGTTCACAGTTAAGGATCCTTTCTACCAGCTGGTCCTTGGTCAAACCTCTTGGTATTGATTTTACAAGGATAACAACTTAGGTTCACAAGTTAAAGATCCTTTCTACCAGCTGGTCCTTGGTCAAACCTCTTGGTATTGATCTTTCCTGGATTATCCGTATCCATTTACAGCTGGGTGGACTGGAATTATGAGTGAAGGATAATTTTACAAATACTGTATATCCTTTCATCACGAACTTGTTGAAATATTTTTACATCTTAATTCATTTATTACGAATAATTAACTCTCGTTTTTCTATATAGATACATATGTATCTTTTTTTAAATGTTTTGTTTTAAAGCACATCTGAGCACTTAAGTGAAACATGCGCTATATAAATACATCTTCATAATAATAGAAAATTAATAATTATAAAAAATTTCTGGCAGTTTCAGTTTGTACTTCTGTTCATTCATTTAAGTAAAAACACTTCCAAAAAAAAACCACAAATAGTTTTCAATCAAAATGTAAACAAACAAGAAATAAACACAAAACAAAGTTTGAAACATTTGAACGTTCTGTATAAACACAATAATAGCTCTTCAAAAAGAAGGTAGAAATACACAGGTGTGAAACATCACCGAAGAAAAGAAAATGGCTGATATCCAGAAAATGAAAGATTACATATTTAACATCATCAACAATTTACCCAAGAATTTTTCAACCAAGTATCAATTACAGCAAACAATCTAAAGGCTCAACAGAATTGAAATGTAAACACACCAGGAAATCTTATGTTCTCCTTTTTTTTTTATACTTGAGAATGCAGGTGCATTGTGTGACCTGCAATAAAATGTGACCTGCAGTAACAGAATTTAACTTTCTACGTTATAACACACATGGTGAATGGTTTCGATTTTTTTCATCGTTCTGTCTTTTTTGGTTTGTTAAATATCCCTTGACAGTCGGAAATTGCAAAAAGAGTAGGCTTATGCAAAATTTCCCTCATTGCACCATACATGGTGTTACCAGTCTTCAATTGCCCAATTGAGTGCAGAAGAGTGGGATGTAAAACTCCGTTCATTTCATTTCATTTCCTACAGCAGGACAATTATATCTCTAGTTTTAACACAGTGGTCGAAACAAGTTCTTCAAATATCACCAATATAAAACATAGGATTTTATTTCTTTCATTCTGTCATATTCGTCTTGACCTTGTCACTCGACGACGACCCTAACAACATGATTGACAAGTAGAATAATTCGAGAGTATTTCACCGGGTTGCGTTACGTAATCCGATTACCCACAATACACCGAGACTGCTGGGATACAGAGGAGTACCTAGATAAAGACATGGATTTTCGATACTTCACGGTAACGAGGGGGCCACCCCCTGGTGTCTGGAGGACATTTTTTTCACGTAATTTAAATAATTTTGTCAAGATTTTCAACGAAAGATTCACTCCATTGTTGCTAACTACTTGACAACTTGAAGAGCCTTGAAAATAATCCCCTTTGGCTGACTCGAGCACCTGGAGATCTATCCAGGACCATCTACAACCCTTTATACGGTATTTCAAGTGTTTTTAAGGATTTTTAAAAGTTTCTACTTAAGGTAGAGACCTATAATTAAATTTTTAATAAATTAGAAGTCTGCTTTTCATAATTTATTTCCCATGACAAAAATTTCAGGAATTTTATTTTGAATTTTTAAAGTCAGATGAAAAAAAAAAACAGGTTAAATGAATGTAAGACTTAAATAGGTTAAAAAAAACGTGACAAGAAAGTCAAGGTGGGAAATAGGCCAACCTAGAGGATGTAAAGAGTTATAGTAAAGATAGCAGTAAGCCAACCTAGAGGATGTAAAGGGTTATAGTAAAGATATCAGTAAGTCAACCTAGAGGGTGTAAAGAGTTATAGTAAAGGTAACAGTTAGTCAACCTAGAGGGTGTAAAGAGTTATAGTAAAGATATCAGTAAGTCAACCTAGAGGGTGTAAAGGGTTATAGTAAAGATATCAGTAAGTCAACCTAGAGGGTGTAAAGGGTTATAGTAAAGATAGCAGTAAGTCAACCTAAAGGATGTAAAAAGTTCTAGTAAAGATATCAGTAAGTCAACCTAGAGGGTGTAAAGGGTTATAGTAAAGATATCAGTAAGTCAACCTAGAGGGTGTAAAGGGTTATAGTAAAGATATCAGTAAGTCAACCTAAAGGATGTAAAGAGTTATAGTAAAGATAGCAGTAAGCCAACCTAGAGGGTGTAAAGAGTTCTAGTAAAGATAGTAGTAAGTCAACCTAGAGGGTGTAAAGAGTTATAGTAAAGATAGCAGTAAGTCAACCTAAAGGGTGTAAAGAGTTATAGTAAAGATAGTAGTAAGTCAACCTAGAGGGTGTAAAGAGTTATAGTAAAGATAGCAGTAAGCCAACCTAGAGGGTGTAAAGAGTTATAGTAAAGATAGCAGTAAGTCAACCTAAAGGATGTAAAGAGTTATAGTAAAGATAGCAGTAAGTCAACTTAGAGGGTGTAAAGAGTTATAGTAAAGATAGTAGTAAGTCAACCTAAAGGGTGTAAAGGGTTCTAGTAAAGATATCAGTAAGTCAACCTAAAGGATGTAAAGAGTTCTAGTAAAGATAGCAGTAAGCCAACCTAGAGGGTGTAAAGGGTTATAGTAAAGATAGCAGTAAGTCAACCTAGAGGGTGTAAAGGGTTATAGTAAAGATATCAGTAAGCCAACCTAGAGGGTGTAAAGAGTTCTAGTAAAGATATCAGTAAGCCAACCTAGAGGATGTAAAGAGTTATAGTAAAGATATCAGTAAGCCAACCTAAAGGATGTAAAGAGTTATAGTAAAGATATCAGTAAGTCAACCTAGAGGATGTAAAGAGTTATAGTAAAGATAACAGTAAGTCAACCTAGAGGATGTAAAGAGTTATAATAAAGATAACAGTAAGCCAACCTAGAGGATGTAAAGAGTTATAGTAAAGATAACAGTAAGCCAACCTAGAGGGTGTAAAGGGTTATAGTAAAGATAACAGTAAGCCAACCTAGAGGGTGTAAAGGGTTATAGTAAAGATAGCAGTAAGTCAACCTAGAGGGTGTAAAGGGTTATAGTAAAGATAGCAGTAAGTCAACCTGGAGGGTGTGTAAAGAGTTATAATAAAGATAGCAGTAAGTCAACCTAGAGGGTGTAAAGAGTTATAATAAAGATAGCAGTAAGTCAACCTAGAGGGTGTAAAGGGTTATAGTAAATAACAGTAAGCCAACCTAGAGGGTGTAAAGAGTTATAGTAAAGATATCAGTAAGTCAACCTAGAGGGTGTAAAGGGTTATATTAAAGATATCAGTAAGTCAACCAAGAGGATTTAAAGAGTTATAGTAAAGATAACAGTAAGCCAACCTAGAGGGTGTAAAGAGTTATAGTAAAGATAACAGTAAGCTAACCTAGAGGGTGTAAAGAGTTATAGTAAAGATATCAGTAAGTCAACCTAGAGGGTGTAAAGGGTTATAGTAAAGATAGTAGTAAGCCAACCTAGAGGGTGTAAAGAGTTATAATAAAGATATCAGTAAGCCAACCTAGAGGGTGTAAAGAGTTATAGTAAAGATAACAGTTAGTCAACCTAGAGGGTGTAAAGAGTTATAATAAAGATATCAGTAAGCCAACCTGAAGGGTGTAAAGAGTTATAGTAAAGATATCAGTAAGTCAACCAAGAGGGTGTAAAGAGTTATAGTAAAGATATCAGTAAGCCAACCTAGAGGGTGTAAAGAGTTATAATAAAGATATCAGTAAGCCAACCTAGAGGGTGTAAAGGGTTATAGTAAAGATAACAGTAAGCCAACCTAGAGGGTGTAAAGAGTTATAATAAAGATATCAGTAAGCCAACCTAGAGGGTGTAAAGAGTTATAATAAAGATATCAGTAAGCCAACTTAGAGGGTGTAAAGGGTTATAGTAAAGATAGTAGTAAGCCAACCTAGAGGGTGTAAAGAGTTATAATAAAGATATCAGTAAGCCAACCTAGAGGGTGTAAAGAGTTATAGTAAAGATAACAGTAAGTCAACCTAGAGGATGTAAAGAGTTATAGTAAAGATATCAGTAAGTCAACCTAGAGGATGTAAAGAGTTATAATAAAGATAACAGTAAGCCAACCTAGAGGATGTAAAGAGTTATAGTAAAGATATCAGTAAGCCAACCTAGAGGGTGTAAAGGGTTATAGTAAAGATATCAGTAAGTCAACCTAGAGGATGTAAAGAGTTATAGTAAAGATAACAGTAAGTCAACCTAGAGGATGTAAAGAGTTATAATAAAGATAGCAGTAAGCCAACCTAGAGGATGTAAAGAGTTATAGTAAAGATAACAGTAAGCCAACCTAGAGGGTGTAAAGGGTTATAGTAAAGATAACAGTAAGCCAACCTAGAGGGTGTAAAGGGTTATAGTAAAGATAGCAGTAAGTCAACCTAGAGGGTGTAAAGGGTTATAGTAAAGATAGCAGTAAGTCAACCTGGAGGGTGTGTAAAGAGTTATAATAAAGATAGCAGTAAGTCAACCTAGAGGGTGTAAAGAGTTATAATAAAGATAGAAGTAAGTCAACCTAGAGGATGTAAAGGGTTATAGTAAATAACAGTAAGCCAACCTAGAGGGTGTAAAGAGTTATAGTAAAGATATCAGTAAGTCAACCTAGAGGGTGTAAAGGGTTATATTAAAGATATCAGTAAGTCAACCAAGAGGATGTAAAGAGTTATAGTAAAGATAGCAGTAAGCCAACCTAGAGGGTGTAAAGAGTTATAGTAAAGATAACAGTAAGCTAACCTAGAGGGTGTAAAGAGTTATAGTAAAGATAACAGTAAGTCAACCTAGAGGGTGTAAAGGGTTATAGTAAAGATAGTAGTAAGCCAACCTAGAGGGTGTAAAGAGTTATAATAAAGATATCAGTAAGCCAACCTAGAGGGTGTAAAGAGTTATAGTAAAGATAACAGTTAGTCAACCTAGAGGGTGTAAAGAGTTATAATAAAGATATCAGTAAGCCAACCTGAAGGGTGTAAAGAGTTATAGTAAAGATATCAGTAAGTCAACCAAGAGGGTGTAAAGAGTTATAGTAAAGATATCAGTAAGCCAACCTAGAGGGTGTAAAGAGTTATAATAAAGATATCAGTAAGCCAACCTAGAGGGTGTAAAGAGTTATAGTAAAGATAACAGTAAGCCAACCTAGAGGGTGTAAAGAGTTATAATAAAGATATCAGTAAGCCAACCTAGAGGGTGTAAAGAGTTATAATAAAGATATCAGTAAGCCAACTTAGAGGGTGTAAAGGGTTATAGTAAAGATAGTAGTAAGCCAACCTAGAGGGTGTAAAGAGTTATAGTAAAGATATCAGTAAGCCAACCTAGAGGGTGTAAAGAGTTATAGTAAAGATAACAGTAAGTCAACCTAGAGGGTGTAAAGAGTTATAGTAAAGATATCAGTAAGTCAACCTAGAGGGTGTAAAGAGTTATAATAAAGATAACAGTAAGTCAACCTAGAGGGTGTAAAGAGTTATAGTAAAGATATCAGTAAGCCAACCTAGAGGGTGTAAAGAGTTATAATAAAGATATCAGTAAGCCAACCTAGAGGGTGTAAAGAGTTATAGTAAAGATAACAGTAAGTCAACCTAGAGGGTGTAAAGAGTTATAATAAAGATATCAGTAAGCCAACCTAGAGGGTGTAAAGAGTTATAGTAAAGATAACAGTAAGTCAACCTAGAGGATGTAAAGAGTTATAGTAAAGATATCAGTAAGCCAACCTAGAGGGTGTAAAGAGTTATAGTAAAGATAACAGTAAGTCAACCTAGAGGGTGTAAAAAAGTGAGTTGTAGTCTAGTTTATCAAGACTGTACTTGATTTACCAGTCATTCATTTATTGGATTAACAAACAAACATTCTCAGGCGCTTCACAGCCTTTTATTGTGGCTTACTTCTATGAAAATAAACGAGCAACATCTAGAAGTGTACAATGAGGTCATAGAATGAATATGACTCAGTCACTTCAGTCATACATTTATCAAATTAATCCTTGATATTTTTCAAGACTCTTTGGAGGCCTCAAATTGTGGTTCCTCCTCAGAACAGACTAGTCAAGTAGGACTATCACAAACACGCGAGCTATACAGACGCGAACCTTAATTATATTTTGAAGTCTGATTGGGAATTGTATTAAAATTGTTCAAATTTGCATCAAATTAACTGAGGTATCTCCACCTTGTTGAAGGTAATCAATGCCTCAACAAAACCACACAGAAATTAACCAGTTCTTTCACAAGCTATCGAAGGTTTCCTATCATAACTAAATGAATTACAGGATCCTGAATACCATCTTGTTCTTCAAAGAGATGGATTCCATTACAGCATGCAAATTGTCTTATTGACACTTGAAACAGGCACCAGATGAGTCACAGAGTTGAGTGGAGCGAAATATTCAGGCTGCAAGGGATTCCAGAAATTACAGGAATTTAGTCATTCAATGGCTATGTGGGCTCTCATAAAGGTATGGTGAACCAACAAGCCTAAATGCTGAATAAACATTACAAGCTATGTAGACTCTCTAAATGGGATGCTGATTTGACAAACCCAAGTACCAAATCAACAATGTTAGCTATGTAGACTCTCCGAAAGGGGTGTTGAGTTGACAAATCATAATACCAAATAAACATTATTAGCTATGTGGACTCTCTGTAATTCTGTCTTAAATATCATACAGCACCTTGAATATATCTCACAAGAACTATGAGTCACTGAGGGTCAATACTTGAAGATGACTCCCCTTATTGTCACGGCAACAAGTACCTTGTTCAATCTGAATCCAATAATTAGTCTGATTTTAAAATACAAGCACCACTTGTCACTCCTTATAAAACCTCTTATAATAATCTTAGCAGTTTTAATATTATTTCAACCATGTTTACCCGAATTCGACCTCAAGTTATAATTAAACTGGCAATGACAAATTTTCGGAGAATTGTAAGATGGAAGCAATGACTACCCTAGATGAACATTACTCTGTAAAGTCAGGATCAGAGGCAGGGCATGTTTATTTTCAGGAAGCACCAAATATATATTGTACCGCGTTTCAGACACCAAAGCCATCAACAGGACAGATACGGTTGCCAAGGTAATGGCTGCGATCAAATTTGATCAAGATTTAGATTACAAAAAAATATCTCAAAAATATCTTATAAGGTTACTATGGATACCAGAATCAATCAGAAGTGTTTCAACATTTATCTAGTCTCAAGATTTAACAGGAAATTGACTGACTTAAAGATTTTTAAATTTCCTGATTTCACTCTTCATAAAAATGTAATGAAATGACTGGAGTTTTACGTCCTACTCTTCTACACCTAACCTAATGGACTAATGAAGACAGACAACACTGTACAGGCTGTAAGATATACACTAGACTAGGATAATATACTCATTTCTGTCAATTACTGTCTTATATATATACATAGATATACTACTATTGTCAAGTATAGTTTGGGTAATAGAGATTAGGGTGGTTGAAAGGTAACAAGTTACTATTTAACAGAAGGTACTGGTACAGGGTTAAAGCAGTGTTCACTAATTGTAGAGATTAGGTGGTTGAAAGGTAACAAGTTACTATTAACAGAAGGTACTGGTACAGGATTAAAGCAGTGTCACTAATTGTAAGATTAGGTGGTTGAAAGGTAACAAGTTACTATTAACAGAAGGTACTGGACAGGGTTAAAGCAGTGTTCACTAATGTAGAGATTAGGTGGTTGAAAGGTAAAAGTTACTATTTAACAGAAGGTACTGGACAGGGTTAAAGCAGTGTTCACTAATAGTAGACCAAGGGTGGTTGAAAGGTACCAGTTACTATTTAACAGAAGGTACTGGCACAGGGTTAAAGCAGTGTTCACTAATAGTAGAGACTAAGTGGTTGAAAGGTAACAAGTTACTATTTAACAGAAGGTACTGGACAGGGTTAAAGCAGGTTCCTAATAGTGAGACTAAGGTGGTTAACCTTGTAAAGTTATATTAGGTATGTCTTAAATACATGATTCTAATCTCGTTGTTAAATCCGATGACCTGAATAAGCATCATATCACTCAAGAATCCAGTCACCAGCTGTAAATGGTATGGAAATCCAAGTAAAGATTAATCCCAAGAGGTATGACAAGGACCAGCTGGTAGAAAGGATCCTAGTAACCAAGTTGTTATCTGTAAAATACCCATTACTAACCATGTAAAAGACGGAACTATTTTACCTTGTAAAATCATACCAAGAGGTTTATCAAACCAGCTGGTAGAAAGGATCCTAGTAAACCTAAGTTGTTATCCTTGTAAATCAATACCAAGAGGTTTGGCCAAGGACCAGCTGGGATCCCTGTCAACGCGGATTGTAACCTAATTTTTATCCTTGAAAAATATAGTAGTTTCTTTCTTTTTCTTCTAACATAGACCTAAACATCAGACATCTTGAATAATGTTTTATTTACCTTGAAATAAAGTTATATTAATGTAATGTTTAGAAACATTGAACAATAATTTCTACCCACACTATGTAATACAGACACTATATCAGGCTAGATATCGTGGAGTGTTTATTAAAAGACGTGGAAGATCCAATAATCCAGCCTTAATCCCCCCGATATGAAAATAAAAGTCCAGTTTTCTCTCGTTTAATCTGAATAATCCATACTAAAGTAAAAGGAAAAGCAACTTTAATACCTCTGTAACATGCAACCAGGCTATTTTTCAAATTTTATAACTCCCTGTTTAAAGAGATCAAATACATGAAAAGAAATGGAGTTTTACATCCTACTCTTCTGTATCTGAATGGGCCCACTTTAAGTGCCTTCTGTTCAATAGTACTAAGACCCTTTACACCCTCTAGGTTGGCTTACTGATATCTTTACTATAACTCTTTACACCCTCTAGGTTGACTTACTGCTATCTTTACTATAACTCTTTACACCCTCTAGGTTGGCTTACTGTTATCTTTACTATAACTCTTTACACCCTCTAGGTTGACTTACTGCTATCTTTACTATAACTCTTTACACCCTCTAGGTTGACTTACTGATATCTTTACTATAACTCTTTACACCCTCTAGGTTGTCTTACTGATATCTTTACTATAACTCTTTACACCCTCTAGGTTGACTTACTGTATCTTTACTATAACTCTTTACACCCTCTAGGTTGCTTACTGTATCTTTACTATAACTCTTTACACCCTCTAGGTTGACTTACTGATATCTTTACTATAACTCTTTACACCCTCTAGGTTGACTTACTGCTATCTTTACTATAACCCTTTACACCCTCTAGGTTGACTTACTGATATCTTTACTATAACTCTTTACACCCTCTAGGTTGACTTACTGATATCTTTATTATAACTCTTTACACCCTCTAGGTTGTCTTACTGATATCTTTACTATAACTCTTTACACCCTCTAGGTTGACTTACTGCTATCTTTACTATAACTCTTTACACCCTCTAGGTTGGCTTACTGCTATCTTTACTATAACTCTTTACACCCTCTAGGTTGACTTACTGATATCTTTACTATAACTCTTTACACCCTCTAGGTTGACTTACTGCTATCTTTACTATAACTCTTTACACCCTCTAGGTTGGCTTACTGCTATCTTTACTATAACTCTTTACACCCTCTAGGTTGACTTACTGCTATCTTTACTATAACTCTTTACACCCTCTAGGTTGGCTTACTGATATCTTTACTATAACTCTTTACACCCTCTAGGTTGGCTTACTGATATCTTTACTATAACTCTTTACACCCTCTAGGTTGGCTTACTGATATCTTTACTATAACTCTTTACACCCTCTAGGTTGACTTACTGATATCTTTACTATAACTCTTTACACCCTCTAGGTTGACTTACTGATATCTTTACTATAACTCTTTACACCCTCTAGGTTGGCTTACTGATATCTTTATTATAACTCTTTACACCCTCTAGGTTGACTTACTGTTATCTTTACTATAACTCTTTACACCCTCTAGGTTGACTTACTGCTATCTTTACTATAACTCTTTACACCCTCTAGGTTGGCTTACTGTTATCTTTACTATAACCCTTTACACCCTCTAGGTTGACTTACTGCTATCTTTACTATAACTCTTTACACCCTCTAGGTTGACTTACTGCTATCTTTACTATAACTCTTTACACCCTCTAGGTTGACTTACTGTTATCTTTACTATAACCCTTTACACCCTCTAGGTTGACTTACTGATATCTTTACTATAACTCTTTACACCCTCTAGGTTGGCTTACTGCTATCTTTATAAACTCTTTACACCTTTAGGTTGCTTACTGCTATCTTTACTATAACCCTTTACACCCTCTAGGTTGACTTACTGATATCTTTATTATAACTCTTTACATCCTCTAGGTTGAACTGTTATCTTTACTATAACTCTTTACACCCTCTAGGTTGACTTACTGTTATCTTTACTATAACTCTTTACACCCTCTAGGTTGACTTACTGATATCTTTACTATAACTCTTTACATCCTCTAGGTTGTCTTACTGATATCTTTACTATAACTCTTTACATCCTCTAGGTTGACTAACTACTAACTACAGCTTCCAGCTAAATTCCTACAGACTCATTTCATGCTCAAATAGCTTTAAAAAACTTGAAAAAATATGACTAGTACATAATTTAATGGTGAAGGTTTTAACTTTAGTTCTGTAGTAAAAATATACTCATAAAACTGATCCAATTTATAAACATTTCTTTCGCCTAAATCCTCACAAATTCGATGTTTTTGTGAGAAATCCTGGTGTAGAATTAGTTATAGATGATAGACCAATAAATCATATTATAGGGGATTAGAAACGACAAAATAATCTCACTTCTTACACAACCTCTAATCCCTGATATCCGTAGTAAATCTTTTAATATATAATATGGAGGTCGATGTAGCAAAATATAAACTAGAACAAGACCGCCACAAAAACAAATTATTAGAATAATATGAATAAAACAGAGGCTGCCGAAATGTTCATTATATAGAGGGTAGGAATACCATGGGACTTATACATAAAGATCTACCCTAGAAATGGGGGGGGGGGGCAGGGCATAAGAACATATATACAAAACAGAGGCTGCCAAAATGTTCATTATATAGAGGGGTGAGGCCCTCGGTAGGAATACCTACTTAATACCTACCTAGGGGGGCTTATACATAAAGATCTACCCTAGAGTTGGGGGGAGGTGCACAGAAACATATGAGGTTCAACACCTTACATGGTCTCTCTCTAAAAACATGTTACAACTTGAAAGCGAAATTGAAATAAGATGCGTAAGAGTTGTCTTAGGTTTAATTTTTATCTTTTAATTTATTCCGCCTCTTGAACTACACAAACCAACGATTATATTTAACATAAAAACATACACTGATAAAACAATCTCGAAATCATGATACATGTACAGAATCTATCCCTGCTACACCATCTTTTATCAATTGAATATTCATAAAAACAACTGAAGTGTTTTCTTATTAAAGATGTTTAAATATTGTTTGTCTACTGTATCAATTTGTACATCAGATCTATAATCTACCGCCTCTACCTCTGAGAAAGTGAAACTGACCCCAGATCTGCCATCTTGATATATTTGATTTGCAAATTACTAGACAAGGACACAACTTGAAAAACTGATATCAAATTTAGATTTTACATAATTGGTAACAAAAGAATTGAAAGGTTGATTTAAAAACGACCTCCAAGTCCTTCAAGATGATGCACAACTTGAACAAATGTAGTAGGACGATGCACAACTTGAACAAATGTAGTAGGACGATGCACAACTTGAACAAATGTAGTAGGATGATGCACAACTTGAACAAATGTAGTAGGACGATGCACAACTTAAAAAAACAAAATAAAATTAAATTGAAATGGACTTTCAAAGCCACAAACATGATTTGAATCAATTAGCATGTAATGAATGGAGTTTTACATCCTATTCTTCTGCACATAGACATCTTCATTAGCCCATTAGGTGCAGAAGAGTAGGACGTAAAACTTCATTTCATTTTCTGCACCTTATAGACTTGCATGTTAATTTTGCAACTCAAATTCGCGATTCTTGTAAATTTGTATCATAAACTCACATCTTTAAGGCTTGTTTTGTTTGATTATCTGTATCAATTAATCATAGATTAAACACTAACGAACCCTAATCAAGTTAATTAGGAGAAAATTAACTATGATAAAAGATAATTATTTGAATTAATAACTCGTTAGACTAATTAGTATATTAATATATATCATATCTTCATATGTGATATTCTCCTCTTTCTTAATTACAAACTTCCTCATTACAAAATCTTTAATTACTAAATTAATTTAACACAAAAGGTATATAGAGAAAGAAACAAGTGTATTTTATACAAGGATAACAAATTAAGTCCAAAATGATCCTTTCTACCAGCTGGTCCTTGGTCAAACCTCTTGGTATTGATTTTACAAGGATAACAACTCTAGGATCCTTTCTACCAGCTGGTCCTTGGTCAAACCTCTTGGTATTGATTTTACAAGGATAACAACTTAGGTTCACAAGGATCCTTTCTACCAGCTGGTCCTTGGCCAAATCTTTTGGCATTGATCTTTCCTGGATTATCTGTACCCATTTACAGCTGAGTCCACTGGAATTATGAGTGAAGATGACTTATTCAAGGTCATCCGACTTTAACATACCGACCAAGATTAGAACTCACAATCATCATTCTTCTTTGCTTCAACTAAATGATGACAATTAATGACCTTTTGTTTTTTATTGGAGCAATCTCAAAGAGTCTTTGTGTTATTCAGCCTTCACTTCTGTCCCAAGACAAATTAACATCAGACTGAGTGTGAAAACGCTATTTTTTGGAGTGTATGCAGAAAGAAAAAGGAAAACCTTATGTAAATTAGGTCGGATGAATGCCAATGATTTCTATTCAAAGGCAACATTGTATCAATTGTAGTTTCACCAATATTTTTATTCCGTGGGATATCCAAGGGATTTCCTCTAATCTTCCAGAATTAGGAAAACTGCCATATCTTCATCACATCCTTGTGAAGTCAGCTCGGTACAGATTAGGCTGATTCATTTTTAAACTTTTTATTATGTTTACCCTAAGATTTTTGGGCTTTTTAGGCTCAAATCCCCCGGTCTTAAATTATCAACAGGATTCAACACATTCATCCATCTGTATGCAGATCACTTTTCATCTTGTTTCATGTTTACGTTTCTCAAATCCAGTTGTACAAACAACAAAGGGAGATCACTGGTGAACGATGGCTTCTGCAGCCAGACTTGGTAGTTCAGAGATGCAGGTAATATATTTAGAGGGAGTGAGGGGCAAATAACATATTCTGAGGGATAAGTAATTTATTTTGACGGGCAAATAACATATTCTGAGGGATAAGTAATTTATTTTGAGGGGCAAATAACATATTCTGAGGTGATGCAAGTAATATATTCTGAGGGATAAGTAATGTATTCGGCTGGGCTATGGGGTTTGATGTTTATTTGTAGTAATCATATAGATTGGCCCCTCAGTAATGTTATGTTCTATTGACACCTTTGTCTCCCTGTATCTACAGGTCTTGGTTTCTACATCAGTCCCTTCGACCTGCATCACTGACAGGGGGAAACTTGGGGAGCAAATAACATAGTACTAATAGTACTATCTCAACAGGATAAATTATCTAGGACAAGGCACAAACGTGAAGCAAACAGCCTGCCTGGTTCAATTAGGCCTACCCTATTCTAGAACCATGTACAAAACTTCTGGGAAGGCTAAAAAATGAACAATTTTGTTTCCTAGGAAAGTCATCTGATGCTTTTCTTCATCTTTAACCAACAATAAATAAAACCTGCAAGGTCAAGACTCCATTCTTCATCACTGAATGCAATTCAATGTCTTCTTCAAGGTCATGGACATTCAGATTCAAGGTTAAACAAAAACTTTTTCTTGAATTCCCATCAAATTAATTAGAAAATAGCGTAAAAAGTCTGGCAATATAATGGAGGTATTTAAGGCTTTTGTTTACTGACTGGTTTGCGTAATCCTTCGCTGAATGAGTCAGACAGTGAGAGACTTATTGAAAGTTTGTATAACATTTCCAACCTAATCACATCGTAATCTTCATACTCATCATCAAATAAATCCCAGACGCTGTAATAATGGCGGCCATTGTGTTAACATGGCCCTTCACTCCGCCTAAATCTCACAAACAAATCTGCACATGGCCTAATCTATGTTTTCTTCCCAATCTAAATTTACAAAAAGCTTTCATAAACTTGCCGATATTGTCAACAAAATTGGGTGAAAATCACTTCATCGCGTCAAACTTGAGGAGCTGTCAATTTCACACTTCATAAAAAAAGATAAACATTTTACCGAGATCCCCCATGGCTATCCTCTAGTTTATTCTTAAGTAAATATCAAGTTTTTTTATTTGACTGATAAACTAACCCAGAAGGTATTTAAATAACGTGCAAGTTGTCTTCTCCTTTTAGCTCGGTAGAGGAATAGAAATATCTCCTATCATGTATATTATAGAACTAAATAAGTGGAGTTTTACATCTTTATTTCCTGCACCTAATGGGTTAATCAAGACAAGCAATGCCATGCAGTGTGATATGAGGGAAAATTTTCCCAGGACAGCAGTATAAGCTACTTTCTTTGGTAATTCCCAACTGTCAATGTATTTTCAACGTGAACAGCCTGTAGCACACAGGGCCTCTGTTTATTATCCCATCCGAACGACTAGACGCTTTTCCATGTTAACACATCTGACCTTCAGCCTCATTCAACACAAATAAAAAATCTAATAGTTTTATCTCAACCTGTTTTGGGATTGAACCCTGGTCCTACAGGTCTGTATAAGGTGGGATGCTGGGATTGAACCCTGGTCCTACAGGTCTGTATAAGGTGGGATGCTGGGATTGAACCCTGGTCCTACAGGTCTGTATAAGGTGGGATGCTGGGATTGAACCCTGGTACTACAGGTCTGTATAAGGTGGGATGCTGGGATTGAACCCTGGTACTACAGGTCTGTATAAGGTGGGATGCTGGGATTGAACCCTGGTCCTACAGGTTGTATAAGGTGGGATGCTGGGATTGAACCCTGGTACTACAGGTCTGTATAAGGTGGGATGCTGGGATTGAACCCTGGTCCTACAGGTTTGTATAAGGTGGGATGCTGGGATTGAACCCTGGTACTACAGGTCTGTATAAGGTGGGATGCTGGGATTGAACCCTGGTCCTACAGGTCTGTATAAGGTGGGATGCAAAAAATGGAATTGAACCCTGGTCTACAGGTCTGTATAAGGTGGGATGCTGGGATTGAACCCTGGTCCTACAGGTTTGTATAAGGTGGGATGCTGGGATTGAACCCTGGTCCTACAGGTCCGTATAAGGTGGGATGCTGGGATTGAACCCTGGTCCTACAGGTTTGTATAAGGTGGGATGCTGGGATTGAACCCTGGTCCTACAGGTCTGTATAAGGTGGGATGCTGGGATTGAACCCTGGTCCTACAGGTCTGTATAAGGTGGGATGCTGGGATTGAACCCTGGTCCTACAGGTCCGTATAAGGTGGGATGCTGGGATTGAACCCTGGTTCCGGAGATCTGTATAAATTTGGGAAAAGGCATCTGGTAAATTATACGAGTTCACACAAATCAAAAATGTCCGTTAGAAAATAAAAGCATCAAATCAATCAAGTCTGAACTTACATAATAGAATATATCATCAAAAACAACACAATCTAATTTCACCGAATCAACATATAGTTGATTGATATTCGCGTTTTTTTTATTCAAACCTGCACTGAAAAAACCTTAATGTTAGATTGATAATAACTGTAATTTCCAAACGAAATACAAAAAAATAAATAATTGTCTAACAGACAAAATATTGTAAACAACATAAAACTCCCTTACGCCATAATTTCACAACGTAAATAATTAAAATAACCTTAACAGTTGGAAATCGCGAGAAAAAATAACAGAAAGTAATTTCTATTAATGATCATGTATTGTTACTGGTTAACGAACTTAATACCAATGTCAATAATAATTAATTGGTCAACGTTATAAGTACCACAATGGATATTGATTTAAACTGCGTTAAGTCCTGTTAAAAGGTTGGTAAATACCCCTGGTGATATCAACAAACAGTGATTTCATTGGACGTAATTTACAAGATAATGGAGGATATATCGAGAGGTCGGAAAATGAAAAGAGGCACGCCATATTATCAATAATTATTGAAGAATTAGTGGAAACAATGATACTTTAGAAACGCGAGTGGTAAACGTGATCCGGCAAGTTTTACAGAAATATCTCAGTGATTAGAATACAACGAATTGATCGGCTCACTAGAGGGAGCTTTATTCATCGATATTCTCTTCACTCTCTATACATGTTTTCACGTATCTTTAATCCAATCAAAACCACTCAATAACCTATGATAGTTGTTGAGATCAGACCAAATAAAGAGATATTTTACAACCATTATAACAAATTAAACGCTGTGAAACGGTCGGTGTTATGAAGTCACGACTAAGTAGAGTGGAGTCTAAACTAAACACGGCTGTAATTATAATTATTCGCGACTATTATGTTCGGAAATGTGAATTGCCTCGTTCTATTTTAACGTAAATATAAATTTGCGCGATCTATTATCCCCACTTAGCACACAATTAGTTATTTAGTTATAACTCCTACATCATACTGGGCGTTCAAGTACTTTGAAAGCCTTGGACTACCAGTAAGTGTACATAACACTTGTGCAGGGCTGGTAAACGATGTAATTTGAAGAGGTTTTAACTCGGATGCCTGGAGGCCAAGATTTCAAGTCTTTGTTCTGTTAATACACGTCAATGAGATAATTCAACGTTTATTGTAGTCTTAGAATCACAAGTGCTTTGTACTTCCAGTGACCTCCCCTTTATTCTTATTAAGTTTTAATATCTAAGTCCCTACTTGAAAATCCAAATCCAATTTTATAATTCTAAATAGTTTTGACTTTAAATGACTTAGTCAATAATTTCATTTAAGTTTTCGTTGCGGTTGAATTCACAAAAACAATGACGCTTTGATAACGTAGATTTGACGCATCAAGCACCACTTAACAAGAATCGAAGCATACGATTGTGCTTTCTTGTGTAGAGAATCCAATGAATGAACCTTTAAAATTTAAGGTTGATTGGTCACTACTGTTGAATAAGTGCAATAAATTCAAAAGGGATTTCCAAATTCTTACAAAACGTACTTTTTAATGGAGACACAATCATACCGAACACTAAGATGTTGAAATGTAACTCCCCAATTTGGAATCTCCCCCAAAAAAATAGAAAACATAATTGTAGATTTTCTGAATGCCAACTAACGTTGTTATGGTTATCGTAACAGTGATACAAGCTCAGTCAACTCACTTATAAGTCACCATACTAAAAACTTCACTAAACTAAACTAAATAGAATCAGTTCACTAAATCCTTGACTAATCTTCTTAAGCTTGTAAAATATAAATTACTATTATTAACACCTTTAATACAGTCATCACAGATCAACTAATCTATTAACCAATCAGAAACAAACGTGTTAATCACATGATCAATCAAGTATTTAACGACATAATGAGATAATTCGCGATATTGTTACAATGTAATTGTTTGTTATTTGATTGAGATTGATATATCAATTGTAAAACGGATTCAAATAAACCTTTCAATTTATCAGCCAGTGTAATTCATCCAATAATTTCTTTCTTGATAACTACAGATAATACAAAATACTGATCTTTCAACGTTTAATTGATCCCTATCGACAATTTTATTCAATAACTTTTAAAGATTTGATCGACATTTAGAAGCAAGAGCAGATATAAAAAATATCATGGTATAACAAACTTCTTTAATAACAAGGTACATAACACACTTCTTTAATAACAAGGTACATAACACACTTCTTTAATAACAAGGTACATAACACACTTCTTTAATAACAAGGTACATAACACACTTCTTTAATAACAAGGTACATAACACACTTCTTTAATAACAAGGTACATAACACACTTCTTCAATAACAAGGTACATAACACACTTCTTTAATAACAAGGTACATAACACACTTCTTTAATAACAAGGTACATAACACACTTCTTTAATAACAAGGTACATAACACACTTCTTTAATAACAAGGTACATAACACACTTCTTTAATAACAAGGTACATAACACACTTCTTTAATAACAAGGTACATAACACACTTCTTTAATAACAAGGTACATAACACACTTCTTTAATAACAAGGTACATAACACACTTCTTTAATAACAAGGTACATAACACACTTCTTTAATAACAAGGTACATAACACACTTCTTTAATAACAAGATACATAACACACTTCTTTAATAACAAGATACATAACACACTTCTTTAATAACAACATACATAACACACTTCTTTAATAACAAGATACATAACACACTTCTTTAATAACAAGGTACATAACACACTTCTTTAATAACAAGGTACATAAACATCTTATCTTCAATTTTAATAACAAGGTACATAACACACTTCTTTAATAACAAGATACATAACACACTTCTTTAATAACAAGGTACATAACACACTTCTTTAATAACAAGATACACAACATTTCAACACAATTTACATGTGTAGTCAATGTCCAATTCCACTTATGATGAAATCTTATCTTCAGATGTTTGAAGGAACAAGGTCCAGGTATATGAATGAGTGAGCACAGTTTAAAAGCACACTGTGAAAGCAGACAGCAAACAGGTTGCCCCCCTTTATCTAATAGTATATCTTTAACATCTGTTGCCACGGAAACATTTGTCATTTCAAAAAACAACAAGATAAATCATTTTTAATTTTAAAATGAAAATTGATATCAATTTTTTCTTTTGTTTGTATTTCTACAGATTAAATATGTCATTATTTAGTTAAAAAAAACATCAAAAAAATAGAATGATGCTTTTCAATTTCATTATTCCTATTTTCACTTTGTTTTTTTTTTTTACCTCTATTTAACAAAAACTGAATTTTAAAAAAAACCTGTTTCTTTATTTGTCCTAGTTTTGTTCTCATCAAATTTATTAGAAATCATATAAAACATAGTGTGACACCTTGCAATCGGGAAAATTACACATTGTGTGTCTTCCCTTCACAGTGTGTTTAACGAAAACTTATCACATGTCGACAAATATCACTACATCCTGTATTACAAAGAAGTGTGTTTATTGAACTTGTAAATAAACGCATCAATGCACGTGCATTCTGTCCTTTCCATTTATTTTTGTTTTAGAATTAAATTTTATTGAGTATGAAAAGAAAATGAAAATAATTTATGTAAATGAGCTCTGATGTCATCTGATAAATTATTCTAAAAAACTTTTTAAAGGTTTTTCACAAGAATAATCGAAATAGAAATGGATTTTACGTTTTTCTGTTTATGAAGCTAATAGAACCACTAAAGGCCTGCAACATCATGCAGTGTGGAATGAGGGACAACTAGTAAGACCTTTTACAATTGGAAAGTAAGTATAAAATAAATACAGTCATATAGGTACAATATGAGTCCCTTAATAATATTGTCCCCCCTTGAGTAGGGTAGAGACAAATGAATATCTTTACAGTCATATATGAGTCACATCTTAAGTTGATCTCCAAAACTTAATAAGGTTCCCCACACCTGATCGATAGAAATGGTTTACAATGGAACATTAGAGTACTAACGTAAGACACCATAGGCTAGAGACTATAGCATCTGTAAAACAACTAATAATCTGAGTTGCAAGGAAGATAACTTTCAATCAATAGAATCATTAGCGTTCAATTAGATGTTAAACACTGTCAATAAACAAAGCACCTCAATCGTGAAATTATCAGTGTAAATATAAATTACTCATTGATTAATCTATCAACACATTTAAAAGGATATATCCACAAATTCTTGATTTAAAATTTCCCAATGAACATTGGGTATATAAAATTAAACACCAATAATCTTAGATTTAACGCAATTTAAACCAATGGAACATTAGAGTATACAACGCAATTTAAACACCAATGGAACATTAGAGTATACAACGCAATTTAAACACCAATGGAACATTAGAATATACAACGCAATTTAAACACCAATGGAACATTAGAGTATACAACGCAATTTAAACACCAATGGAACATTAGAGTATACAACGCAATTTAAACACCAATGGAACATTAGAGTATACAACGCAATTTAAACACCAATGGAACATTAAGGTATATGGTTGACTAATAAAGTAATTTACGAAATATTAAGGTATCTAGTTGTCTAAATATTTGCTGCACTAACTGAAGCTTTAAGATATATGGATCTCTAAAAATCTAATTTGCCATCAACTGATGAAATTAAGGTATATGACTGTCTAAATATGAACTTTATCAACTGATACAACTTGAAGGGATACGGCTGTCTAAATATTTTACTCCAAATGATAATCTTAGACGCAATGATTTAAACATTTATATTCATCAAGGCATTTATGAAATAATTTGTTGCATATATCACTTTAAAAAAAACATTACCCATCTAATACTCGTTACATTTCTGATAATTGACGATGTTTGATCGTTAAGCGTTTTAATTATTCACCAGTCTAATAAACATTCTATAAATTTCATTAATTTTCAATAAACATAAAAACGCCTGCTGAATTTTCGACTCATTACACGTTCAATTTTTTTCAAATTACGAAGTCGTCAAGCGTCAATAATAATTAATCAATAATCAACTTGTTACAAATTTTAACGTTTCATTCACTCGGAAAATGATACACAAATTGCATAAAAATTTAAACACGAATTGTCTTGTTGATCGAAATTACCCAGAGGGCAACAAACCAAGCGAACTTTATTTTTATTTCATGAAATTAAAAATGCTGAGAAAAGTTGGGATTCTTTTAAAGGAAACTTTATTTAAAAGCACTATAATTTATTAAAATATTGTTTTTATATTTGATTTTTTTCCACATTAGACCAAGGTACTAATAATACTCGAAACAGAAATGATTTTTTTGAATAAATGACGTCAGTATAGCAATTGAAATATAAATAATCAACTTAATAAATATATATATTACGTCCAAAAATAATCGTAAACTTTTGGATCAAAATATCACTGGAAAAAATTTGAACTAACTATTATAGCAAGTATAATACTTAGCTTATTTTGGTTTGCTTTTAAATTCCCTGGACACAATGGTAAAGATTTGGTCAACTAATGTGAAGTATCAACCAAATATCTGAGATACAGAACATCCCAGGGTTTAAAGGCACAGTTCATTAACTTCCTCCTCTGCCGGTGACTTTGTGACCGAAAAATTAAGGCTCATATCATTCTAGGCAGATCTACTCAACTATTTTTTTTTTCGAAGGATATATTTCCACGCCCCAGCCAGATTTGTAAAGGGGGGGGGGGGGGGAACAGACTTGACGAGGGAGCTATAAGTATACAGTTTTATTTAAATATTTAATAGTCTCACAGATTTTTACATTTTCTGTCCATTTCAAATCTTCCATACATAACGCTATTTAATAACACGAGGCGTGAAGATAAATTACGCGAGAAATTCCACAATATCTCAGCGCCACCTAGTGATAGAAATATCTCCTACTTTATATCAAGGGCAGATAATCTACTAATATCTTGTCAGTTGATTAATTGACAGGATAAATTACAAGAAATATCAACGTTTGTAGGGAAATCTGTTGATAACAATATAAGTCAATACATAACTAACTTAATAAGGAAGCCTAAGATAGTATTATTACCATGGTAACAACTAGAAGAGGGGTCATATAGGTGTAAGCCTGTTCCTTAATCGCCTTAATTAATTAATTATATATTGTTTATAAAATAGTAACTTATATACCTATTACCAATATTACTATACATCTGTAGAAATGAAACTAATTATACAGCCACATCCTGTCGAGTTCTCGAAGGCTATGACAACACACCACTATATAAGTTTTAGAAATATAATTGAATGATGGTAGTTTCACAACATAAAGGCTTGACGAACACGAACACATTATTACAATCGACAAATGATCGTACCAGCCTTGACTAACATGCCGGCCATCCCTGTCTTACCCATAATGCACTACTCCCATAATGCACTAGTTGAG
The DNA here is from genome assembly GCA_030562195.1 of Nipponacmea schrenckii. Lineage (NCBI taxonomy): Eukaryota > Metazoa > Mollusca > Gastropoda > Lottiidae > Nipponacmea > Nipponacmea schrenckii. The sequence continues at coordinate 21,015,090 of CM060201.1, forward strand.
ACGGGCAGGTGCTAAAGGATGCGCGCTTTGACTTACTAATACACAATCCTAATGTTTGGTGAGCCTTCATCAGAAACACCTTTTTTATCATTCTATTACATATTCAAAGTTATGAATTATATTTGATGAAAATTGTAAAAAAATATTGTGGTAAAACCTTGGAGAGTTCCTAAACAAGAAAAATCATCAGGGATAAAAAGTTTACAGTGTTGATATAGATAATCTGCCCTCATTAATCACACGGTTTGTTTACAGACCCGGTTTTTATACGGTTCACAACAAGATTAGGGTATAGTATCACTTGCTGGATAAATTACTTTCACCCCATAACAACTATCTCCTGGGGATTAAGGGGGGATTAGGAAGGGATTAAGGAGGGATCAGTAAGAGGATTAAAAGCTCAGAATGTTGGTCTATCAATTCATCTACCATAGATGAGGATACATGATGTCACTAAGATAGTAGAAATTATATTGTAAACATATTTAAAGTGGTATTTCAAGCTATATTCACACTTAGATATTCTAAAGTATATTACTCCAATATACTATGGGGTATTTACTGTAGTGTGAAGGGACCCTGAAACCTATTTTATGGGGGTATTTACTGTAGTGTGAAGGGACCCTAAAGTATATTACTCCAATATACTATGGGGTATTTACTGTAGTGTGAAGGGACCCTGAAACCTATTTTATGGGGGTATTTACTGTAGTGTGAAGGGACCCTGAAACCTATTTTATGGGGGTATTTACTGTAGTGTGAAGGGACCCTGAAACCTATTTTATGGGGTATTTACTGTAGTGTGAAGGGACCCTGAAACCTATTTTATGGGGTATTTACTGTAGTGTGAAGGGACCCTGAAACCTATTTTATGGGGTATTTAACAAGTCTATTATCTGAAGAAGCCTGTTTTTATCACCAGTACAATCACATAAAACAAATTTATGAAGTCATGAAGAAGAAGGCAGGAACATTAAACCTAAATATCTCATAAATAGTCTTAGAGAGCATTTAAAGAGGCTGTCCCTTGTCATAATGTCAACAACTATTGGGATGAGTGTATCCATTAAATAAAAGGAGCGAATCTCCTTTAAAATTCTATCCTTAGCTATCCCTGTAAAAATTATTAAGCCCAATTATTGAGATAGGAATATTCTTCGAAACGGTTTAAAGAAACTATCCCTCCTATAAAACGAACAATAAAGGAACTGAACTGTCTGGCTTATTTTCGTTTGGGTTGTTTGGCAGTTGTCTTAGCATAGATCATTCCAGATGGACGTGGGATATTGGAAATGTACGGAACAGTCATCAGACTTAAACTCAATGACCAATATTAGAATCTGTGGCCACCATGTTACTAGAATATAACGTTATATCAAGATACAGGCACTACAGTCTATCATCAAAATGAGGTGCTTGGGGCCTTATTCTCAAAAACTTAAGTATGAAAAATTCAGATTTTAAAAATTACAGTTACCTACATGGATAATAAAAATAAATTTAAAATTGATTGACCAATCAGATGACTAGATTACTAAAACTAAGTTGTGTTTTTCGAGAATAAGAGCCCAGATGATTAAAGTGTAACTTACCTTTTTCTTGAGTTTTTTCTTGGTAACGTTGTTATTTTTCTTACTCAGTGGAAGATTAACGAGGGATTTCTCCGTGTTGGTTGTTGTATTATTATTGCTGTTTTTATTGTTAATAAAATTATTCTTCTGAATATTACTTGAGACGTTCTTTACCACTTTCTAAAATTATAAAACAAGGGAGATAATTCACTTATCCTGTTTACACTACAAAATTTATCTGTTCTCAGAACAGTACAGAAGAATTTTGTGTAATTTAAATGGTCGAGCGTTCCCAGTACGGTTCCAATTCTGGCATATCTCGAAAGAAGTTCTCAGACCCGACCCGATATACTTGAAAAGTTGTGAGTAAAGTTTCTTTGTACAAAAATTCATAAGTTTACAAATAGACAACAAAAAAAAATCATTTCGTTTGATATACATCTGTCTATACAAAAATATTCACAGATTATTTCCAAATCAGGAGCTTCCAGGAATCAAAATTAGAAATGTCTAAATAAGGAAAGCAATTGAGACGGCTTGGATCAATATCTGACCCACTATAGATTACATCAGGGTCAGGACCACAGTCAATATAGGAAATGGGGGGAAATATCTTGCTTGGAGGCATCAAAAATTATCTTTTGAAATCAAAGTCCCGAACACCTCAAAAATTTACTTAAAACTCTCTACTTTAATTCACAAAACTTGACGAAAATATCTAAATATTAACATCACTGCAAGAATTTCATTCACAAAATAAACACGAATAGAAAAACATGGCTACAAAATGATAAAAATTCCAACTATCATTTTCACACTTTATCAATATTTGAAATATCCAGTGACTTCTGCTCCTAAGCCAGTCAGAGTTGCTCCCCTTTAATAATTTACATTTTAACATTTTAACATTGATCTTGTGTTTGACGTCTGCTAGAAACACAATAAAAATACCAGACTTGTTAAATATTTAATTCTTATGTTTTATCTTCGAAGCAGAATCTAGTTTGACTAAAGTTACATTAAATTTTTATTCTATGACAGTCCAAAACATTCCTAATCCAAAAACAAAACAGAACCACCTGAAGTTTTTTTTAAGAATGCCTGATGATCATCTTCTTGCTTGATAACGACAAGAGAACACTAGATGAAACGTCACAGAATAAATAAACTCAGTAATTGTTATTCCATAAACCTTAGTTATTATTATTATTATACTACCAATTACTAAATACCATATAAAGAATGCCCGATGAGCTCGTCACTTTTGGTTGTAATTTATGAGCAATTTTTCAGGGTCCTTTCACACAACAGTAAAAACCTCTTATTGATCTCGTTAAAAGATATATTAATGATAATGTTATTTTAGGAAAGATTGAATCTCGCGAAAAAAACGAACTGAAAAAACTTTAAAATCACCCAGAGTCAATCTGCACATGGGTTCGTCAACTTAAACTTCCAATATATTGCTTATTTTTAAGAGAGTGGCCACATTTTTTATATAACCTTTTATTTGTTGGTGTGCCTGCCTTTATTACAATCAGCATAATACTATAAGACTCATCAACGAAACAAACAAAAACCATACATTTGACTTAAAAAACAGAACAAATTCCCCTCAAAAAAAGAAAGAAAAGAAAGAACAATATTTTACAAGGATAACTAACAACTACGGTTCACAAGTCCACCGTGACAGAGATCCTTTCTACTAGCTGATCCTTGGCCAAACCTCTTGGCATTGATCTTTCCGGATTATCCGTACCCATTTACAGCTGGGTGGACTGGAATTATGAGTGAATTTAAAGTCATCGGACTTTCCCACTCCGATAGAGATTAGAACACACGTCATACATTTTCAACGTATCCAAACAAATGACGTCATGATGTACAATTTGTAATCATCAAAATATAAATCTTTCTAACAAGTTGTTCAGGGTGTTAATTGACTGGTCTTATCAGCTACAAACAAATAAAACCTTTTATTTCAACAGTTAAAAAAAACAAACGAATTCACTCTCAATGATTTAATATTTACCCAACTATTTGACATGTGACTGATTAATTTAATATATAGCTGACAGTTATAATGAATTATTCTCGTTAATTAAATACAGAGATTAATAATAGATACATACCATATAACCCTTTCTATATCACATATAACCCTTTCTATATCACATATAACCCTTTCTATATCACATATAACCCTTTCTATATCACATATAACCCTTTCTATATCACATATAACCCTTTCTATATCACATATAACCCTTTCTATATCACATATAACCCTTTCTATATCACATATAACCCTTTCTATATCACATATAACCCTTTCTATATCACATATAACCCTTTCTATATCACATATAACCCTTTCTATATCACATATAACCCTTTCTATATCACATATAACCCTTTCTATATCACATATAACCCTTTCTATATCACATATAACCCTTTCTATATCACATATAACCCTTTCTATATCACATATAACCCTTTCTATATCACATATAACCCTTTCTATATCACATATAACCCTTTCTATATCACATATAACCCTTTCTATATCACATATAACCCTTTCTATATCACATATAACCCTTTCTATATCACATATAACCCTTTCTATATCACATATAACCCTTTCTATATCACATATAACCCTTTCTATATCACATATAACCCTTTCTATATCACATATAACCCTTTCTATATCACATATAACCCTTTCTATATCACATATAACCCTTTCTATATCACATATAACCCTTTCTATATCACATATAACCCTTTCTATATCACATATTAACCTTTGTTCCTAATATCATTCTATTAAAGAGATGTAAAGATGTTTTCTATATTTTGTATGTGTATCAGAGACACTGATAACATCAATTTACATCATTCTAATTTTCAATCAGATATCTGTGGTTCCTGTAATTCTACTAAAACTAAACAGTTCTATTAAAGAGATTGTAAAGAGGTTTTCTATATTTTGTATGTGTATCAGGGACACTGATATCATCAATTTACATAATTCTAATTTTCAATCAAGTGTCTGTGGTTCCTGCAATTCCACTAAAACCAATAGTTTGATGACGTCACAAATGATCCATGATCCGAAATAAAAGACTGGATAATCAATGCAACAGTAAAAATGCTGGATGACTACTTCTACAAGGGTAAAGAGACTTGATAATCCAAGATACAGAATAAAGGACTGGATGATTAACATTATTTCAATATTACGACGTTGGAACTAACCCTGATCAAATTACTAACAAGTCGTATTCCTACACCTCATTTACATCAGTATCCCTACTCTGAGGGAACTATTTTTTTATCAACCTTTAAAGAAGTCATGACTTTATAAGGAGCTTTTCTCAAACTGTCGTTTCAAAAGAAGAAAACAATTCTGTTTTATGACATACTTGTACTTCCTTTTTACTTTTAAGATTTTCAAAGATGACAAATTTCGCTGAAGAATCTTCAAAATTAGAATGCCTGTTAGGAATTTAATTTTGAGTTGAGTCTCTTTTTCTCTATTCCATTTAACATTTTCTTCCAAAAGAAATAAATATTCAAATTAGCCATTTTGGTAAAAGATTTTCACACTGACCTGAAGAAAGAGTGTTTAAAGTACAGCAAACTTGATTTAATAAAATATTCAATTAAAATAAGTGAATGAATATTATGAATATTTAAAAAACGAATTTTGGCTGGTAATTAACATCTGTTACCTGAACTTAGATTGATATCTCAGTTAAATATTCATTGTTATAATCCTCATTAACATATTCATATTCAATTCTATATGGTGAGAGATTAGGGTGGTTGCTAAAGAAACCAGTTACTATTGGTAACTAGTTACTATTCAACAGAAGGCACTGGTACAGGTTTAGAGATTAGGGTGGTTGAAAAGAAACCAGTAACTATTGGTAACTAGTCACTATTCAACAGACGGCACTGGTACAGGTTTAGAGATTAGGGTGGTTGCTAAAGAAACCAGTTACTATTGGTAACTAGTAACTATACAACAGAAGGTACTGGTACAGGTTTAGAGATTAGGGTGGTTGAAAAGAAACCAGTTACTATTGGTAACTAGTCACTATTCAACAGAAGGTACTGGTACAGGTTTAGAGATTAGGGTGGTTGAAAAGAAACCAGTAACTATTGGTAACTAGTCACTATTCAACAGACGGCACTGGTACAGGTTTAGAGATTAGGGTGGTTGAAAAGAAACCAGTTACTATTGGTAACTAGTCACTATTCAACAGACGGCACTGGTACAGGTTTAGAGATTAGGGTGGTTGAAAAGAAACCAGTTACTATTGGTAACTAGTCACTATACAACAGAAGGCACTGGTACAGGTTTAGAGATTAGGGTGGTTGAAAAGAAACCAGTTACTATTGGTAACTAGTAACTATACAACAGAAGGCACTGGTACAGGTTTAGAGATTAGGGTGGTTGAAAAGAAAACAGTTACTATTGGTAACTAGTCACTATTCAACAGACGGCACTGGTACAGGTTTAGAGATTAGGGTGGTTGAAAAGAAACAGTTACTATTGGTAACTAGTAACTATACAACAGACGGCACTGGCACAGGTTTAGAGATTAGGGTGGTTGAAAAGAAATCAGTTACTATTGGTAACTAGTAACTATACAACAGAAGGCACTGGTACAGGTTTAGAGATTAGGGTGGTTGCTAAAGAAACCAGTTACTATTGGTAACTAGTTACTATTCAACAGACGGCACTGGTACAGGTTTAGAGATTAGGGTGGTTGAAAAGAAAACAGTTACTATTGGTAACTAGTTACTATACAACAGACGGCACTGGTACAGGTTTAGAGATTAGGGTGGTTGCTAAAGAAACCAGTTACTATTGGTAACTAGTTACTATTCAACAGACGGCACTGGTACAGGTTTAGAGATTAGGGTGGTTGAAAAGAAATCAGTTACTATTGGTAACTAGTTACTATTCAACAGACGGCACTGGTACAGGTTTAGAGATTAGGGTGGTTGAAAAGAAATCAGTACTATTGGTAACTAGTACTATTCAACAGACGGCACTGGCACAGGTTTAGAGTAAGGGTGGTTGCTAAAAAACCTACTATTGTACCTGTATATTCAACAGTACCCTTACGTTTATTAGGTGTTGAAAAGAAATCAGTTACTATTGGAAACTAGAAACTATACAACAGAAGACACTGGCACAGGTTTAAAGTTATGTCTAATATTTGAGGTAAAGAATGGTGAGAAATTATCAAATTTACACAATAATTGTCAGTGTTTTTTCTCTAATTTTCAAAATTCACAATAGTTAAGATACTTTGTGAAAAATAAAATAACCATAATACAAAACAAAACAATATTCAAAAAAATATATCATCAATACCCTCAAGGTCTCGAGGCCGAAGTCTATTTTCCATTCCGAATTGATTAAATCAATGATTCAACATTATTAATAAATTCAAATAAAAAATTCCCCTTTAGGCCTACTCCATCCCTTTTTTATTATGCTCTATAATACATACCCCACCCCCTTTTTTCAGTGACCTTTCATGCACTTTCAAAGCCTCACCCCTCAATATAATTGTTGTTTTTTAAAATACAAATATATTATCAAGTTTTCAATATATAACCATAAAAAGAGTGTATTATAAGCAAGCACCTGTCAACGTTGACTATTGATGTATTATTATACTCCTGATATCAACCAAACATAACAATCTTTATATTTAACACACTGCTTTATTGACATATAAATACACAGAATAACTAATCAATATAACTTTAAATATCAGGATTATTTGGCTCTGTAAGTTAAAATTCTTTAAAACTTTCTTGGCATTGAATCCAACACTGAAACCTATTGATGTTTAATAATGAAACAACACAACTGATAGCTGGAACTTTAAATATCAGGATTATTTGGCGCTATGAGTTCAAATTCTTTGAAACAACTTCTTGGATTTAGAACCAACACTGTGGCTTCGCTTGAAGTAAAATAATCGAACTGACAGGGATGATGCGAGGGGGGGACCATGAACTGTGTATGGTGAATCAAATGGAATTCTTGTATGAGGCATAAAATAAGGGGACATGTGGGCCATGGAGGGCTTCATGGACCATGCCCAGGGGGGAGTGGATAAAAATCAGAGGAGGAGTAGGGACTTAAACTGATCTCCTTCCCTCTCTCTTCTTCTTGTTTCTTACGAGCAAATTCGCGAACTGATGATAGAATTATTAATATTATAACAGGGATCACCAGTTGAGTTCCGTATGGGAAATGAGAAAAAAGGTCCGACATTTTGACTGAAACTTCCCTAGCAACTGGTCTCTTTCGTTACACAAACATACGCTGGTTGCCCCTTCTGTCAGGGTATCTATAACTTGGTGCTGTGGGTTTAAATATCAAAACAATCAGAAATATTTCCAGAGCCATACTTTTGGAAACGAATCCCCATTGCCCTTCCTGATTCTATAGTTACATTATAAAGAAACAGACTATAGTAATACATGTCTATCAGAACAAACTTATTATCGTTATAATTCCATGTACTTCAGTCAACTAACGAGTCGACAGCATGTTAATTATTATCATCATTAATTAACAATTAACAATGTTGATTTAATTACTCAATTATAAACTATCCTTTTTACACACAAACATCAGATTTCATATTTAACTATTAGAAAAATTAAAACTCTAAAGTCTATGTCAGAGATTTTTAACTGGAAGTGAACATAGCCTCATTGTTCCCATGACGATATCAAATATGGCATGGACCCAAACAGGGGCCTTTGGTTCATTGTTCTATCATCTTAGCAATCCCACTAAGAAAAGTGGTGCTTTGGTTTATCTACTTGAGAAATCTTTTCAAGGGGTGAATCAGCCATCAACTGGCCTACTCTCGGATTCACGGACAGAGGCATAAGAATCCATCTTACTAGAGGCAGATTTGAACTCAGTACACCTGATCGCTATAGTAATTAAATTACAATTAATAGATATAAGTTACTAAGGCAACAAAAAAACACATTGATAAATACTTTTAAAAATTACCAGACTAAAAAAAAATAAATCTTGAACAATTTGTTTGAGAATCTGGTAATTTCTACGAAGCGATAGAAAAACAAAGCCCTTTGCACCTTTGGGTAAATTTTAGGACGCTAAAGAAAAATAAACCTTCAACGACTTTGCACCACAAGTTGATAAGAGTGAATTAAAGAGAAGTATATTTCAATATAATTGAACACAATACAATGAAGTTTGATATAGTTATCTTATTAACCTGCCCAATCTTGTTTTTATGATATACTGATTATAGAGATATCACTGGTAACAGGTAATATACACTCAGGTGTTCTGTCAACTTCAATATTTACAAGTGGCCTTAACCCAGTAAAAAAACTCTGATCATCAAACATAACACTAGAAATATTTATAATTCATAATCATTGCAGATAGCTCATAATTTTAACATCAGAAAACTTGTAACGGAAACAAATGACTAGGCGATTGGTTCAGCTGTACCAGAGAATAGATTTTACAAGGACTGATATTCTCTTAAAGTAGCTGGGACAATCAACCCCTCAGAAAGTTAAATAAAAATAAAAAATTTAATAAATACTGTTAGCTAATTGGACCTTGTGTCTCAAACATTAACTCGTATTAAATCAAGTCCCTACACTTAGTTTTGTAGGCGTGGAAATCAGAATAAAGCATCTATAACGAATGATTTGATTTGATTGGATGCAATTTCCTCGAAAGATTCTAGGGTTAATTTTGATTGGACAATATTTAGATATGATCATGTAATTTACCTCACTTGTATTACCACGGTTTCAGGGAATGATAATAACTACATTTAAAATCAAGAGATAGACCAATAAGATGACTAGAACAGTAAAATCAGACAAGTTTTCAAGACTAACGCCACCAATTTTAATTACCTGATAGATACTTAATCAAAGGTATGTTTCTTTGATCTCGTTATTCTAGTATTAATGATAAAGATCTTATAGATATTTTATCACCCAGACAACAAACTCAGCACATCAAAAATTCAATTCACGCCTCAATTTGTGTTGTTAATTATTATGAAATCAACGATGCAGATCTAGAACAGTATAATTTACTTCTCACATAATTTAAAATAACGTCCTATTGATTATTAACAGTCTCGCAGTAAAATCAACTCGGCAGAAAATAACAGCAGACACAGTTACAGTCTTGCAGTAAAGTCAACTCTGCAGAAAATAACAGCAGTAAAGTTAACTCCACATTTAGCAGACACAGTTGCAGTCTACAAGTAAACTCTGCAGAAAATAACTGCATTTAGCAGGCACAGCTAGAGTGATGTAAATAGTCTTGCAGTCTTGCTCGCAGTAAATATAGTCCGTAGAAAAAAATAGTCCTGCAACAAGTATAATCTTGCAGCAAATATAGTCTTACAGTAAAAATAGCCTCGCAACAAAAATAGTCTCGCAGCAAAATAAAATATAGCAACAAAAATAGTCTTGCAGTAAATATAGTATCACAACATTAATAGTCGCGCTCGCAGAAAATATAGTCTTGCAGCAAAAAGTCTTGCAGTAAATATAGTCTTGCAGCAAAAATAGTCTTGCAGCAAAAATAGTCTCGCTCGCAGCAAAATAGTCTCGCCAGTAAATATAGTATCGACAAAAATAGTCTGAGTCAAAAATAGCTCAGCAAAATAATTTGAGTTATTTTCTAAGCCTTCATATTAAATATTATATTCTAACAGATGTCGTTTAGCTGTAGCCATAAAATCTACTATCTAGTGATTGAGACACCTCAGTTAAAGTTGACAGTAATGTTAAACTACTAGCCATTTAAAATATCTCATTTATTTATTCTCTTATTTCCTATTTACTTGGTTTATTCTGCCTTATTGCCATCACAATATTTCACAAATGTCAGATAGCTTCAGCCATAAAAACAGACATGGTTGTACTTTAAAACATCTCATTTATTTCTTCTCTTATTTCCTTGGTTTATTCTACCTTATTGCCACAAATATTTTTGAAAAATGTTAGTGGTTGTCATCAAATGCCAATATAATTTTTTTTTTTACCTCATTGTGCACTACATAGGGAACGAAGAAAGGTAAAGTAACCTTGGTGTCCCATCCAATCAAACTCAGTCATCTTATTACCAATTATAAATAGTCTCGCAGTGAATATAGTCTCGCTCACAGTAAATATAGCCTCGCAGCAAAAATAGTCTTGCAGCAAATATAGTCTCGCTCCCAGTAGTCTCGCAGTAAATATAGCCTCGCAGCAAAAATAGTCTTCAGCAGTAAATATAGTCTCGCAGTAAATATAGTCTCGCACAAAAATAGTCTCAAAAATTTAAAAAGCAAATAATGACAAAACACTTCGTCACTACAAAAGAACTGAAAAGTACACGACCAAATTCTAGTAACCGCAAAAGAACAGATATAAATTCTAAAAGGTTCACAAAAAAATATTATGTCAGGGAAAAAATTTAATTATTGTAGGGATGTAAAGATTTAACCTAAAATGTCTAAAATGCATTCACAAAAAAAAATATATCATTTTGAAAAATAATCCAACCAAAAGGGTCAAGAAGGCAAAGCACACCAGCCTCAGATACATGGAACTCTAATCTTAACATGTTAATTCAAGCCAGCTTTGTGTGTAATCATAGCTTTCTCTAGTCCAAACTGCCTGCTGTGCTATATACATTGCTGTTAGTTAAAGGGGTTGCTCAGGTACCAGAGTGGTGAGAGTTACACTTGCTACTGGCTATAGGATATAATTTATAGATGACTGTGTTGTAATATTGACTTGGTTGAGGAATGGAATGTGATTGAATGACATGAATCATATGTTAAACATGTTACTGACTAGCTTGTCATATCTTACAGGTTAAAAACAGTAAAGGGGGGAGGGGGCAGGCGGTTAGGATAGGGGGTAAGGATTGGGGTCAAGGATTTGGGGCAAGGGTTTTTGATTATAGGATAAGGGAAAGTGTACAGCTTGAAAAAAAGTAGGAAGGTCGAGGCAGAGGGAAGATAGGATTAGGGAGAACGTTTTGTAATTGAATGAACAAATGAATGAATGAATGCTGGAATGAATGAATGAATGAATGCTGGAATGAATGAATGAATGAATGCTGGAATGAATGAATGCTGGAATGAATGAATGAATGCTGGAATGAATGAATGAATGCTGGAATGAATGAATGAATGCTGGAATGAATGAATGCTGGAATGAATGAATGAATGCTGGAATGAATGAATGCTGGAATGAATGAATGAATGAATTTCTTAAATGAATCAATGAACAAATGAATAAATGAATGAATGAATGAAAATAATTCATGAATCTTAAAATGAGTCACTGTAAATGTGAACTGGTGAAGATGAAGAATTAATATTGAAAGTGTCGCGTGAAGAAACCAGAGACAGATTGATGGACGGACATTCTCTAGAGAGGTTTTAAACAGATCAAATTTAAATTTAGATGGGAGAAAAAAATGGCAAAGACGAAGATCTGCCTGTTTTGACATGAGGATAAAATTCATAACAGAGAATTGAAACAAGATATTTGATAACAGACCTTTTTTTCTTTTTCTGAACTCTTTATAATTACCAAGTTTAAAAGTCAAAATTTGTTATCAGAATTGATAACGCTCAGCAAATGTGTTTATCATCTCAGATCTCTTTCAGAGAGTCCACATATTTAATAATAATAATATTTGTTAGTGTTTGTCTTCTCCTGATGTATCCCTTTCTAAATCCACATTCAAACACTTCTTATAAACTTATGGCGGCAAATCTCTTTGATGTTTCAGATTGATTAGAATTCTATAATAACCTCACAGACTCCAGGCAGATTCTTTCTTCTAAAGCAGTGCTTCTCAACAGAGGTCCATATGGAAACCAGGGGGGGATTTAAAGGGAAGGGGAACTGGTCACTAAACCGCCAAAAATTGGGGGGGGGAGTTACGACACAATATGATGTTAAACTATTATGCCCTAGTTCAAAATCAATATGCATCTAATAACTATGCCCCAACCTACCCCAGCACCCATTCCCAAGCTTCATCATCCATCCCAACCCCTCAAACTTACCCTCAACTGCATCTCAGCCACTATATTTTTATAAATCAAGAAGTCACTTAACATCCAATATTTATTTTCTTGTCAATTCTCAGCTTGAAATTCCTATTCAGTTATTTTTTCTATGCAAATATCGTTTTAAACTGACATCGAAATACAGTTTGAGTATCAGATTACCGGGGTTTATTTTCCTTTCGATATATTATAAAGAGTTTTTGTTACAACTTTCAATCGTTAAAATATTTATTCACACCACGTGTTACATACAAATTTATAAAAACAACCGTCTAATATTCCAGTGTGCTGGTTTTTTTTAATTTTGCTTTCCCCAACCTTTGTTTTCGAGGACTCTTTAATTCAAATTTTGTTAGTAATTCCAATATTCTGTGATAATATTTTTTTGCCCCGTTGCTAGGTCTGAATCGGTACTGAGGCCCTTAGTTTTGTCCTGTTCCCCCTCCCCCAGGAAATTGTGAAAACTAGCAGCCAGGAGAACATATTTCTGCTGATTCTGAGGCGCTAAAATCCCAATCAAAATGTTCATCTTTGTTTTTTTTTTTGAAATTAATCAATCTCTGCTAATTGAAGAAAGTTTTTAGACAGATGATATTTAAATAACTAGTCGGGGCCCAGTCCCCTGTGGTCCCCACCCTCAGGACAGGGTTGTATTTATTTCCCCATGGTACCTTCACCTCCTTTAAAACTTAATAACAAACACCTTTTCTTCGTTCTCTCTAGAGGGGGAGGGTTTAAAAACGAATCTAAGAATCTAAATCTACAAAATTCAAAGAAGAGTTCTAAGAAGCAACCTGATTGTTTTCAAAAAAAAACTCTATGAGTAAACAGAACGGATGTCCATAAATCATCAATTAACATCTAATGACTTGATAACCAAGACTAATTACTGTTTATTAACAAATTAACAGTCTGGTTAATCTAGACCATTTAGATAAGACTCGATGTTGATAAGAAAGTTTACTTCTGGTAATGAATTAGTTTTTGATTCCTTCTCTTTTGTTCGAGTTTATGCTAATAAACATTGACACAACACCATGCAGTGAGCAACGAGGGAAATTTTACAAACATTTCAGCAATATCTACTCTTGTTTGATTTCCATCTAATAAGAACTCATTAACTTAACTTTCACAGAATGTAGCACACGAGGCCAAAGCGCAGACTTTTCTTTTTTATACATGCATTTTCATTGTGCGTTTCAAAAAATACAAACACAACCCACAACCAAAATTATGACTTAAAAAATTATCAGATTGCTTCAAAGCTCAGCTATTTAATTTTGATAATTGGCTCCCTTTACTGAACTACTTACAAAGATGTCCTTTTTAATTTAATCTCAAAAAAAAAATTTAGATTGTGTCTGTTCACACCCTCTTCAGACAAAATCTTTGTAAAAAATATTCCCTTAACAACAAACACAGACAGTTGCCATTTTCTTTTTTTATTTTCTTTCAAACATTATAGAGTCTGAAGTGGTTTTTAAACTATTAGAAAAAAAGTCGTAAATAATTAATCATATAAAAATAATTTTCTTTTTGAGCCGTCTGCTTCCAAAGGGAAGTAACTGTCTGGGAATTTTTATCCAAAACACCCTACCCTAATTCCTTGTGAACTGACAGAGAATTTTTTATTGATATTTTAAGGAGATCAATACTGATTGCTTATTGATTGTCAATAAGAATTGCCTCAGCCAGTGTTTCAGAGAGTCCATAATGTATATAGCTCAAAATCACATCCAACAAACATAAAAGGCGAAATCTCTTTGAAATTCCTTCTTTTGAAAGCTTGATTTCACCCCGAGTCAATAAAAATATGGGATGCCAAATCAAATACCCCAAGATCTGTCTTGTAACATCTTATTTACCCAGCAGACGGCAAGGGACTACATTCACTTTCACCTTTAACCTTTACTATAAAGGTCAAGGTTGAGATTAACTCTTCTATTTCTGTATAGAATGTTTTCATGCTAAATATGGCCACACTACTGACATTTTCACTAAATCACTTACTTTTTATGTCTATTTAGGTTTAAAAAATAAAGAGATTTGATCACAAAAGAAAGGAAGATTAATTTGTTGAGGGCTTGGAAACAATCCAGTTCAATGGCCACTCCAATGTTAAGTTCTTTGTTTGTGGGTATAAAAAAAAGGCTTGGCCATTTTGTTTTTGACATCTTGGTGTGAAGTGGCAAAGAAATGTATAAAAAATGTCCTCAAGTTTTATATCAACTTCCATCAATTAAAATAGAGTTATCAACCATAGACTTATTTACTCCAAGTTAGGTTAATGAAGATACACCTAGCAGTGTGCAATGAGGGAAATTTTACCAGGACAAATTTACCTCATTCTTGAAAAACTTAACAGTAAAGTCCACCAACACAAAAAAAATGAAATGAATGGAGTTTTACGTCCTCCTCTTCCACACCTAATAGATAATGAAGACTGGCAACACCACATATTTGGGAATGGGGGAAATTCTACAGGACAGCAGCATAGGTCGACCGTTTTTTGGTGATTTTCAACTGTAAATGTCTCCTGAACACACTTTAAGAAAACCTAACAAATTTTCTTGAGATTTGACTTGTGACACATATTACATCAATTTCTCGTTATTTTTTGTCCGTCAAATTAATTATAAAAGAGAAGAACACCTCATAGCTCACGGTTATGTCTGGATTATAGAGACTAAAATAGTTGTGTCTTTATTAACCAGACGCCTCCAGTAATTATTACTTTCAAACATTATTGATATCATTATATATATTTGACAGGGATGTTGATAGGACTGTATTTACCAGTCATGTCTGACTAGAACTCTGGTGCAGAATTATTCATTTCCATTTTATTTTTCGCTATCATGACACAGAATATTTTAACAAATCAAAATGTCAGAATTCTAATCAAAGCATCAAATAAAAATCCATGAAAAAATTCAAGATGTCTGAGAGTTTTCTTCCCATCAATATCATTATTGACATACGACACGATCTCATTATTCACAATATCCTGACTTACCACAAGTTTCTCACAATATCTACTTTTAGCCAGAAGTCGGATATTTCTAGATATTTCTCTCCCACCCAAAAGAACTGGCCCTGGTACATCTGATTCCATCCTGGAAAGTTTTATCAATCAAATTGTATGTAAGTGGGGTATTCCTCCAAAAAAATTTCACATTTAAAAACTTATATTTATGACATGATTTTTCCAACGAAATGGAACATTGTTAATCTCACTACACTGGGTAAAGTGCTCATCTTCACTTATAATTCCAGTCCACCCAGCTGTAAATGGGTAAGGATAATCCGGGAAAGATCAATACCAAGAGGTTTGACCAAGGATCAGCTGGTAGAAAGGATCCCTGTCACGGTGGACTTATGAACCTAAGTTGTTATCCTTGTAAAATCAATACCAAGAGGTTTGACCAAGGACCAGCTGGTAGAAAGGATCTTGAACCTAAGTTGTTATCCTTGTAAAATCAATACCAAGAGGTTTGACCAAGGACCAGCTGGTAGAAAGGATCCTTGTGAACCTAAATTGTTATCCTTGAAAAATCATTACCAAGAGGTTTGGCCAAGGATCAGTTGCTAGAAAGGATCCTGTAAACTAAGTTGTTATCCTTGTAAAATATCGTTGTTTCTTACTTTCCTTTCTTTCTCATGAAAAAATCGACAAATATCAAATTTAGGAATTAGGAAATAAAACAAGAAATGAAGGTAGAAACTTGATCTTTACTAGTGGCCATCTTTCTTTCCTGTCTGTCATCATTCCACCAGATCTGACCTTCATCTCCTCTCGACAGAGAAACCTTGAAATCAACACGGAGAGAGACATCATTACTGTCCATTGATTAATGTTAAACATCCTTGTCGTGTCGTAATTTCGACATCAAGGGGAAATTAATCCCAACAATTTGTTAACTTTTAGAATAGGTTGGATTAATTAGTCAAGTTGGACGGTAAACTGAGAGATGACATGGTTTAAAATGGGTTAAAAATTATCAAAGCCATGGGTACACTCTAAAATACAATACTGGCACGCTCTAAAATACATTACTGGCTATGTGGACTCTCTAGAATACAATATTGGCTATGTGGTCTCTCTGAAATACAATATGTGATGTGTGTGCACTCTCTAGGATACAATGTACACTCTCTTAAATTAAACACACACAAAATCTGTAACAGTAGGACTATTTCTGGTTACTGTAAAAGAAATTGTTTCAAGAATGATCATGTGATTAACAATGTGCACTCTACGAATCATACTACAGCAATTTAAAAAACACAAGAATCTATTTTTCTGGGAAAATTAAATACAATCTGACCTTTACAAGTCTGAAAATGAAATTAAAACCAGCGTTTGGAGAGTTGAAACAAATTAACATTCAATAAACTCGTAACAAATCGTGGATATATTTGTCTTAACCAACCAGTCAAACTCAACAACACGTGTCTGTATCACTTTTTAAAAATCAAAATCTGAGTAAAAAATAAATTCACAAGTTAGAACTATAATCACCGACCTATCACTCTACGCTAAGTGAGTTGTGTCAATAAAATAACACGGAGATTTCTTCACGTCAACATCCACCATAAATGATAAACACTGGTGAAAACCATTCATCAGAAAATAACAGAATTGATTTGATAGACGTGTGTAGTGGTGCATTATGGGAGTAATTTGTAACCTGATGTATTATGGGTAAGATATAATCAGGATGTTGGAGGTTTTTAACGGAAATTATATAAGATACGAGTTATTTATCAAGTGAGATTCATACCCTTATTTCTGATTACAACTTGCTTACGGAATAATGGTAATATTCAATATAGCTGTTTCACACAAGAGTTCATAAATGATATTATCCAAGCATTTAGGCGACAAGGAGATTGATTTACAGATCTTAAGAGCTATTTCATGACAGAATTTATTAAAGGAGTATATTAATGATATTAACCAAGCATTAAGGTAACCACAACCATAACCAGCTCAATGTGCCAAGGGGGGCGACCGCATTTGTAAGGGGGTGGTCACATTACTTTAAGGAAAAGGGGGAGGGGGGTGTTAGTAAAGGTTATAATGATAATAATTACGTGTCGCGCACCCCCCCCCCCCTGGTTCCGGGCCTGTAGGCAACATTGAGATTTTTAATGAGTAACATAAAAGAGCTATTTTATGAAGGAATTTCTCAAAGGAGTGAACTTTCAATATTATCCAAGCATCTAGGCAACATGAAATTGGACATTGATAAATTGAAAAAGAATCAACAAGCACACCCCAGAGACTAAACCATGTCTGTTGGCACCTTTAATTTAGGTAAAGAACAATTAGCAAAAGAAGCCATTATATATAAGTAGTCTGTACTTGTTTAAACAACAACCCTGCTCTAGGCGGTAGTCAAGTATAGAGAAATATAAGAGGCTATCGATTAGAAATCTCACACAATACTAAACAAATACAGCCTTAACACTCTACTTTCAATTTGCTGACAAGAGGACTATAACAATTGTATCACTGGAGATTTGAACTTGTAGAGTTATGATCAATTAATTTCTAGATTACCACCCTGATCAGTGTAAAGTTGAAACAAGATTTTGGTAATTACGTTCTGTGGATAAATGGTAGCATGTCAGTTTTATAACAAAGAAAATGTTGATTTTATTTTTTTTTTTTTTTTTTAGGCAAGATGAATTATTGCAAACATGATCAGCACTTCTTCACAATGTCAACCTAATACAAACTGTGTCTTATACCTTGACTACAATAGTCACCTTTCTTGTATCACATCTTTACAATGTCAAGTATTACAAACTGTATCTTATACCTTGACTGAATAGTCACCTTCTTGTACACATCTTCACAATGTCAAACTATTACAAACTGTTTATACCTTACTACAAAGTCTTCTGATCAATTTATGCAAACTATTACAAACTGTGTCTTATACCTTGACTACAATAGTCACCTTTCTTGTATCACATCTTTACAATGTCAACTATTACAAACTGTGTCTTATACCTTGACTACAATAGTCACCTTTCTGGTATCACATCTTCACAATGTCAACTATTACAAATGCAACAATAAATATCACCATTTTGATACATCTTCACAATGTCAAACTATTACAAACTGTGTCTTATACCTTGACTACAATAGTCACCTTTCTTGTATCCAGAAGTTTTATGCAGTCATTTGATTTGATTGTACATAAGCGAATTCAGCCAATCATAGTCCTCGATACAAAATTGGTAAACAATAAGTCATAATGTTTAAGAGCCTTTCTGTCAAAGCTTCTGATTGGATTGATGCCAGAACTCAGTAAGATAAATTGACTGCAGCCGTTATACAAGACAGGCCAAGTCCAATTAAACTTGACATGTGAAAATCGTTCCATAATTGGCACGTGGTCAACAGAATAAGCTGAATTCGACACTTTTGATTTTTGAATACAAGGAACTGGGTTAAAAAAACTATGAAACAATGAAATCAAAACGCAATTTATGTTGACTTCTAAAAATAACTATTTGGCCGAAATTATATTGGTTATGTAGACTCTTAGAATACACATGGTAAAAAACGTACATTAATTAGTATCCATACATTAGGCTACGTGGACTCTCTAGAATACATTATTGGCTACTGGACTCTCTAGAATACATTATGGGCTATGTGGACTCTCTAGAATAAATATTGGCTACGTGATTCTCTAGAATACATTATGGGCTACGTGGACCCTCTAGAATACATTATTGGCTACGTGGACTCTCTAGAATACTTATTGGCTACGTGACTCTCTAGAATACATTATGGGCTACGTGGACTCTCTAGAATACGCTATTGGCTACTTGGACTCTCTAGAATACATTATGGGCTATGTGGACTCTCTAGAATACAATATTGGCTATGTGGACTCTCTAAAATACATTAATGGCTACGTTGACTCTCTAGAATACATTATGGGCTATTGGACTCTCTAGAATACCATATTGGCTACGTTGACTCTCTAGAATACACTTTGGCTTTTGGACTCTCTAGAATACAATATGGCTATGTTGGCTCTCTAGAATACACTATTGGCTATGTGACTCTCTAGAATACACTATTGGCTACGTGCACTCTCTAGAATACATTATTGGCTACGTGGACTCTCTAGAATACATTATTGGCTACGTGGACTCTCTAGAATACATTATTGGCTATGTGGACTCTCTAGAATACATTATTGGCTATGTGGACTCTCTAGAATACATATTGGCTATGTGGACTCTCTAGAATACATTATTGGCTATGTGGACTCTCTAGAATACATTATGGCTACGTGGACTCTCTAGAATACATTATTGGCATTGGA
Source organism: Nipponacmea schrenckii (assembly GCA_030562195.1). Classification (NCBI taxonomy): domain Eukaryota; kingdom Metazoa; phylum Mollusca; class Gastropoda; family Lottiidae; genus Nipponacmea; species Nipponacmea schrenckii. The sequence goes on from CM060201.1 coordinate 21,035,154, forward strand.
CTCTCTAGAATACATTATGGCTACGTGACTCTCTAGAATACATATTGGCTATGTGGACTCTCTAGAATACATTATGGGCTATGTGGACTCTCTAGAATACATTATTGGTATGTGGACTCTCTAGAATACACTATTGGCTATTTGGACTCTCTAGAATACATTATGGGCTATGTGGACTCTCTAGAATACATTATTGGCTATGTGGACTCTCTAGAATACATTATTGGCTATGTGGACTCTCTAGAATACATTATTGGCTATGTGGACTCTCTAGAATACATATTGGCTATGTGGACTCTCTAGAATACATATTGGCTATGTGGACTCTCTAGAATACATTATGGCTATTTGGACTCTCTAGAATACACAAGTGGCTATGTGGACTCTCTAGAATCCCATATTGGCTATGTGGACTCTCTAGAATACATATTGGCTATGTGGACTCTCTAGAATACATTATTGGATATGTGGACTCTCTTACATTATATTGAAGAATTTGTTACATTGGGAATATTTCTGTTTACTTTAATTGGTAGTGGAGGACGATAGAAACATAATTTTTTGATTTCGAAGAGATTGTTTCAAGTATGATCCTGCAGATTCAAACAAGGAAGTTATTGTTCTGTTTACTGTCCTCTATATTTTAAGGTGAAAGTGGTTGTAGAATAATATATAATTCAAATTACGGAACCACAGGCCGAGAAGAAAATTCAGTATCGCCAATTATAGTTATGTGCAAAAACATGTGGAGATCCAAAGACAAGATAAGACTTAGGATACAAGACAAATAAATTTTGTGTAATCAATGGTAGTTGGTTGGTTCTAATTTTGGTCAGCATTTTAGTTTAGCAACTGTTTAGTTTTAGTGGAATTACAGGGTCCCTGATACAATTAAACATTGTAGTAAACCTCTTTACAATCTCTTTAAGTTTGTAACCAATCTACGAACAAAATAATTCCGCGCCGTCTGTTGTATTGTACGATTCACTAATCAAAGTTCAGAATCATTACGTGTAAATTACTGGTAGAACAATAAAGTTGACGGTGATAATAATATACTCATCATTGATTGGTCGATAAAAATCAATACCATAGCAACACGTCTGCTATTGACATATGTTACAACAATAGAGCAACAGAATTAAATCACCCATCTGTCCTGTCCTAAATATCTTCAGATCAGATTAATTAGTCAGAATTTTAACTAACGACCTACCTACATGATCTAGAACTATGTACTGATTATAGAAATAATTCCTACACTAGGCTTAGGTTGTAGTAAAGATAACAGTAAGCCAACCTAGAGGGTGTAAAGAGTTGTAGTAAAGATAGCAGTAAGCCAACCTAGAGGGTGTAAAGAGTTGTAGTAAAGATATCAGTAAGTCAACCTAGAGGGATGTAAAGAGTTATAGTAAAGATATAGTAAGCCAACCTAGAGGGTGTAAAGGGTTATAGTAAAGATATAGTAAGCCAACCTAGACGGTGTAAAGGGTTATAGTAAAGATATAGTAAGTCAACCTAGAGGGTGTAAAGGGTTATGGTAAAGATATCAGTAAGCCAACCTAGAGGGTGTAAAGAGTTATAGTAAAGATATCAGTAAGCCAACCTAGAGGGTGTAAAGAGTTATAGTAAAGATATCAGTAAGCCAACCTAGAGGGTGTAAAGGGTTATAGTAAAGATATCAGTAAGCCAACCTAGAGGGTGTAAAGAGTTATAGTAAAGATATCAGTAAGCCAACCTAGAGGGTGTAAAGGTTATAGTAAAGATATCAGTAAGCCAACCTGAGGGTGTAAAGGGTTATAGTAAAGATATCAGTAAGCAACCTAGAGGGTGTAAAGAGTTATAGTAAAGATATCAGTAAGCCAACCTAGAGGATGTAAAGGGTTATAGAAAGATAGCAGTAAGTCAACCTAGAGGGTGTAAAGGGTTATAGTAAAGATAGTAGTAAGCCAACCTAGAGGGTGTAAAGGGTTTAATAAAGATAACAGTAAGCTAACCTAGAGGGTGTAAAGAGTTATAGTAAAGATAGCAGTAAGTCAACCTAGAGGGTGTAAAGAGTTATAGTAAAGATAGCAGTAAGTCAACCTAGAGGGTGTAAAGAGTTTAGTAAAGATACAGTAAGTCAACCTAGAGGGTGTAAAGGTTATAGTAAAGATAGCAGTAAGTCCACCTAGAGGGTGTAAAGAGTTATAGTAAAGATATCAGTAAGTCAACCTAGAGGGTGTAAAGGTTATAGTAAAGATAGCAGTAAGTCCACCTAGAGGGTGTAAAGGTTATAGTAAAGATATCAGTAAGCAACCTAGAGGGTGTAAAGAGTTATAGTAAAGATAGCAGTAAGCCAACCTAGAGGGTGTAAAGAGTTATAGTAAAGATATCAGTAAGCCAACCTAGAGGGTGTAAAGAGTTATAGTAAAGATAGCAGTAAGCCAACCTAGAGGGTGTAAAGGGTTATAGTAAAGATAACAGTAAGTCAACCTAGAGGGTGTAAAGAGTTATAGTAAAGATATCAGTAAGCAACCTAGAGGATGTAAAGGGTTATAGTAAAGATAGCAGTAAGTCAACCTAGAGGGTGTAAAGAGTTATAGTAAAGATAGCAGTAAGTCAACCTAGAGGGTGTAAAGAGTTATAGTAAAGATATCAGTAAGCCAACCTAGAGGGTGTAAAGAGTTATAGTAAAGATATCAGTAAGCCAACCTAGAGGATGTAAAGAGTTATAGTAAAGATATCAGTAAGCCAACCTAGAGGGTGTAAAGGGTTATAGTAAAGATAGCAGTAAGTCAACCTAGAGGGTGTAAAGAGTTATAGTAAAGATAGCAGTAAGCCAACCTAGAGGGTGTAAAGAGTTGTAGTAAAGATAGCAGTAAGCCAACCTAGAGAGTGTAAAGAAATATAAAGAAAGCAGGAAGTAATAGAACAATATTTAAGATAATATCGATGAAAGAAAGTTATTGCTCATTTTGAAAGATTTTTTAATGATTTGACAATATGTAAACAATAAGCCAAGCTAGACAATAAAAAAGATTTAATTAAAACATAAATAATGATTAGAGAGTGTAATTTTTTACATTGTATGAATTTAATCAATAATAATAACTACCACTGAATTAACTTATTGACCGTTTAAAGATAGAATGTGAAGTAGACTATTGTTATCTCCAACAATGAAGAGTTCTTATTAAGAGATTTGTCGCGATTGAGTGACGGACAGTGAAGGATAAAAGACGTTAGTTTCATACTTTATAAATCAATGTTCTTGACTTAATTTATCTTTTATCATTTTATACTTGTATGTAATTTACACCCTCTAGGTTGGCTGACGAAAATTATGAACTCACTAGACTATGTGGCTACTGTAAAATTGGTGGGATAGACAGAACTGGACTGAATGGGAAGGATGGATATAAAATGGAAGGAAGTTTTACATCCTACTGACCAGTTCTGGCTCCTGAATGTACTAATGAAGGTAGACAATGACATGCAGTGTGCAATGAGGGAAAATTTTGAAATTTGAAAGTAATACAGTATTCTGGGAGACATAGGGAAGTTTAAGATATCAACTGGACCTTCCACATTGAATCATTTGGATGGCACAATAAACTAAGGTCCTGTGTGTTACAGGCAGTGCAAGTTAAAGATCTCTCGACAGTTTGAAATTGCAAAAAGAGTAGGCTTCTACTGCAGTCTTTAGCTCAGTGTGAAGGGGGGTCAGTAGTTTCAGGTGGATATACAAGTTAATTTTGATAGAGAGTAATACAATATCTAGGCCAGGTTGTTAACACTCTACTAGATAAATCAATTGGACCTCCAACTTATATCTTTACTCTTGTCAAGATAGGTGTGTGTGTATGAACAGGACAAAAAGACACATTAGGCCACAGGGCAAATGGCAAATGAGATGCAACCTGGGGAAATTAAACAAAAAAACAGCTTTGATGAAAAGTAATAAATTACAAAAGAGCTTCCATAAAACAAACAGGCTCATATAAATCCATCTTTGTATAACCTCAGCATACACCACTTGATAAGGAATCGAGGAACAGGCTGTGGTTCAACTTGGCCAACAAGTAATACAACTTGACAAGCTATAAAATATTGAGGGTGGTCACTGACAAGCTACTTAATAAATCAACTAAACACTGGCTGGCTATCTTAATAGCTGTCAAGCCAAGATACATTTCAATTTAACTATTGTCTCTTCACTCCTAGTTGACTGTGGGCACCCGTCAGTAACTCACTGAGCTACCTACAGGTCGGTCTCCTTCATCACTTCTTATAAAGTTTAAACTGTTGCCACTAAAATTTCCTACCTGTACCAAAGACAATTACTTTATGTGTGTTTACCCACGAACAAGGGCAATAACTCTAAGTTATTTTCTTATCACAGACAAGAGCATTAACTGTATACCATGTTCTTAGCCACAGACAAGGGCAGTAACTGTAAATTATGTTCTTATCCAGAAACAAGGGCAGTAATTCATCAAATAACAATTGACTTACCTGAAAAGATAAAAAAAATAGAGAACATAAATATTACAAATGTCAGTTTTTTTTTAATTTTCAAAATCCCCTGAGGCTGTTTTATATATCAGCGAAAAAAATGAGAATTCAATTTTCTAACAACACCTGTAGGAACCTGTGAAATATTGATTAATTTAAAAATTTATATTGTACATGTCAGGCCACGGAGTTTTACAATGTTATAAACTTATAATGATTTTATAAACAGTCAACAGACATATAAATAATCATAAATCCAACAGACTTATTGATCCTTATTAAACATTACACAGCTTGAAACTCTAGTCAGACATGACTGGTAAAAACAGTCAAACAATCTAGAGTTCTAGTAAGACATGACTGGTAAATACAATCAAATCAACAGAACTCTAGTCAGACATGAATGGTAAATACAGTCAAATCAACAGTCTAGAGCTCTAGTCAGACATGACTGGTAAATACAGTAAAATCAACAGTCTAGAGCTCTAGTCAGACATGACTGGTAAATACAGTCATATCAACAGTCTAGAGCTCTAGTCAGACATGAATGGTAAATACAATCAAATCAACAGTCTAGAGCTCTAGTCAGAAATGACTGGTAAATAAAAGTCAAATCAACAGTCTAGAGCTCTACTCAGACATGAATGGTAAATACAATCAAATCAACAGTCTAGAGCTCTAGTCAAAACATGACTGGTAAATAAAAGTCAAATCAACAGTCTAGAGCTCTAGTCAGGCATGACTGGTAAATACAGTCAAATGAACAGTGTAGAGATCTTGTCAGACATGACTGGTAAATATAGTCAAACAATTTAGAGTTCTAGTCAGACAGTGGAAATAATCTAGATTTAGATCTCAAAGTCAGACATGACTGGTAAATAAATCAGATCAACAACCCTAGTACAAATATGTAATGGTAAATTTAAGTATATCTAAATTAAAAGAGCTTAGTAGAGATGACAAATTCAAATCAACAGTTAAACTTCTAGTCAGACATGAATGGTAAATACAGTCATATCTAATCTAAGCTCTAGTCAGACATGACTGGTAAATACAGTCAAACAATCTAGAGTTCTAGTCAGACATGACTGGTAAATACAGTCAAACAATCTAGAGTTCTAGTCAGACATGACTGGTAAATACAGTCAAATCAACAGTCTAGAGCTCTAGTCAGACATTACTGGTAAATACAGTCAAATGAACAGTCTAGAGATCAAGTCAGACATGACTGGTAAATACAACAAATGAAAAGTGTAGAGATCTAGTCAGACACTGACTGGTAAATATAGTAAATCAAAGTCTAGAGTTCTAGTCAGACAGTACAAATACAGTCAAGAACGTAGAGTCTAATCAGACATGACTGGTAAATAAATCAGATCAACAACCCTGATGTGACATAATAATGTTAATGATGATTTTATCAACTGTTATAAGTATTATTATACCATAAATTTAACACAAGAGCTATTATTGTACTGTTCAGTGTCACACAAAGATTGTCAACAAAAAAAGTATAAAATTCTAATATTTAAATAAGTATTTCATAAACATCATTCATATCTTAAATCTTAAAATTAGTGTCAAACTTTCACAGCACGACAGAAATTATACTAGTGTTTCAAGTAATACTGTACTCTAAATAAGAATTACACAGACAAACCAGACAATTTCATTACTATATTTTCTGATGCAAGGACATGGGAGACTGTAAGCAGGGAAGATTTCAATTTTCAAACATTATCCATGGTCCATGGTCAGTGCTTGTAACAGTGTGTCAACTCTAAAACATCGATATACACTTTACAATCATCAACGTCAACTCTCTAAAGTTTATCACAAATAAAAACAAACGTACTTTAAGAAACAGATTTCTGAAATTGTTTAAAAAATTTGAATCAGTCTCTAGAAATGTAAAAGATGTCATCTGATAGATTACTCCTGTGGCCATACATTATATAAGCTTCAACTAAACATCAGGGTCAGGCTATAGTCTGTTTCTAATAACTCATCTCAACTTCCACTATATCAACAGAATAAAGAAAGAATAACAGTACAAGCCTGGTCGAGAGTTGGCTAGATTTTATTTCCCAGTTTCAAGTAGACCTCTCTAGAGTTTTTCACATTATTTTATCAATTTTATAAACAAATTTTAAAGTGATACTGTGTTTTAGAATGAACATACGATTTCAGTTCTCAAGAAAGGTCAATATAAGTATATATTCATCAGTGAACTTACCTGATGTTATAAAGTAACAGAATTTCCTATAAATTCTGGAAAACTCACAAAACTAAGTAATTATTGAAAAACACTTAATCTATTTATAAAGTGTTTTTTAATAATCAAATGTTTTACGATGGATAATTACTTAGTTTTTGTATTTATCAAATTATATAAAGATTCTGTTATGTTATTTATGGCAGCAGGTATATCTACTGATGAATATATACACTTATTGACCGAGTTTGGACTAAGTTTTTTGGATATATCAGTTCTGTTGTGTTGTAGAATCTAGACTTGGCTGGACTATAATTTAGCACGATTTGTCTGTATATAATAATTAGTAAGAGGTACTGTTAATTAGCCTAATCAAAATCACAGCCAGCAATAGTGTCACTGCCAACCATAGTGTCACTGCCAACCATAGTGTCACTGCCAGCAATAGTGTCACTGCCAACAATAGTGTAACTAGGCAACAGATCAACACAATTTACCCATGGGTCTAAAGAAATTCATTTGTCTATGGGAGGGAACCTTCCCCCCCCCCCACCTCTCCCCTTGTTTGAGCCTACATCAAGGGATTAGAATTTATAAAAGCAGTAAGGAATTGTGTGAGATTAACCCAGTCTAACTATAGGTCTATTCTAGATAAAATAATTTATTCTTAATGATAAGTACAGGTCTAGACTGGTCATTAAAAACCTAGAGTACACCATCTTTAGATCTAGGTCTGGAAGTAAAAGTTAATCTTGGTTCTTGACCTGACTGTATATCAGTACCCAATTTAAAAACTGGGTCAACTAGAGGTAAAGATGGCTTCCGTGAACTAGCAGTGGACTGTTTTTAAGTTAGGTCACAAGTTTGTCAATAAGTCTCAATGATGACCCTTGTGCTTTCCTACATTAACCTAAATATAGTAGCCAATCAAAAATCAATTAATTGGTAAGTGTCATAGTAAAGGTCATGGTAAAAAGGTCATTTGGTAAGGGTCATAGTTTAAAGGTCGTTTGGTAAGTGTCATAGTGTAAAGGTCGTTTGGTAAGTGTCATAGTGTAAAGGTCGTTTGGTAAGTGTCCTAGTTTAAAGGTCATTTGGTAAGTGTGATAGTTTAAAGGTCTTTTGGTAAAGGTCATAGTTTAAAGGTCGTTTGGTAATGGTCATAGTTTAAAGGTCTAATTGGTATTAGTGTCATAGTTTAAAGGTCATGGTTCTAGTGATAAACCAGTCACATTCAGTTATCTAGTTGGTAAAAAAAATTTTGAAATTTTGACTTCAGTGATCTGTATATCATCAATTAAAATTCAACAGTAAAATGAAATGAAGTACCAGTATTGAAGTAAGTGACAAGTTGATGCTACAGGACCTACTTATTACACTTAGTAGTCTACATAACCTAAGATAGTAGCTATTGTAAACTACTCAATTCATGATGTAATATTTGAAATCTGTTTAGAAAATAAATAGTCTCTATCTGAGGTATTTATCAGATAATGAGGTTTAACTTGTAAATTTTTCTAACAGTCGAAGACCTCACAGATTGGTCTAAATCGTTTGGAAACTTGCACACTGTTAAATAGAGTTGAATCTTAGAATTTGACTTCATTGCTTAAAGGTGGACAGGTCTTGAAGTTTGTTTGGAAAGGTCATCGAAGTTTAAAGCACTTTGAAATCTTTCTAGTTTAGCTAAGTCAGACATAGTTCTATACAGAGCATTACCTTTAAATTTGAGCCTTCAAATCCATGGTATACATAGTTTATCCGTGTTTGAAAAGTCTAATGTCTTAAGGATATTATGAACGTCCCGCCATATTGAAAATCAAAAGAGTTATAAATAGATCTACTGCACCCAATTCACTGATAAGAACAATAAAGAAAGTTACATGTAATATCAATTGTAGATTCCTTAGTCAAGAGGATCACATATTTACAGAATCTGAAGACGTAGCCGGTATAGTCTACGAACAAAAACAATAAAATCAAAGTAAATATTTTGAACTATCATTTCAAGAATATTTGAAATTTTCTATATTAGTCTTGAGGTATTTTCTGAAGGGCACTGTTCTAAATATAGCCCAAATTGGCAATTAAACTTGACCTTTAAATAGATGCAATGTTATGAATTTTTCAAAGTGAACCTATGGTGGTTGAAGGTTCTTATTTAAGACGGCATGTGAAAGTTTAAAACCTTTAAGAAGTCATCTTTCCTCATCATTCTAGTTAAGTCAACCCAATTGTTAATGATAACAGATAATCTGGGAAAAATCGTCTCAAAATATCAAAGTTTCCTGAAATCTATCATGTGCCTATTTCCAGCACTGTAAAGACATTTTTTGGGTCGATAAAGGTGAAAAACTCTGAGACTCTGCTGAAGTTTTTTATTAATTTTATCGACGTGTGTGATATTTTTTATATCAAGAAAGACAAGTTTGATATTTTATTTATCACCCAATATCACTGTTAGTTGAAAAATAAATTAACATTTCTAATTTCTAATGTTATTCCTAGTCTAATGAATGGATTATGTTTTGATTCAAAACTGAAGATGTAAGTTGGGTACCGGTATATTTACGAAAAAAATCCCACTTCAAACATCATAATTACAATATTTATACAAAACACAACTAGCATCATCTTTTAAGAATATCTATGTAAATATTTCTATTATTGTCTGGGGTTTTCACATTCCTGGAAGTCTTGGCACAGTTCTATAAATAGAATTACTCATTCTTATTTACATATCAGATGCAATGTTATGATTTTTCAAAACTCAAAATGGGGGCTGGCTGTAGTCTAATCTAGTAGAGATTGTAAACCTTGATGATGTAATCCAGTAATGAAAGTTTCGACTTTAAATTGATTAATCTATATATAGTACTGAGCCTTACAACTCTGCATGGTGGGCAATGGGGGACATTTTGAATATCTTATTTGTAATCTATTACTGGTACTGAACAATATTAATAAACTATATTTTTAAATACATTTCTAGAATTTTAACATACACAGCCGTTGGCACTCAAAACAGAGAGGCCTTGAAAAAAACATAATTAGCGCTTTTTTTAAATTATGAAATACGGGGGAAGTGTTATTGTCTGTGATTAGGAAATACGGGGGAAGTGTTATTGTCTGTGAGGAAAGAAGGTGAGAGAAGTGTTATTGTCTGTGATTAGGAAATACGAGGGAAGTGTTATTGTCTGTAAGGAGAGTAGGCGAGAGAAGAGCTAAGCCAGACTCAAGTGGAGATAATCCTAGATTAATGCCTGAGTATGCTATCCGAGATTATATCAGATTGGTAACAATATTATATTATTTCTAGTAACAGCCAGTCTTATTTATAGTGACAATGTAATGGATCATGATAATTTCACTAAATAAACAGGATAAGACGGTGATTACCATTTTAAAAATAAAATAAAATGAATGGAGTTTTACATCCTACTCTTCTGTACCTAATGGGTTAATGAAGACCGGGTTCACTGACAGGTGAAGATGAAATGAATGGAGTTTTACATCCTACTCTTCTGTACCTAATGGGCTATTGAAGACCTGGTTCACTGGCAGGTGAAGATGAAATGAATGGAGTTTTACATCCTACTCTTCTGTACCTAATGAAGACAGGGTTCACTGGCCAGGTGGAAATAAAATAAAATGAATGGAGTTTTACTTTTTGCAATTTCCAACTATCGAGGGATTTTTAACATGCACTGCCCCTCCGACCTGTATAACTGACATCGGGAAACAATTTGAAAAATCACAGTTCATTTCCACCTTTGCCAGGATTAAACCCTGGACCCTAGTAAGCAAGCAGGTATCTAACTCACTGAGCCACCGTGGCTACCACCAAACTAGAAGGTACGAGCCAATTTATAGCCACTAATATGACAAAACCATCCTAAAGGATGTATAATGGCATGTAGCCAACTAAGAGGGTGTAAAGCCATTGACAAGGTCAAACTAAAACCATTGTCAACTATCTTATAAACAATCTAGTGTGATGTTGACATGGAAATCTAAATTGTGGGACTATTTTTGGTCGTTAAACAAACACAGTGTAAAATAGGTTAACCTGTGGTTTTTAAACTCGGGTCGAAATTAGACTTGAAGATTTTTGTGTTTTTGTGATAAACTAATATCAACCTTATCTTTGGTGACCTTTTAAAATTTATCCAGTGTTTACAATCTGAAGAGTTCTTTTCTGGTTTTGGAAAGTGACACAGTTAGCTGGAAGCCTAGAGATTGTAAAGTCACCCAACAGAAAAAGATTTTAGTATTAAAAACAATTAGCTCAAGTCATTGATATTCTCATTTAAAACTTGAACTGTCAAAAATACTTGGGGACCTTCGAAAGATTTTCAAAAACCGTCACATCCAATTTATATAAAATAAAGTAACCCACAAGACAAAAATTTCAGAGTTTGTAAACTTAAAAAACTTGAACAACTGTGGCCATCTTTGACATATCAACAAATCTTTCAAAAAATGACACAGAGAGTCTATTTGACTGTTACTAGGGAGACCAATTTTATTCTTAGACATATTTCCATATTCCACACAAACAACCCTCTTCACAGAAAACAAGCAAGATTCCATGATAGAAAAAAAAAACTAGAGCCACTTGTGGCACAGAGTGGGACTTTGCTAACGTCGCAAATTGCAACAAACGGACAGAAACATCTGATTTTCTGGGATAAACTGGCCAAAGCAATAAGGTATCTGTGTGCAAGGTAATTTAAAAAAAAACGTATTTCCTACAAACGTAATACGCTGACCCATATATATGGAAAACTGAAAATTCACCCGGATGTGCCACGCCCATCTAATTCTTTTCAGCGTGAATCTAATCACATTCAAAATGTATATTCACAGTACAAATTTGAAGTTTGTACATCCAATAATAGATCACAAGATATACACACATACATTTCAAAAAAACGTAAATACGGCAAAATGTACTTTTATTTTCAAAAATCAAAAATTTCAATTTTCATTTTAAAAACTTTTGTTATACATCGTTGGAAAGAGGGCAAAAAGCACCTTAAGAATCTAAAAAAATTAACACTCTAAATTAATTAGGTCACGCTCTAGAGCAGTCCAAAGTTGCGAAATTTGCTGTTTTCGGGCAGCTATAAAACCGGAAGTTGACGTCGGAGGTCAAAGGTCAAAGTATATCAACTGATAGCCAAGGTCAATGACCTTTGACCTACCAAAGGTCAAAGTCACCAAAGGTCAAGGTCACGAGAAATAAGCCTCCAAACTTTGAAAAAATTCAACCGGATGTTGCAAAAATGCAAAAGCAAAATTCAAAAATCGGCTCCCACAGTTTTTTTCGTAATCGACTGAAGCTACAAGAAATGTAAACATCACGGAAATTAGACATAACCCTGAGGCCCCATTTTGAGTTTTACAAAAAAGTAACATTTCAAGATGGCGGCCAAAGTTTCACTTCCAGTTCGGATTTTTTCTTCTTCGTTTTTTTGTCTTCTAATTTAATTAAGATTGACATAAATTTTGTTGCGCTACATCAATTACAGCACAAGAAGGTCAACCGGAAGTTTAAACCCTTTTTACGTTGAAACCAGAAATGAAGCAAAAATTTTGACTCTGTCAATGTTTTTTAATTCATGACACTTGAAGGCACCCAAATTTTCAGATCCATCGGTCTTAAAATAGCAAAGTTGCAAAAAAGTGCAAAATACGGCAAAAAAATGTGTGCTACGAATTTTCGAATTTCGAATTTTTTCAACTGCTATCTTGTTTGAAACTAGTTCAAGTTTTTAAAAATGCAAACCCGAAGAAAATCGATAAAAAATTGCGACATCTAGAGCCATTTTTCTACTTTTTTGGTTAGTTGCAACGCAGCACTTGTGGTTTTGCAAAAAAGTTCCATTTTATATTTATGCAACACGTTGCCACTATAGAAGGTCTAGAGAAGTTGTGAAAAAATTGCAACTATTGTAGCCTAGGCACAGTGAGGTGTGTAAATTTCGAAAAAAAAAAAAAAAAAAAAAAAAAAAAAAAAAAAAAGAATTGACAAACCGAAAACAAACTGGGACTTTGCGGTAGCAAAGTCCCACAATGAAAACTTCCCTGAGAAGTGACAGAAAGTGTCTTAAAGTTTTGGATGTTTTTTTTTGAAAGAAAAGGAATAAACCATCTGTAGAGATGTGCATTTTTTTTTTCTTAACATTGAAAAAAAAGTGGCATTGTACAAAGTCAAATTTTAACATTTGTGAAAACATTTTTGATACACAAATCTACAGTTTTTGCCATTTTAGATTGTTTTCCAATCACCGAAGTTACAATAAATTGTTTGGTATTTATTGACCTTTGACTATAAAGGTGAAAGTAAGAAATAATATTAGCCAGGATGGAGGATGTAAAGGGTCATATAAAAGATAATTGTCTTCAATTACGAAAGCTTTCTCTTCTCCAACACCCCCCCCCCCTCCCCCCCCCCCCCCCAAAAAACATAGAAATTAATGGTAAAGATTTGTAAGTAAAGTAGAATGAATATCCCAGTTGCACACCTCTATATATCAGCTGTTCTACCACTCAACTGTACATGTGTTTATAATCTGTGTGTTTTTTTTCCTCTGAACTTTACTAAGTCTTAGATATAACTGTGGTAAAAAACACATGATCCCACTGTACTATGTATTATTGAACTTTACTTCCTTTGGGCTTACATCCTCTAGAGAGGCTACTTACTCATTTTGCATTGATTGAAAGCAAGTTACTAATCAACAGAAAGCACTGGCCCAGGGTTCAAGTGTTGTTTACTTAAGATAATATAAGCTAGTTTAAAGTCTAATGTTTATTACTTTGTATAATAAATTTCAAATAAAAATATATTCGCACTGTCAGTAATTTCATGTCATGTCAAGGAATGATGACAGTTTAGTGACGTCAGTGAAGATGTCTAAAGATTAAACCAGACACAAATAGAAAGATATGTAATAAATTGTAGACTGTTCAAGATTCTATGTTGATTGAAAATTATCACTTTAAGCTGTCGACTAGATAATTAGAAATCCTACGGATCAGATTTCTGTCTTTAATTTATAAAATAAGTCTTTTTTATTACTAATTTCTTTTTTAAATTTCATTTAAGTCCAGTTGGTTAGTAGGAATATTTGTCATAAAGCAGCATTCTCAGGACAAGATGGTACCACCTGAAATATTTACATGTCTTAGTATAACAAAAGCATTTAAGGGATTTTTAAAGTGCACAGTCTTTAGGCCAGTCAGTTAAAGAATATTTTTCATATAGCATCATTCTCTTTATTACAACCCAGGACAAGATGGTACCACCTGAATATTTTCACCTATTAATATAACAAAAGCATTTAAGGGATTTTTAAATGACACATCCTGTAGCACACAGGGCCTCGGTTTATTGTCTCATCTGAACTGACGAGAAACTACCCCATGTTCTGATAAAGTACATAAAAGATTATTAGAGAAACAATATTTAACCTATAATTATACAATAATCAATAACTAGGTAACAGATTGAATCATAACTACTGGACTAATCAAGTCTATTTATTACCTATTGATCTAGTCTATAGGTCAATCTGAGGTCACATTGTCATGTATTTACTACCAACAATCAGAAATTCTTGTATTCTCGTACTTGCATTCCACTTTCATTGATCAACCTTAATCAAACTAACTGATTGATAGACAAGGTCACAGAAGCATCGACTGTGGCTCTATCTTATAGGCATGTGGTTCACTGAATCTGTTCATAGAAGCACTGACCCTGGACAGCCGTATCTTAATCCTTGAACTATCTTCTTGGAATAAATTAAAACAACACTTCCATGTCAGCCTCTCCGACCTGCATCCTGACAGGGGGAAGGCAGGTTAAAAAATTCTGAATTCATTATCTCCACCTATGCTTGGATTGAACTCCAGACCCTTAAGATTGTCGCAGTCAATTTCCCTCTTTGTCCACTGTATAGTCATATTGTTCTTCATGAGTCTAATTAAATACATCAGTTTGTATTTTTTATGAACAATATTTATTTGAACAATAGGATTAGAGAACAGACTTGTACATTCTCCTTATAATTAACTCAATAAGGTTCAGAAACTAGGACACAAATCTTTGTCTTCTATCATGTTATTTCAATCCGTCTGCTGTACGTACAAACTGTAGAATGGCATGACAAGTTTGCTTGGGCTTGAACCCTAGACCCTTGATATTGTTGCAGTCCTAAAAATTTCACTCATTGTCAATGTATAGTCATATTCTTCTTCGTGAGACTAAATTAGTTTCAGAAACTAGGAGACGAATCTCTGCCTTCTATCATGTTATTTCAATCCGTCTGCTATACGTAGAAACTGTAGAGTGACAACAAGTTATCTTATTTACATTATGCAGACAGAACTGTTTCAACTCCCTCCAGGCTGGTTCTAGGATTAATACATACACAAGTTGGAACAGAAATCATCAACACAAGACACATCGAAGGTACAATAATCAGTTTGTAGTTTCATAACTCTTTTTAGAAATCCTTCTATATATTCATTATTATAAACCTTTATTAACTTAATATTTATTTTATAATATAACCTTACATAACCTGAATATAACCTAAATGCAACCTAATATAACCTAAAAATACAACCGAATATCTATATATCATTATAACCCTTTATCAACTTAATACCAATTTTAAAATATAACCTTAACCTAATAGAACCTAATATAACCTAATATAACCCCTAAATACAGCCAAACAGAATCTTTCAAAAAACTCCAAAAATAAACTCCATCACCAAAAATACAAACATATAAACATAGAAATTGATAAGATTTAAATAAATTTGAAAGTTAGATATTCAAATATTATTTGTATTAGAAAATAACAAACAGTTATTTGAATATAAGAGACAGGTGGCGTATAATAATAATAATAATAACAATAATAACTAGATCAATCTAATCATCTTTATACATAGAACAGGTGAGCAGGATAGACTATAATAGTAGGTCAACAGGTAAACCATTAATAGAGGGAGGGGGTTAGTTTTCAACAGGTAATGAATAGAGGAGGGGGACCTGGTTTTCAACAGGTAAACCATCAATAGAGGGGGGTGAGGTCTAGTTTTCAACAGGTAAACCATCAATAGAGGGGGGGGGGGGAGTTTAGTTTTCAACAGGTAAACCATCAAAGAGGGGGGGAGGGGGAGTTTAGTTTTCAACAGGTAAACCATCAATAGAGGGGGGGGAGTTTAGTTTTCAACAGGTAAACCATCAATAGAGGGGGGGGAGTTTAGTTTTCAACAGGTAAACCATCAAAGAGGGAGGGGGAGTTTAGTTTTCAACAGGTAAATCATCAATAGAGGGGGGAGGTTGGGAGTTTGTTTTCAACAGGTAAACCATCAATAGAGGGGGGAGGGGGAGTTTAGTTTTCAACAGGTAAACCATCAAAGAGGGATGGGGGAGTTTAGGTTTAACAGGATAAACCTCAATAGAGGGAGGGGGAGTTTAGTTTTCAACAGGTAAATCATCAATAGAGGGTGTGGGGTTAGTTTTAAACAGATAAACTCATAGAGGGGGGTGGATAGTTTCAAGGTTAGGAGGGGCATGGTTGTTTTCAAGTTAGTAGAGGGGGCTTGAGTAACGAACTTGAGGTGTGGAAGGGATAAAGATACACCAGTATAGGAAGGGGGGAATGGATATAGACCCTTTTAAGTACACAATAGGGGGCATGGAATGAACTTTCAAGGTGTAGAAGGGGGGCATGGAATGAACTTTCAAGGTGTAGAAGGGGGCATGGAATGAACTTGAGGTGTGGAAGGGGGCATGGAATGAACTTGAGGTGTGGAAGGGGGGCATGGAATGGACTTGAGGTGTGGAAGGGGGCATGGAATGTATTCCATAAATCAGGCAAATAATGTAGATGCTCAACCTATTAGTTGAAAGTCCAAAAATGAACAAAATCAAACATAGTAGGCCTACTTTTAATAAAATATATGAGATTTTCTGATTTAATTTGATTCAACCTGGCCCTAAGGGAGGTAAGTAGGTAAGAAACTCATCAACGTTCAGGAAATATCGAGGAAGTCGTCAATCTAATTAAGAAATATAAAAATATAACAATGTTTTAACCCAGTTATAGTGATAATAGGTTTAATGGTAACTTGGGTATAGGAAGTGATAAATGACATATAGGATAATAAACTAGGTCATGACATACATGTCACAGAGCATCACATAGCATTACTGAGCATCACGGATCATAATTGACTACTTCTAGGAAATTAGACACTACCAGGTTCAACACTTCATCAAGTTAAAATTCACTGATAACAGACAGAAACAGGCCCACACCTACAAGGGACACAGGGGAAAGGAGGAACATGCACTCCTGACAAAAAAGACTGCCCCTCCCGTACCAAAAGTTCATCTCGACCTTTACCTGGATTGAACCCTGGACCTTCAGGAAAGCATCTGACTTACTGAGCCACCACGACTCACATTAAAAATAAAAATAGGACAAAAATCTAGCCACATGTATCCCTTTTTAAAACAATGAAAATAGTGTATAGTGCCTCTTTAATTTCACCAGGAATTTATTGAGATAAAAAATTGATATTTAAAATATGAAATAAAAGCCTAAGTTGAAAAGGGTTAATCTTATCAAGAAGTCGAGATATTATTCACAGGTATAAAAAACCTTCTCGTGTTACGACCTTCCTTAAAATAACATGATATCATCAGGTCCTTTTACACCTTTACTGTCTAATATACTCTATATGGGTCACGACCCTGACCTGGCGACTGCTGTTTTAATACTACCCCACTCCCTTTATTTCTAATAACTTTTCATTGTATCAACTTTTCATAACTCAAACACCCCCCCCCCCACACCTCCTTCTCATCTTTTAATGATAAACCCACCACATTATAATAGATGGCTCCTTCTGTTACTATTATACCGTATGAGCTTACCATCCCCTTCCCGTCCCCAGCACAACCCAAACACTTCCCCACCCTCTTTCTATTATTTCTATTTCACTAATTATAACATCAGTTTAATTCGTATTTATTAATAACATCATCAATTTCCTTTTACTATTCTACCCTGAAATACTTATCCCTACCCCCGTCAGCACTTAATCCCCTCTCCCCTATAATTTCAATAGTGTTGTTTTAATATTAGTCCAATATTAAACATGTTTTTCATTTCTATTAAAATAACCTATGATTTCAAACTTAAATTTATCAAAGCATATATTCACCATCCTTTATTTCTTGTGTTACATTGATAAATAAATATATATTATTTAAACATTTCTTTTATTACCTAACAATACATATGACACGCACAACATTTTAATACTACCCACTCCCTTATAATTTCAATACTGTTTGTTTAACATTTAGTAAATTAAAACATGTTTTTCCATTTCTCATAACAATCAGACCTGTTCTTCAGTATTTTAAGATTAATACGATTTAACATGCTCCTTCTTTACTTTACTTGTAATGAAGTTACATGTATACTTCAGTATCATTCAAAGAATGGCATATACACTATCCCATAATCTAATAACAGTTATTGACAGTATAACATAATTATAACTCAGTTTTAATCCGTATTATTAATAAATAGTGCAATTGATATGTTTACTACTAAACTGAAATAAATAATGAGTTTTACATCCCACTCTTCTCACATAATGGCTAATGAAGATAGCTGCCTCATTGTATATGGGAATTTGCAAATATGAGTTTAGTCCTCTTTTACATATCTAGAAGACAGGGTCACTAAGATATTGAAATCATGGATTTTAATCTATTTCGCAATAATTAATGAAATTTTTCAGTAATGCCATAGTGTATTATGGGGTAAGTATTTTAAAAGATATTAGTTTATTGATATTATTAGGATGTACAACATTGATTTAACTAAGAGATATATAGATATAGGATATAATAGGGATATATAGAATATAGATATTAATAGAGAGATATATAGAATATAGATATTAATAGGAGATATATAGAATTAAAGAAAAAGATATAATATATAGATATATAGAATATAGATATTAATAGGAGATATATAGAATATAGATATTAATAGGAGATATATAGAATATAGATATTAATAGGGAGATATATAGAATATAGATATTAATAGAGAGATATATAGAATATAGATATCTAATATGGAGATATATAGAATATAGATATTAATAGAGAGATATATAGAATATAGATATTAATAGGGAGATATATAGAATATAGATATTAATAGAGGATATATAGAATAAGATATTAATAGAGAGATATATAGAATATAGATATTAATAGAGGATATATAGAAATAGATATTAATAGAGAGATATATAGAATATAGATATTAATAGAGAGATATATAGAATGACAGATATTAATAGAGAGAATGGATATAGAATATAGATATTAATAGAGAGATATATAGAATATAGATATTAATAATGAGATATATATAGACATATAATATTAATAGGAGATATATAGAATATAGATATTAATAAGAGATATATAGAATATAGATATTAATAGGGAATATTTAGAAAAAGGAGATTAATATAGATATTAATAGAGAGATATATAGAATATAGATATTAATAGAGAGTATATAGAATATAGATATTAATAGAGAGATATATAGAATATAATATTAATAGAGAGATATATAGAAATAGATATTAATAGAGAGATATATAGAATATAATATTAATAGGAGATATATAGAATATAGATATTAATAGGGAGATATATAGAATATAGATATTAATAGAGAGATATATAGAATATAGATATTAATAGAGAGATATATAGAATATAGATATTAATAGAGAGATATATAGAATATAGATATTAATAGAGAGATATATAGAATATAGATATTAATAGAGAGATATATAGAATATAGATATTAATAGAGAGATATATAGAATATAGATATTAATAGAGAGATATATAGAATATAGATATTAATAGAGAGATATATAGAATATAGATATTAATAGAGAGATATATAGAATAATGAGATATTAATAGAGAGATATATAGAATATAGATATTAATAGAGAGATATATATAGAATATAGATATTAATAGGGAGATATATAGAATATAGATATTAATATAGATATAACATGATATACTGACAACAATACATAACGACGATGATGTAATGGGAAATGATATTTGATATTTTTACCTTCCAAACATGACAAATTAGCTTGTGGTATTTACTGACTTAATATCATACCTCTTCTACCATCTTTATAAATGAACTGTCCAGATACAGCCTTATTAACATCACTCAGCCCAGTCAACATCACTCAGCCCAGTTGACATCACTCAGCCCCGGCTTTGTCTCCAGAGCAGTAAAGTGTTGTGCAATGAAATCTCCACCAGGATATTGCATAAGGTGCAAGTTTAGATCAAGACTGGTAATTCTAGCCCTGTGTGCTACAGGCTGTACATGTTAAAGATCCCTTGACAGTTGGAAATAGAAAACAGGGTTATTGTCATTGTTCTGGCAAAATTTCCATAACTGCACACTGCATGGTGTTGCCTGTCGTCATAAGCCCATTAGGTGTAGAAGAGTAGGAAGTAGAACTCCCTTCATTTCAATAGCCCATTAGGTATAGAAGAGTAGGATGTAAAACTCCATTCATTTCATTTCCACCTGTCAGTGGACACTGCCTTCATTAGGTGTGGATAAGTTGGAAGTAAAACTCCATTCTATTCATCCTTTGTTGCCCTACAGATTAAGTATATGCTAGTCACTACATTCTGCTGTAATGGATCTAATACTACAGTAATATCTGAAGGTTAAGGGTCAATATGAAGGTATATTTGGTGTATATGTGATACAATGTTGCACTATGTATAAGTATTCTAGTATTATTTACATGTTATAATAATTACTAACTGATGTACTGTTTGACATTATACTATAATACACACTGTGTTAAATATTAACAATGATAAACATGTTTTTATTCTTATATAATAACTCTTAAAACACTCTACCCATAATAACTTCTTATCCCTACCCCAAAAGAACTCATACCTCTACCCACAAATTCTTCTTTCCTCTACCCCACAACACTTCTTACTCCCCCTCTCCCCCCCCCAACAATACCTCTTACTTCTGCTGCCAATACCTCTTTAAAACCACAATAACCCTACCGTAAATAACTCTTTCCGCTACCCACTATAACTCTTTCCTCTACCCCCACCCACAATAAATCTAATCTCTATTAATTTTCAATAATCAATTGCATTTTTATGGATAATTACTAAGTTTTTATGATTTATCAGATTATATAAGGATTCTGTTATGTTATTTATGACAGCAGGTATATCTACTGATATGCCCTTATTGACCAAGTTAAATTTTTATAAATTCTAAGACGAAGTATTCCATTGAAGTATTTTGACAGTATAGTAGGGTAACTTGGCACCCCAGACAATACCACAAAATCAACAATTCAACTTTATGACCAATATTGTAAAATATAGACCAATTCATAAGTCATGATATTTCTATAGATCAGAATACTCCTTTGAAGAATTAGAAACATACTGTATATACTAGAACTTCTACAGTAACAAGTGATTATTACCAACAAATAACTACTTAATTAACACATTTCATTATTTAATTACTAATTAGTAGATTTAATTGATCTTGAGTTTATATTAACACTTTACAATTCAGTATTGACAGTATTGGGTGGGATGTGTGGTCTGGGGTGAGAGGTGTGGGGTAAAGGCCAAGGTTAAAAGTAATATCTTAGCATTGAGACAGCGCCAGTCAAAAGGCAGACGTGGCTATCTGTGTCAATCACTAGATCCACTGGCTGTAGATTATGCCCTCTGCCGGTATATAAATTACTGGGATCCCCGATGGGGATGTACTTGGATGGATTAGGCGTCAAGTCAGGTGTATAACTATTCCACCCTCAGCCTGTTCACTCACTCTCACAGTCAGGGGTCAATCGAAGCAGGGGGTATAGTTTAAGTGGGGTGAGGCCAGATCTGTCGGCAGAAAAATGCAGTAAACAGGAAGGAGGATATCACTGTAAGTGACATGAGCAGGAAATACAGTCAAGGGAATTTTATTCTTTCTCTCAGTCAGTTCACTGCTCATTCAAAAAATAACAGGTGTGGGAATACAGAGTAGCAGTGCGAGAGGGGGGGGGAGGGGGTATACTATATGAGAAGTTAGTGAAGATTCCCTGCCAAGAGGAAAATTAACGAATCATTTTGAATTAATCCCCCCCCCCCACTTCCTTCAGTCTTCATTGCATCATCGTCTGTCCTATTATTTTCAAAACAGAAATGATAAGGCAAGAGGGGGCAGGAAAAGTGAGCGGGGGTATCAGAAAATTCCATAGGCAGGAAATACAGTCAAGCACCCTCTGCAAATTCACCACTCACTCAGTCTTCAAGTTCAATCAATAAACATCATTCATCCATTGTTGGGTTTGTGGAGGACAAATCAAAGTCCCTCTCATAACCAGACAAGCTGCATTTTCACACAGACGACTGGGCATCTTTTTTAAAATTTGGGCAATTTTTCATTTCAAAATTGACAAGAAATGACCTCTATTGGTGGTGGTGGGAGGCTGAAAGATAATTTTGATTATTCTAAGTACTAGTTCAATGTACACAAAGATAACAAACAGCCTACCTCTAGATCCTCAAACGATTTGAAGCTCATTATGGCAAATCCATCGATAATATCTTCCTCAAACATATTCGGGGAGCTATTCCGTCTTCTGCGGGTCTTTCCCCGACCCTTGTCTTTGTTTGTGCGGGGAGGGGAATCATCCCTTTCGTCCCCCATTTTACACAAATCACTCTCAGATTGTAGTTGGGCCCTTTCGCGACGTCCAATTCTTTGGTTGCGGTGCTTCGAGCCACTTTCCATCGATTCCCTGCAAAAGCTAAGGAAAGGATCGACACAGAATAAGCTCCATGAGATTCCGGAGATATTTAGCTAACCAAATACCTAATCCGTTAAACCGATATAATCCAAATTAGATCACAAATCCAGGCAAAACTTAACAAAATTCACCAACAATCATCCACATACATTTCAAATGGCGGCACACAAATATAGCCAAACAACTTTACAATATCCTTCCGCACGCACCTTGCACAATATAGTCCTGTGATTATTTTTAAAACTTTAATATAAAAACAACTGGATAAATTCTTTAAAGTTAATGAATTCATTTTGGTATAAATAAGGAATAATTTGATAATATTTTGAAAGGAAAGTGGAGACATTAGAAGGAATAATAATATTGAAATCGCGTGTAACCCGGCTATAGTCAGACTGTTGAGTGGAAGTTGACTTGATTAAGTTGAGAGCGTCAAGTCTCTTCAATGATGAAGTTTCATCCAAATTTTATTTATTTACATTCTACAACCGTATCAGATAACATCGTACCCACGTTTTCTCCTTTCATTTTTTAAAATTCGCTTCATTTTTTTAACTAAGTATGTTGAACGTGTTAAAAGTTATTAGAAATTGGCTCGGTAATAAAGGTGGTATATTGTTGATAATGCCCCGGTATATTTAATATACTATGATATATATTTGATAACTCACGATGAAGTGTGAATATAACGGAATTTTACAACAATGTTTTATTTTGTGTATAAATGTTTTACTTTGTAATAAAACAAACAAAGTATTATGTAAACAAATCGTTTGTTTTCTTCCATATTAAAGTTTTTATACACTTCCAGATAAATCTGACATGAAAAAAGCGTCTAGTCGTTCGGATGGGGCAATAAACCGAGGCCCCAGGGCGTGTGCTACCGGCTGTGCACATAAAAGAACCATTAACAGTTGGAAATCTCAACAAGAGTAGGCTTATACCGCTGTCCTGACAAAATTTTCCCTCATTGAACACTGCATGGTGTTACCATTCTTCATTAGCCCATAAAGTGCAGCAGAGTAGGACGTAAAACTTCATTCATTTCATTTATAGATAAATAGTTTAATTGAAGATTATTTGAACCCGGAGCATGGATTGATATCCTAGAAAGTCTATTACTGGATTAAACAGATTAAACAGATCAAATTTATTATCTGAACTAACAGGATTTAAACCCGGATCACTAATTAATATACTTAATTCATGATTGGTTTAAACTGATGATGATAATGTAAATTGTTGAAGTGTAATAAAACCCAGGAGTAGTATACCATATAAACTGATGATGACAATGTAAATAGTTCAAACGTTGTGTACAATAAAACCCAGGTGTAGCATACTATACAAACTGATGATGACAATGTAAATTGTAGAAACATTGTATACAATAAAACCCAGGAGTAGTATACCATATAAACTGATGATGATAATGTAAATTGTAGAAACCTTGTGTACAATAAAACCAAGGAGTAGTATACTATATAAACTGATGATGATAATGTAAATTGTAGAAACGTTGTGTAAAATAAAACTCAGGAGTAGTATACTATATAAAC
This sequence comes from Nipponacmea schrenckii, assembly GCA_030562195.1. Taxonomy (NCBI): domain Eukaryota; kingdom Metazoa; phylum Mollusca; class Gastropoda; family Lottiidae; genus Nipponacmea; species Nipponacmea schrenckii. The sequence continues at coordinate 21,059,403 of CM060201.1, forward strand.
TGATGATGATAATGTAAATTGTAGAAACGTTGTATACAATAAAACTCAGGAGTAGTATACTATATAAACTGATGATGACAATGTAAATTGTAGAAACGTTGTGTATAATAAAACTCAGGAGTAGTATACTATATAAACTGATGATGACAATGTAAATTGTTGAAACGTTGTGTACAATAAAACTCAGGAGTAGTATACTATATAAACTGATGATGACAATGTAAATTGTTGAAACGTTGTGTACAATAAAACTCAGGAGTAGTATACTATATAAACTGATGATGATAATGTAAATTGTTGAAACGTTGTGTACAATAAAACTCAGAAGTAGTATACTATATAAACTGATGGTGATAATGTAAATTGTCGAAACGTTGGTTACTATAAAGTTGTGTCCTGTTATTTAATGTAGTACTAATGTCACATGTCACTTACTGTAAATGATTACCATTTTATCGTTGTCTTATTAACAAATCAAAACCCTTTTTCACTGCAATTTAGGATCATAAAAACGTTTATTATTTTCAGTAAGTCTGACTAGCAGTTTGTTGAACTGTTGTGATTTAATTTTATTTTGTATTTTTAGTAAAAGTGATAAAGAAACTAATATTTGTATATATTAAAGTAATCGTTATATCCATACAAGTTTGTTATTAATATTACTATCGGTTACTATATGCCATTCAAAGAACAGATAACTTAGTTTCATAGTTAATGCTCTTTTCTACCAGCTGGTTATTGGTCAAACCTCTTGGTAATGATTTTACAAGGATAACAACTTAGAAGACGAGAGAACACTTGTCGAAACGTGGCCTTATATGTTATTAAAGTAATCGTTATATCCATACAAGTTTGTTATTAATATTACTATTCGATTAGTATATGCCATTCAAGGATAATGATATAGTCTGATAATTTTTCTTACTTTTATGTCTTTAAGATTACCATGTATCATAAATTAATTAATCATTCAAACAAAAATATTCACACCGACAGCACTGACCAATACAGTGGTTAATTTAACAGTGTGATTAAACGGATTCCAGAGCACTGATAGCGATACCAAACAATTTATTATTGGATAAATAAAGTTTATCGTACTCAATCGATAATCTTCTTTTGTTCATCAATATCAATTATTTTTCTTTTAAATATTAAAATATCAGATTATATAAGTTATATATAGATATTCAAAAGACGACAATTTACCATTAAGACTAAGAAAATTAAATCGATTGCGATTTATAGACTTATGGTTTAGTAAAGGAGCAGTGTCTCAAATAACATAGGAAATGGTAGAACCAATTCCACGTCCCCCACCCCTTAAGGGACGATGTTTAATCCCGCAAATGTCGCGATGGGTTTTTCAACCCGATTTCCCCTTGTCAGTTTTGCACCTCAGAGGGGCTGAGATGGAAAAGTGTCTAGTCGTAATTCGGATGGGACAAAAACCCAGGCTCCGTGTGCTACTCGTTTAAGATCCTTAGATAGTTGGAAATCGAATAAGAGTAGGCTAAGGTGCAGAAATATAGGACGTAAAACTCCATTTATTTTATTTCCTGAAGGGATGATGTTAATGTTAATGTAAAAACATTTCACTAAAAGAGGCCTCAAATGAACTTTACGTTCTGCCTCTTATCGATGTATGTTTGTTTTTTTTTTAAGTATATGTGACGATATAAATTCGTGTATATTATTGAGATCAGGAGATTCTAATTTGGATACAAGGGGTTCGAACACACCTCGCTGATTAAAAAATCGTTTGTTTCAGTCGAAAATGTTTTTTACCTGGTTGACCTATATACCTTCGAACCCGAACCAGAGGTTGAGACAAAATAAGAATTATCCTTTAAGACATTTAGAACTATCACTGCTCATTAAAAATAAAATATGAAATATCAAAAATAAATATCTCTATTCGTTTAAATTAGATCGACAATATTACAATACATGTATATGATACAAATTTAAAAGAATCGAACATACACAGTACAGCGTTGACTAAGATAAAATAACGGTTTGAAGACAGCTGTTAGTATTTCCTATATATACAGGTTCAATCTCTCCTGTTTATTATTGATACATACAATAAGCATGACATATTGTGTAGGCGACGTAAGCAATTGTATCTCTACATATTTCCTGTTTCAGACTATCGATCGATGAACCCATAATAATTCTATTGACATTTCGAACTTGCTGTACCAACCGTACCGAGACTTTGTACTTTTAACATCCAGGCATGATTCCTATTTACAATAAGACTCGGTGCTTACTTGTATTAATAAGGACATAAAATCGTTAGGGTGGGGTCCATGGGGAGCTGCGCCTCGACTGGTGAGATAAAAGCCCCACCAAGTGTTCGAAGTTTCCTGGAGGAGGGGAGGGGAGAACCAGGACAAAAAAATAAGGGTCCCAGCACCAGTCCAGTCCTGACGATGGCACTGCTTGGAATTAATCAAGTGTATTAGGCCTTTTCCCTGGGGAGAAACGCTATGAGACCCCCTCTGTAAGACAATAATGCCTGTTAATGGAATATTTTACGATTTTCAGTTCGTAGAGCTCCACAATAAGTATCTCAACATTAAACTATTTATTGTGTTATTTTTCTTATAATTTTGTTACTTTCTATAGATATTGATTCAAGGGGGGGGGGGGTGAATATCTGTTTAAATTGATCAATAAAATAAAGGGAGAGTACTATATAATTCAGGCTACAGACAACATTGGTTGGTGCAGGTCACAGGATAACTAAAGGGAAATAACTTCACATTCAAAAAAGACTACAAACTACTTTGGTTGAATTACACCGTCAAAAGTCGTCCACAATTAGTCCGAACATATATTTAAAGGCGAGAAATTATAAATCCTTAATCTACATTTCTTAAACACTTGGTAATTTCAGTAGATCTATGGTATTGTAGTAAACGATGAAATTTCGAATACTTTTGATTTTCGTCTGCTACCAGTATGTTTGTCTACGGTCGAAGTTATGAATTATTTAGTTGGATATAGTGTAAAGAATTTCGACCTCAATGAAATATTTCCTGTGATCAAACAGGAAGGATATGTCAGTTTTCCTCTAATATAAGGTGTAATCTATTTTTAAGGAAACGCCCCTATTTTCGGATCAAATGACTAAAGGGAGAAAACTCTGTCAAGTTTAAAACAGGAAGTGAACGTCTGTTTCAGATACCCGGATTACAAGACGCCATTTTTCATTGATGCCGAATGGAATTAAATGGACCCAATTAAAACAGTGTGATTGGCAATGAAGGCAGCCTAAGAAATCGGGCATTTACACAAAGAAGGAACCGCGAATTTTTAATGTGTTGAATTTTCTGAATGACAAATCAAGGTATATTTGTGTTCGTTTATTCGCTTTGTGATCAAGTGATTTCCATGTCATATATTTTTGAAGTCAAGCAGAGTGTAAACAAACTCGTACAGTTTTAGGTGTGAAATGAACTTTTGTTTTTAGTTCAGACAATTAGGAAGGTATTTGAATAGAGTTGCTTCTTGTCTAGACCAGCCAGAATGTTTAGCTTTAGGAAAAAGGACAAAGAAAAGGACAAGGAGAAAAAGGACAAGAAGGATAAAGAGAAAAAGGATAAAAGGGAAAAAAAGGAAGCGAAACAAAAAGAAAGGCCACAAATCACCCAAGAGGAAATGTCACATTTGGAAGAATTGAAAAATAGTGTATTCAGGCGATTTAGCGATCGTGATAAAAGTAAATCAGCAGGTCACCATAGCAATCTGCAGCGAGGAGATGGTGTTGCTCAGAGCGACAGTAGTGAGAGCAATCTTAGTGCCAGTGGATCTTCAGGACGTCCCAGCCCAACCAAAGAAAACCCTGATAAAAAACCTGCCACATTAACAAAGTCCCAAAGTTTAGGTTCCCCCAAACCTCCCCCGTTAATGCCAAAACCGAAAACCCGAGGAATTCTGAAAGATAAATCTGAAGGAAGACCCCCCATTAATCATTCTGATTTGGACGACTCCAGACGTCTGCAGGAAAACACACGTCTTAATGAAGAAATGTCTGGTGTTATGGTTGGTCAGGCACTTCCTGCGGGCATGAAACCAAAACCAGCATCAAGGTCATCACTACAACAAGGTCAAACAAATACAAATGTGAACCAATCAAACGGTACCAGCACCCTGGACAGGTTCATTGACGACTTTCCATTGGAGCCTGTAGAGAAAACATTCAACAAGAAGCTGGAGCTACCTGCAATCCTCCCACCCAAACCACCGCGAGTCCGAGATATCGAAGTGAAGAGGACCCAAGAGGGAGATTTCGGGTTCAGTTTACGGAAGGGTAGTATCCCTGTTTTAAACGGGGCTGAAGAACGAGTGGTCACATTTGCAGAGCCCTCTACTGGGCCGAGATCAAATCAAACTGGATTAATACCAGGTGATAGACTTATTGAAGTTAACGGAGTAAATGTAGAGAATTTGACGCGAGAGGAGATCGTGATTTTAATAAAGAAAGCTGAGGATGTTCTTAAACTTCGTGTTCAACCAATTCCAGAATTAGTGGAATTAAGTGTTCGGCCTAGTAAAGATGGCGGGACCATCGATGTTCAAAACGAGGTTGTTAAAGGAGGAACTTTACGCAGGAGTGGAAGTATCAGATATCAAAAATTGGTAAGTTATTTTTTTTTTATCTCCATGACAAAATACAGAATATATCTAGGTTTCAAGACACAATTTAAAATTCTCATACAAACGTTCATGTATAAACATTGTTAAAGTCAGATACCACATACAGTTCATATGTTCATTTATTCCTGTAGAACATACCCATTTGTCATGGAAGCCACACATAAATGCTAAACGCTAAAGCATGCACATGCAGACTACTTAATATTCATCATAAATATTCATGACATACTTAATATTCGTGACATTTCTTTTCATGACTTTATAAATTATTCAATTTAACTTCTAATAAGCTTACACATTTTAACAAGACAGGCAAATCAATGGCAATATATTTCAACAAAATTCAAATGAAAATAGAAAAAAAAGGGCAACTTTGTTGGTAATTTATATGATAAATTGAAATGAAATAAATTTTCTGAAAAAATATAAGGACCATATTGCTTAAGCTTATAATTTATTTGATAAATTGAAATGAAAATTTCATTACGAAAGAAATACAAGATTTATCACATTTACTTAAATGACATTTCGATTAAAAAACATTAAATATGCCCTCAGAGAAGTACCGGTAGATTAAGTTTGTGAGAAAATGAAAATATCTGGAGGCCATTTATTTAAAGGATTAATTAAAGATGAAAACAGACAAAATAGATACTTTGTAACACACTTTATATTTAATTACTTCTAATTATAGGTAAATACCTATTAAACTTAGTTGTTATAAACCAGTTTACAAGGTGTTATATCTAATTACACTTAAACACAAAAACACTTTGTGTAACAACCTTTTAGACACCTTAAGAATATCATATTATATGATCTTATATTCAGTATATAACAGAATCTTACACTTATATATTTTATAAAATAAATACACATATAATGTACATGTACACACAGCATGTATGTAACATAAAAAACCATAGAAACCAAAAAATGAATCCTGGACACAGCTGTATCCCTGAAGGTTCAGTCCTTGAGTCAATGTATACTGTAATGATAGTTTGGTGAGCTTATGTTAGGAAAACTAGGGCCTGTTTAATTAAAGGGTTTGAAGACCTTTTTATAAATTTTTGCAGTACACCAGGGACACTGATGGCATTAATTTGTTCCGTTCTAATTTTCAATCAGATGTCTGTGATTCCTGTAATTCCTTTGAAACTAAAGTATTTGATGATGTCATTAATCCCGAAATATGCTTATATCAAATAGACCTGCGTAAATTATTGACATCATCAAGTACTAAGTTTTAGTGGAATTGCAGGAACCACAGACATCTGATTGAAAATTAGAATGATGTAAATTGATGCTATAAGTGTCCAAGAACAATTAAGAAAGCCTAGAAAACTTATTTACAATTTATTTCAGCTTTCCTTATCTTTAGCAATATGCAAGAGCATTAATTTAAGCTCATTAACAGGATCCTTGTTTTAATGCATTAGCTTATTGAACTTTGAAAGTCTTTACAAACAGCCAGTCTAAAGACATAAAAAGACCAAAATTTTTCTATCCTAGTTGTGTATCTCATATTGTCTTATTTACAGTAAACTTTACCATTTCTTATATAAATTTTAAGACATTTCCTATTGTAGAATTATAAATTTATTGTGTTTAAATCAAGTGAATAAGAAGGGCTAGTCCTTAATCGGATAAGAACCCTTGTGGTCTAGAGTAAGGGTCACTTGATGTTTAGTTGAAGACCACTACTTACTGACCTATCAACCTATTTAACTGGGAGACTGTTATAGTAATATATAGTGTTTATTTATTTGTAATAAATTGATATCTAAATATCAGTATTAATATGGAGTCTTGTTGCCTTCAGATGTAACAGATAATAAGTTACACTCTTTGAATGACATTTCGACCTAGTAGGTGGAACATTTAGTGTTCCTACTTCCTTAAGTGGCATTCAGTTATTGGTAGATACAGTAACACAACACAATTATATAGATAACAATTACTTTATTAAATAACTTGCAATGTTTCAACAATGATGCTCTTGTCTTTACCAAGGGTATCATCCCTGAAACATCGCAAGTTATTTAATAAAGTAATTGTTTTCTATAAAATTGTGTCCAGTAACTATTTAGCAGTCTTATTTATTTAAAATAAACAGTTTTTGAAATAATGTTAGAACGGCACCAGGATTAATGAAATATGTCTTTGACTGTCATTCCCATTCCAAAATACATATTATGTTTAACTTTGACAAAGTTATAAAGTTATTTCTAACGGGGTTAAATTATGTATGCATTAACACTCAATACGTTATTCAACCATTAGAGAGGGGTTGATAGCGTACATTATTCAACCATTAGAGAGAGGTTGATAGCGTTCAAGAGATTAACAGATTCTATAAGTTATATTTACTGGTATATAAGTAGCCTATATATATCACCTAGTTGTGTCTAATGTACCTATATACCGCACTACCTTTTCACAGCGACTTATAATATTTAAAATGGTTGAATAACCCTGAAAGCTTTCTTTCTATAGTTGTATTGTGGGGTATGTTAGTTCACTAACAGTTGCTCCCCTTGTGATGCAGGTCGGAGGGGCTGTTTTAAAGAGACAAGTTCACTATCTATTTCGTAACATACCTTACTCAGAATCAGGATTTGTTATAACGAAGCTTATCAGTAATAGTGTTCACAGTTCATTGACAAAGAAATCACAGACCACAGACATCTGATTTAAAATAAGAATGGTGTAAATTGATGTCCCGGATACATATACAAGATTTTTCAAAATATCTTTACAATCTCTTTAATAGAACTGTTAGGCTTTAGTGGAATTACAGGAACCACAGATGTCTGATTGAAAATTAGAATGATGTAAATTGATGATATCAGTGTCCCTGATATACATACAAAATATAGAAAACCTCTTTACAATCTCTTTAATAGAACTGTTTAGTTTTAGTAGAATTACAGGAACTACAGACATCTGATTGAAAATTAGAATGTTGTAAATTGATGCTATCAGTGTCTCTGATACACATACAAAATATAGAAAACATCTTTACTATCTCTTGAAAAATTTAAACCTGATATTTACAAGCTATCATCTGGTGAAATTTGAAAAATTTTGGTGTTGATATTATTTATTGTTTAAAAATTTAAAAATACCTGACATTTATTGTGATGTGTTTTTATTTTTTGGAATGTCAAGTATTTTTATACACTCTCATAATTACAGTGTTTGATTTAAATAGTTTGTCATCTCTCTGTTTATTGTTTATTCCTAGTGCGATTGTTTATGGACTAATGAAGATGGGCAACGCCAAGCAGTGTGCATTGATGAAATTTCAGACGCACATTAGCCTACTCTTTTTGCGATATCCAACTTTTGAGGGATCTTGCAGAGACTGTAGCACACAGGGCCTCAGTTATATTGTCCCATCCGAACGACTGAATCACTGACAAGGGGAAACCGGGCTGAAAAATCCAAAAGTTCATCTCGAACATTGCCATTGATTGAACCCTTGACCTTCAGGTTAGCAGGCAAGCATCTGACTCATTGAGCCCAATGCTCCCAATCAGTTACCGTATGTAGAAGCAAGGACTAAACTTGAAACTACAGCTATCTAACTGTCATTATATCATTAGATAACAGTGCAAGGGCAGGCCCACAGTGACTTCACAGAGCTAATATGGTTTATGATGAATATTCATTATTCCTTGTTCTCTTCACTGATAGCATCACTCTCTTATTATGCATAATGCACTGTGATTAAATTATGAAATTCATTATTTTGTAATATTTATTAAGCAAGAATGAATTAGAATATTTACTATTATAACAAATAATTGAATATATACTTTTTGAATCATTGTTTGATTACAGTACAGAGTAAAACAATGACTAACCAATGAGTAATAGAATTTCCTGGTTCATTCTGGCAAGTTTAAACAATGACATACTAAAACAATAGCTGAGGTGAATTTCAAATAATACTTGTTAAAACAAATTGTACAATTTATATAGTATAAGCATTTGTTACTGTTAGTAAGGGGACAGCATAGCCTTTCGTTTGACCAATCATACCCTCAGAAATTATATTCAAGCCCCAAATAAATTCCGTGAAAATAGTGATAGCGAATCTGTCTGATTAACACTAAGTGAAATTTGATTGAGAATAGCGAGTTTTACATGGATTAGAATGTTTGTGACGTAACCAAGCCAATCTTGAATTAAAATGTAAGAATAAAAGCCAAGAGTTTGTGAGTGGTGTGAGTGATGTAGAATGTGTTAAGGTGTCATGTTAAACATCTTCCTTTTATCTTACTACAAGTCTGACCTTTTTACCTGTTTTACCTGTAATTAACTAGCTATTACTTGTCACAGGTGTGTCGTAGGTCACAGTATTTCTCTAACATAGACTCAGGTGTTTTACAGTTTACCTTTTATCTTGTCTTACCTCATACAATTAAACAGGAGAACAAAAAAATACATTTAATTTATCAGGAAAACAAATTAGGTTTTATGGATGTTTGTTGGTTTCACCTCTTGGTTATGGTTATTGGTTTATGGCTATTGGCTATTGGTTATTTGGTTATTGGTTTATGGTTATTGGTAACGGTTATTGGTTATTGTTTTATGGCTATTGGTTATTGGTTATTAGCTATTGGTTTATGGCTATTGGTTATTGGTTATTGGTTATTAGCAATGGGTTATTGTAATTGTTTTATGGCTATTGGTTATTGGTCTATGGCTATTGGTTTATGGCTATTGGTTATTGGTTATTAGCTATTGGTTATTGTTTTATGGCTATTGGTTATTGGTTATAAGCTATTGGTTTATGGCTATTGGTTATTGGTTATTAGCTATGGGTTATTGTTATTGTTTTATGGCTATTGGTTTTTGTTTATGGCTATTGGTTTATGGGTTATTGGTTATTGGTTTATGGCTATTGGTTATTGGTTATTAGCTATGTGTTATTGTTATTGTTTTATGGCTATTGGTTTTTGTTTATGGTTATTGGTTTATGGGTTATTGGTTATTGGTTTATGGCTTTGTTATAAAACAAAGAATTATCCAATAAAATTAATATTTTTGAAACATACTTAAGGCTCACTATCACTTGAAGAAAACAAATTTTCTTTCTAACCAATAGAATCCCTTTAAACTTCAAGTTTATGTTTTGAGTGCGAAGTATCTGTTTTGTTATTTTAAAATCTTGATATCTGTTGATAAGTATGAATAACTTTTTATCTGCTATGTATGAGTCAATAAAACATGGTAAATATTCAACTAGAAACTAAGTTTAAACTTTTAATTGACTCTCATTTCCTTCCATTTCAACCCAAAATAACAGGGTGTGAACATGCTAAAGAAATAATTGAAGAAATTTGAACTTTTCTCGATAAAACCTGGGCCTCGTTCCACCAGGAATCTTACATTCAAGTTTGTCATAAGTTTAGTATTTCTTATGTAATATTCCACACTTTTATTACATTCTTTTAGTGAAAGTTTTTGTGGGACAGGACCCTGGAGTCAGTCTTACAGACCTCAGTTAATATTATCATATGTATTATAAAAGTGAAAGTAGAGATGTTGTAACACTATGTATACCATACAAACATTACAGTACAGCAGTAAAATGTTTATTACCAGGTGATAAATAGTAAGAAATATCATATCCAAATAGTATTAAATACAATATCTACACCAGAATAGATTGGGATGTTAACTTAATATCTCGACTATTATAGGATAGAAACGTGAAACCTACTGTAGTCACACTATACCAACATATTTTACATTGTCACAGTCTAGTAACATAAAAATCAGCCCTTCTTTGTTATTTTTTAAAGGGATCTAGGCTAGTGGATCTTTAGTTATTTTACAACAGGTGTATATCATACACAGTACATGTTATTTCTAAGTTTAAAGAGATTCTAAAGAGGTTTTCTATATTTTGTATGTGTATGAGGGACACTGATAGCATCAATTTACATCATTCTAATTTTCAATCAGATGTCTGTGGTTCCTGTAATTCTACTAAAACTAAACAGTTCTATTAAAGAGATTGTAAAGAGGTTTTCTATATTTTGTATGTGTATGAGGGACACTGATAGCATCAATTTACATCATTCTAATTTTCAATCAGACGTCTGTGGTTCCTGTAATTCTACTAAAACTAAACAGTTCTATTAAAGAGATTGTAAAGAGGTTTTCTATATTTTATATGTGTATCAGAGACACTGATAGTATCAATTTACATCATTCTAATTTTCAACCAGATGTCTGTGGTTCCTGTAATTCTACTAAAACTAATTATTTGATGACATCGCTATTAATAATGTCTAAGTACCATTTCCATAGTGATGTCAAAAACATATTTCTTGTCAATTTCTCTCAGTAGTATTTCATTTGAACTGTTATTTTTTTTTTATGTCATGTCAAAACCAAATATTGGCTTAATATCAAGGTCAAATTTGAGTACATTTTTGTGACAGTTCAAATATCGACACTTTGTTCACTGCCAACGAAACTGACTGACCAATCAGTGAAGAGTATATATGTTTATTAGGAATATCAACCAATGAGAATGCAGCTAAGATATTGATTATAGTAGTTGAAGTCCGTAAAAACAAACTCGTAGTTAGGATTGTGGTAGGTTGTAGTCTGTTTGTTGACATTAAGACTAGTGTAAAGTTGACACTGTGTGGAAAAGATTTTCGTGAAATTGTTAAATACTGCCCCCCTTTATAAACTAGATTTAGTGGGATAATAAGGGCCATTATTCTACCTAACACTAATTGATGTATACTGAAGTACATAACATAGTCACTAGTTGTGACCTAGGCCAGAGAATATCTCCTTATAACACCCTAAACTAAAAAACTTAGCCTTAAAATTTGGTGTAACTTTCTTAATACTTGTAAGATATCCTAAATAGATAATACCATTTGTCTTATTTTGAAACAAGCACCCTTCCAGGAATTTCTGTCTGGAGCCCCAGGAGCAAAAGTTTGGGATTTGAAAGAACACTTGCTAATATTCAGTTATAGGTTGTGATTGTAAGGAAAATAGTTTTATTTCCTTTAAACATGAATTTGAGATTTAAGGAAAAACATTTCGAGTCAAGATCTCATAAAACAATAACTCATTTATCCTTGTAAAATGTCAAGGTATATTGCAAATGAAACTTTTAATTAAGGGGAAGCAACTCCAATAAGTTTGGTCAATTATGGAGGTTGAGGTCTGACTTAGTCAATGAACATATTTCTTAAGTGATATCCTAAAAGTACCTGGAAGTTTTATTGTTCTATGAGAATCACTTTCAGAGATGATATCTACAACAACAAAAATGATAAGCTCTCAACTTCCAAAAATAAAAATGGTTTGACATATTTGATGTTTTATTGGCTTACATCAATTTTAGATGGAATACAGAATAAAAACATACTTGTGAGATATCAAAGTTTGAAAGCATTCTTAGATGTTATTTGGAATATATGATATCACTAAAGACAAACGAAAAGATTTTATTTCTAAGGAGAATTCTGACAGCTGAAATTATTTCTACCTTTGTAAGATGGTTGTGGTTTTATAGAAATCATCCAGTCAAGGTATTACAAGCATTTGGTTTACACCTAATCTGATAAAAAAAAAAACAACATAGAAGATTTGGCACCAGATGTAAATTCCCAGTTGCCATGCAATGGATTTTGTTTTTAAAAAACCTAGTTTGATACAGCATCAACTGAGATCACTAGCAGTTTTAATTCAATGGTAAATTTTTGATTTATTTGTAATTCAAGATTAAATTATACCACAAAATCAGATGTTTTGAATACATTGTACTTCCTTACTTTTCTTTTCCACTAAATTTAAGAAAAATGTTCACATTCCAGATGTTATATAGTGGGCTATAAGCCTTTCAGATTGAAGTTATTTGTGTCTTTTTTACAGCTTAAATCGAAAAAATTGCAGTCATAGCATACTGCATGGCGTTGCCTGTCTTCATTAGCCCATAAGGTGCAGAAGAGTAAGACATAAAACTCCATTCTGTTTTTTTATTTATTACAGCATATTTCAACCGAGATGTAAAACAGCAGTATTTCTTTCTATATTTCCTTTCTGTAAACAAAACCAGAGTTTCTCAATCTGTTAATATTACAGAAGAATGTGGTGTATTTTATTATACAGGATGCACCTTATCTTCTAATGTAGTTTTACCATTCTATTGGTGCTTATATTACATGTATTATAGTATTATAGTCTGAAACTGGCAGATATTGATGGGTTGATCATAGATTATACCATGGCCTGAAATACAAGGTTTACCTACTAAAGTGAAACAGTGTAGAAATATCTAATAGTTTTTGATGGTAAGGATGTAGTGTTGTTGATAAGTGTTAGAGAGAAGTTGTAAGGCTGGTTGTTGATAAGTGTTAGAGATAGAGAGAAGTTGTAAGGCTGGTTGTTGATAAGTGTTAGAGAGAAGTTGTAAGGCTGGTTGTTGATAAGTATTAGAGAGAAGTTGTAAGGCTGGTTGTTGATAAGTATTAGAGAGAAGTTGTAAGGCTGGTTGTTGATAAGTATTAGAGAGAAGTTGTAAGGCTGGTTGTTGATAAGTATTAGAGAGAAGTTGTAAGGCTGGTTGTTGATAAGTGTTAGAGAGAAGTTGTAAGGCTGGTTGTTGATAAGTATTAGAGAGAAGTTGTAAGGCTGGTTGTTGATAAGTATTAGAGAGAAGTTGTAAGGCTGGTTGTTGATAAGTATTAGAGAGAAGTTGTAAGGCTGGTTGTTGATAAGTATTAGAGAGAAGTTGTAAGGCTGGTTGTTGATAAGTATTAGAGAGAAGTTGTAAGGCTGGTTGTTGATAAGTGTTAGAGAGAAGTTGTAAGGCTGGTTGTTGATAAGTATTAGAGAGAAGTTGTAAGGCTGGTTGTTGATAAGTATTAGAGAAAAGTTGTAAGGCTGGTTGTTGATAAGTATTAGAGAGAAGTTGTAAGGCTGGTTGTTGATAAGTATTAGAGAGAAGTTGTAAGGCTGGTTGTTGATAAGTATTAGAGAGAAGTTGTAAGGCTGGTTGTTGATAAGTGTTAGAGAGAAGTTGTAAGGCTGGTTGTTGATAAGTGTTAGAGAGAAGTTGTAAGGCTGGTTGTTGATAAGTATTAGAGAGAAGTTGTAAGGCTGGTTGTTGATAAGTATTAGAGAGAAGTTGTAAGGCTGGTTGTTGATAAGTATTAGAGAGAAGTTGTAAGGCTGGTTGTTGATAAGTATTAGAGAGAAGTTGTAAGGCTGGTTGTTGATAAGTGTTAGAGAGAAGTTGTAAGGCAGGTTGTTGATAAGTATTAGAGAGAAGTTGTAAGGCTGGTTGTTGATAAGTATTAGAGAGAAGTTGTAAGGCTGGTTGTTGATAAGTATTAGAGAGAAGTTGTAAGGCTGGTTGTTGATAAGTGTTAGAGAGAAGTTGTAAGGCTGGTTGTTGATAAGTGTTAGAGAGAAGTTGTAAGGCTGGTTGTTGATAAGTGTTAGAGAGAAGTTGTAAGGCTGGTTGTTGATAAGTGTTAGAGAGAAGTTGTATGGCTGGTTGTTGATAAGTGTTAGAGAGAAGTTGTAAGGCTGGTTGTTGATAAGTGTTAGAGAGAAGTTGTATGGCTGGTTGTTGATAAGTGTTAGAGAGAGTTGTAAGGCAGGTTGTTGATAAGTATTAGAGAGAAGTTGTAAGGCTGGTTGTTGATAAGTATTAGAGAGAAGTTGTAAGGCTGGTTGTTGAACAATGATGTATAACATTGATAAAACTAGGGTTTATAACTTCTGATAATCACCTGTAGAATCAGTACACCTGGATTATTGATAGATCACCTTTAGCTTGGAATTTACCTGGAATTCTGAGAGAATAGGTCTGATACTTGGAATTTACCTGGAATTCTGAGAGAAAAGGTCTGATACTTGGAATTTACCTGGAATTCTGAGAGAATAGGTCTGATACTTGGAATTTACCTGGAATTCTGAGAGAATAGGTCTGATACTTGGAATTTACCTGAATTCTGATAGAATTAGAGAAGTGCCTGGAATTTATCTGTTTGTTCAGTCTTTGAGAATTGTTATTAATCTGGTACCTGGATTCTACCTGAGGATATATAGTCTGATATTGGACCAGTGTTAGTCAATATTTATTACCAGTATTTGTAGACAGTTTGATATCAATGTTGAGATAAAAAGATGGCAAGTCGAGTCTGTTATGGAATCAACATTCTTGGATTTTTTGTAAAAAGTGAAAACATTTGTTTGCAGCTTGTGGATTTGAATTGTCAGTTCAAGAGAAAGCCAGGGAGTAACCATTGAGCCAAGGATTAACCATTAAGCCCTGAAGTAACCATTAAACCAGGAAGTAACCATTAAACAATTAAGTCAGTGAGTAACCAGAGGAATCTTTTTAGCCAGATAGTAACAATTAAGCCAGGGTGTAACCATTAAACTAGGGAGTAACCATTAAGCCAGGAAGTAACCATTAAGCGAGGGAGTAACCATTAAACCAGGGAGTAACCATTAAGTCAGTTAGTAACCATTAAGCCAGGGAGGAACCATTGAACTAGACACACATGCTGTGATTTGGGCTAATATACAATTTATCTCAACAACACTGAGCTAATATTTGGTTTTTGTTAGTTTGAATGTGGATAGTTGTGTTTCTATTCTCGCCATCTGTGTTAAAAATCAGATGGGTGTTATATCCATGCTGAGAAACGGATGGTTTATCTGAAGAGTATGAGTGTTTCATTCATTCATGTTGGGTAGATTTTCTTGCTATCAGTTTATTTCTAACAGAGGTTGACTGTTTCCATTCAAAACTATCTTTTCATTAGTGGCAATTATTCATTGAATTTTAGGTTTATCTTGTAGGTTTCTCCAACAGTTATGTTTTTCTATAGTCTCTACTTGTGACCTAGGCCAGTGCTTCTATGGAGAGTATCTCTTATAAAACCTAATACTTGTAACCTAGGCCAGTGTTTCTATAGGAGAGTATCTCTTATAAAACCTAATACTTGTAACCTAGGCCAGTGTTTCTATAGGAGAGTATCTCTTATAAAACCTAATACTTGTAACCTAGGCCAGTGCTTCTATAGGAGAGTATCTCTTATAACACCTAATACTTGTAACCTAGACCAGTGTTTCTATTGGAGAGTATCTCTTATAAAACCTAATACTTGTAACCTAGGCCAGTGTTTCTATTGGAGAGTATCTCTTATAAAACCTAATACTTGTAACCTAGGCCAGTGCTTCTATAGGAGAGTATCTCTTATAAAACCTAATACTTGTAACCTAGGCCAGTGTTTCTATTGGAGAATATCTCTTATAAAACCTAATACTATTGACCTAGGCCAGTGTTTCTATTGACGAAGGTCTCTCCTAGTTTCGTCAGGGAAACAGAACAGAAATAATACAGGTTCCTTTTAAACTGAGATTAATGGGGCCAAGAAAATTGATTATCCATTAATGGACCATTTCTTTGGGAATAGACCACTAATAAAAAAAATTGATAGGTTTTTTCCCATCAGCGTTCTTGTAACAGATAGTAAAATTGTTTTCCAATAATTGTTGGTTCATTGTTATATATTGATGCCAGTACAGACTTAATAGATTAGATGATTATTATAGTATCTTTATTAGGTACAATATTATCGAACTTTCCCTTCAACCAGACAACTTTAATATCTTAATTAGAATACTAGCTTTCTCTTTACAGTTTGAATTCTTAGCATTTCATTGGTTAATTTTTTAATTCCTAAACATCAGATAGGAACGATAATAAATTTGTTAAGCTGCATGATTATTTTGGGAAGTAAAACTCCAGTGTTGTATTTTCTCTTATTGTTGTTCATCAGATACGTGATTAGAAATTTGTACAGAACCAATATCGTTAAGTTGTTTCGTTGAGGAATCGTAAGGTAAATAGTATTGAATTGTTTGATTGGAGGACAAACTTTTATTAGGCTCTTTTACTTGAAGGTTAAAACTGTCATCGGAAAGCACTGGCACGGAATCAGAAAGCAGTGGCACGGGAATCAGAAAGCACTGGCACAGGAATCAGAAAGCAGTGGCACAGGAGCCAAATCGATGAAGAGATAAGAAACACTGTAGTTAGTTTGTGTTGAATTAGAAGAAGTAGATTTGTGAATGTGTAGAATATATACGATATGTGAAAGACTTGAGAATGAAAAGTTATAAATATATACGTCAGATATCGTCTGTTATGATTCCATGTTAAAAGGTTATTTTTATCGTTCCTGATAAAAATATAATTTCTACAATATGTGAAGATTTTATAAAACCTGGGGGGTGAAATATCGTTTATAAGGTTAAGTGGTTCTTGATAGAATTCTTTCTAATAACCAGGGTTTTTGTGTTTGATAGTTTTCATTGCGTCTTACGTGCCAAGTCAAAAATTAAGTAATTGTTTTGATACTTTCGTCATTGCTTTTGTTGGTTGATGGATTTTGACTTTGAATTGTTATTTGGATAGATAGATATTTTTTTCTTTTAAATATTGTTATTAGATGATTTTTTTCATGGTAAAAATTCAGAGTTTTCTTCCAAAATGGATTAATATTATGGATCCAAGATAAAACAATGTGAATGTGTTATCTTGAATTGTCATCTATTAATTTGGATTAGCTAATATCAAAATGGATTAAAGATTGTGGATTAAGGATTAAAAACTTACAAAATGTCAACTGTTGTTAGAATTAAACCAAATTTACCAGTTAAACCTAAATGGTTGAAGGTAAGTCAATATTTGTGGTCTGTAGTATAGTCTATATCAGGTCATATAATGGTGTTACCTCCCTTTTGTTCATTCTCCACAATGTGATTTAAGTGAAACTGTAATGAAAAAGATTATTAAAATATTTTGTAGAATAAAATTGCTATTTATGTGTCTAACATGCTTTTTGCATGCAAATTTATGCAAATTAATGCAATTATAATACCTCCAGGTATGTTAATGTGGACATTTATTGTTGGTACACATGTCTGTCTGTCAGCCCAACTTTTCACATTTTCTCATAAATGCTTTTGAATCTTCACAAATACAACAAAAAAACTTACGGATTTATACACAATGTTTCAACAATTTACATTATATTATGATAGTATATGTTATTTCAGTTGTTTATCCTAAAAACAATCATAGAATATGTACTTTTTTTGAGTACACATCTAAATATAAATATTTATGAATAATTTATTATGAACATTGTTTCTTTATTCAAAAATTTTTCGGTTAAAACAGGAATTCAAACTAATATAGTAAAAGTTATATATATATATTTGAAATAACCACAATATTGTTAATATCAAAAACACAATTATAAAATAATTGAGTAAATAACAACCAGGTGTGATAGAAATGAATATATTTGTGTTTGTATTATATTTATGAATATTGAGAATAGGGAATGTAATCGTAGAAACTGGTATGAATAAAGAAGTAATTTATACTGAAACCTTATCCAATCATAAACATATAGTTTAATCAAAATATCTCTGTGGTGGCTTGGTCAGAATTTACTTATCTTATGTGAAGGTCATGAGGCTTCGTTTTAGGGGAATCAAAACTCTATCATCTTCAAGAATTTCACCCATTTTTATATGGCAGCAATGAGCCACCATACACTTTGTTATATGGAAGCAACAAGCCACCATAAACTTTTTTTTGGCAGCAATAAGCTACCATACACTAAATTTTCAAAACCCTATCATCTTCAAGAATTTCACCCATTTTAATATGTCAGCAACGAGCCACCATACACCTTGTTTTATTGCAGTTCTGAGCCACCATACACCTATGTTATTTGGCAGTACTGAGCCACCATACACCTATGTTATTTGGCAGTACTGAGCCACCATAAACCTATGTTATATGGCAGTAATGAGCCACCATACACCTATGTTATTTGGCAGTTCTGAGCCACCATACACCTATGTTATTTGGCAGTACTGAGCCACCATACACCTATGCTATTTGGCAATAATGAGCCACCATACACCTCTATTTTTCAATGGAAACTCAATCTATTCAAGACAGTAAATGGTTGAGATATTTTCTGTAGAAATGATAATAATCTAAATCATGTACAGAATTAAATTATCTCAAATTACCTTTTATATCTCATCATGTTAAATAGAGGCTGGTCAATAACAGTGTATATTAAATACTTTTAAATACATTCTTTAAATAATCAAAGATAAATTCTCATACTTATATTGAACTTCATAACAATCAGAGATTTCCCAACAGTACTAGAAATCATACCAGACGTAGATGATGCTTAAGAGATATGACTTTATGCGTTGTTTTGGCGATTCGAGGATTCTTTGTCATTTTTCACTAAAGTGAGTTTATTAATATTAATGCGATTATTTTTATCAATAAATACATCAATAAAATAGGGAGTACTATCAACATTAAACCATAAGGTGTAAAAGTGTAGGATGTAAAACTCCATTCATTTCATTTCCACCTGTCAGTGAGAACCCTGTCTTTATTAGTTCATAAGGTTCAGAAGAGTAGGATGTAAAACTCCATTTCATTTCATTTACTAAAGGGACTTAATGAATAAAGGTGCAGACACAACGCAATTAAAATAGAGAAAGGGAAATAATCAAAATTCATCAGTGAATCTTTCACGCTTAAACCCTACTTGGAGAATGAAAATTATTTTTCTAAAACCTAATTTGTATATCAGCTGAAACTTTCTTTTATATAAATCTTTTTTCATTCACCAATATTTCTGAAAGAAAATACCTAAAAAGAGACAAGAATATAAAAACAGTAGGGGGTGGGGGTATTATTTGAAGTATTTTTGACACACTTTTGTCTATTGTATGACGGTAGAAAGGAATGTAAGGGGTTTGACCTTGACAACCTCCGTCAGTACGATATCAACATATTATAACATTCCAGTAAAAACAAGAAAAAACTCAACGCAGTGTTTCTGTAGCATGTTCAGCAGAAGTTTCTAAAACTCTGCTAAATTTCGTTAACAAAATGAAAATTATTTAAAAAAAGGGTAATTCTTAATACAGAACACCTTAATACAATAAATGAATTCATATCGGAGTCCAGGGTTTTCTATTGAACTGTATTTGCCAGTCATGTCTAGCTAAAGTTCCTGAAGCTCTGCTAAATTTCATTAATAAAAAGAAGATTTGATAAGAAAAGGGGTAATTACCAATACAGGACACCCAAATAAAGGTATTAATACCCTAATCCAGGGTTTTCTATTAAACTGTCTTTACCAGTCATGTCTAGCTAAAGTTTCTGAAGCTCTGAGTGTTGTTAGTAAAAAGTAGATTTAATAAGAAATACAGAATACCCAAATAAAGGTATTTTTATTGAGAACCAGGATTTGGTTTTGAACTGTATTTACCAGTCATGTCTGAAACGTGTGAATTAATGAAAGGTAAAATAATAAGGGGATAATACCTACTACAGAAGATATAACATGTATAACATTGTTCAGATAACAATAGATTGTATTATACCCCAGGTGTAAATATACCTGTAAATATACCTGTAATCTCTGACTATCATTGACTGATCATGATAATCTCTAGATCCATAATTTCTCCCAATATCTTACACTTCATTTTACTTGCTTGTTTATCAGAGTTTGTATATCATATTTTATCCATGTCAAATTTCATATTCAAAATCTTATTTCAAGGGTTGGTAATTGACTTTTGAGAAATCTAGTTTAAAGAATAAAATGATTTATTTGAAGTATCAATCAAAAAACTAATCAATCAATCAGATATTGATGAGTGTCCAGTTGTTTATTGTTTAGTATGTAGTGGTCGATAGTGACAGGTGACATCTAGTGGTCAATAGTGACAGATGACAACTGACCATCGAATTAGCCACTCAATATTCTGTTATTGTTTTATCTTATAACACTTTGTGATACATTGTTATATAGAGCTATAATCTATATTAACATCTAGATTGATATTACCAGACTAGCGTAGTTTATATAACTAGACATATTGTCAGTTTATCATACTTCCCTGAGACCATGATAATACAGTTGGAGGAAATTATGTGTTCACTACAATGCTAATCTAAATTTTCCCCAGAATCACAGTCTTTCCGAAGGTTGTCGGACCGTCGGACATCGCCGGTAAACAACTGGCAGGGCTTGAAAAAATTCCGTAATCGTCAGACCGAAAGTCTGGAAAAAATTCTGTGGTCAATTTTTCCAGCAATCGTATACGGCGGTCATTTTTTAACAATAACCTACACAACCGTAGATATCCTATAAATAACATAGGATGTCTATCTACACAACCTTGTATGCACATAAGAAAACCATCCAAGATTAATGGGCCGAACGGAAGTAGATACGCGATAAAAAATAGTTCCTCGGCTCATGCTAGTTAACTCCCATAGTAATGCTGTTAATGATCGGTGGTATAACGTAATATTCGGTGGTGAAAAGACATAGTTCTTGGTTGTAATAGCGTACATCCGGTATATTGGCTGTTCGGTCTGGTAAAAGTTCATTCGGTCCTGCAATTTTTTTACTATTACATGCCCAGATGTCCTGAAAAACCTTTGGAAAGACTGGAATCAATCTGGGAAGGACTACAGACCAGCTGGTTGATAAGATCGCTTGAAACTTAAGGTTTTACCTTGTAAAATCATAACCAATAGGTTTAACCAAGGACCAGCTGGTAGATAGATCTTTAACTGTGAACCTAAATTGTTATACCAAGAGGTTTGACCAAGGACCAGCTGGTAGATAGGATCTTTAACTGTGAACCTAAATTGTTATACCAAGAGGTTTGACCAAGGACCAGCTGGTAGATAGGTCTTTAACTGTGAACCTAATTGTTATACAAGATTACAAGCCAGTGTAGAAAATTTAACTGTAACCTAATAGTAATATCTAAGGTTTACAGGACCAGCTGGTTGAAAGATCCTTGAAACTTAAGTTTTACCTTGTAAAATCATACCAATAGGTTTACCAAGGACCAGCTGGTAGATAGGATCTTTCTGTGAACCTAATTGTTATTTTGACAACCAGAGGTTTGACCAAGGACCAGCTGGTAGAAAGGATCCCCTTTTATTTCTCTCTTTAAATGTACTTGAAGGACAATATATAAACTTTCTCTTAAAATAGTATTTTTTTGTCCCCCAGGTTGACTGTTTTATAATTTCTCACAATAAAATAGTATGACAGATGAAATATGTTGATAATAATTGTATAAAACTAGACCAGTAGGGGACAGGCCTTAATAAATCATTAGTGATTATAATCTCAACTCACAGTCATATTATAATAAATAGTTCAAGGTATGCTGTCTGTGAATTAATTTTAAAACATGTAATAAAGTGAGAAGTTATATCTAAATATCTTAGTTTCTAATGCCTATATGTATCTTTATACATTTTGGTACAATATACACAATGAATAAAGTTATCATAATTTTTATGCTATATTGTGAGACCTGTAGAATATGAAATTACAGTATACCTTTAAAACCCCCTAATATCTTGAGACGACCTGTATTTAAGATATTAATTACCCCTGGATGTAGAAATAAGAATAAAAAATAATCAGGGCAGAACTTAATCACATTATAGTTTGTTAGTTTAAGACTTTTTGTCGTTTTATTTCCCAGTTTAAGTGTTACTCTATAACAATTTAGTGAAAATCTTGTGTGTGTGATTAAAATTGCACTTTTAGGATATTCCCTGGACTAAGCTCTTGTGAATTTTTAATTATGATAATTGGTGATTACAGGTAAAGAAAGATGAAATAGTTGCCAGGGAGATGTTATAAGGCAAGTGTATGATGAATATGTTACGCAACTTGTGTATTAAAGTATCTGAAGATTTTCTTATCGACCCTAATCTAGTCAACGCAAGTTTTTAAAATCTTGGTCTGTATTTATAAAGAGAATTGGAATAAGTCTCAAAAAAGTTAATACTGTTAGTCTTAGAATATCTTTGCCTTGATCAAAAAAGAATTCTTCAGAAGTTTATTTCAATGCTCAGAAAATATCGTGGAAAAAATTGAAAACTTTTAACATGGTCAGACAATCTATATTCCTACCAAAATGCTTTTAATGGCATAATCCAAGAAATTTACTGCCTGGAAGATGACATGATGGAACTAGGTTAAGTATATCAGGTGTTATTTGGTTGTTATAGTAATATATTCAGGTATATTGATATATTAAACTGAATATTATTTATGTTAATTGGTGTATATTAACCCTACCTGAGTTGGTCACAGATGTCTGAATCAATCTGAAATATTTTATTAACCCAAGGAAGTTGTAAGATAATTGAAATGTTTAACAGAAGTTACAATTGTGATTTTTATACAAGGTGTGTTTTAATTGTTCCAAGGGAATGTAGAATATACAAGAAACAGTTATTGGTGTTTGAAGGTTGAATATTTTTATATGGTTACTAATTGTAGTTTAATTTAGAATTAATTATATAGTTTTCTTGTTAATTATTTATTATTTGAGATATTGGTTCTGATATAGTACAGAATTTTAGGGATTTTTCTGACACAATAGTATTATTGCTCAAGAAGTATAAAGTTTAGACATTCTATAACCTGAGAGAGGTGAAAATCTATTTTATTTGTAAATTTATATGCTTTTAGTTTTCTACAAGTTTTTTATTTTAAAAATCTTTATTATGATTTGTATTGGTATAGATGTGATTTGAAGAAGGGTGTAAAACTCTATTTATGTTGTAGAAAGAATGATATTTCAGAGAGTATATTGGGTGTTGTTTTACTATTATCAACTCTATATTACTATATATTATCAAACTAGTTGATATATTTATTATTCTCTCCCCCTGAATCCCCCTTCCTCCCCTTCCCAATTCCCTATTAAAGATATATTACTGTACTGTTTATTATCAAACTAGTTGATATATTTATTATTCTCTCCCCCTGAATACCCCCTCCCTCCCCTTCTCAATTCCCTATTAAAGATATATTACTGTACTGTTTATTATCAAACTAGTTGATATATTTATTATTCTCTCCCCCTGAATACCCCCTCCCTCCCCTTCTCAATTCCCTATTAAAGATATATTACTGTACTGTTTATTATCAAACTAGTTGATATATTTATTATTCTCTCCCCCTGAATCCCCCTCCCTCCCCTTCTCAATTCCCTATTAAAGATATATTACTGTACTGTTTATTATCAAACTAGTTGATATATTTATTATTCTCTCCCCCTGAATCCCCCCTCCCTCCCCTTCTCAATTCCCTATTAAAGATATATTACTGTACTGTTTATTATCAAACTAGTTGATATATTTATTGTTCTGGGTACAATGTATATTAACAATGTTAAAATCGGCCCCCCTTGACAGTAAGTGGTTTATTATGTTCTTCAAATTGGTCTAGTTGATACACACTAGACTAGTACTTACTATTTTATATGTTTTAGGTAAAAAATTGATAATTGATGTAAAATAACTGTTCATAAAGGTTAGACA
Source organism: Nipponacmea schrenckii (assembly GCA_030562195.1). NCBI lineage: Eukaryota > Metazoa > Mollusca > Gastropoda > Lottiidae > Nipponacmea > Nipponacmea schrenckii. The sequence continues at coordinate 21,083,572 of CM060201.1, forward strand.
TGTATCAGACTTGGTGAGGGGAAGAAATTACAAACACAAGATAATCTGATGATGGCACGTGTAAAATGCGTTTTGTAGCATTTTTACAAAAGTTTGTTTATTCCCTAATACTGTCTAGTTTTTGTGGAAGAGTTAAATTTCTATATTTCCTAAGGAATTGTAATTAAATGAGAGGGGTCAGTGAGTTCAAAGAGCAGGATGTAAAACTCCATTCTGTTCATTAGACTGATAAAGAAATAAAAGATTAATGTTAAGGCCAGTAAATGTAGATGAATAAAACCAGTAATGATAATATGTTAATTAGACATGTAGATAATAATAATAATATATTCTATAAAACTATTATTGTATTAGAAATACATCTACATTATTAAAGGTATACCACTTCTTGACATGACCAACAAATCTTACATTTTAACTTGGTCAATAAGAGTATATATTCATTAGTAGATATACCTGCTGTCATAAATAACATAACAGAATCCTTATATAATCTGATAAATCTAATAAAACATTAAATTTTAAACTTGATCAATAAGAGTATATATTCATTAGTAGATATACCTGTTTTCAAAACTAAACAATAGAATCTCTATATAAGCCTATAAAACTACCGGTAGGTAGTTATTAATAAACGTTTTTAAGCATTTACAGTTGTTCTTAATAGATAAATTGTTTTAGTCCTGATACCTGGTAAGTCTAACTGATGAATATATACTCTTATTGACCAAGTTTAAGTTAGAAGTGTTTTTCAATAATTACTTAGTTTAATAGATATATCATGTTATATAGAGATTCTATTCTTTAGTCATGATACCTGGTAAGTTTAACTGATGAATAAATACTCTTATTGACCAAGTTTAAGAAGTTTTATTTCAAGTTAATTTTAAGAGGTAGTAGACCTTTAACTTTATATTTTTTTTTATCCCCATGGAATATTAATTAACATAGTATAATTAGGTTTAGAATAATTAAGTATAATGCATGTACATGCACACTTTTAGATTTGAATTAACTTAATTCTAACATGCGCATATATTAAAGAATTTGTATGCGTGAGGAAATTCAAATTTTTTAGTGAATTTTAAAATGTTTGTCAAATGTCTTTATTTTTTTTAGAAATTTTATAAAATTTGTCACATACAACATTGTAAATTTATGAAGAAACCAAAATATTTAAAAAAAGACGTTTTTAAAGAAAACTAAAGATGTTTGAGAAAACGTAATCTTCCTTGTGTGAATTTGAAAAGAAAATACGAAATAATATAAAATTTTCTAGGTTTTTAAGAGAATAGAAACTTGTACAAGTTATAAAAATAAAACGTTACAATAAAACAGAAGAGTAGAATTTGTGACTTGTTATAAATGTCTGTTTTGTGACAGTTTTAATTCTATTGTAAAAGTGTAAGGAAACGTTTCGTGTCCATGTAACAGTGTAATATAAAGATATTTTCAAAGTTTATTAAAGAGAAACATGGCTTTATGATTTATTTTCTGAATTATCCAAGATGTTTGTTTGACTTGATTCATTTCTGAACCTTGTTGCATGTCTTCTGTATTGAAATTTAAATAATTTAATAAACATTAGGGGTTAGGTGTGGTGAGGTGGGGAGGGGTTATTGTTAATGAGGGTGATTTTTATTTTAACTTTTACAATGTTATTGGGGGATAAACTTAGCTTTATGATATTTCAGAATTATTTTGGGGTGGGGGCAATTTGGACAATGTTAATAAACTAACAAATAATGTGGGGGATAGACTTTGTGTATTTCCAAGTTATTTTAGGGGGGGGTGGGGACTGGAAAAAGTTAGTCTCAAACTAGACAGTAATTTTGGGGAGAAAGTAAATATATTTCCAAGTTATTTTGGGGTCAATTTAGACAAAATTAATTTCAGATAGACTTAAGTATATTTCCGAGTTATTTTGGGGGTGAGGTAATTTTGACAATGTTAATTTTAAACCAGACTTGATAATGTGGGGGATAGACTGAGTTATTTGGGGGGTTATTTTAGTTATTAGTCTGGTATTTTTAGTTGTAATCTGTTAAACTAACAGTTGGTATGAAGGTGTCAGTTTACACCTACTGTCACAATAGCTAGTACTAGGGACCAGGACTGATGTAGTTATTTTTAACATGGGGTGATTAGAACACAGACAACATTGTCTGGTAGGTAGGGCAGGATGGACCGAGATTGTTAATTTTGAAAAAATATATTTATTTGGATGTTGTCATAGTGACTATTTAGCAGAAAAGTTCTAGTAGGTAGGGCACGATGGACCCAGATTGTTAATTTTTTTTGTTAAAATATATTTATTTGGATATTGTCATAGTGACCATTTAGCAGAGAACTTATTTATTTTTGGAGATTTTTAACACAGTAGTGCTATAGGTCGGATAATAATTGTCAAGAAAAATGGTATTTTATTTTTAAAATGTGTACGGTACTTGGGAAATAGCCTAAGAATTAGATGTTTTTACAGTGGATCAGTATTGGGGACTATATTTATCTAGTGTTTGGAGATTGTTATAAGTTATAGAAGTGAAATGAATTGAGTTTTACATCCTACTCTTCTGCACCTTATGGGCTAATAAAGACAATGAAATGAATGAAGTTTTACTTCCTACTCTTCCGTACCTAATGGGTTAATAAAGATGGGCAACACCATGTTGGTGAAGAGAAGGAAATTTTGCTAGGACAGCGGCATTAGCCAGATTTTTTGAAGTCGAGGGATCTTTAACATGCAGCACCTGTAGCACACATGTATAGGTTTAGTAAAGAGAGTATAGGACTGAAATGTTCGGATATAAACAAGGATTTAGGGGGATATGAGATTTAGTAATCTACTAAGGTTAAGTCCCAGATATAGGATTAACAAACTGTGAAAAACAATCGCCAGTCATTAAGGAAAGGTGGTACTGAATTAGGATCAGCTTAATCTCTGCCTTAAATTATCTGGATTGGTGAAGAAATAGATTTTCTTTGCCTTGATATAATCTAGATTGGTGAAGAATAGATTTATTCTGAAATAAGTTTGATTTAGGGAATTTAGACTTAACTCTCGTTCAATAACGTTGGCTTATAATTATCATATCAATTCCTTACATTTCATTGGTTAGAATTATTACTTAAATTAAATTGACCAATTGAGCGATACTATGATATTCTGTTTTAAATGATCCAGGTTGGCTATTAGACTAGTTTCACATCTACATTGAAATTTTCGTCATCTTGAATGATCCAGGATGGCTGTTGAAATTGTTTAGATTTTATTTGGCTTGTGACTTTAGGTTTGCAAGTTGGTGTGGTAAATGTGAACTTTTACACTGTCAATTAGAAATTGTGATGTGACAGACACATGTAAGTTTTCTTCTTGTGACGTTCGACAACCAAAAATTGATAGAGATATGATTTGCCACTGATATTTTGATAAATGATTCGTAATAATGATTAAGGTAAAAAAATGTATCCTCGATCGAATCTGAAGAGAAATCAGTGATTGTGAATCGGTTGATGTTATCAAGATTTCGCTCGTGGTTGTTGTATTATTTACTAGGGTAATAAATCACTTGGTGTCACCCTTGGGCTACAGTTAGACAATACTGTCAGTGGGACAAGAGAATTTATAAGGTATGGGTGTAGATTTCTTATCTAACTTAAAACTTGTATTCTTAAGGAAGTGTTGAATTTGTACTTACATCCTCTAGGTTGGCTGGATAAGTTTTTGTATGTTTATTGTACCTTGTCAATAGGACAGAGTTTTGATAAATTGGATTTACATCCTCTAGGTTGGCTTGAATTGGACAGATATTTGACAAAGTTAAAACTTCTTATCTATGTTGGCTAACTTATATTCTTAAGGATGTGTTTCATAATTCAACTTACACCCTCTAGGTTGGCTGGGAAAGTTTTGAATATTCAATGACTTGATTTGAGAATGATACCATGCATCATCTATACAGTAATATTGTTACATAGATTTTACCCAGATGAAGTTTACCCTACATATTTGTTTTGTCACACATATCAAATCTTGAAAAATTTTATTTTAAAAAGAAAAAATTGTGTCACTTGTAATTGTTTGAGGCAGTTTTGAAATTTTTGAGGCGTGACATTTTTTTAGCTTGAGGATTGTAGAGTATTTGACAAGGAGTGAACAGTGGTGTGGGATTGTTTCTCAATGGATTGTGAATTTGAGTTAGTTCAGGGGACTGGTTAATTGAACAGTGAAGTTTTGATATTGGACTTGTTGTGTTTCTATGATGATGAATTTGAGTGAGTTCTTTTGACTTAAATCAAAATTTGTTCAAAAGATTGGACTTTCTTTGACATTTTGAGTAAAATTTAGATGAATTAAATCTTAAGTATTCGTCAGTATGTTTGAATTGGTTTGGCATTTTGAGTGAAGTTCACTGTCTTCATCAGGTGTAGAAGAGTAGGATGTAAAACTCCATTCATTTCATTTCATATTCACCCTGTCATCATTAGCCCAGTAGGTGTAGAAGAGTAGGATGTAAAACTCCATTCATTTCAATTCCACCGTCATGTTCATATTCACCCTGTCATCATTAGCCCAGTAGGTGTAGAAGAGTAGGATGTAAAACTCCATTCATTTCAATTCCACCTGTCAGTGAATACTGTCTTCATTAGCCTATAAGGTGTAGAAGAGTAGGATGTAAAACTCCATGTCATTTTGATATCATTTTGAGAGAAGTTCTGATCTGTATTACACTCTGATTCTGATTTAAAACTAAAGCTCAGTCCACTTTGATTACAGGTAGAATAACTAGCAATAATCTAAAGAGAATATATACTTATAATATGTTGATAAGTACTTAAATAACCTTATAGTCAAATAGATTAGTCTTGTATTAATTAGACTTGGATTGGGCTGAATTACTTAACTAAGCTGGACTATAACTGTGTAAGATTTACAATACCTGTTTTATTTTAATTTGTTCTGACAAACCATCACCGGTAGTGTTGTTATCTCTCAGTCTGGGGTTTAGTTTAACATATTTCAGTAGTAGCTAGGGAGAGAGTTTAACCCCCTACTCTAGAATATATAAGATATATGATACCCTTGTTATCTTCTTTAGATACACTTTTCACTTACTTCTACACACCTGTAAAGAAAAATTTGAAATTTCTCTGATTTTTTCTGATTTTTTATTTTTACTGGGTTGAAGGTTGATGTAAGATTTTGATAAATTCGACAAAACAGTTTGAAGTGTGTAAGTCATTTATCATAAAGTCAAGTTTCACGATTTGATGTATTGGGATTTTTTCGGATTTTTGCTGAATTGATTCACTTATTGAAAGTATTTTGTTTAATAGTTAAAATTATTTTTTGAAGATTTTTGTGTGTTAATGATTTTGGATACAGATTTGGGTTACTAAATGATGGAAAATTTAATTTTTGTCAAGAAGTTTGATAATTTGTTGACTAATATTAAATTTTTTTTAGTTATTGGTTAATGTTTTTGAGATATTTTCCGATATTATAATATCTGATTTGACTGATTTTGAACACATCTGTTGTAAAACCATCGTCAAATTCAGTTTGATATTTATATTAAAGTTTTTGTCAATTGATCAACTTTAAGGTTCACTGTTTGATCAACTTTTATGTCGGCAACTTTTTTAACGTGAAATTGTCAAGTTGTTTTATTTACTTGATATCTTAAAAATAATGAAATAGTTTTAAGTTTTTCATTTTTTTTGTAAGGATTGAAATAAAATATTGTCAAGAATTTCAATTCAAATTAACATAACACCTGTGAATTATTTTTGAATTTTTAGAAAAAGTGTTTTGTTTGTGGTTGAAGAAATTGGGGACAACGTTTTAAAACTAGTGGTCAAGTTTATTCTGTGAGTGAGAAAGGTGGATTTATAGTAAGAAATAGAGAGAAAGATGAAAGAAGATAATTTGTGTGTTGTTGACAGACGGATAATGAATATCTGAAGTGTAAACCAGGTAAAATCCAGGTCACAGACGTCAATTCACTGTCATCTCTTGTCATCATCGGTCAGCATATTGACTACGTGAAACTGTGAATGAGAATTTAATGGAGTCCACTGATAAGATCAAACCACTCCAGCGAAGAAAAGGAGTTAAAGTGACCCCTAAGGGTCAATTGGATCATAATGACATGAGGTCAGCCACAGGTGGACATTTTCAAAATGGCTCTAATTCAAACACTGAGATGAATTTCACAAATGGTAGAGAAAGTGAGAGTTATTCCATCAGCGCTAGAGAAAAAATCAGAAATTTCGAATCTAAAAGTGGCAGCAGTGATAAAGGTTTACTTGGCAACGGATTAGAAAGTGAAAGTAGAGATTCTATGAAAGGATTTAGCAGACGACAGTTGGATAATAGTAAGGAAGTGAAAACAGAAATGGATAATTTAAAATGTGTGCCTCCTGTCATGGAAAATTCAAATACTGAATCAGTGTCGCCATCTTTAATGAGAAGACGCCGCCGCAAGGACAGAAATTCCGACGCACTTCAGGAATTTTATCGACATGCTGAGAATATTCGGAACAGTATTGGTCGTTCGGAAGATAATTTATCTATTCAAAACACAACTCTACCTCAAAATAATGTGACAATAAAAAATGAACCTGACCCGCCAGTAGCTGCCGATATTAAAACCCAGTGTTCCCACGACGACACAAGTAAAAAATTAGGTCAAACCAAGCATAACATTGGTGATGAGGATGGGAAAGACACTTCGAAACCTCGAGTTCGTAAACGAGATAGTTTAAATTCACCTTCTGACATGAAACAAAGACTAACTCGTAAAACTAGTCATGAGAATTTAACTGGCGGTCGTCAAACTCCTACTGATGCATTCTGGGATAGATTAAGCAGACGGACAAGTCAAGAAAACTTGTCAGGACGACAAACACCAACTCAACGCGAGTTTCATGGGTTTGATCAATCGTCAGGTAACCAGAAACAAATGTTGAGTCGAAAAACCAGTCATGAAAGCCTTGTGGGACGTCAGACCCCAACACCACGTGATTTTAATCGTCAATTTAGTTCTGAATCTACGAGACATTCCTACAGGGGGAGCTGTGATAGCTTGACAGGAAATGGAACCCCTCGTACAACATTCCGTGGAAGTTCTGATAGCATTAATTCCGAAAAAGGTGGACGATTGAAACGATCCGGTTCTGATAGGATAACACCAGAACCTTACGTTCCAACATTTCATAAACGTGAAAGCTATGACAAACCTTGGATTGTTACAGTGTCGCCACCTAAGCAAGCAGTGTCGCGGAAAGCAAGTTTGGAAGAGAAACGTAAAAGTATGGAGTCCCCGATTCCATCTCAACCATACACGCCTGATTTACATAAGCGTGAATCTTACGATAAGCCATGGTTACCTCAGAAACCTGTTGCTAGGAAACAAAGTGTTGAAAAACGTGATTTGAATTCTATGAACGGTGATGTTAAAGTGCGTCGTCATAGTAAAGGACGCAAACGGAAAGAAAGTGTGGAACGTCATCCGGATCAACTTCGTATAGGATGTGCTGCCTGTTTACGGCGGGCAGAAATGAAAGCCGCACGTCTTTGTGATGCTCACTCAACTGGATTTAATCTGGAACATTATGAATATGATCCTCCAGAGACAGAACTCGATCTAGACAATCTATTGGATAATTGCAAACAATCGGATCAAGATGGCGATGATACAATTCGCAGACGCAGTTTGGTAAGTTTCCGTTTTTGTTTGGGTTAAAATATCTGAGAATTTCATCTTTGAATATTTTGATAGTGGAATTTGTCTGCTGAAGATGTCTGTGAAATTTTGTTAGCCTTCAGAAACACCTCTTTTGTTGGTTATTAACCAAAGCTAGTTCATCTTGATAGTGTTACAGAATCCACTCAAGCCTCTTTAACTTCAATATTGTTACATACAAAGTAGTTAAAGGGACAGATTCACCATTTTACCAATCATAGCTTAGTCTTAGAATATTTTATCTACGATATGCAGAAGAGTAGGACGTAAAACTCCATTCATTTCATTTATTTTTATCTACAATAGTCTGTAATAGTGTTCACAGCTCACTGTTGTATTCGAGTCAGAATCATCTAGGTAAAAAAGGTGCCTCATCTTTTCCTGAGACTCCAAAATGACTTTCCTTGATTTAGGTATATTGGAAGGGAATATGCAATTTTCTTGCAAAAAACTTAAACAAACTATATACTTATAATTCAAGACAAATGGCTAACTATGGTCGTTAAGATTGGTGAATAAATAAATGACTGTGTTCTAATTCTAATTAAATCTAGCTAATTAATGCCAATCTATTTATTTTAATTCTTAACCTTCATCTTGTCAGTTTGTTCGTAATGTCGACTTCTGGCTAGATCTACAGGTTTAAATGTCAAGTTTTATAGGTAAACTCACATCTCTTTCTAAAATGACATACTTTACTGTTTGACTTTTACCTCTGGTTGTAACTCGGAATATTTTACAACTATCTATCTGGGACGGTCGTCTTTAAAGGGGGTAGGGTGATTTAGCCTACTACAATAGCCCAAAATATGATAACACGATTGGTGTGATAGAAAAGTGACTATTGTAGTTAAGGTATAAGATGAAGTTTGTAATAGCTTGACATTGTGAGAGATGTAATTATTTAAGATAGAAGTTTGTAATAGCTTGACATTGTGAAGATGTATAAGATGAAGTTTGTAATAGCTTGACATTGTGAAGATGTATAAGATGAAGTTTGTAATAACTTGACATTGTGAAGATGTATAAGATGAAGTTTGTAATAGCTTGACATTGTGAAGATGTATAAGATGAAGTTTGTAATAGCTTGACATTGTGAAGATGTATAAGATGAAGTTTGTAATAGCTTGACATTGTGAAGATGTATAAGATGAAGTTGGTAATAGCTTGACATTGTGAAGATGTATAAGATGAAGTTTGTAATAGCTTGACATTGTGAAGATGTATAAGATGAAGTTTGTAATAGCTTGACATTGTGAAGATGTATAAGATGAAGTTTGTAATAGCTTGACATTGTGAAGATGTATAAGATGAAGTTTGTAATAACTTGACATTGTGAAGATGTATAAGATGAAGTTTGTAATAGCTTGACATTGTGAAGATGTGTAAGATGAAGTTTGTAATAACTTGACATTGTGAAGATATATAAGTATGAAGTTAGTAATAGCTTGACAATGTAAAGATGTGCTATAAGAAAGGTGGCTATTACAGTCAAGGTATAAGAGCTAGTAGACTATATAAAGATTGTGTATAGAAATAAGAGTATTAGTTGTTAAGTTGTAATGTTTATCAGCTACCTGCCATATCTTTCTGTATTTTAACATTTTCTCACCACAGATACACTTATATTTTATATATCTCACAATTTTACTTGTCAGTTAAATCTATACATATAATACAGCATTTAAAACATATTTTCTAAGTCAGGATTGTTGTTTGTTATAGCTGTATTTACCAGTCATGTCTAGCTATGTACCGACATGTTTAGCTATTAACTAATCCTGTCTAGCTATTTACCAGTCATGTCGAGCTCTTTGCCAGTCATGTCGACCTATTTGCCAGTCATGTCTAGCTATTACTATTTCCAGTCATGTCTAGCTATTAACCAGTCATGTCTAGCTATTTACCAGTCATGTCTAGCTATTAACCAGTCATGTCTAGCTATTTACAAGTTATGTCTAGCTATTTACCAGAAATGTCTGGCTATTTAGTCAGCTGTTAATTTTTACATTTGAAATAGCCTCTTTCATGTTTGACATCTGGTCAAGGGCAATAACTCTTAAAACAAATCAAAGAAATTATACTATTATTTAATGCATCCAAAGTCTGTATGAAAAGAAATGCTCAAATTTTCCATCGGCCAAATTACCCTCTTTTCACAATTGACACAAGTGTCAACATATTTTACCTAATCAAGGACAATAACTCTATATAATATATAATGTAATGATGTAATACAAGTGATATAAGATGATATAATACATGTATCAGGTATATAATTATGACACTATTACTATAATACAATGTATGACAATATTCAATATAAACAATATTAATAGTTGTAAGTTTACTTTCCAACTCATCTATATTTATCATCTATCCGTGTAAACAGAGATCAAGAGTAGATTTTAAATAGAGATGAGCTAATCAGAGCTTCAGGAACACTGGTTTTAATCAGACTTAAATCTCTGATGAGCTGATCTTAGATTAGGGCTAATCAGAGATTGATTTAGATAGCCTTCAAGATTATTGACCTTAATCTATAGCACAGTCATTTAACCAGATCATTCTTATTGGTTTTTGTTTTTCACTGTTTAAGTCCAGCTTTGCATTATTTTACAAATTAAGAAAATATTATTTTTTAAACACTGCAGTTTTTCATAAATGATCTTCAGATGAGGACCCCACCTGTAGACCTAAAACAACTGTAGGAAACTATTTAAAGAGACACTCTCTTTAACTATTGTTGACTGACTAGTGAAGGATTGTTTCAGGGTGGTTAGAATTTTAATTATCTGAATATCTCGTTAGACCTGTTTGTTGTTCGTTTAGTATTTAATTAAGTTTTTATAACCCTATGATTTGTGTGGGATAGGTTCTTCAACTTGTCCTCAGTTAAAACCACTCTACTATATCCCTCTTTATTGTGTTGTATCTTTCTTAACTTGTATTAAATTGGATAATAGGCGTTAGAACAACATAAAAATTTAAGTTCACAGTATATATCCATCAGTGGACTTCCCTTTCATACCTATCAAAATCCCTCTAAAATCCGATAAATCCCCAAATATAAAGTAGTTAATCATAAAACGCTTGAGCCATCCATCCAGCGATTTTCAAATCGTGTAAATATAAAGGGAAGTAACTCTAACATGTGGGTTTTCACAGACGCTTTTATTCTCAAACTGAATGGAATTGTCGCTGGCTCACTTTTTTATTAAAATTCCGAATATATTTTTATTGTGGCTTTTTAGAATTGGTAAAGTGTGGGATGCATACTTATTTAACTAATAGTCAATATGAAACACAAATATAAGCCGTAGGACGAGTGTATTCTAACGCCTATTATCCCTTTAATTGTAATAAGTTCACAGTTTTAGTCACAGTTTGAGACCAAGCTCTCACTTGCTGTGCTGAATTATATCTTATGAATCTTGCTTTGAATTTGGCACCGTCTTCATTAGCCCATAAGATGCAGAAAAGTAGGACGTAAAACTCCATATTATTTCATTTGAATTTGTCAAGTTGTTCTGTTGTCACTTGTTGAAATTTGATGTTCTTAATGTTTCTTTAACATTACCTAAAGTCTTGCTGAATGGTATTATATTACTCTTCTAGTAAATGGAATCAGATGCAATTCAGATTTCAATTTTTATCTCTTTTACATTGCCTAAAGTCATGTTTAACATCATTATAAAACTCTAATGTGAAACAGAATTAGTTGGAAATTAATGTAAGACATTTCCTGAAACCTTGTTGAAAGATACTTCAATATGATATACATTTAAACAACTTCTGAAATCAAACGTGACTTAATATCGCCTAAATGCTTGCTGAATAATAAAAGAAATACATATTGTGTTACCTTTCATTGCTTAAAGAAAATGACAAAGCTCATTATATCTACATTGGTAATAAATGTTGCTAGTTTATGTTGCCTAAAGCCTTGATGAATAATGTTCTAAAACTCCTTTGATAAAAATTGACAAGAAATAACAAAGTGTGGCATGTCCTTTAGGCTATGAGTTTAGTTCAGATTGCATCAAAGATTCCCAAGATGTAGTTTGACCTAGTTAGATATAAAGATGACCTAGTTTGTATTGACCAGTCAATAAAAGATGTTTGATAAACTGTGGTTATTGTATATAGAATGAGGGTAAACATGATTGTGAAGTGGGGGGAGGGGGGTGGTAGTTTAAATTTGGTGTATGACTGAATGCACTGATTTAGTTGTTTATTGTATTTTATTATCAAATACTTATACTCATAATGGCCTAAAATATAAACACACACCGGTGGTATAACACACTTCTTTAATAACAAGGTACATAACACACTTCTTTAATAACAAGGTACATAACACACTTCTTTAATAACAAGGTACATAACACACTTCTTTAATAACAAGGTACATAACATACTTCTTTAATAACAAGGTACATAACACACTTCTTTAATAACAAGGTACATAACACACTTCTTTAATAACAAGGTACATAACACACTTCTTTAATAACAAGGTACATAACACACTTCTTTAATAACAAGGTACATAACACACTTCTTTAATAACAAGGTACATAACACACTTCTTTAATAACAAGGTACATAACACACTTCTTTAATACCAGGTTTAAAAATCATTGTTTAAGACAATCATCGAACAGCCTCAAACACATGGAATAACTTTCGTTTGATAATCAAAGATAGTCTACATAGCTTACTTTAAATAGACTACAAATCCATTTATCAATATTACACTGTTTAACAAATCATAATTTGGTAAAGAATTACGAACAGTCCACGCACATAATGAAAACGTTTCGTTTAGATAATCAAGGTTATCTCTTCGTGTAATAGCGGTCATCTATTAAATTAGACAACAACGCCCCAATTCAATGTGACTTTGTCAACAGGACTAGTCACAATTTTAACTTGAATTGGAGACTCAAACCATGTGTACAGCATTCGGAAAAAAAATGAAAATTGAAATTATTTGAACTTTGATATACTTTCAAGGTATTATAAATGATCGATTTTCTTAGACTTGAAGAGTATTTGTGAGGACTGTTTAAAATATAAAAAAAAAAACGGGCCCTTAAAAATAAGCCTGGGCTTTTAATAACAAGGTAATAATAATGTTTATCAAATTGAAAACACTTATCATTGGGCTAAACCCATTATTACAGCATTCCTGCATACCATTAAAAGAAACCTTGTCATCTGATTTGACACTACACCATACTATAGGCTCTTTATGATTAAAATATGCGCATAATTAATCGTAATAATTCCTCCGGGAAAGACATGTGATGGTTGTAGGATGTTGACTTGTTATAAACAAATATTAAACATATTTAAAAACAATTGGGAAATTCTTCAAAAAAAATATGATGGAAATTTATCATATATTGGATTCAAGATAAAAAAGTCAAGAATTGATGAAAATATTTGAAAAGGAACATGGGAAGTTGATGATAAAACAATGTAAGAGATTTTATGACAATATAAGAACATTATTATCTTCACTGACTAGCTATATATTATCTTATTGTTTGTCACAGATGTCATATTGTCATAGCCAGAAAAACACACGCTGGTATACAGTTTCTCCTTTCTTCTCTTCTTTAGATATATTATACTGACATAAACAAAACACTACTTCACTTTTATTTACATAAATAAAAATAATTATTATAAAATATTTAAAATGAATTGATGATAAAACAATAATTTTATGTAAATACTAACATTATTACTTCACTGACTAAAATTACATGTTGTCACAGATGTATATTCTCATTAACAATAAACACAACAGTTTTCCATTCTTCTCTCTGATTAGCTATATTTTATACATAATACAAACACTACTTCACTTTGTCACAGAATGAATATATCTCAATTAATACAAAATCACACTTCTGAATATACACGTTTCTATGGTATACTACTCTTCAATTTAATACAATAATACACAACGTTTCTACAATTACACTGTCGTCATCAGGTGAATACTACTCCTCAATTTAATACAATAATACACAACGTTTCTACAATTACACTGTCGTCATCAGGTGAATACTACTCCTCAATTTAATACAATAATACACAACGTTTCACAACAATTACACTGTCGTCATCAGGTGAATACTACTCCTCAATTTAATACAATAATACACAACATTTCTACAATTTACACTGTCGTCATCAGGTGAATACTACTCCTCAATTTAATACAATAATACACAACGTTTCAACAATTACACTGTCGTCATCAGGTGAACAAGACTGAAGTTTACCATAAAAACTGTGTTATTATTCATGTGCTTCCTACCCCTAAATGTGACCTAAGGATTATCCATAATTATTGTATTTATTTTAATACATGTTAATGAAAATAAAACAAATTCTTATCCAAAAAAAAATCGGTATTTGTAACTTGGACCAAAATATTAAATTTAACTGTAAATATTTGATGATCGGATTGTTTTGTTATTGTGATGTGATGTATGACAGTCTGTTCAGAAAATTAAAGAACAGATTATGATGAATATAACTAAACATTCATAGCATTGAAATACGTTTTACAGTTGGATACTAGTTGAATAATATTAACATCAACAAAACATCGTTTTAAAATGTCCGGTTGGGAAAAAAATAAATCAACAGCCCTGTGAAAATTCAGCTGTATTTTTTAAAATTTTAATATTTTGAAATGTAAATTTCTGTTTTGTTAAAATTTCAGGCCAAATCGGAAGATGAGTTTAAAAATGAAAAAGATTGGCTCAATGCTGAGAAGGTTTGGTTGGTACATAAAGGAGGGTTTGCTGGGGCGTTCCTTCTTAAAGCTGACCCTGCTAGTCCCCTACCGGAGGGGAAGGTCCGAATCCGGCTGGAAAGTTCTGGAGATATTCTAGAAGTGGAAGAAGATGATATTGAAAAGGTAGAGTTGATCTTTTTATTATCCAGAACTTTGTGTGGGCTAACTGGCAGTCTAAAATTCATAATAAACAGGAAATTTTCAAAGCCAAACTAATCAGTTATAGTGTTCACAGTTCACTGTCCAAATTTGAGTTTCTAAATGCCCGTGCGTCCAGAAATTTCTTAAGGCTATACCTTAAATAGATATAGAAATCAAAAATGAAATTCAAGAGGCAAGAGGTATATATGTGAAGTGATTGGCCAATTTTCACGCTGTACTAGTAGGCTTGCATATAGTCAAGATCCAAAGCAACTCCCAAAATAGTGAACCATTACTTAATTGGATATTTTGGTTGATATTTTTTCTGTTCTATTTCAGGCCAACCCTCCTCAGTATGATAGAGCAGAAGACCTAGCCTCGTTACGATTTTTAAACGAATCTAGTTCGTTACATACGTTACGTCAGAGGTTTGCTGGGAGTTTAATTCATACGTACGCTGGACCTTCGTTAATCGTTATCAACCCTATGAAAGGTTTACCTCTATATTCAGAAAAGGTAGGAACTTTATCTCTGATATTAGACAATCATTAGGTGCAGAAGAGTAGGACGTAAAACTCCATTCATTTCATTTTTTTTACTGAAATTGACAAAACTGTTTTAAATTACAAACATCACGAGAAAAATCACGAGAAAAATCACGAGAAAAAAGGACTGGATTGTGTTTTAGTTTATTTGAATTTTTTTACAAATATTTAACTTGCAATATATATCTTTTCAGCTAATTCAAATGTTAAAAGGTTGTAAACAGGAAGATATGCCACCCCACGTTTTCTCCATGGCGCAGATCGCTCATCGTGAAATGTTGGCTACTAGACGGGATCAGAGTATTATAATGATGGGCCGGTCGGGAAGTGGGAAGACGACCAACTGTAACCATATACTATCATATCTTACTGTATCAGCTAATAGTATTAATAACATACTTAATGGTAAGTCTTCATTATCAAATAAGGTGCAGAAGAGTAGGACGTAAAACTCCATTCATTTCATTGGCTCATAAGGTGCAGAAGAGTAGGAAGTAAAACTCCATTCATTTCATTGGCTCATAAGGTGCAGAAGAGTAGGAAGTAAAACTCCATTCATTTCATTAGCTCATAAGGTACAGAAGAGTAGGAAGTAAAACTCCATTCATTTCATTAGCCCATAAGGTGCAGAAGAGTAGGACGTAAAACTCCATTCATTTCATTGGCTCATAAGGTACAGAAGAGTAGGACGTAAAACTCCATTCATTTCATTGGCTCATAAGGTACAGAAGAGTAGGACGTAAAACTCCATTCGTTACATTTTTATATATCTTACACTTTGTATGGGGTTGCCCGTCTTCATTAACCCATAAGGTGCAGAAAAGTAGGACGTAAAACTCCATTCATTTCATTTCTTTTAACGGTAAGTGTAACAGTGTTGTCTCTAAAGTTTAAAATACATGTTTGTAATAAAATAATAGGCAGCCAACCTGAGTGACGGAGTCATGAAACAAGTGTACTCCACGCTAAAATAGCCAACAGGGGAAAGTATTATAGACAATCATTACTATTTACCTGTATTGCTTTATATTTTACAGGTGATAAGATTAACGCTATATCAGTTTTAACGGAAGCGTTTGGAAACTGTCGGACATTGTTAAACACCAGCGCTAGCAGATTTACCCGGTTATTTACCATAGATTTCGATCATTCTGGTCAGATAGCTTCAGCTTCTCTTCAGGTAAGAAAATGTCATCTTTTTGTGTATGGATTGTTCGTTGAGATTTATTTCAGAAGTTCAGCAACTTGAAGAAGACTTTAAAACAGCTTGTAGAATACCAGAAATATAAATCGGGACAAACGTGCTGTAGCAGTAGTTGCTTTCCGATTCTTGAAAACTTGATTTAAGATGATTTTAGTGATCTAGTCATCTAATTGGTCAATCACTAAAATTTATTCTAAATTTAGTTTTATTGTCCAATCAGATTAGTCTGTCTTAACTTGAAATGATTTTAGTGATCCAGTTATCTGATTGGTCAATCACTAAAATTAATTTTGAATTGAGTTTTATTATCCAATCAGATTACTGTACTGCTAAAAATCTGGATTTTATCCTAGTTTAGTTTTTGAGAATAAGCCCCAGTCTTACTTTCACTTTATAAGTATTTATATTTTATTTACCAACTAATGTTTATTAATCTATATTCTATAGGTTTTAATGTTGGAGAAGACGAGAGTTGTAAGAAGACCAGATGGAGAACCAACGTTTAATATTTTCTATGAGATGTTAGCAGGATTAGATTCACAGCTGAGAAACGAACTTCAACTTCAAGTTTTAACCGAACCTAATTTATTCATGACTCCGTTGCAAAAGGTAAAAATTAACGAATTGTCAATAAAAAATGGAGAGCATTCAACTCTTTTGAAATAAGAAGATGAAATTTTGTGTGCCATTAATGTGTAAATGGTTTTGATAAATTTATGACCGTGCTATCATATTACACAATATGTGACACTTATCTGAGGTCCTGTGTTTTACAGGTTTTGCATGTTAAAGATCTCTTAACAATTGTAAATCCAAAAATAGGAACTGACATGGACAAAGAGTCTAGTTGTTCGGTTGCGACAATGATATGAGGCTCCGTGTGCTACAGGCTGTGCATGTAAAGGATCCTCGACAGTTGGAAATCGCAAAAAGAGTAGGCTAATGTCGCTGTCCTGGCAAAATTTCCTCATAGCACACTGCATGGTATTACCTCTGTTCATTAGCCCATGGTCATGCTGTCTAAATATTAGATGCCCTGAAATCTTTGTTGATGTATTTTTAGAATGAAGATAGACAGAAAGCTACGACTAACTGGGCGAAGGTGTTAAAGGCGTTAACAGTAGTCGGTGGTAAGGAAGATGAGATCAAGGCGTTATTTAGCGTTCTAGCTGCTATATATCACCTAGGTGTGGCTGGGGCCAGTAAAGGTAATTATTTAAACAGATTTTATTGAACCCTTCATCAGGACAGCTAGTTTGTAACTAGAATGGAGGGGAGGGAATGCAGGAGGAGGGGGATACATGGTGAGGGGATGTTGGCCGTAAAGGTAATCATTCACATGCATTAAGATATTAAACCAGGACATAAAAAACAATTAGAAGATTTGCCTCAAAAAATCAGGAGATTGGGTGAAAAATCAGGAGATTGGGTGAAAAAATTGGGTGAAAAATCGGGAGACTTTCTTTAAAGTGTGTAAATTCATGAATTTTAAAAACATGGATGCAAGGTTGATCCCAACTATCAAACAGTTTGAACTCAAAAGCTTAGTATCATAATTAATTCTGCACAAAATCACTAACGACCTAAATTAATTTCAAAATATAAACAGAACATGTCAAACTTAAAACTTAACTTCATGAGAAATACAACTAACAAGATCCCAAGATGGCGTAGCGTGTCAAACAACGAAGTTTAAAAATCTAAATTTCAGGTAATAATAATAAATCACAGTTTACCCGCCCAGCAGCAGCCCAGAAAGCAGCGTCTTTACTCGGAACGACGGCAGAAGACCTGGCTAGAGCTATCTTCAACCCTCCTAGCAACTCAACGCTTTCTCGTAGTACTTCCATGAGGTATGACTGCTTTATATTTTTATCTTTCAATGAAGCCAGTGATTTATTGTACCCTTATGCTAGGACCACGCATATATTTTTGTCCAATCACAGTGTTTAAAAATGACAGCAAATATTTTTACGCCCTATGAGTGAAATATATTGTGTGAATAGGACAAAATGGCAGACCTTGTTTAACATTATGCCGCAATTTTCTTTCTTTATTCAGATTATCAAATGGAGTAGACAGAGGAAGTCCAATGGTAAATGGTGAAGTTGTCTCCCCTGCTATTGAAGCTCTCGAAGGCTTTGTGATTGGTCTATATTCCGACGTATTTAATGCAGTGGTATCTATCATAAATAGGTAAATTTGTTTTAGTTACTTCCCTTTGTTCCGATTTTAATAGGCATGACTTATCTGTTTGAATCATTAAAATTGTGTTGACTTCAGGCTGTCATTTATTGATAACTGGAAAGTCTTTGTAACTTGATAACAATTTATAAACTGACAAAATTTCCTTCATTGAACAATCCTTAGATTATTCATTCTAAGTGAAGACTTTTTCTGAAAGAATCACCATGGTACCTCAATTGTTTCTGTAAAAACGGATTTAAATTTTGAATCCACTTTATTCCAGGTCCTTATCTTCCAACATCAGAGCTGCCAACTCCATCATATTGTTAGACTCGCCTGGTTTCCAGAACCCAGCCTCGTGTGGACGTTCCGGTGCCAGTTTTGAAGATTTGTGCCAGAATTATACTCAGGAACGATTACAGCTTTTTTTCCATGATCTAACATTTACGCTACAACAAGATCGCTATGCTCAGGTACGTCTGGTTCCTGGAATAAACGTGATATTGCTACCATTTCAGGATAAAATTAAGAATTAAACATATCATGTTTGTATGACATTTAAATAATATATAGATATTTTATTATAGGAGAATATTGACTGTGATTTTGATTTCGTCACCACGAGTCCGGCTGCCATGGTATCACTGTTTGATAAATCACCACAACAATCATTGGTAGGTTTTCTTGGAAGTTTTAAGATTTGTTTTTGAAATTTTTGCAAAATAAACAAACTATGGCATCCATAAACAAGTGACCTTCACCTTTTAACTTCAGACTACAAATAAACTGTCCATAAAGGACTCAGACAACAACTTATTCAATCATAATCAACTGAACTAAAACGTATTTCAGCTTCGATCATCTAATCAAGATTTACGTGATGCTGAGAAGAAAGGGTTGCTATGGATACTGGATGAAGAAGCTATATATCCTGGAGCAACAGAAGACAGTTTTATGGAGAGATTTTTCTCTCACCACGGAGAACATCCTGTCAGAAGTAAGTTCGTGTTTAAAAAGATTGAGGGTCAACATTAGCTACTCTCAAGATAAATTAAAATGTCATCAGTTTTTGCAATTCAGTTTTCATAGTTTCTCCCTTTCAGTGATGCAGGTTTGAGGGACTGACATAGAAAAACTGTCTAGTCGTTCAGATGGGACAATTAACTAAGTCACTGAGTTCTACAGAATGTTTAAGATCCCTGCTGCATTTTTTCCCCTCATTGCACACTGCATGGTGTTGGTGCCTATTTGGGTTTTGTGGGACAGAAAATTTAGACGTTAACCCTAATTTCATGTTTATTTCAGGGGAGAGTTTATTGCGTAAAGGATCTCAGGGCCCAATGTTTGTTTAAATCATTATCAAGGAACGTGCCCGATACAGTACGATACGACTGGCTGGTTAAAATCATGTCGTGAAAACCCTGTTTCCAGAAATTCACTTGTTTTGTTGCAAGACTCTAAAAAGTATGATTTTTATCATTATGTTTTGTCAATTTTTTGTTTTGGATTTTAAGTTTTGTATTTTGTAGTTCTGACTATGAATTTTTATAACTTTGGATTATAATTTCTGTGCTTATGTTTTTTTAAACTCATTACGTGCAGAAGAGTAGGACGCAAAACTCATCTATACAAAGATAAAGGCCAACTGAACTACTCTTCAAAGGGAAATAACTCTTGTGCAGACTTCAGCCCACAATATTACACTTAATATATATAGGCTTCAAAATTCATTAGAGTTCAGTAATTTTCATACATTTTATATATTTTACAGGTATAATATAAGTCAGTTGTTTACGACTATAAAAGGAAGTGGGGGTGTGGTCAGTGGATCTGTAGCTGGTATGGACGGGTCAGCCTCCCTTACGACGTGTTGGCAGTATGAGACGAACCTTCATGTCAGGCACGGCTGGTCTGAAGAAAAAATCCATCTGTCTTCAAATTAAATTTCAAGTGGTAAGTTGATACATTGTTTGAACGAAATTTTTATTTTTTAAAGTTTGATTGTGTGACAGGCTCAAATTAAATACCGCTCAAACTTGGCTAATATTAGTATATATTCATTAGTGAACTTACCTGGTGTCATAAAGTAACAGAATCTCTGTAAAATCTGGAAAAATTACAAAACTTGGTTAATTTATTTACTGCTTTTCAATAATAATGTATAAGGATTCTGTTATGTTATTTATGACAGCAGGTATATCTACTGATGAATATATACTCTTATTGACCAAGTTTAAAATTTTAATGTTTTGTTTGATTTATCAGATTATATTTAAAGGGTTCTGTTATGTTATTTATGACAGCAGGTATATCTACTGATGAATATATACTCTTATTGACCAAGTTTAAAATTTTAATGTTTTGTTAGATTTATCAGATTATATAAGGATTCTGTTATGTTATTTATGACAGCAGGTATATCTACTGATGAATATATACTCTTATTGACCAAGTTTAAAATTTTAATGTTTTGTTTGATTTATCAGATTATATAAGGATTCTGTTATGTTATTTATGACAGCAGGTATATCTACTGATGAATATATACTCTTATTGACCAAGTTTAAAATTTTAATGTTTTGTTAGATTTATCAGATTATATAAGGATTCTGTTATGTTATTTATGACAGCAGGTATATCTAATGATGAATATATACTCTTATTGACCAAGTTTAAAATTTTAATGTTTTGTTTGATTTATCAGATTATATAAGGATTCTGTTATATTATTTATAACAGCAGGTATATCTACTGATGAATATATACTCTTATTGACCAAGTTTAAAATTTTAATGTTTTGTTAGATTTATCAGATTATATAAGGATTCTGTTATATTATTTATGGCAGCAGGTATATCTTCTGATGAATATATACTCTTATTGACCAAGTTTAAAATTTTAATGTTTTGTTTGATTTATCAGATTATATAAGGATTCTGTTATGTTATTTATGACAGCAGGTATATCTACTGATGAATATATTTTCTTATTGACCAAGTTTAAAATTTTATGTTCATTCTAAGACTGAGTATAGCAAATTTTTGTTTTCTTGTAACTTGTGAAATGCTTACTTCTGTTCTTTTTTTTTTCAGGATTCTATCATAGAAACGATTCGTAAAACCAAGTGTCATTTTCTCCATTGTATGATAGCTCAGAATAACGCGGGACTATG
This sequence comes from Nipponacmea schrenckii, assembly GCA_030562195.1. Taxonomy (NCBI): domain Eukaryota; kingdom Metazoa; phylum Mollusca; class Gastropoda; family Lottiidae; genus Nipponacmea; species Nipponacmea schrenckii. Next base: position 21,105,392 of record CM060201.1, read on the forward strand.
TGAACTACGTCAGAAGGGAGATAAGGACGAACAGATTGTCAACGTACCTCTTCTTAGATCTCAATTACGTGGTTTTGAATTATTGGATGCTGTAAGAGTCTTCCGACAAGGTTGGTACATTTCAGTTTGTCTGATACTGTGGACAAGTTTTGGGTACAATGACCATCATCAGGACTGGGTGGGGTTTGTGAATATGACCTTTGTTCTCTAACCTTGGCACTGAGGTTTCAATTCATAATATTTTACAGTACTACTTGAGAGTTTCAGCTAATTTATGCAAGTCAGAAGGGCCGACTTAATAAACCAACGCCCCTTACGTTAAATGTTTTGAACATTAATGATCCCTCTGACAATAGGAAATTAAAACATAGAATTCCGAAGCTTCTGTCCCAGGAAAATGTCCCTCATTGCACACTTGAGCTCATTGTTTGACATAAAATAATATTTTACAATCTTATTTTTCCAGGTTTCCCAGACCATATGCAGTTTTCTGAATTCCGACAGAAATTTGAAGTTTTACTTCAGCCAGATAAACGCCCTGGTAAAACAACCGATGAACAAAAGGTAGGGTACTTTTTAAAATTCAAATTCTTTCATGTCTATCCATAAGTCAGAAATGCTGCTCACAACAGTTGTGTATGGTATCTTCATTAGCCCATAAGGTGCAGAAGAGTAGGATGTAAAACTCCATTCATTTCATTTTATTAGATGTTTTCTTTATGGCCAACATAATGGAAAATAAAACACACCCCTACAGGTTTTCTATTTTCTGTTTTTTAGAGTGTAATGATGTTGATGGATCACCTGGATATTGATAAACTTAATTATAGAATTGGTTTAAGTCAGGTAAGACCCCCCCCCCCCCAGTTTATTCAAAATTTATTATTAATCCTTTTATATTTTTATCTTTTAACATGTTTAAGTCTTCAGAATATAATTGACCATTTTACGCTTGCAGTTTTTTTTTTAAAGATTTCACTTAGTTTAGTTTCACAACATAGGCACTATAAGTTTAAATCTGTGCCACTATCCTGGCAAAATTTACGCTATTGCACACAGTTTAGCATGTATTACTTTTCAATAATACTATCAAGTAGGGGAAGTGAAACATGAAACTCTACTTCATTTATTAAAAGTTTGGTTATAATTAGAAACTGTGCAAAATTTACCCTATCGCACACTGTTTGGCATTGCTCTTCTTCAGCCTTAAAATCAAGTAGGGAAAAGTAGAACAATAAAATTCATTTTATTAACTCTATAAGTTATTGTGTCTATAAAGTTTAAGTTATTATTAGAGACTGTGTAAAATTTACCCTATCGCACACTGTATGGCATTGCTCTTCTTCAGCAATAACAATTATGTAGGGAAAAGTAGAACAATAAAATTCATTTATTAACTCTATAAGTTATTGTGTCTATGCAAGTTAAAGTTATTATTAGAAACTGTGCAAAATTTACCCTATCGCACACTGTATAGCATTGCTCTTCTTCAGCAATAAAATCAAGTAAGGAATAGTAATCTTCATTTATTGTGTCTATAAAAGTTTAGTTATTATTAGAATTAATTTGGTTATTTCTGGTTATTTTTGTGTTTATTTTATCAGTTGACCCACTTACTGGCCAGACTTGACCTAATTCCTGCTATTATAAACAATGTTGCTAGCAGACTGTTGTTTTCACCTGTTCTTTGAATGAAATTCTGACAGGAAAATTTCTTTCATGTTTGAAATTTGGCATGGAGACAAGAAAATTTTTTTTAGTTTTGGACAACGTTTCAAATAGTATTTGAACTTTTAGAGAAATGTTAGATTCTGGTAAATTCTTTCCTTCGAACTTCCTGTACTGTAGGTTTTATTTATGGATATGTGAAATATAATGCATTAAGATTAAGTTTTGATATCTCATATAGAAACAAGATAATATTTCTTACTGCAGTCAGTGACAAAATAGTTTACTTGTTACTTCATGATCTAGTCTACTTTCTTATACAGAGTTGTCTTTCCTTACTGTCTGTTTTATTCCTAGTGATTTGTTTAAACGTGACGTTAGTCTAACACAAACACCTGCAGATTGTAATTAACTTATGTTTAATTAAAATATTCAACATCACTCCTTCGTTAATTTTTAATTAACCTTAACTGGTAAATAAGAAACAAAGTTAAGATTGGTTCAGGTTCAGGGGGCGTAACTAAGGTAACCTGGTGCTTAGTATTTAAATCTACGTTAATTTCTAACAACCATCGCTTGTTACAAACAACATTTTCGTGTTGAAAGAGATTTAAATCCTTTCTAAGGTAAGCTGGATTCTTGTCATAAATTTATTGAAATAATTCAACATTGGATATTTTACTGATTTTTTGGTGATGATTACAAAATTTGTCGTGTCGTTTTACGATTTGCTATTTTTAGTATAATTTGTATTATTAATTACCCAAACTGTTAAGACGACCGCAAGATTTTCTCATTAGATATAGAACATCATGTGATGACATAATTATATTCTAATTACTAAAAAATATGCGCATAATTATAGATTTAAAGTAGCTTGTTAGCAATAATATGTTGAGCATCAAACAGAATTGTTTAAAATCACAAAATATTTTATTTATTTTTAAATTGATCTGCTATTAAAATTAAAATTCTTTTAAGTCAATTTGAAATTACCTTCACATAATTCTCTACATTTAACTGATGATAAAAAATGAAAATTGACAGAAGTAGCTTGACATTTAGACATTTAGAGTTTTTCTTAAAATTCTACAGATTCACCACGGCAACTATTAAAATTTTGATAAATGGGTAAAAATTGATACCTTAGCTTGCCTGTTTTAAACAAACTATTTAAAGTTTTAACAACTTATCTGCAACTTCTACAGATTCATTATTTTACCTTTCTTAGTTCTGTCAAAACCTGAAGATAAATGGGAGAAAATTGACACCTTAGCTTGCCTCTTTAGAAACTATTTAGAAACTATTTAGAAACTATTTAAATTTTAACAACTTATTGAAACTTCTACAGATTCATTACTTTACCTTTCTTAGTTCTGTCAAACCTGAAGATAAATGGGAGAAAATTGACACCTTAGCTTGCCTCTTTAAACTGAGTGAAATAAAGTTTTTGTTGCAGTGTAAACATGTAGAATCTATATTTGTTAATGTGTTTATAAGCCTTCTTACTTCACTCTTCTTACTTTATATATTTCTACACTTATCTCCAACATTTCACTTGTTTTCTCGGGTTTTCATCCTTTTTTCCTTGTCGCCATGACGTTTGTTTTAAATTCATTCGGATTATCAACGCTTTCGCAGGTTGGTCATTCATTCATAGTCTTTTTGATTAGCTTTATATCTTGACAAATGCTTGTTAATTTTATTAATTTGATCAGCTGATAGAGCTTAATTTCAGCTTTACATATTTATTGGATTTTGGAGCTCAAGTTTAGCTATAGAATCTTTACTAACTTATAATTGATATACTTGTTCATATGAAAAGTTCATAAGCTTTTGGCCATGATATTTGAGTTTTGTTTTATGAATTGAATTGTTAGTACATGGTTTGAAATATTTCTATGTCTAATGATCAAGTATGTCCTGTCTATTGGTCAGTCTATAGAACACTGTTGTTTCATTACTCTAGGATTTCCTGTATGGCTCATACCCAACGTCAAGTTTTATTTTAAACGGCCACACCTCTGTCCTGTTGTTATTTTCTCAAGTAGTTGACCATCATTCATCTTGACTGATCAATCTCTGAGATAATTATCCTTAGTCGAAAGGATCTAAACTCATTATTAGAATTTGGTCGATCTTCATATGAAGTGAATTTTAATATTTGGTATGTTTTGTTATTTTTTCATTTGAAGTAATTTTATAAGAAATATAGATGATTATGAAATCTTATGAGGTCTCTGGTGAGAACAATTAAAAAATAATAATTGATTTCAATTTTAGCAAAAATATTTGAATTTCTGCTAAAATTGGCTAATTTTTTTTGTACATTTTTTGTTTTTCAATGAGAGAAGATTGGTACATGACAGATTAATACAGAAAGTTAGAAATATGAGTTTTGGGTGGAATATAGAAAATATAAAATTTCTGTTATTTTATAGTATGACTCATGTATTGATGTAGAGTTTAACATCTGGTAACTCAGGTAAAATAACGAGAATTTACCTGGGGAAAATTGTTCAACCAAACATTACAGTGTTGTAAAGGGTTTTATACCAGATGCTGAAATTTAAGATTTTGAAAGAATTTTGACAGAAGTTATTAAGATTATGCTTTTGGAACATGCTAAACTTTGAATCTTTTTGAAGTCCTGTTGCCCCATGTCAGTGATGCATGTCTGAGGAACTGACATGGAAAGAGCATCTAGTCAGTCATATAATTCAATAAACCGCAGCCCTTTGTGCTACAGGCTGTGTATGTTAAATCCCTCTACTGTTGTGAAACTTCAGCAAAAACAGTAGGTTAATGCAGCTGTCCTGGCAAAATTTCCCTCATTGCACACTGCATGGTGTTGCCTGTCTTCATTAGATCATAACGTGCAGTAGAGTAGGATGTAAAACTCCATTCATTTCATTTTTGCAGTGAATAATCAATGTGTTATTTTACCAGATGGTAGAAATATCAAGCCATTAATATCTATCTACCTGAGTTAACGAGATTTACCTGTCAGGTATATATATATAGATTGTAGACTTCTAACACATGTAGATAATCATCTTCTCTCAGCTTTACTGTGAAATCACAATATCTTAATGTACTAAAACACTTAGTTGATTTTATAATGGAATTCCTGAGACAATATCAGGAATATATTTCAGTATCTCACCTGTCATTGATTAGAGGAATAAAGAAAAATTATCTAGTATTGGGTATCAGAGGCTGTGAAGACCCTTTGACATATGTAGACTATAACTACTGTCTTTTCATAATTCCCCTCACTGCACACTGTATGGCTTGGCTCAGCTTATTAGATTAATCTGTAGTAGAAAAGTTTTGTGTAAGTCACAAACAATGTTAAGAGCTCTAGACCAGTCTGTTATTGTAATCTATTTTAATCTTGGTTTATCAAGTTTGATTTTAAATTCTACAGGTATGGATGACCATTAACTAATTCTAATGTTCAAATAGGACTGAAAAATTTAATTGTGCTAGGGACAAAATTTTTGATTTTTATAAATTTAATTGTTCTATTGGCCTTGGTTTAAAAACAGACATTACAACTCTATCTGGTATCATTACAAAGTTTGACCAAAAATATCTCAAATATATTCTCATATAAAATATTTCTTTGAAGTTATTGATAGATTGATAGGGACTAATGATGATGTATTGAACTAGGAGGTTCGTTAAGCTAATTATTATTAATTATGATAAGTTAATTAACAGTGTATTATTTGGTCACCACTGAGGAAGGACAAGGTTGTTCACAGTTTTTGAGAGAAAGATTTTGGTTGTTTTCTCAACTGTGATTGATTTTATGAAGATTTTTGTGTTACATTCAAAATTTTCAGGATAGAATATTTTAGTTGTATTTTTGAGTGAGGTAAGTCTTGAGAAGGTTTTAAAGTGTTCCAAATTAAAAAAGATCTAGGTGCCTATGAATTTCCCAAAATGAACCCAATAAAAAATATAAAGTTTGTTTCTTTTCCTTTATAAAAGTTTATTCAAATTTAATTTACTTCATTCGGTGAACTCCTAGGTTCATAGACTATCCTGTCCCCCACCCACAAGTACCTGTGTACTGAAGAAATATTCATGGTTAAAGAGACAGTGAAATCTCTAAGTTGTTTATATAATTAATTAATCAATTAATAAAAGTGATTTAATTAAGTCTATTGTTAATAAATAGTATTTTAGAGTATAATCAGGAGATTTATAAGTTCAATCAAGTTATTACAAGTTTTATCTGATCTGATTTTGGATTAAGAGTTACTCTTTCTATGTAGGAATTCTGTACAGGAGGTCAAAGTTGAAACTTTGTACTAATAACAAAGTAACGAAAGCACAGCCACAGGACTTGAGAATATTAATGTATCTATTCTAATAATTAAACATTTTTTAATATATCATTGAAATTCTGGACAGTTTTTGTGAATAATTGTGGATTAATTTAATTTTGTGAAATATGCGAAGTGTTGGATATCGACATAGAAATATAAAATTAAGGGTAACTTTGTTTCTTTATTCTTGATTCAATTAATCATTGTCTAAAATTTAATTTTATGATGTATTTAGATTATAGAGGAAGATGAAGGTTTGACAAAGGTGATTTTAGTTTCAGATATCCTGTTCATCTCCATTATATACCTTTATATTTTTTACTTTTGGATAACTTGCTCTGGATAACTTGATTGTTTCCAACAGCCCTATTATATACCATTTAGATCACTACAAGAGAGACGAAGGCACAGCCCTATTATATACCATTTAGATCACTACAAGAGAGCGAGGCACAGCCCTATTATATACCATTTAGATCACTACAAGAGAGACGAAGGCACAGCCCTATTATATACCATTTAGATCACTACAAGAGAGACGAAGGCACAGCCCTATTATATGCCTTATATTTACTCCTGGATAGCTCGTTCTGGATAATTCGATTATTTCTGACAGCACTATTTATTTACTCCTGGATAGCTCGTTCACGATATATATCCTGTATAACTCACGGCAGTTTATAACGACTGTATTTTTCAGTTAACAGTGTACTTAGAATAAGATTGACAAAATCAAGATATCGACAAAATCTAGTAATTGATCCAATCCTAGATACAGCTAGTTGTTTGTAGTTGGTATAAATAAAACAGTTTTCAGGTTTGACAGTTAGGACAATAAGGGCAGACACCCATCGCCCCTCCCCCAATGACCCTGTCCCACTCCCCTTCCTTAACCCCCTCACCTATCCCCCTCCCCCATCTCCAAATTACAAACAAAATTTTAGTATAATAAAACTTATCCAGGGTATATAATGTAAAATAACAGGATATCTGAGGCCATGAGTTAAAATCGAAATAAAGTTCAATTTTCAATAAGTTTGTATTCTAGTTTTTTTTTAAACTTTTTTTTATATTTTGAACCGTTGCCATTTTAAAGATGTATAAGGTAAAAGATCAATGGCCAGTTTTCTTTATTAATTGGAAGTAGAGACTTAGTTAATGTTTATTTTGTTGAAATTTTCGGTTGACTTTGTTATGGTTTTATGTTCAAGTTTTGTGTTCACTTGATTTTTATAGTTAATTTTTGTCAATTTATTTTAATTTTTTAAAATGTTCAAGTTTTAAAACAGACTGAATTGTTCTAAACAATGTGACATTTTCTCTTGTGGATATCAGCTTTGAATATAAGTTAAAAGGTTTTTTTAAGGAATGGCTGTTTCAAAATATTTTTTGGAGCCTCGGTGGTTCAGTGAGTTGGATGTATGCTCGCTAATCTGATGGTCCAGGGTTCAAGGTTCAACTCTGCCAAAGGTACAGATGAACTTTTTGATTATTCAATCCAGTTTGTCCTTGTTAGTGATGCAGGTCGGAGGGATTGGAAAAAGTGTCTTGTCGTCTGGAAATAAACCGAGGACCTTTGTGCTGCAGACTGTCCACGTAAACGATCTCTTGACAAATGTTAATCACAGAGTCTGCTGTCCTGGTAAATTTCCCTGGTTGCACACTGCATGGCGTTGCTTGTCTTCATTAGCTCTTAAGGTCCAGAAGTCCTGATTCTATTAGAATAGTGTGGTACAATGTTGTACAAGTATATGTTATTATATATCAATAAAATTTCCCTCATTGCATACTGTATGTATATTATTAGTAATATAATATAGAATATGTTAAAGTATATTTCTAGTCTGATAACTATGACAATAACTATGACGCATACTGATATAAATTCCTGATATAATCAATAACTAAGCTTAGTCTAAACATTTCGTATATTTATATATCTATAATAATTTTACCATAGTGAGTCTATAAGCGTTGTCCTAGGAGTTTTCAGTAAATAGATATTTTATCTTGTGTTAGGATAGGATATAAGTATTGAATCTTGAGATAAAGAACCAGTCATTTTTCAACAGAAGGCACTGGCACAGGTTTAGTGATTAGGTTGGTTGAAAAGAAACCAGTAACTATTGGTAACTAGTCACTATTCAACAGAAGGTACTGGCACAGGTTTATTGCATCTAGTGGTTAGGATACAAGTATTTCACCTGTTGCTAGGTATTGTCAATCATGCTTCGATATGATACGTATCACAATAAAAGGACGACGACGCGATATGACGTATATTGTGATACAAGAGATACAGTACGATACGTATCGCGATACGAGGTAAGATATATAGAAAAAAACTATTTAATGCCCAAATTTTAATAACTTGATAATTAAAGATAATAAGAGAATAATAATTTTAGTAATTTTTTGTTAATATTATTTCTGCCATATCAGGGCTGTTGATTTAGCCATATATATATGCCGGTCGTGACTGATTGTACATCTAAAATGTCCGAATCTTTCCATGTTTTATTACAAAATGAATCCTATGTCCTCCTTTATCACAATTCAATAAGCTAAGTGACTACAAAGTTTGCCTTGCAGTGTGCAATGAGGAATCTTTCCCAGGTGAAATATACCTACTACTTGAAGATAACCATTTATAAGCGTTCTTATTTATTTCTGAACCATTCACTGACTCAAACCAGACTAGTTTTATTCAAGATGGTTTACGTTAGTCCACTCAGCTGTTTCTTTAAATACCTTAGTTTATGAATGAAAGTAGAATTTCTCATGAAAGTGCCATTAGATAAACAGGATTAGAACTTGTAGGTGGTTCCATATTTTACCTGAATTTCATTTTTGTTCCAAGATTTTGAGAAATACCTTTGTGTTTTTTATAAGGATTAAAACTTGGGTATGTTTTTATATATTTGTGGCCCTGTCTTTAGACTGAAACCAGGTTAGTCTGTAATATCAGATTAACATTTGTCCAATCAGCTGTAAACTGTTTAAAGGCAGGACTTAATATTGCACTCCCTGAACAGCAGTGGGGAATAGATTAGAGAATATTTTGGTTGGTTTGTGTTACTGCCTCAGTTTATGTGAAAATTGTGTAAGTAGAAATTGAACTCACTGAACAGTAGTTGGTAACTGATTAGAGAATATTTTAGATTGTTTATATGTTATTTAGACTATTGTGTTGTTTAAAAATGAAATCTAATCTTCTGTAAAATTGTGTCAGTAGGTAGTGAGATGGAATAATGAGATGGAATGCTTTTAGAGTTAACCTCTTTTAGTTTTTGGTATTCTTGCGTTACTGTCAGGAAGGTTCCAGTGTAGTAGAATTCTTTAAGTTAGCGCTACATGAAAATGTTGTAGAGAAAGGGTATTGAACTTTGGGAAGATTGTTCCAGCGCTTTAAAAGAAAATATAAAAATGTAGTGGAATTAGTTTGTTTAAGGGTTCATACATAAATTTTTAAATTCCAACGAAAGCCATTTTAAAACATTTCAAATATCTTTAATATAATATTTATCAATTTTGTATTTACAGGTGCTTGGTGTGAGCAATGGCATTGATAGCAATGTTCAATGAATGTTTTTTTGAGTTATTGTCCAATTTTTTATTCAAATCCAATGCTGAGAGTAGGTGTATATTAACTTGGTCGGCAAGATATTTTAAATAATTCAGATGTCTTTATAATAATATTTTTATCAATTTGTATTTCAGGTATTTTTTCGTCCTGGTGCTCTTGCTCAGTTGGAAATTTCGAGAGATGAAAAGATCACCGGAAATATAACGGCATTCCAAGCTTTCTGTCGAGGTTACCTAGCCAGACAAAAACTTGACAAGTTACGGGTAAGTACCCCTGTTATTTTCAATTTTTATCTTTGAGAGCTTAAAGTGATTGTAAATTATTTTTTTGGGGGGCGTTATTCACGAAAACTTAACTAAGATAAAATCTGGATTTTAAGAAATACAGTAATCTGATTGGATAATAAACCTAAATTCAAAATTGATTTCAGTGATTAACCAATCAGATGACTGGAATGCTAAAATTTTCTCTTAAGTTTTTGAGAATATGGCCCCTGATATTCGCTTGTGTATTAATAGCTTTCATATAAAACTATTGAATGTTCTGTTGGAAGTCTGTGATTCCTGTAATTATAGAATGGTGTGATTGACGTTACGTCATGGCCAAAGTTGTTAATATTTGAAATTACACAGTAATCTCCCTTACTTTAGAATAAACTAAAAGATCACTGAATGCCTCCTCATCAGAATTTTAAAATCTGTTTCAAGGTTCAACATCTAGCGGTCAGTTGTATTCAGAGGAACGTAAAGAAATATTTAAAGATCCGTGACTGGGAATGGTGGAAACTTTATACTCGCATTAAACCAGTTTTAAATGTACATAAAACCGAGGAGGAACTTCTCGATAAAGAGGTACGTTGTTTTAAAACGTTCAGGGTGATACCTTACCCCCAGAATCAAATGTACGCAATTTTGCTACATCAAGATCTCAATCTTAATCTATGATTGTCATTTTAATTTAACTGAAGCTCTAATTAATGTTGGATTTATTTTCAGCTTGAAATAGAACAGTTAAAAACAAAATTAGAAAAAATAGAAAAGGAAAGAAATGACTATAAACTTCATTGTGATAAGTTTGAAAATAGAGTGAGTATTTATTTTAATTATACAAATAACAAATATTTTGGTCGTATTCACGTAATTTTACAAACAAAACATTTTATTGCATCCCTTTTTATGAGATTCTAAAAGCAACAAGCACCGAGAATAAAAGACAAGAGAATAAATTATGTTATAACTCACTTCTTTAATAACAAGGTACATAATGTTTCAACACAATTTACACATATTGTCATCAGATGAAATGTAGTAGAGGAATGTAAACATACATCCAGGGAGAAGCCATGAAAAAGAAATTAGAATTAAGAAGACAGTTTCTGTTAATGAAATATGCGAATGATTAATTATTTTTTCTATGATTCCAGTTAACGGAACTATCAGCTGATCTGGTAGAAGAAAACTCGACGTCCAATCAGGCGACAGAACTACTGGAAGCAGAACAAGCGGAAAGAATGAGGTTGGAGAAAGAAAATAAAGAAATTCAGGTACAATATTATTTATAGAATTTTATATAAAAATATATACTATTGTCTTTGTCTAACGTTTCAGCTAAATGCCTTCTTCAGAAACACTTCAGTAGTTTATGATCCACATTTTTCTTGTCCTTATTCCTCTTTTATGCGACTTTGTGATAGATAGAACAGTGTAGAATGTTTTTTGGCGTTATTTGCAGGCTAAATTAGGTAATATAAAAAGACAGAATGAGAAGCTACAGATGGAAGTTATGGAGTCGAGGTTGTGGCAGGCGTCAAGCGTCGAGATGGAGGACGAACTGGATGGTAATTATTCTACAGTTTATATTTATATTAATCTGGACTATCTTACCTTCAATGGCCATTTAGGTCAGCTTTATGATACCCCTCAACCTTTGATTGACTCCTCAACATGTGCTTTCAGGTTCATTTCATCGAGTACGATCTAATAAACTCTGACCACATGTGACTATGATCGCATCTTTCCTTTCCCATCATTACAGAAAAATTTGTCCAACCAAAACCCATACAGTTTCTGTATACACTGAGAAGAACTAGGATCTTCATCCCTGTTTTAGCTTATATTTTCTCTCAACCAATGCACACTTTTCTCAACCTTGTTTGCTCTTTCAACCCCTCACCATTCTTCATTAGCCTATTGGGTGCAGAAGAGTAGGATGTAAAACTCCATTCATTTCATTTCTTTCAACCTCTCAGTGGAATTCATTACCATTCCTGCTTGATCCTCATAAAGCATTGCAGTTTTCTGATCTTCCTCATTAACCTCATCAGATACAGAACAGTAGGATGTAAAACTCCATTTCATTTTATCTATAGTATAACAGAATCTTGATAGACTGTAAATATAAAGTTGATGTTAATTGAAGTTTGACAGATTTATCAAGTGATAACCTTATTCCAGATTTATAATTTCTAAGTTAGGAAGGTGTTAATTATAATTTGACAGTTTGAGTCTAAAAATAAACATACTTATAATAAACATCTGGTTAGAGTGAAATCGGTTGTGAATTAAATTTCTTTGAAGTTTGATCATGTTTAAATGAAATTTTTAACTTCATTTTCAAATCCTCATGGTAGGCATAACTTGGATCATGCCTGTTTGGTTATTTTTTACAAGTTATAACTTTGTTTATCCTTTACACCCTCTAGTAAGGCTTCTTACTTTATTGTCATAACATCTGATTAGATTGTGAAGGTTTAAGATAACTTCTTCAGGTTTGAAATTCTTTGGAATATAATGTGTTTAAGTAAAATTATTTTCTTTGTGGGACTGATATAGTGAAAACATCTCTCATATGGGAGAATAAACCGAGGCCTTTGTGCACAACAGGCTGTGCATTTTAAAGATCCCTCAACAGTGGGAAATAAAAAAACAGGATTATGCTACTGTCCTGGCAAAATTTCCCTCATCGCACACTGTTAACCCTTCCCACCCTCTAGTTTGGCTATAGACTGTTTTATTTACTATAATAATGTCAGGTTATCCTATTGATATATAAGAAGTTAGATTGATATTTTGTAGTTTTTGGAAGTTGATGTCTTTACACCCTCTAGGAAGGCTTGATACAAATCTTGCTGGGTGAATATAAACATCAAGGTAATTTATTCGTAATGTTATTAGATTAAACAAACTTTTATTTCTGAATTTTATTATCTTCAGTTAAAAAGAAATTTTATTTATAATTTTCTCTTTTAGGAGGTGGAGACTCGCTTTATAAAGATCGTTACGAAAGACTGCTTAAAGAATTAGAATTCACTAAAAAACGTCTCCAACAGCAACATGAAGAGGAAATGGAGGCGGAGCTACAGTCACGAAAACTTCTGGAAAAACGGGTAAGGGAGAAATTTTACTGATTTATTAAAATGGATAGAAATAATGTGTCAAATCACTGACATGTAAAATTTATGAAATGTTTTTTTAAATTTTTGTGAGAAATGGATAGCAAACAAAGTTTAATATATAAAATTTGACGTCACATTTTTTTGTGTTTAAGATTTGTAGCAGATGTAAAACATAAACTTTTAACTTTATAGTCCGTCTGTCTGTCTGTCTGTCCGTCTGTCTATCAACAAATATACTATGTTTCGTAAATCTTATTCTACACAAAATATTATTTTTTTGTTGGATATTTGTTAAATTAGATATAACATTTCTTTCAACAACAAAAATTATGATAGACTTAAAAATAAACATTTTAACTTCGACCTTTAGTTCAGTTTGTATCTGCTCAATTTCAGAATATTCTTTACATTGTGAAAATATTTTTTATTCTTCAAATTATGAATTTTTATTTTTTGGTAATTCAGAATTTAAGTACAGGTATAAAATTTAGGTGTCATGTTTCTTTAAGAAATATATTTTCAACTTAAAACTAAACATTTCAATGCCAACTTTTTATAATGCATCTGCACAACTTCAGAATTATTTTCTGTGTTTTGTAGTTACATGATACTGTAGAAGAAGCGGAAGAACAGCGCCGTTTGGTTCAAGTTTCCAGGAAGAAAGCTCAAAGACTTAACGAAGAGATGCAGGATACTAAATTACATTTAGAAGAGAAAATAACACGGAATAATGAATTGGAAAGAAAACAAAGGAGGTAAGATTTTCATGAGTTATTGCCCTTGTTATATTAATGATTTGTGAAGCTGCTCTTAAGCGACTTGCTAGTTTGAAAATCAGTTCTGTTCTGTGACCTAGGCCAGTGCTTTCATTGAGACTCATCTCAGTACACCCTAACAGTAATTCTCATTAAAACCAGACTTCCATCTTGTTCACCCCTTTGTTTATCAATAACAAACGCCATATTGGTATATCGGAGACACTACTATTAAATATAAATATACATATTGTAATTTACAAAAAACTATTCAGTTTATACCAATTAAATATCAAATGAAATAATTAACGATGTTCACCGTCTCGCAGTGTCGTCTGAAGTGTTTCTAGCAACACTAATCACGTGCATCAGCGCCTTATTAGTTACCAACCACGTCATACACCAAGTATGGAAACCCACTTGTACCAATGAGAAATCTATTTCTCTCTAATTCCTTTGTCAAACATGGGAAATTTCAAATATTTTTGGCTGGGTCTACAGAGTTTATTAAAGCATATGATAAAATTAAATAAGTTTTATGAAGAAGAAAGAATTGTTATAAATTGTAGGTTTGATTCCGAGGTCCATATGGCTCACGAAGACGTCAAGGAAGAAAAAGTTTTACGTGAAAAGTTACAGAAGGAACGAGATAGTTTGATGTCTGAAAAATACGCTCTGGAACAAAATATCATGGTAGGTTATGATTGGCCTTAAATTAATAATTGTATTCATCGTCTAAGTGATTTTGACGATAAGATTCGAAAGATCTGTCCTGAAATATAAATCTTAGAAATAGTGTCATGTCTGAATAATACGCTCTGTTAATGTTCTAATATAAAACTTTAGGAAATAACGCAAACGTTTTGAGCAATTGCTTTATCTTTCCTAATTTCTGTTGACATAGTAATATCATCTTCAAAATTTCTCGACATTTGTATAAGAATTTATTTGTTTAATGTATAAGTATTAACTTGTAATAATTTGACATTGTGAAGATGTAGAAAGAAAGATGACTTTTGACAGTCAAGATGAAGATAAGTTGAATAACTTGACTTGTAGAAAGATGTGATGCAAGAAGATACTCAGTCAAGGTTAAGTACACAGTTTGTAAAGATGACATTGTGAAGGTATAAGTATGAAGTTGGTAATAACTTGACATTGTAAGATGTGATGCAAGAAAGTGCTATTACAGTCAAGGTATAAGTGAAGTTTTAACTAACTTGATATTGTGAAGATGTATGCAAGAAAGTGACAATTACATCAAGGTATAAGAAAGTTGTATAGCTTGATATTGTGAAGATGTGATGCAAGAAAGGTGACTATTGTAGTCAAGGTATAAGATGAAGTTTGTAATAACTTGACATTGTGAAGATGTGATACAAGAAAGGTGACTATTGTACTCAAGGTATAAGACAAAGTTTGTAATAGTTTGACATTGTGAGGTTGATTAAGTTCGAGTTCTATACAAAATGATATTAAAATTTGTTGTATTTTTCAGTTGGTTTCATTAAAAAGATTAAAACACGAATTAGAGAGAAAAGTGAAAGAACAAGAAGAAGAACTGGATGATCAAGCTGGTCAAATACAACATCTTGAACAAGTAGGTCTTTTTTTATACTATAGACATTATGTCCTTAAGAAAATGGTCTTAAATTGGTAACTGTCATATTTTTATGATCTTTGATTACTGTATTTTGCTCGATATAATATTTGTGTTAAATTATATAACTGAAACATCTTAACATTAACTTGATTAGTGAAATTCCTACTTCACTTTGTTTTTAAAATTATTTTCCAGGCCAAACTACGTCTGGACATGGCCATAGAGAAATTAAAACAACATAATAATAAAGAATTAGAAGAGAAGGAAGAAGAATTGGAAGAAATGAGATATAGAACTCAGAAAAAGGTAAATTTCCCATCATTGTACACTTCATGGTGTTGTAATTTGTGTTGCCAACTTCAAAAGTTTAGTGGCTCAGTGGGTTAGACGCTTGCTTGCTAACCTGAAGGTCCAGGGTTCAATCCCGGCAAAGGTCGAGATGAACTTTCGGATTTTTCAGCCCGGTTTCCCCTTATCAGTGACAGGTTGGAGAAAGTGAAAGAACAAGAAGAAGAACTGGATGATCAAGCTGGTCAAATACAACATCTTGAACAAGTAGGTCTTTTTATACCTGTTATGTCCCTAAGAAAATGTCTTAATGGCTGTCATATTTTTATGATCTTATTAATGTATTTTGCTCGATATAATATTTGTGTTAAATTATATAACTGAAACATCTTAACATTAACTTGATTAGTGAAATTCCTACTTCACTTTGTTTTTAAAATTATTTTCCAGGCCAAACTACGTCTGGACATGGCCATAGAGAAATTAAAACAACATAATAATAAAGAATTAGAAGAGAAGGAAGAAGAATTGGAAGAAATGAGATATAGAACTCAGAAAAAGGTAAATTTCCCATCATTGTACACTTCATGGTGTTGTAATTTGTGTTGCCAACTTCAAAAGTCTAAGTCTATTAAATTATAGAAGCTTAAGTTGAGATAAAACAAAGTTAAGGTGTATGATATGTTTGTCCTTGACGCTGTCCGTGAGCATGTTCACTTTTGCTTGTGAACACTATAGAGGCTAAAGTTTTGATGGTTAAGGAATTAACAAAAAAGATCAGTCTTACTTAAAGACTCTTAGTTCATTTTTGGAAGTTTTTGTCCTTATATAGTACCAATTATAATAATTACCTGCCTCTGTCAGTGCTTACGTTCACAGTGAATGTTATAAAGACTACTGTTTCGCTGGACGAGACAATATAAAAACATTAGTATATGTTACCACCCACGAAGTATAAAGATGAATATTTTTGTTTCCAGTTGAAATCGATGGAGCAGCAGATAGAAGAAGAGTACGAAGAAAAGAAACGAGTTCAGGAGGAAAAGGCGTTGCTAGAACGACAGCTACTTGAACTGGGATCACGTGAACCAACTAGAGATATAGGTACGAGTTATATTAAAATATTGGCAAACTGTGTTCTTATTTTTTTGAGGGCAAACAGTATTTCAAGGATAAGTTATCAAACACATATTTATATACTTGTAATATAAACGTATTTGTTGTTCCTATAGTCTCTACCTATATTATTATGTATACGTCATTGTTGTGTGTGTAGCACAAGTACTTAACTTCTGGTCTGAAGTCGACTTGATTCGTCGTCTTCTTATTCTGGAAGATCTATTCTGTCTCCTCGATTTGTCCTCTTCCTCTTCTGGAAGGTCTTCTGGGTCTTCCGAGTCAGAGATGGCAGAGACAGAAGACAAAATGGCGTCCATTGGCAAACTAGCATTCAAGTGCAGCGAGTGTGGTGTGTGCCATATTTTTTTCTGCTACTCACTCGATTGACCTTACCGAAAGACACTTCTGGAAGCTGCAAATCGAGTTCCCTTCCAGATGATAATAAAACAAGGGTTAAATTAGTATATATCTTACAAACAAGACAACAAAATAATAACTTAGGCTTTATAGATAAACAGTTACTGAGTTTATTTATTCTGCGACGTTTAAACGAGCGTTCCTACTTGATAACTACAAGAGAACACTTGTTGAAACGTCGCAAAATAAATAAACTCAGTAATTGTTATTCCATAAACTTAGTTATTATTACTATTATACTACCAATTACTAAATGCCATATAAAGAAAATAACAAAACTCATTGAACAGGAGTGAATAATTATGTAAATCTTGATATATTTTTATTGATAACTTCCAGACAATGAACGAAGATTAAAAAGACATCTTCGTAAGACGAAGGCTCTGTTACACGATGCCAGTACAACGTTACAGAAGCAGAAGACATCAGAAACGGCCAAATCACAATTACAACAACTGAGAAATAAGGTAGGTGGGATTGGTTATAAAACAATATTTAATTGAAATATGTAAGCGCAGGTCGAGAAGAAAATTCAGTATCGCCAATTAAAGTCATGTCCAAAAAAAATGGTGGTGAGCAGGTGGAAAGAAGGTTATTAGAAATAAGGTAGTGTATTTGTGTTATTTGTGAATTCAAATATTGAGAGTTTGACCAATTAGGTATGCGATTGGTTACCATGGTGACTCATGTACTGGTTGACCTGTGCTGTAATCCAGGCAGAAGTTAATTAAAGATTTCAAGGTCAAAATAGATTTGCTAATGTTGCCTGTCCGGCCAGATCTGATCTATCTCATTGCACACTGCATGGTGTTGCCTGTCTAGATCCATTAGTCTAAACCAGTGAAGAAATGTAAGACTTATAATTTATTCCTTTGATTTTGTTGTGCTTATGAGACTTTACTACTTTCTTTTTTTGTTTCAAAGTTCTTCTAAATAATTTATTTTATGAGAAAATACATTTTTGATTTTGATCATAATTTTTGATTTCTAGTTGGATGATTCTGAGTTTTCTGCTGCGTCTGCTATCAAAGGAAAGAAGAGAATGGAACTGGAGATACAGGATTTATTACAACAGATCGAGGATCTATCTCAAGCTAAACAGGAGGTAAGGACAGTTTTTATCAGAAATTTTCTGATTTCAACCAAAAAATCTTGTACCTTATCCACTACAACTTCAATAAAATCCAGATTCAAAATCCATCTTCATTAGCCCATAAGGTGCAAAAAAGTAAAGATTTATTTTAGTCAAATCAAGTAGTGTAAAACTCCATTCATTTCATTTCCACTGTCAATGAGAACCCTGTCTTTATTAGTTCATAAGGTGCAGAAGAGTAGGACGTTAAACTCTATATTTTGTTCAGTGTAGTTTTAGAAATACAACCTTCTGATTGGATGATAAAACTAAATTTAAAATCATTTCCCTTTCCAATTCTTGTTTCAGGCTGAGAATCGTAACATGGCCATCCTACGTGAGAAATCTGATATTCAGAATAAACTAGAAGAGAATGAAGAAGACATGGCGGAGATTATGAAGAAATATAAAGCTGCTGTACAACAGGTGAGATTCAAAACAGCTGAGTCATTGCGGAGGCCATTACTGTCTTTAGGAACAGATCACCATTCATCCTAATTAGATAAATAAATTGCAATCACACTTTCTATTTCTCAACGACCTCTTCCGTCACTAATGTCGTCTTCATTAACCCATTAGGTGCAGAAGAAAAGGATGTAAAACTCCATTTATTACATTTGTATCTCTTGATTTTCTCTTGAATCTAGGTCCTAAGTTTTTGACATGTTTTTGAAAGTTTGTATGTTTTTATTTTAGCAATCTGTGGACCATATCACCATCTCAGACCAACTCCAACAATTAGAAGAACTATCTAATGAGAAGGAGAGTTTAAAACAAACTGTCAACGATTTATCTACGAAGGTGACCGCTTTCGAATCCAGTACGGTAGATAAACATTCCGTTACGAGACTAGAGGGAAAAATACGAGAATTAGAAAGTAAACTTGATCTCGAGGCTACAGCTAAACAACGTCTGGAGGTAAGATTAGAGAAGAAACAACAACGGGAATTTCAAAAAGTTCTGGCTCGAATTTACAAGAGAGGAAAATTCACATCCTCTAACATATTTTGCTTTTACCATTAAATTGTCACAATGTCATGACAACACAAAAAAGGTCAGAGAAAGAAAATAAAGAAATACTTGAATCAACTTCCTCTAACATGGAATGGATGGGACGATAAACTCTAGGTCTTTTCTGGTACAGGCTGTGCACGTTACAGATCATCTGACAGTTAAAAATCGCAAAAAGTGTAGGCTAATGCCACTGTCCTGGCAAAATCTATCTTATTGCACACTGCATCTTCATAAACTTGCAATTTGCAATATTTTGAACTACACATCCCCTGCAGTAATGTGGTGAATTGAACCATTTTGTTTCGCTTTTTTTTAGACCCAAATCATCCGATTAAAAGAACATATAGAACGACTTCAGACGGAGAAAGAAGAGTTGCAGACGTCGAAACATCAAGCCGAGGAGGCAAATAAACGTATCAATAAACAACTACGTGAATTACGTGAGGAGCTGGTGGAAAGTCAGAAAAAAGAAATGGAGGCTACCCAGGGTAGGAAGGAAATGGTAAGATTGTAGCCTTATTTTAATTGAGTCATGGTGAAAATTTATTTGTTCTGTGGGTAGCGCTAGATTGGAGAGTTCTTCATATTCTGTCTGATCCAATTAAATAGAATAGAACCAGATTTCAGACGTCATTTTTAAAATCTTGCTTTCTTCTCTTTTCCCAACCATTTTGAATTCTGTTTCACTTACTATTTTACAGCAATCTTGAGAACAAAACTCTAAACTCTATTTCATCTTTGGTCTATTGAACGCTTGGTTGATTCCATAAATCCTGAAAATGTACACATCACAATCCAAAGATCCTTTCGATATATGTTTCCCAAACCTTTGCTTGTCCAAAACAATCCACTCTCTTGTAACTTCTGATAATCTTATGTTTTGTATTTTTTATCCAAAACAGTCCACTTCTGTTAATATTATGTTATTTTTATGTATTTTTATTCCAGATGTCCCAAATAGAAGAACTGGAGGCGGGCCAGATACAGAATCAATCTGATTTAAAACTAGCATTTAAACGTATCGCTGATCTACAGGCTGCGTTAGAGGAAGAAATAGATAGTGATAACGACAGTTTATTGTTAGATAGGTACCAGAAGTCAATCTTTCGTTAATCTTAAATATTTTCACCATAATTACCGTACCCATTGATGTGAAAACTCTCCATGTTGAATATTTTACAATAGTTCTAGCTTGAAAATAAATATATCTTAATCGTTGCTGATTTGAAAAAATTACTGACCTAAAAGATTTGACAATTTAAAAAAAGTAAAAATGAAATTGTCAATTAATGGTGTAATAAATAAAACGAAAGTAAATATTTCATTTTTCAGTGAAGATGAATCTGATGAAGATGACTTAGATTCATTTTTAGAAAATCACAACCAGTCTCCGATTGGTCGATCTAGTGTGAGTAGTTATCGTACACGATCGGCATCTAGTAGTATTAGTGACCGTCTGCCACGTATAGAGGATTGTAAGTTTTCTTTTATTGTACTGCCGAGAGTCATTTAATAATCCAGGTCACGTATTCTTAGTGCTAGGGCATCTTAGTGTTGGTTTCTAGGGCCTCCTAGGGTATTAGCCTTTTACCTTTTGGCATTGATATTTCCTGGATTATCTGTATCCATTTACAGCTGTGTGCATGGGAATTTTGAGTGAAGATGACTTATTCAAGGTCATTGGGTTTTCAAACACCAATGGAGATTAGAACTCGCATCTGACATTTTCAATGTATCCAAGCAAATGACATCATGACGTAAAGAACCAACGCTCTAACCGCTGTGCTATAGAACCCCAAAATTAGTGGGGGGAATGCTTAACTGGCGAGATCTGCACTTTCAGGATCCATGGATAAATAATTTTACTGATTCATCTATAAATTTCTAAAAATCCACTAATATTTACTAATCTTTTATTTCAGCTGATGCTTGAGAAGAAAGAAAAGAAACTGGAATAAGTATTATTATACGGGCAGAGTGCAAACCTCCGAAATATAAATTTCGACATTTGACTAGAAAGAACATATATTCACCTTTATATTCCCCTCACGACACAATATGTTGGTTGAAAATAGTGCTCACTATATCTGTTATAGAGTGATATAGAAATATAGACACAGACTGAAATAGATCTCTACTTGATAAACTTCAGTAGAGACACAGACTGAAATAAATCATTTATTTGAAGATAATTTTATCTTTCCTCTTTTCGATATATTAGTCTAGACGTAAATGATTTTATGTTCACTTTCGCGATTTCGATAAAAATGTTATTTAGTCTAAACTTAGAAAATAATAATTATACTAAAATGAACTTTAGATAAGTTGGCCAATCTGAGAAACTTTTATGACCACACAATGACATTCTATAATAACAAAGAGCCTTATATATTCAGGCAACAAGGATCCAGGAGCCTTATATATTCAGGCAACAAGGATCCAGGAGCCTTATATATTCAGGCAACAAGGATCCAGGAGCCTTATATATTCAGGCAACAAGGATCCAGGAGCCTTATATATTCAGGCAACAAGGATCCAGGAGCCTTATATATTCAGGCAACAAGGATCCAGGAGCCTTATTCTCCAAAACTTCACTTCAATAATATAGAGCATAAGAAATACAGTAATCTGATTGGATTACAAAGCTACATTAAAAATAGATTTGACCAATCAGATGACTGGAACACTGAAAACATTTCAAGTTAAAAAATTTCGAGAATAAGGCTATAAGCTTACTTTATATAATTGGGGATCAACTTTGTTTGTTTATTTAAAGGGAAGTTAACCATTATTTTTACTTGTGATGGTGATGTTTGTTAGTTAGGAACTACTCTTTATAAGAGATGTTTATGGTCACAGACTGTTTTTCCTTTTTCGTAATAATTCACTGAACAGCATTTTACGATTTCATATACGCAAAACACAAACTCCATTTCGTCTCACTTGCTGAATAATTTGATTAACATTAAGGCTTCCATTTCAATATTTATTTTTTATACTTGAGTTTATTTCATTACGCAGATATTACTGTTCCTATATTACCGTAGTTTGATATTTTCAACTTCAGTTTTAGTCCATCTATAGGCCTAGTATTCATCTTCGTATTTATTTCTTTGCTCCAGAATGGAGTTTTACATTCTACTTTTCTTTGAAGTCTTTATAGTGGACATTGAAAAACCATAATTTGACCTAGGCAATGTCTGCTGCAGGCAAGATCCTTGACAGTTGGAAATCACAAAAGATAAGGCGACTGCAGCTGTCCTATCCTAATTTTCACTTATAAGCAGAATAGTAGGATGTAAAACTCCATTTTATTTCAATTCTAGTTGAAAGTTGTAGCTCAATCTTCAAGACAATTTTTGCTTAATTAGTAGTTGCTCATAGATTTTGCTCATGTTTATTTTTTATCTTTCGTTAAATTCTTGTTTCGCTATTTTCTATCTTTCGTAGTTATATAATAGAATTAGTTTCGGCTAGGCTCGGTCAGTGTTAGTGGAGCTGTTCAGTCTGGGTACATGAGGAGCTTTTGAGATCTTTGAATTCTGTAGAGATCTTTAAAGTTGGGATGAGGACAAGTTGAGATGTCCATGATCGAACATGATAATCTATGGACCTTGCAGGTGTTCAATAGGTGGACAATGTTAATCTGTGAGTGATAGATTGACAAAAATGAGATCCATATCACTTAAGACTACAGCCCTCCTCTCCGAGACTCATTGATATCTAAAAGTCACTTTTTAGCCCTGTTTCCAGTCGAGTTAATTTGTCTTCCCTTAAACGACAAAACGCAGGGCTGTTATATATTAAGATGATTAATGATCTAAGGGAAATAACCCAATATATGATGACTGTGTTCTATATAATACATATCCTATTCTTTGTACCACAATTTATCAGAGGCTAGTTGTTACAAATATCTTATCTGTCATTATTGATACAGTAGTGGCTGAGGAATTCTGGACAGGGAAGGGCAACCTCCAAATATTTTGGGATTCTGTTCTGGGGGTGGTCAGGTAGAAAATATTTTAAAAAATGGGTTTTGCAGATCAAAAGAATTCTATCAATATTACTATATTGTACCAAATCGAATTTCTTCTCCCAAGAAAAATAATCTTTGGGCCGTGACACCACTAGCCCCTCCATGGATCCCCACTGTAAGATAAGATGTTTCCAGCAGCTCACCAATGATATTTATTTATGGTTTAATATTATTTGTCTTGACGTGTTAGTTGATGGTTTTGTAAAAACCTTTCCTTGTGTGACGTGTAAGAGATGTTGGACATTTTGAAATAATTTTAATTATCTGATAATGTGGATTAATTACATATTTGTAATTTGTAATTTGTTTTTTGACCTGGCACCACTGACACAAAACAGTTCTGATATCCAGCTTGGTTTTTTTCAAATTTTCAAACACAACCCATCAAGATAGCGGAGAGATATGGTGCCTCTACTTTCACTTTGTGTTTGTTTCAACTACTGCCAATCAAGTTAAAATGGTTGTGTTGCCAGGATTAGTTATATAATAATAATAATATATATATATAGGGCTATTACTCCACATGACACAAAGCTCGCAGCGCTTTTAGCTTGGACATTTAACATTGATCTTCAAGCATGTTTCTGAAAATCAATAATAATAATTATTAAGTTCTATAACACGCCACGTCACAAAGCTCTCAGCGCTTTAAGCTTAGACATTCTACATTGAGCTTCAAGCATGTGTTTCCCATAATCAATAATAATATTTACATAGCGTTATAACACACCACGTCACAGCGCTTTAAGCTTCGACATTCTACAATGAGCTTCAAGCTCTTTCGGGGGAATTTTCCTAAGCATTTTCAGTTCAATCAATCAAAATTATTTCAGCTTGTAACATGGTTCATATCTTATTGTGTATTATCTCTGGATTATTTTGCTGTTTATTATATTATTTGTTATAGTTTGTTTTGTTAATGCTGAATTGTAAATTAACCTGTATATAGAAATCAATCATTAATCAATTTATACTTTCAAATTTGGAATGATTAAAAAATATCTAATTAAGCTGTTGTTTTTAATTAACACCCTGATGAATGTATTGTCTCGAAAGAGTAGGCTAATGCGTACAGCGTACTGATCAAAGCTGGGGATATAATTCCCTTTCAGAAATAACTTGAGCAATAGAATCCAGGAAACCCTATAATTTTCCTGTAGCATGTATAACAACAAACAAGGCTCAGTTTCATAAATTTAATAGCTGTTATGAACATAGTTATTGTATCAAACTTAGGTGCTGTTGGTGCCATATCATATATCACTAGAAAAAACAGCAGCATAATTTCTCCAATGGCTTTCTTCAATATATTTCCATGGAACAACGGCAGAAATTTGAAATTATTGCCATTTGTTTATTCATTTTGAAACCTTCTGGTAATAGTGCTATTACAAAGAAGGGGATTGGCTCTATTCCTCTCATACAAAACTATGCAGCACATTAAATTACAACACCAGACTAAATCAGTTGAATGATGTAACAGGTAATGATATTTTCTGGTAAAGAAAAGTAGTTTGACGAGGGTCACACTTAAAATATCTCTTAATTATTCTTGTGTCCTGATACTGGCAACTATTTCAGACACATTCTTGTATGCCCTATTTAAAGCACCAAAGGCCTTATAAATGTTGCTGTTTACTCAATCCACATGTAAGCTTACGCCTTTCAGGTTGCATCACAAAGATCAGCCCCATTCTTCAGGCTTCAGTTGTTTAAAAACATCTGGGGGTGGAGGTAAAACTGAGGGGGGTAGATTAGGGATATTTTGTAAAATTGGGGGGAGAGGATAGCTGGGTAAAGTTAAATCTATTTCATTTGTTGATTCTTCTGTTTTCTTTTCGTCCACCATTTTCGGTTTTAGTTCTGCCTCCATCTTTAACCTCCTTCTTTCCATTACTAAAACGATAAAATTACGCACAAAAAAATAAAACACTAAAAAATGAAATGAACGGAGTTTTATGTTGTACTTTCTGCACCGTAGGGCTAATGAAGACACAATGCAGTATGCAATGAGGTTAATACAAGGTCTACTCTTTTTACGATTCACTGTTGAAGGCTTTGTTGACCTGCAAAGTCTGTAGCACATGGGCTGTGATTTAGTGTCTATTACATACAATTAGCTATTCAACTCCTCCAGTTAACGAGAACGTGTCTAACATACTGAACCATCGTGGCTCCCTAAAACACCAGGACAACAGACAGAGTGAAGAATCATTCTACTCCAAGTGGAAATATCCCATTATACGCAGAAACAAACTAACCTTCGGCTTCTAACGCTTGAAAACCTTCTTCTGTCATGTGACCGAATCGACAATTATCTCCAAACTGGCATATTCCTGAAAATCACTAAATCAATTACCATAGCAACAACAAATTCTTAACGGTTAACAGTTAAAAAAGCAGTAATGCTGTGGATAAATCAAGATAAATTTATAATACTGAAATGACAGAAATATAAACTGTTTATCTTTACCTTTCAAGAAATTTTTACAAGGTCTTTTCATTCGTTCATTCTGTAATCTCGTTTCTGGATCTGTCAAACAGAAAATGAAGCTGATAATGAAATATAAATGACAGTTTTGTATTAAAAATATCTTGAATTATCAAGGTTATTAAGCTCATAGAGACTGAAAGGGTTTTATTTTTGACATGCTAGTACTCAGTAGGGTGAGAATCTCAAACACATCCAGAAGAATGTAGTTGAATATAATAATTTGAAAGATTAACCAATCGTTACACAGCACCTGCTTCTGCATTTTGTCGACTGATAACCTTTCAAATTAGGGCTACTGTTTGCATTTTGTTGAAAAGTGTTTCAACTGCCTTAAGATCTCTCTATATTGTATAGACTAAAAATAAATTGACATTTTAGAGACACCATGTTAATACATACCAAGAAACATTTTGTAGTAATTTTCACGATTAGCTTTGTGTGTTGTTCCATTCAAATGATTCTTCCTGCTCGATGGGTTGTCAGCAAACGATTTTTCACAGAATTCGCAGAAATATTGACGCCCCATTTTAAGAAATTTGACAAAAAATGAAAATTTCAGAAAACCTTAAACAAAACTATTCAGGGGAAGAAACTCTGGCACATGGAGAAGTTATTGTTAAAATTGAATTAGTCATGAATTTCTCAACTCTGCATAGTTTTTAGGAACTCTGTCACAGCAATTATCAATTTCAAAATTAAGTTTATTGATAATATCTTCTCATAAACCAAAATAAAACGAAATCACAACATTAAAAATACAAACACAGGTTACTCCGTGTGACGTCATGTCTGATATATAAACCGCTATCGGCTTCCGGTCGAATATTTTGTATTTTATACAGTGATAGAATGGCGAGTCCGAGCGGAGATCCCTAGTTTGGTAGAAGGTAATTCCATTTGACAGTTATAAAACCCTCGTTGTTCTTTAAAATCACTTTGCAACTCGTAACATTATTGACATAAACTTAAATGCCTCGTATAAAAGGTTTATGTAACTTTTATCAATTGTCAAAACGGACACTTGTCAAGTAGCATTACCTATTCAACTATTCATTCTGTTTTATTACCAGCTTAATGAGCCCACTTTCATTTGATGTCATTTTAATTTCTTTATTTCAGTGGCTCTGGTAGAGTCAACAAATCGTCCAATGGGAGTCCAGCTAGTGAATTCTAGACTGACAAATAAAACGTCAGATCCAATGGATTTAGTGGAATTGGCCAGACAAGTTCAAAAGGTATGATTTGTTAGTCTACCTAGGACAATGCTGGCTATACCAAGAGGTTTGGACAAGGACCAGCTGGTAGAAAGAATCCTTAACTGTGAACCTAAGTTGTTATCCTTGTAAAATCATTACAAAGAGGTTTGACCAAGGACCAGCTGGTAGAAAAGAGCATTAACTATGAAACTAAGTTATCTGTTCTTTGAATGGCATATAGTAACCGGATAGCAATATTTATAACAAACTTGTATGGATATAACGATTACTTTAATTAACATATAAGGCCACGTTTCGACAAGTGTTCTCTCGTCTTCTAAGTTGTTATCCATGTAAAATCATTACCAAATGACTAGCTAGTAGAAAGAATCTTTAACTGTAAACCTCAGTTGATATCCCTGAAATATAGTTGTTTGTTTCTGTCTTGGTAGTAGAAGAATATAACGCCACTTTTGTTTTATTTTAAGGCTGATGAGTTTACACGAGCCACTGCTGGCAGTAAGTTAATAGTTATAGCAGATCAAATAAAATATTTACAAGAACAGGCTAAAAAGGTATGTTTATAATTGTAATTTATATTAGTATTTCGAAACTCTAAATTAAGGATTAAGAATTCTGTAATGTATAAAAAGTAATGGACATTGAAAAGTTATGTTACTTTGTTATTAAAGAAGTGTGTTAGTTGGTACCTTGTTATTAAAGAAGTGTGTTATGTACCTTGTTATTAAAGAAGTGTGTTATGTACCTTGTTATTAAAGAAGTGTGTTATGTACTTGTTATTAAAGAAGTGTGTTATGTACCTTGTTATTAAAGAAGTGTGTTATGTACCTTGTTATTAAAGAAGTGTGTTATGTACCTTGTTATTAAAGAAGTGTGTTATGTACCTTGTTATTAAAGAAGTGTGTTATGTACTTTTATTAAAGAAGTGGTTATGTACCTTGTTATTAAAGAAGTGTGTTATGTACTTGTTATTAAAGAAGTGTGTTATGTACCTCGTTATTAAAGAAGTGTGTTATGTACCTGGTTATTAAAGAAGTGTGTTATACCATAATATTGTCTTTGTGTTTGTGGTTATATCTGCTCTCCCTTCTAAATGTTGTTCAAATCTTGTGACTTATTTTATAAAAATTACAGGTTTTAGAAGAAGCTAAACGGAATGCTATGTTACATCATGCAGCTTGTAATATGGTGAAAAAACCGGGCAATATGTATTATTTGTATCAACGAGACTCCGGGCAGAAATATTTCTCTATTTTATCACCACAGGTTCGTAAATACAGTTATCTCCCTTTGGTTGAAACAATCATGTATAGTTAGCAGTGTATGCTTAACATTTTTACATGGGCCTTTACAAAAACAAGATGTTTTTACATTTCTTCTTTAGTTAGTGAACAAGTGTTTAACTGACTAAATGCATACAACAGGTCATTAAATACAGTTGTCTCCCTTTGATTGAAACATTTGTTGATAGGTAGAAGTGTATGCTTAACATTTTAAACATAAGTGTATAAATCAGGTTGTTAATATAGTTATCTCCCTTTGTATAACAAAGTGAATCAGAAATTAGTAATGATGCTAGATTGACAATTTTTTCCTCACTGCTCACTGCATTGTGTGGCATGTCTTCATGTTCCTATATAGGTGCTACACATAGGATACAGTTATTTCATTTCATTTTCTCATTTGTTTTTATTTTACAGGAATGGGGTGCTAGTTGTCCTCATGAATTTATTGGAGCGTTCAAACTGGAACATGATATGTCCTGGTCTCCGATAGAGGAGGTGGAACGTAGGGGAGAAGAATTTGCATTGATTGATAAAATATTAAATGCTAAAAACGCTATAACAGACTCAACTGCGTTGATGTTTGGGAACACGAAACCAAGTAGTTTGGCTGCTAAACCTGCTGAATTAACAGACGTTACGGCAGAGAAATTATAGTTAGTACTGGTCTGGAAGAGCAGACAGAAATACAGATACTTGTCAGGAGGGAAACAGGCTGAAAAAGATCAGTTGTCTGAAGATCACACACACATATTTCAGGTTCTGTTTTAATAATTCAAATATTTGCAAAACTAAGTTTTTATTGTGAAAGTGATTTGCTGAAATATTCAAAGGGCAGGACCCTGTTCTGACAATTCTTATGATTTTATGAGAAACAGGACACAAATTAAATGAAAATAGACAAATGACTGGTAAACTTTATCCAGGCATGTTTCTATAGAAATACTGGCCCAACCACTGACTGAAATAAAGTACAGAACTTGGATTTCCATTTGTAAATAGAGTTTTAATCATATTTCTGATTTACTGAAATTGAGCCTATTTATATATTATCACATATATAGACTCATCTTCATTAGCCCATAAGGTGCAGAAGAGTAGGACGTAAAACTCCATTCATTTCATTTTTCATATATATGGACTAAGCATACGTTAATAAAAGATTTGTCTCATTTGATTATCATTGTTAAGATCACACAACATTTTGGTTCTTTTTAAAAAATTCTTGTTGCAAAATTGTTATTTATGTGAAAGTGATTTTTAAATATCAATATGCATGACCTTTGACAATATGATTTTATGAAAAACGAATTAATGATATAAAACTAAGTTTATAAAGGGGCATCTGTTTTTAGACAATCACTCCACAAACCCACTGATTTTGACAATAAATGTCACAGAACTTTGAATTTCTCAATATGTAAAATATCCGAGTTTGAAATCATATTTCTAGATTTATGAAATTGAGCCTATTTATAATTATCCATAATAGACTACTGCCATGCACACTGATAAGGAAGCAGAAAGAGGACGTAAAATAACAATTGTCATTTTGTCATATCATATGGATACATACTTTTAGTACAAGAAGTTGTCTCCTTGATTATAATTGTAAAGTGAAAAGCCTTTTTTTTTTATTATAAGATAATTTGCCTTGTTCAAGATGTTATAATTCTGAGGTACTGTATTAAATGTAACAAAGGTTATAACATATAAAATCTAAGTTGTGATTAAAACACCTGTATATAATGGTCAATAATGCAATATTGATAATAATACTGATATCTTAAATTATTATCCTTGTAAATAATATTGATTTTATAATAAACAAATCAACTGTAATATTGTTATATATATAACTTCCTTGGGCGCTTCACCGCCCCCCTGTCCCCACCCCACCAATTTCTCAATATCATACACTGGGAATGAATTAAAGCACGCCTTCATAACACCGTGATCCCCTACTACTCTCTATTAGTGTCATTCATGAAAAGCTACTAGGGACCCAAAGGGCCTCTCTTGTCCCCACCCAAACCCTCGTTAGTGGGTCAGATATCTTTAATTGTCCCCCACCCCACTAAAGCATGAACTAACGGGCCATTTCCCCCGCCCCCTGGTATGGTTCCAAAGGCCTCTCGTCCCCACCAAGACCCTCGTTAGTGGGTCAGATAATTTAATTGGTCCCCAACCCACTTACGAGCCATGTCTATCCCCCGTTCTTTTTTAAATGAAATAAAGCCTTCTGAATGCTTTATATTTATCAAGGGACATCCGAAATGTCATATTGGGGTGTAGCTAAATTTTGAAACATTGGGATAAGATAAATCACAAAATATGAACGAATAATGTGACGTCTTCACCTTCAAAAAATAACATTGCGTGGGGTAACGAAAACATGAAAAGAAATAATCGCTAATTAATCATAATTATTTATCAATTATTACCCAAAATTGTCATTACGATATAGGTTAGGGTGTACTCTTATAGGGCCATAAATGATAATTTATGGCAGGGTCGAAAATTCTGTGGGTCAGCAGGTCGATTGTTGACATCAATATAATATCAACAGTCGACATATTTGTACCTAGTTCGAAATTTATGTGTTTTAAAGAATATGGTTGACCGTTTTTTAAAAGTACACTAAGAATAAACAGAAACATACATAGTAAAAATATATGCAACACCGACAGTTTCAACACTCCGTATCACTTAGGAAAATTAAATTCCGACGTCTGGTTAGACTACAATTCACAAAAATGAGAGGGCTAATATAGGTCAATCCAGTGTAAATAAATATTGTAACTTATTAAAGTTAAAATATAATATCTGAAATATTTGCAGACGAAATTGTTTTATTGATAATATAACCATAACCCATCTTCGTAATGTCAAGTTATTGTGAACATCGTCTTACACCTTGAATGTATAAGCCACTTTTCATATATTATCGAATGCAGCGATTTGGTTGAATTGTACGCTAGCAAATGCAGCCAATGAGAGCTCTCGTCTGAAAAATTATGGTTTTTCCATTGATGAGTCTGATTGGTTGTACTCACTAACGTATAAGCCAATCAAAACGCTGCATTTACAAACTTCCGTGATACAAGAAAGGTGGCTATTGTGTACGAGGTAATCAATTATTAGTATTTCATAATAAAAAGTGATATCAGGTGTCTAGAAGAGCAAAAAGGAAGAAATGTCATTGGTCCAATGAGAATATACAAAGTAAGATGCCGTTGACCTGCATTTTTTTTATTTTTACGTATAACTTACGTTATATTGTGTTAACAAGTTTTAATTGGTACAAATAGACCAAACTTATTTAAATATGACAGGTTTATAGGTGGGATATTTTTTACAATAGGATTTACGTTGACAGGGAAAATATAGAAATAATGAACGCTATTGTTTCTTGCATGTATTCCTTTACGTATTAAAATTAAAATAATGATTATTTTACACCAAAACACTTAAATTCATGGTTCTATAACTGTCATAATAAACATATTGATGAATGAAGTTTGATATACGAGGACCGCCCAATCTATAAACGTCAATACACCTTGACAATAGTCTAGTATACAGAACCATTCGCCTTCAAGTCCTCATAAACAACAGACGTCTAAAATGGCGAGACTGTCAGTGCCATGCGTCCTGAAAATGATTTTTGGATTGGTTTTGATCACTGTCGTAGAATCTAAACACACCCTAAAGGTAAGTGATATTCCAATTTCAAAGCACCATGGAATCACAGAAATTTTTACGATGACAAAAATGATTGTTTCACTTTTGCTATGCTCTGCTTATACATAGTAGTATTTTGTATTAATTTCGCTTAATTACTTTCGGAACTTCTGACGTTTTTCTAAATGTACTAGTTTATAATAATTTAAGAGAAAACACTACAAAATAGGAGAAGTCGAAAGGGGGGGGGGGGTACCACGACTTGGGCACCCAGTCTTTAACTTTACAAAGGGAATGCCATTGATATTTTCATTATTTTCTCGTCACCACCTACAGTTTTACAGAACCGCCATTTTCCTGTAAGAATCGCTTATTTTAATCTGATTCGTTACTTTTCAGCCATTTTCAGAGTCGTTCCTTTTAAATTCGCCATTTTCTGACATCGAAAAAACTTTAAAACCATATATAGTACGAGCCCGGATTAAAGATGGCGGTAGCGGATTAGTGCAGGATTTTTTCATCAACGATAAGAAACAGGAAGAGATTACCAGAATACATAATCCTTATTATGATATCTTCATCATTAAAAACTTTAAATTGGTAAGTTCTTTCCGTTCTCTCGTCCTTCTCAACTCACTTGTCTTTCCTCTCTCCCAACTAATTTACTTTCATCCGTTTTATCATATACATGTACATCCATTCCCTGCCTTCCACCCTTTCTCTTGTACCTCTCCGTCTTCTTCTATCATCCGTTCTCTTGTACCTCTCCGTCTCCATCTATCCATCCGTTTTCTTGTATCCATCCTTTTTATTGTACCCATTCGTTCTCTTGTACCTCTCCGTTTTATTCTATCCATTCGTTCTCTTCTAACCATCCGTTCTCTTCTATCCATCCGTTTTATTCTATCCATTCGTTCTCTTGTACCTCTCCGTCTCCTTTATCCATCCGTTTTATTCTATCCATTCGTTCTCTTGTACCTCTCCGTTTTCTTGTATCCATCCGTTCTCTTCTATCCAGCCTTTATTCTATCCATCAGTTTTCTTTAACCGTCCATTCGCTCCTACTCATCCAGTTCCCATTTCTTTATCTCTGACCTTCCACCAGTTCCAACATACATCTCAGCGCAAGAGTTGTCAAGTAACCCGGTTTCGAAACCAAATTCCCGACATACGTCGACTGAATAGGATGGTCACCCGAAGTAAAGTATATTTTTATCTTTCATCTGCTGCAGAAAACCGCCATTTTGTTAATTTTTACCAAGAAGAACCATCTAGAAAACCTATCGGTGCGACATTGTGAAGAATGGTCGCTGAAAAATTCTACATTTTTACCAACTGATTACTTCATGGTGAGGGTCAATTTATTTTCAATCACAGTGAATAATGATAACCAAGGAAACAAGCCCCTCAATTATCTTAATGGGCTCATTAAGTTTCGAACGTCACTCTCATGACGTAAAAAAGCGTCTGTGTGCTACAGGCTGTACAGGTTAAAGATCCCTCGACTGTTGGAAATCCAAAAAGAGTAGGCTAATGCCGCTGTCCTGGCAAAATTTTCCCTGTTGTACAATGCATGGCATTGTCCGTCTTTATTAGCCCATAATAGCTGCAGAGAATTAGGGATTAGACGTAAAGAAAACCCATTTATTTCTTTTTTGTTTGCTTTCTGAATTCAGAGGACGAAGTTCGACACGGATGGCGCCAATGATGTAGAAATTCAACAAACCAAGATTCCTAAACATTGGCGACAGTTTTTAAAATTCAAATCCTGTGGTGAAATTCCTAGAGAATTATTTGAAGGTAAACACATCTCTCATTCTGATCACAGAAAACTATCATTGTACCAAACAATCTACTAGCTAGTTAGACACGATAGCTTGGTATACTCTAGTCTTATTCTGACCACAGAAAACTGTCATTGTACCAAACAATCTACTAGCTAGTTAGACACGATAGCTTGGTATACTCAAGTCTTATTCTGACTACAGAAAACTATCATTGTACCAAACAATCTACTAGCTAGTTAGACACGATAGCTTGGTATATTCTAGTCTTATTCTGACCACAGAAAACTATCATTGTACCAAACAATCTACTAGCTAGTTAGACACGATAGTTTGGTATACTCTAGTCTTATTCTGACCACAGAAAACTTCATTGTACCAAACAATCTACTAGCTAGTTAGACACGATAGTTTGGTATACTCTAGTCTCATTCTGACCACAGAAAACTGTCATTGTACCAAACAATCTACTAGCTAGTTAGACACGATAGTTTGGTATACTCTAGTCTTATTCTGACCACAGAAAACTATCATTGTACCAAACAATCTACTAGCTAGTTAGACACGATAGTTTGGTATACTCTAGTCTCATTCTGATCACAGAAAACTGTCATTGTACCAAACAATCTACTAGCTAGTTAGACACGATAGTTGGTATACTCTAGTCTTATTCTGACCACAGAAAACTGTCATTGTACCAAACAATCTACTAGCTAGTTAGACACGATAGTTTGGTATACTCTAGTCTCATTCTGACCACAGAAAACTGTCATTGTACCAAACAATCTACTAGCTAGTTAGACACGATAGCTTGGTATACTCTAGTCTCATTCTGACCACAGAAAACTGTCATTGTACCAAACAATCTACTAGCTAGTTAGACACGATAGTTTGGTATACTCTAGTCTCATTCTGACCACAGAAAACTATCATTGTACCAAACAATCTACTAGCTAGTTAGACATGATAGTTTGGTATACTCTAGTCTTATTCTGACCACAGAAAACTGTCATTGTACCAAACAATCTACTAGCTAGTTAGACACGATAGTTTGGTATATTCTAGTCTCATTCTGACCACAGAAAACTGTCATTGTACCAAACAATCTACTAGCTAGTTAGACACGATAGTTTGGTATGTTCTAGTCTCATTCTGACCACAGAAAACTGTCATTGTACCAAACAATCTACTAGCTAGTTAGACACGATAGTTTGGTACTTTCTAGTCTCATTCTACTACAGAAAACTGTCATTGTACCAACAATCTACAGCTGTTAGACACGATAGTTTGGTACTTCAGTCTATTCTGACTCACAGAAACTGTCATTGTACCAAACAATCTACTAGCTAGTTAGACACGATAGTTTGGTACTTTCTAGTCTCATTCTGACCACAGAAACTGTCATTGTACCAAACAATCTACTAGCTAGTTAGACACGATAGTTTGGTATACTCTAGTCTTATTCTGACCACAGAAAACTATCATTGTACCAAACAATCTACTAGCTAGTTAGACACGATAGTTTGGTATATTCTAGTCTCATTCTGACCACAGAAAACTGTCATTGTACCAAACAATCTACTAGCTAGTTAGACATGATAGTTTGGTACTTTCTAGTCCCATTCTCATTTCAGAAAAGTGTTGTTGTACCAATTTTAATAATCCGCTTTTTCCTCAATGCAGAAGAGGTCAAAACTTTGGCCCCCATTTCATGTTAGCTTGTATTTAGCCTGACAAATCTACCCCTAAACGTCCCCAAATATACCACACCCAAAGAACGGGTGTTGTCAGATAATATCACATGTCTTTCAGATATAACCCGACAGAAACGACAGTCTCTAGAAACATACGGACAATGGTGTGGACGATGGCAAGCCCCCACTTTTAAACCTTGCTGTGGTGGTTGTTTGGATCCTTCGTCATGCATGTGAGTTTGTTTTTACATAATAGGGATCTAGGGTGGACCCGACCGGTGTGCCCGACTCGTAGGCGTAGCTAAATGTGGGTAAGGGGCAGATTTATGAAATTGTATGTTAGGTTTCAGATTAGTAAATCAGCAATGTGTCCATCAACAAGCTTGCTAGTTAACCTGAAGGTCTCGGGTTCGATCCTGGCGCCTGTAATATATCAGGGGTAGGGATTGAGGGTGGAGGGTGGAGGATTAGGGAAGTAGAGTGTGGAAGAGTTTATTAAAAAGATGAAGGTTGTCAAATATATACATGTATTCCCATTAGTTTAAAACGCCTGGAACGATTGTCCTTCAGAATGTTCAGCGATCTATTTCCGAGTAATTGTAGACGAATTGAGAGTCTGGTACACATTCAGAAATGTGATATGTGTGGGTTTCTGCGATAACAGCGTAATAATTACAGTTGGTATCAAATTGACATTGTAAAGATGGGTTTGAAGTTTGCTTCCTCGTTAAATATACAAACAAATATGTTTTTCTTTCAGTGTAGCAAATTGCACCCCGTTTTTAGACCAAGTTGACGAAGCGTGCGTCAGGTTCACCTTCTGCAAACATTGTTGGGGAGATTTACCAAATAAGGCTTTACCACACTGTGATTGCGTTCGAGACTTCACGCGCGATTTAAAAGAAGCACGGTGTTTCGGACTACTACCAAGAGAATGTTACAACTATCGTAGTCGTTTGTACGGCTTTATGTCCAACAGCAACTGCTGGGGACGCTTAACTTTAAAAGTTACAGAAACATATCAATGTGGATTTAAGCAAGACTCGTGTACTTCCACTTCCGGCTGCCAAGTTGTCCCGCAGTTGTGCTTCCGGAAGAGTATGAAAATCTTAAATAATTTCAAATGTGTCAATCATCATACGTGTGAAGAGACATTCCGTAGATTGAGGTCGGGTTCGCAATCTCGACCACCACCGCCACCACCGGAAAGATCGCAAGCACGCCCACCGCCTCCGACTGATTCCCGTCCACGATCCAATCCAGCTATGGCGGTTGGTCCCGGGCCAGGACCTGAACCCGACACAGGATTTTTAGATGCTCCGGTGGTCCCTACTCGAGAAAGGCCACGAAACGTACGAAATGGATAGTCATCTTCTTTAAGACACTTCGTAGCTGCTGTTTAGGGGCCAGTTATTGAGTAAGTCTTGTTCTTCATGGAAACGCGTTTTTCTTCTTTCATATATGACACTAATGGCGTCGCTAAAATATAAAGTATACGGGGAGCCACGTTTCGTCACGATTGTATCACAGATTCTGGGGGAGTCGGAAGCTGAACATGTGTTTTTTTCTTCTCGAAGCCCGATACCTGTCCAATGCCGCTATGACACGCCCCTAAATTGAATTTAAAATATTCCGAGAGATTCTGAACAAGTAATCATCTGCTTGAATCGTTGGTTAGAGTTTATCGGACTATACTGTAATCTCGGGTCCATGCTGAAAAGGGAAATATAAAAATAAATATTTGTTATAAATATCTATTGTTATATTTCATTCTTCATATCTGGTTTTTACTCGTGGGGGGGGGGGGGCTGTGGCTCGGTGAGTACCGGGAACCGGGATTCAATCCAAGCAGACATCTAGACCAATGTATTACCCTACTAAAATGTTTTAAAGGACTGACTATGTATGGCTTTAAAAATGATATTCCACATATAGAGTTAGATCAATTAACCCCCGGGGCCAAATTTTACATCACGATTTTCTAAGATCAATATATACAAAAAAAATTTTAATTTTTTTTTATGTAAATTATGAAGATAAATAACAAAGAAACGCACAAAATATGAAAAACGACAAGACAGGTAAAAAAAACACACATAGAAATCTAAAAACACAAATTATTTATACTCTATTATCAACAACACATATCAAATAACAAGGGCAATTTCACAAAAACTTACAGTGGGAGGGATGAACTCGTTAGAATTTCAAAGAGGAGCACACGGCCCATCGTGATCTATTTGTCTATTGTAAACTGAAGCTACGGAAATTTACGGTAGTAGCTGAGCGGTAACCGAATAGGGCACCCATTTGATATCCGTCCAAAAGGCGAAAAATACCACCCCCATAGGCCTATTTTATACATACGAGAACCATATCGATACCGTATAATTGCGAGTATAATGCGCACAACTAGCTACCAAGAAAATTGGCACAGGGTTAAAGTATTGTTGACAGGTATTTTGGTATAAGTGAATGAAAGCAGACACCATGTCAAGTTTCGGAAGCACTGGCACAGGATTTTAGTAAACTAAGTACAGACATTCCTGTACCCCAGTAAAACCTACATAAAGAGACCAAAGTAAATCTGACAAAGAAATTATCTTGAGAAGAGAATAGAAGTTTTTGTGAAATTTGATCCCGGATTTCAACTAGTATAAAGCAAAGTTTAACAAAGAAAATAGTCATTTTTAATACTTTCTTTATCAGCTATTAGAGCTCACTTATTACAGCTATCTGTAGCCCTTTTTAAATTGACAAGTGATACTCATTAATATTCAATTAAATTCAGCAATATTGAAATATTTTTGCCAATTTTTTTTTAGGTTAACTTATTAGACCATATTTCTTTGGTTTTTGAATAAATTTTTGAAGTATACAACCATATACAAACATCATATATCACAAAAACAAATGATCTGTTTTTTTTTAAATTAATTTTGAATAAATTTTGAAAATGGACAACAATATGCAAAAAGTGGAGATTTTAAAGGCAAATTTTAAAATGGGTGAAAAATTTCAAAAGATACAAAAGTTGTAGTGTGAAAATATTTCACCATTTTGCAAGGCCACTTTTTTCCTCAAATAATTTTGAATATTATTTTGGCAAAAATATTACACCAATGGCAAATTCTTATCACAATAACAATATTTAGAAACAGAGTTTCTGTCAAATAATTGTCTAGATATATATAAATTTTGGCAAAATTGTTTAAAAGCAGGTACAATAGAGCCACCAAATAAGTGGGAAAGATGAAATCTACTATATAAAGGTTTAATTAAAAGCTGGGAGGGTAATCCATCCTTACCCTCATGGTTTCAATGCATCTACTTAAAAAGCACCACCCTCTAATCTGAAGCATTCATGATTATTTTTTTTTTTTTAATTTTCTTGTCCATTATTGTGGACATTAATTTAAAAAAAATTAACTTTGTTAAATTAAAACTCACCTGAAGACAAACCTGTGAATACTGATTATTATTCCAACCCCTCCCCTCCGCCCAACCCCCCAGCGAAGCAGATATAAATAGTCCTGATCATACAGAGCACCATTATTGTAAAGTAAATTTTATAAAAAAAACAGTTCAAAAATACAAAAAGTGTAGGTTGTGATAAGTGAATTGTGATTTACGTTAGTAAGGTACTCTGTGGCCATTATTTCATGTCACTAATAAAATTTTGGACGATGATCAAGTGCAATTTTAAAATTTTGAATTTCAGTTTCAGATGAGAACTATTTTTATACAATGGCCTTTGGTGATTGGTTTTATCATTGTGTCCTAACCACACCCTTGTTCATCATACTTCTAATAAGGTTCGACAGGATGTAAAACTCCAATTCATTTTCATTTCCAATAAGGTTCAGTAGGATGTAAAACTCCAATTCTTTTTCATTTCCAATAAGGTTCAGTAGGATGTAAAACTCCATTCATTTCATTTTCATTTCTAACAAGGTTCAGGTCTGTTACGTTCTGTTCTATGACGTAAGAACACGCTAGTTTGGGATACACTAGGTCTAACTAAGTACAACAGTGTTTGTATTCTACCACGAGTTGTTTTTCTGTTGTATGTAAATGGATTACAATTAACCAGATGTAGATTGTCATAAATTAAGTATTGTCCATGTTAACAGACAAAAATAATGGGCGTTCCTCACGTGATTTGTTTGTTCTTGTCATCTGATTGGTCAATTGATCGTAAATGTTCTTAAATTCAGTTTTCTGACCAATCAGATTACTGTGGTTTTAAACCTTTCGATGATTTAAGAGATCCTATTATCTGATTGGTCAATGACTAAAATGGATTTGTATCCAAATTATTTTGACCAATAAGATTACAGAATTTCTTAAATCCCTGATTTTTACCGAACACTAGTTTTCAAGACATCTTAGGGTAATTTTATACGAACTGGTAATTGTCCCGAGGAACGTTAAATGGCGTTCGATGTCGTAAATTATCGTTATCATTCAGTTCATATTTTGTCGTCCAATCAACTTTAAGTGGGCGTAGAAATCCACATAATCTGAGCTGTAACACGTCGTTTAAATTCTGTATAACGCCACGACTGAAAAATAGAGCCACAGATAAAATAGAAGGGTTGGCCCAAGTTACGTTGACATCTGAAAAGGGTAGTGTGCAAACATTCTTATTAAAAACATCATAAATTCAACCTCAAAAAGTTCATTATACTTATATTCATGTAACTACTTGATCAAACTGAATCCGTTTTAAAAGGGCTGTAGATCGGTAGCACAGGTTCCGACAGGGTCAAACCATATGTAAATTGTACATGTTTAATACAATGTTTCGAGCTTGGTTGCCCTTGGTGAAGTTTTAAAAGGGTTAATTAAAAATAGAGTGTACTAATTGTTAATTAAGCAACTTCAATTAGTTTTGATTTGGCTTCATGAAGACTCAATACTTTGAGTTGAAAATTTCAGGCGACATATTTCTCTCCAATAATATGTTTATTAATATGCTCTTAAAAAGTTTACGTTAACCTTTTAAAAAATTTTGGCGTTGAAAATCATATTTCAGTAATAGCTTTCCAATGAGTGTTAGGGTGAGATGAGAATAGTATTCTCAAGAAAGCACTGGCCTAGGTCATGAAGTAAGAAACAACATTATAGGATGAGATAGTTAGTGTAAACAATAGTTAAAAATGGTTAAGGTTATAATCATGAAAAGTATGGAAGTCTTGATCTTTCCACGGTTCTGAAATCCAAATCTAAAAAAACAAAATAACTTTTTAATTTTGGTCCTCATTATCCTGTTCAAATACTGGAGCCCATTGACCTATAATAAACTAAAGTGTATGCTTGATGACATTTGACTAATAATTATTTAAGGTAATATGTGATATATATATATATAAAACAGTTATGGATTTGAAAAAACGTTTTGCAGTGGTTCAAGTCTGCCATGGACTAAATGGTTACTAAGATTTTTATTCCTCTTGAACGCGGTAACAATTCTTTTAGTATAAACCTGTGGATATTTCTGTTGTAGAGTTTTATAGTAATTTTTTACAATTACCGATGCGTTGGTAGCAGTATGATTATAGGTGGTGATGAAGGGGATTATTTGGTTGTCATGCTGAAGGTTTAAGCCATTCGGATATACTGTGTCCAACTGGTCCATCCAATAGCTCTCGCGCTGCAATCTTCTATGTTTTGGCTTAATATTAGGCATCGACATAACCGCCTCAATAGGCATAATTACCAAGTCTTCAATGGAGTGGTCGGGGAGGTTAAAGTGGTTTGCAATAGGTCTGTTTTTGCCATGTACGATATCGTAACGATGGCCATTAAAACGGGTTCTTAACATATTTTTTGTTTCGCCAACATATTGGACTTCGCATTTTTTACAAGAAATTAGGTATATTAAATTTTGGTCAACACAAGAAAGTTGGTCACGCATGATGAAATATTTGCCGGTCTTTTTGTTTTGAAAATAATGAGAAATAGGTACATGAACGCAGGTACGACACGCAGAACCTCTACACGGTGCTGATCCAAGGCCATTAAAAGGGGGAGGGGGGTTACTCTTTTTCTGAAGGTTCAAAAGGGTGTCGTTTTTAATTTGGCGCAGGAAACGTTTTGAGTAACCCCTTTCTCGTAATTTATCAAAAACAAGTCTACACGCGGAATCAAAGTCGGTCAAGAAATTGTGTCTAGTTTTCAGTTTTTGAGTACAAAAATGTCATTTTAAAATTAAACCAGAAATTGATGAAAAAATGAAAGGTGACAGAAAAATGGTGAAATATACATGTCTATATTTTTAATATTATTGACACTATTTGGATATAGTACCTGTCTATTTTACAGTCAATCACCATGATAACTATATATGCACAATTTTATATTTTGACATCACATATCAGTCAAAAAACGAAAAAAAAATGGCGTGATGTATGAGATGAATTCTTCATGATCTGACAAGAAATTGAAGTTTTCTGTCATGAATATACAACATATAAGCTTACAGTTGT
This sequence comes from Nipponacmea schrenckii, assembly GCA_030562195.1. Lineage (NCBI taxonomy): Eukaryota > Metazoa > Mollusca > Gastropoda > Lottiidae > Nipponacmea > Nipponacmea schrenckii. The sequence continues at coordinate 21,147,394 of CM060201.1, forward strand.
CAAAAGATTAAATATAAGGTTTTAAATGCCATGATTCACTATCTTCAGAGGGTTAATTTGAGGTCTTGAATATACATAAATAGTCTTCAGAGGTACTAGAACCACATGAAAATTGAAAAGTAGGCTGACTATTTTGGGCTCTACTTACTGAAAAGTAGGCTGACTATTTTAGGCTCTACTTACTGGAATGGGCTGACTGTTTTAGGCTCTACTTACTGAAATGTAGGCTATTTAGGCTCTACTTACTGAAATGGGCTGACTATTTTAGGCTCTACTTACTGAAATGGGCTGACTATTTTAGGCTCTACTTACTGAAATGGGCTGACTATTTTGGGCTCTACTTACTGAAATGGCTGACTATTTAAGGCTCTACTTACTGAAATGTAGGCTGACTATTTAAGGCTCTACTTACTGAAATGTAGGCTGACTATTTAAGGCTCTACTTACTGAAATTGGGCTACTATTTTAGTTTACTTACTGAATGGGCTGACTATTTTAGGCTCTACTTACTGAAATGAGGCTGACTATTTAAGGCTCTACTTACTGAAATGGCTGACTATTTTAGTCACTTACTGAATGGGCTGACTATTTTAGGCTCTACTTACTGAAATGGGCTGACTATTTAAGGCTCTACTTACTGAAATGGGCTGACTATTTTAGTTTCAACTTACTGGAATGGGCTGACTATTTTAGGCTCTACTTACTGAAATGTAGGCTGACTATTTTAGGCTCTACTTACTGAAATGGCTGACTATTTTAGCTTACTTACTGAAATGGGCTGACTATTTGTAGGCTCTACTTACTGAAATGGGCTGACTATTTTAGGCGCTACTTACTGAAATGGGCTGACTATTTAGGCTCTACTTACTGAAATGTAGGCTGACTATTTAAGGCTCTACTTACTGAAATGGGCTGACTATTTTAGGCTCTACTTACTGAAATGGGCTGACTATTTTAGGCTCTACTTACTGAAATGGGCTGACTATTTTAGGCTCTACTTACTGAAATGGGCTGACTATTTTAGGCTCTACTTACTGAAATGGGCTGACTATTTTAGGCTCTACTTACTGAAATGGGCTGACTATTTTAGGCTCTACTTACTGAAATGGGCTGACTATTTTAGGCTCTACTTACTGAAATGGGCTAACTATTTTTGGTGCATGATGACAGGCGTCGCTATGTTGATGATCGTGATGTTCTGTATCTGGAGGTTGTTGATGAAATATTGGGTAACGCCCACAATTCAACCTTTCATTGGACGTCATGGCTAACCACATGACCTGAAAAAAAAAATACAAAATAAGGGTCAGCATAGCCAAATATGGTAGTTTCAGGCAAAAAAATCTAAGTCTTACTAAATCCTGTTGTCGTTTTCTGTCTCCTGTGTGCAGTGTATGAGCTTAATTTGCTGTCCTGATGAGGATTGTATATCAGAAACACATATCTTCAGTATGAGATGAGCACCTTCCAATAAGATTGTAGTCTAGAATCTATCTTGATTAAGTTTAGTTTTAAAGAACAAGACCTCCGCTTGCGTAAGACTTTTTAAAATATTTTTCCCTCTATATATCTTGACCTTGACCTACCTGATAAAGTTGACAAAAGAACAACGCGGAAACCCAGAACATGTGACAGATGGCGTTTATCATTATCCACGCGACCCATGGTGACATGGTAAAAAGTTTACGAAGCGACCCCGTAATACCTTCTTCGTAAAAGTCTATCGATATCTCCGCACTAAAATCTGTGAATTATAAAAACAAGTATATTACATTATATTAAACTTTAAGAAACACATGTAAAAACTAGTACTTCAGTGTCATATCAATCATCCACTACATTATGGCATGTCTGGTCAGAACAGCAGTTAACTCCCCCTTCTAACTCTGACCAGTACTATACTGATATCTCTCTATCTGGCCAACACCACTCACCTCTCATGTCCAAAGTAGACTGACTGGTGGAGAGTATATCAGTAACTGATCCACACCAAACATATTAATAGTTACAAGTAATGAACGGATCAGGTTACAACATTACAATTCATATACAATTTAAAAAATATGTATAAGTCCTCCCAGCTGTAAATAGGTACGGATAATCTGGGAAAGATCAATGCCAAGAGGTTTGACCAAGGATCAGCTGGTAGAAAGGATCCCTGTCACGGCGAAATTGTGAACCTAAGTTGTTATGTTTCTTTCTTTTTGTTTTTAAGTAGGAAGGTCATAATAAAACCCAGGGAAAAACTGAGAGAAAATTCAAACTTACATAAATAGCAGCCATACAAACACCAACTTATCATGCCAATTAGAAAAAATAAATAACCCAAAAAATACTTGTGGTTTAACGCTCCTGAAAAATACAAATAGTATTCTAATTTATATAAAATAACACAAGTGAATATATTATGGTATAACTCACTTCTTTAATTCTCATATTGACCCCCTTCTTCATTTCATCTGATAGTGACAAGTGTCAATTGTGTTGAAATGTTATGCATTTTTATTCCATTTATATGATAGATTAAGTCCCTGGTAACTCACCCAGAACTGCCATAAAAAGATATTTAACATCTTAATCTTCTGTTCTAGATACAATGATGCTAAGAAGTGTCAAATGGGGGAAACTTTGCCAGAACAGCTGTATTAACCTACATAAATTTGCGATTTCCAACTGTCGAGGGATCTTTAACATGCACAGCCTGTAGCACACAAGCCAATAGGAACTAATTTTATTTAAATATGAGAGAATTCAACTCACCGACACAGTTATCAATCCAGGGACAATGGTGATCGAATTTCGCTACACATTTATTACATAATCCACAATGTTTCGATCGTAACGGTTTACGAATTAAACATGTACTACAAAACTGGTTTAATGTCAGGGTTTGGGTTTCTGCTAAATCTAATATTGTCTGAAATAAAACAACAGTTATTTTATTCTCAATGGAGTTACCTACCCTTATTTTTATTTTCTTAAAATTTAGGAATCCGGGGTCTAGTTAATTAGTCTCCACCCTGACTAAATATATAGTTACCTTCCCTTGTCTCAACCCTTCAACTAAATAGAGTTACCTACCCTTTTCTTATGCTCCTTTTTAGAATTTCAGGAATCTGGGATCAAATTATTTAGTGTCCACCCTGACTAAATATATAGTTACCTTCCCTTGTCTCAACCCTTCAACTAATTATAGAGTTACCTACCCTTATCTCTACCCCCAACTAAACATAGTTCCCTACTCTTGTCTCCAACCACCTATGGAAAACCTACCCTTGTCAATATCCCAAAATAAATATATAGTTACCTACCCTTTCCCTACCCCTAACTTAAAATATAGTCGTTTACGTTTGTCGCTACCCCACAATAAATAAAGAGTTACCTACCCTGATCTTGTCTTCTCTATTAGTATTAAGGAAGCCTGGGTCAGTTTTCCATGATTTATAGAAGAAATAAGTTAAAACGGTGATATTGACGGTGAAGAGAACGTGTTTTAAATTAGAATCAATGTCTGGAGTAATCATTAAGGATTAAATAATTTTCAAAATTCAATATTTCTGGGGTAGATCTCATATCATTGATGGCTGTTTTATCAGTCACATGGAATCATACTCAGTGTCAACAATGTGTAAATAAATGAATGGAGTTTGACGTCTGCATCTTATGGCCGAAAGAAGAGGGGCTCAACATCATTGAGGGAACAGGAAAAATAGATTGAACTCCAAATGCAAATATGATCTAATGCCAAAATTTTTCTTTGGAGAAAACTCCTTCAAATCCTCTTAGTCTTATTCAGTTTCATACCATTTGATTCAGGGCAGAATTGGAGCAGACGCAACTTGATCACACCTGGCTAATCAAGGGTCAGTTCTATTTATTTTAGGGCAGTTGTTTGGAACTCTACGAATCCAGCGCCACCCTAGTAAACAGACTTCCAACATTGTAAAAGGATACACGGTATAAGGTAAAGGAACCAGGTGTAAACCATCCAGAACTTGGTAGCAAGATAAATAGCAAGAGGCATAAGGTGACGTACATTTTCATCTATAAACGATCTGAAACAAACAAACATTTTTATAATTTTTACACAAATATGTCCTACCCTTCTGCACTTTATGAGCTAATGAAGAAGGGCAACACCATGCAGTGTGCAATGAGGGAAATTTTACCAGGGTAGTAGCATTAGGGATCTGTAACCTGCACAGTTTGAAGCGCAAGGTGCCTCGGTTTATTGCCCCATCCAAACAACTAAACACTTTTTCCATTTTAGTCCCTCAAGCCGGGCCAAAGAGATAGACAAAAGGGGAAAAAGAAATGTTAAAATTTTAACAGGTCAAGCAGTGTGCAATGAGAGAATTTTCCAGAATAATACACAAGAAGAGCAAAGTAAATAACTTACGAGATTAAAATACGTAGGAATATAAAAGATATCACAGCAAGACCGAGTTTGGTATACCATAATGCATTGGTCTCGGGGATATAACCAACTAAAAACAACACAACGAAGGGGATCACATACGCTACATACTTTTTAATGTCCTGTAAAAAAACAAAACATGAATTGAGATTCTAAAAATCTTTAACAATTATTATGGATGGATACTTCTAGAATATGTATTATTTTTAATGTAGAGGGAACCAACAGTCTATAGCTTACAGGATCTTGAAATATTGTTCGACCCAAAATCACAGATGCATTAAACATGTTTTACCCTTTCATCTCCATCACCCACAGGGTGAAATTTTCCAACCAAATTTTTTCAAATATTACTTACTCTATCTACAGTTAGCCGTCTAAAAAATCCACCAGATTTGGCTTCGATTAAGGCTTGTTCCATACGTAATTTTCTTGCCAGCGGGAAGTTTTTAGAAGCAACAGCTATGTCAATGGCTGTCTGGCCCTAAAATTAATAACAACAAAAAAACTCCAAATTAGTGGTTGTGGGTACCGTGATCTCCATCAGTGTGTGAATATCTGATGACCTTCCCTCATCACAAGCAAGTTGACCCAGCTGTAATTGGGTATCTTAAGGTTTAGCCAAGGACCAGCTGGTAGAAAGGATCCCTGTCACGGCGGCGGACTTGTGAACCATTAGATGTTATCCTTGTAAAATATAGTTGTTTCTTTCATTTTTTTAACATTAACATTAAAGAATATTTACCTTAAGGTCCGTATCTTCAATCTGTGCCCCAGCGTTTAACAGTAATCGTACAACAACATGGTTTCCTGTCTGACACGCAAACATCAGGGGAGTTAATCCATTCTTATCGTCATGACGATGTACAGACGCTCCAAATGTTAATAATAAACGTACAGGATCGTAACTGAAAATGAAATGAGATAATGCAGAAGTTCCTCACTAAATTTTTTTAAATGGAGACCATACTTTTTTGAGCGTAAAAATCCTTCATTAATATTTTACTTAAATCAGAATTGACTTTTGAGATGAAATTTAGTTAAGCCCCCCAAGTTTAATATCAGATTGTTCTAAAGACCAAGTGGTGTGCAATAGAGAAAACTTTGTAATTACTAAAATCTCAAAATGAGAGTAAGAGGGTCAAACAGCCTTACCCAAAAACTCTATGTGAGGCCCACATCAGGGCAGTGAGACCGTTCCTGTCCACCATATCGACATCCTGACCCTTAGCTATCAGATAGGCTACCAGGGCAGTGTGACCAAATTGAGCAGCTAAATGTATACAGCTACAACCTATAAATAAATATGATTTAGAACCTTTACAAGCCTGTCTTTATCACTACACAAATATTTAATAAATTTATTCCTTACCTATATAATGTAATAGATGTAATAATAAAGACCGTAGCTTACCTTCACCGTCCCTGAGGGATGGGTCAGCCCCATACGACATCAATAATACCAACATATTCAGATGACCTTGTCTAAAATAAATAAACCCAAAAAATTTGTCAAGTTTCAGGAAAATAGCGACATTACACAAAATTTAATCATTCATTTTTCTTCCTATTTTTCTCTGATATATTTACGTTCAAACCTTATTCTAGGTCGATGTGTCAATCATTATATTTATATAGTACCCATAACAACACAAATATTTCTACAACCCAATACGAACCTGGTGGCCCAGTGCATGGGTGTAGAATTTAAATCTCCTCCAAATCTATCCACTATAGATCCTTTTGAAATTAAGTACCTGTCAACAAAAATAAAATACACATAAATTTAACTAAGATTATAAGCTATGTGGACTCTCTGAAAGAGAAGGCAAGTAAACAAACCTAAATACCAAATAAAGATTATTAGCTATGTGGACTCTCTGAAAGAGATGGCAAGTAGACCGTTGCAAATACCAAATTAACATTATAAGCCATGAGGACAAAAGTTGACAAACCCAAGAATATCAAACTAAGATCATTAGCTGTGTGGAATCTCTGAAATAGATAGCACTTTGACAAACCCAAGAATATCAAACTAAGATCATTTGCTGTGTGGAATCTCTGAAAGAGATAGCAATTTGACATACCCAAGAATATCAAACTAAGATCATTTGCTGTGTGGAATCTCTGAAAGAGATAGCAATTTGACAAACCCAAGAATATCAAACTAAGATCATTTGTTGTGTGGGCTCTTTGGTTGATATATCCGATTGACAAACTTACTTGACCAAATCTGCCCTGTTGTTAATGGCTGCCCAGTGAAGTAGGCTGACATTTTCCTTGTCCATTTGGTTAATATCAAACCCTGCATCCACCAGTTCACAAACACGATCAAATACCCCATACTGGACTGCACGTACAATATCAAAATGTTTGAAATCTTCCTGAGGGGCCTGAGGAGGGGGTGGTGGGGGTTTCTCTAAGTCTGATTTGGAAGCTGCCTCCTTTCCAACCTGAAATATGGACCAGTTATTGATTCGCCGGTTACTGTTGCTATGCAGAGATGAAATATGTGTTCTTGGCTTATTATGTTCCATTCTTTCACATGCTTTCCTTTTATCAGAATTAAACTAGCCAGCATATTATATGAAGCTTATGTTACTATGGGAACTAACTAGTAAGTTGAAATTAAAATATACACAGAACAGACATCCTCAATAGACTTCACATACTGAGATAATGCAATCAAAATGGATGCTGATTTGATATGCTTGAATATGTAAATCAAAAATTCTCAAGTTTTCAATTTGATGAAGGCCTACTTAATTAGCAACAGTTTAGTGTGTCTCTTAAACACAACAGCATTTGACATAAATTGATAAAAATATTAAGAAATTAATTTCCTGATATGGTTTCACTTCAGACATGTCTGAACATTCAGATTGCGAAATCGGAACGTGAAAGCCTTTTCTGATTATCGATAGACTACATTGTTTTAAATCGAATGAATAAAATACCGGTTAAACCTTTATAAGATTTTTTGATCTTGACTCCACTGCACAGAATGTAATCGTTCTTTAAAGTCTCAGCTCTCCTTCAGAACGCATTCTCTCAATATCTTTTGAACTGTGAAGCCGATGAATATGACTTAACAGAACAAGTTGGGAAATCCAAGACACCAAAATTAAAAACTCCGAAATATCATGAATAAAAACACTTAGACAAACGAAAAAAATATGGTCCGCTATGCCATGAGCTTATGTATGTATGATCAAAATTTTTACGAAAAGCAAATGCTATTTTCAGTCTCACCTTAGGTAACAACGGTTGAATAGGATTACAGTTTGGATCAACGTCAGCCATCTTGAATTCTTCCAAGGTGGTCATATCGACATCATGTCACATGGTCCACCTTTTACGTCACATCGACCATAATCTTTGTCAGTTCGTTCACAATAATTTGTGTGTTCATTATAAATGGGTTGAAAACTCAAAACAACAAAAGAAAAGGAATTGAAGTTTGAGGTTACTCTTAGTTATAGAATCTAAATCTGCCATCCAATGTCTGAAGGGATATAGTACAAACTAAGCTAAATTAGCTAATTCATCTTGGATTCCTTTGACCCTATTGAACTGACATTAAAAAAAAATCTAACATTTAATTCCTTTAATTCTTCATTCATTTTTTATATGTTCAATTATCAAGAGAAACTAAATTGTAATTAAATTCAAAATTTGTTCAGTCTGACAAGCCTATTGGGACATGTAAGAGTTGGCCTCGGACATGTTAGATCCTGCAATATCTTATTTCTACACTCAGTTGGATTAACTTTCTAACAAGTTTATTTCTATTGAGTTTACAAACCAATATTGATAATATTTTATATAAGTCAAGGCTTATAATTAAAAAATGTTAAACAACTCTACATCTAAAATTAATTTCATATGATTGATACCAACCCAAAAAACAAAAACCATGAAAATATAAATAGTGTCAACAAAATGTGGTCATAAACATGTAAACTTTAATACAATCAATTTTCAAAAGAAAATGCCAGTAGATAAATAGACAGAAGAAAACATTGAAACGGAATGAAGTTTCAGATACAGTTTCTTCTCCAGATTGTGTGAATGAAATGGGTCTTAGATCAATCTCTTCTCCTTTTGAGTTATAGAAGGGGGATAGAAAACAACCAAAAATTATTGCCGAAAGGAGGATGCACTCACAAACAAAAACCTAAAGAATCATCAAAAATTTCTCCCTGAGTGTCCATTCCACCATTGATAAAACATAATTTATAAGTTTTCATTTCAGGTGGAGGTCGGTTTTCAGGTAATTCAGCTTCATTCACACAGAGTTGTGGTTCTTGAATTTGGCAGGATTCCAAGGCGTCTGGTAGATTTGTGACATCTGATGTTGATTTTGCGTCTGTATTTTCTTGAAAGTCTCCACAACCATTAGGGTTCTGTTCTTTTTTAACTGATTCTTTTGACTCTTCACCCTCTGATGTAATAGTCGTATTTTTGACGTCTGCTAAATCTCTCTCTACTTCAATGACACAAATTCCAAAATCTAGTCTTGAAGCCGGAGGGGGACCTTCTAATTTTACTACACTCCAAGTGTTTGTTAACGTGTCAAATTTATAAACTTCGTCTAAAGCACCATCTTTGTTCATTCCTCCGAATATATAAATATTAGTTCCGCTCACAATGCCACCATGTGCTGCTCGAGCAGACGGACTGGCCTTTCTTTTCTTGATGCTTGACCACACACCCTTTTCAAGATCCAAAACATGAAGATCGTCATAAAATGTTGCAGACGCCATTCCTCCGTGAATGTAGACTTTCTTGTCGACTGCCAGCATAACATGCCCATGTCGTGGTTTGGGTGGATCACCATTAAATGATGGTGCAGACCACGTAGAAGTGGCGACATCCAGAATGTGTACCTTTCGGTCACCGACTGGTTCTGCACCAGAATGTCCTCCACTGTACACTACTAGCTTGTCACCGACGACTGCCGTTGTATGATGAGTCCTGGGTGAAGGCGGAGTTCCTTGAACTGTCATGGTCGACCATTCCTTCGAAACAAGATCTAAAATTTGTACGTCATTTAGGTTTCCAGTTTGATCAGCACCTCCGAAAACATAAATTTTATCTGGAAAACTTTCCGGAATGAATGCCACATGTTCGTAGCGAGCCTTAAATCCTGGGGAATCCAACGTGTCCCAGTTTAAGGTTTCCAAATCCAAAATGTACACTTCACCAAAAGAACCACTAGGATTAGCACCCCCAATAACATAAACTTTACCATGACCATCCTTTTTATCTTTCACAAAAGTACATGTGTGACCGACTCTCATGGAAGGTGAGTCTCCAAGAGCAGACACAACATACCAGAGATTGTCGTTTGGTTTTGTGTCCAGTTCTAGAATTGGGTGAAGCTCCATTTTTATATCAGGCCTATTTCTTTTATAAATGGCTTTTCAGTTCCAGCATTGAATGACTTGTTTAAGTTCATGTACTTGAAATAATAAAGTCTATCCTATAAAAAATCAGTCGTTTCGGTTGTTTCGTCTACCTTTTAGTGAAATAAACTTAGTTTCACTTGAATTTCAGCATTTGACCACTTGTTTTAGATCATGTACCAAAAAAAAAGTCTACCTTATAAAATGTCAATTATTTTGTTGTTTCGTCTATCTATTAAGGAAATACACGAACCTTTTGCTAACAAATTGTGTTCATAAACATAAGCATAAGGTAACCTGTAAAATTAAATTTCTATGCACACATGTGTCGTTTGGTTTCCTTTTGTTTACCTCGGAATTCCCTACTATATCACGTGATATACCGGTCACATGGTTACCATGTTAAACTCTTGGGGAAACCCCTTTGTCTACGTCATGGCTTCTAATGTTACTTAAAATAGAATATTCAATGGAATCCCATATAGGCATTAAACAGGAACATTTCGATCTCTTGATAAATACATATTTATTTTCTGAGTTTCAGGATAAACAGGACTTCGGGTCTGCTCACGTTGCTGACACGTATTTCTGATAGGCCTATTTATAAGTCTTCACTAGGACATTTTTGAAATTCATTTTTCGACATGTAGGCCTACTTAGCCTCCCCTTTAACCGAACTAGACACTTGTTTTACTGCTTAATATGGAAAACATACTCTTTGAAAATTTTCTGGCAACGTTTCCAAGAAGTCATTGCAACCCCACCCCACCTCATAAGTGTTTATTAGTGGATCCCAGACTGGAACCTCGCCCCAAGGGGTTAATCAAATTAAGCCCAAGTTATTATTTTTTTGCCGACACAATATTGACAAATGAACAGTATTATCTAATTAACGTCAAATTGATCGACCCCGGGCCTAATTAACACGCTCTAAGTGGGGGTGGATATCTCTCAAGACAGTACATGCCTGGAGGACTTAATAAACTTGAATTCAGCAATCATCCCTAGTCCACCGAGTGAATACCGACATTTGATTAGCTTACTATAAATAGAAACCAATCAACTTGTAGAATAATCTACTTTCAGTTTAATCCGGATTGAGTTTCTCACCAATCAAACATACCACTAATGCAAATTACCTGTGTATAGGAAGTATGACCTATATAGTTATAGCGGTTACATAGATTAATTCAAGACATCGGATCTGGATATTCGAATCTTTACCCACGTTAGTCAGATCTTAACCAGGTGTGTTATTATCGAACTAGAAGAGGACACCTTAGTTGATCTAACTTGAGGAATATAATCGATAAACTGCGGAAGAATCTTTCAAGTTTTACCTGTGAACTTTAACGGACATGTAAAACTTTTGGCCGTGAATTTGGCCGAGAAATATGTCCAGCAATAGGATCAGTAAAAAATCTTTTTATTCACCGGGAAAACATTGTAAATCTACTCAATCTAGTGTGGATTATACATTTCAACACGACGAAAGGTAGGCTATAATTACAAGACATGTTTTAATATTTTGTTTCAAGCGAATTCTTTCATTATTTTTACGGCTCGTCGCGTTAGTGAAAACTGTTATCTTCTAAGGGTATTCAAGCGAGAATATTGTAACAGATATGAGCCTTAGAAATAAATAATGAGTGTAGATTCTATAAGAAAAAGAACAATAAGTTAGCGAGTGAAAAAGAATACCCTATGACTAACAGTCGTGAAGTAATTAATACAACAATTGAATAGAGAAGGTCTTAAAGAGTCGCCCTGCTGTACACCCCTACGTCAATGGCTATTTTTAGTGTCACAAAAGTCAACAGGCAAATACATTGCATTTTTTATTATCATTCTTGTCCTTGAGAAGATTTTTTTTTGCTGATTATCCTAATACCTGATGGAACAAGTTTTGAGAGAAACCAGAAAGTTCCACCACATTTTCTTCTGCCTTTGTAAAGGGAGAGGGGTTATCGATTACTTTGAGGGTGCAGAACAAATGACGTTCTCTGACTGAACCAAAAGAATTTCCAAGGAGAGAGACCCTGGCCCCCTTCCCAATCCTCACCCCTGAATAGTAAAATGCCCCAACTCCTGGATAGTACCATAAGAGTCGTGTTACAATCTACTTGCAAGTTAAACCCGAAATGCATCTCGTCAAATTCGATCGTTGTTACCAAACTATTTTCACTGATAAAACACTTCATATAATGACTCATAAACGATTTAAAAAAAAGAAAACCACGGTAGCAATAAAATGAGTGTGATATACGGGGTGTCAATAACTTAACAAACACCTTAATCATTATAGTCGGTAACACCAGCTAATTATCTTTTATATTTCTATTTGCGTTATAACTGAACTAACAGCACTTCGAAATATATAGTTCTAGCTCTGTGACCTCAGCCCGTGCTTTTTTATGAGAATAACCCTTAACCCTTAAAACATTGGCATCACGTTCATTCCCAGTTGTACAACGTCAAGAAAAATGGTTATGTCCATACAGCATTCTTTAAACCGAATACAGAAAACTGTCTGAAAAATGAATGGAATAATTCATACAAGGGGGGGGGGGTCACAGATTTGGACATTCAGTCCACAAAGAACACTGTTGTATTGCTACATTAAGTATTAGCATCATGCCACAGTAGTGTTCAAGATTCTTGTCCAAGAAGGCACCAACATGCGATACAACTAGGGGATAACTTTCAAATACGAAAGTGGATAGGAGCAATTCTGCCACGGAGCTCTCCGTCACTGCATCAAGGCATCGTCATGATCCCAGCCTTTAACGACAAAGGCTACGATTCTTAAAAGGTCTTCACTGTTCTTTGAAAATGTCAGTGGGAATGTCTCTTTAAACAAGTTGTTTTGTCAACAATGTTTACAAATAAACAAACATAAAAACAATGGCCAACCGACTTGACTTCTGTTTCACTGACAATAGGCCGCTTTCTATTTTGAGTTTGTTTGAGGATGATGTCATACAGTTTCAGTTCTTTTCATTTTAGTCTCTTTTTTTTTCTCTCCCATTCACTAATGATTTCAGAAGTACATGTAGTCATTTTGCCCCATTCTTGTTTTTATTTTTCAAAAATTATGATGTCATCCTGAAGACTCATACTTGAATTCCAAAGACATACCATTTAAAAAGAAAATATCGAGGTTCAAATTTTCATATCACGTTTGTGGGTCTAAGTGTTGTTGTCGTTGAGGAACAGTGTCACGTCATCAACTTCTGCTGAATTCTGTTCTGAAAATTGTGTTCGTTTCGTTTCTTCAATATACATTTTACTGTGTTCACCCATCGACTGTTAAACCATTTCTGTAGGATTTGTTCTGCAACTTTCTGGAATTCAAATTGCGTTGCAGAGTTTTCCCTAAACTGTGGAAGTTCGGAATTATTCCAACTGTCTTGAACTGGAATACAAACTGTTCATTATTACTACAAGATTATTGCAGTCAGACTTCCAGGAATCAAACGTTAGTCTAGCTCTTGCTGTTAATCCGGGAGCAAGCAGACGTCTAACAAGTCTTTAACACGTTCTAGAATATCTTCTGGAATCAATCCTGCAACATTGTTGGAATCAGGAATTAGCACTGATTACGTTTTGGAATCACAGCTATTCTGCATTCTCAGTTGTTCCATTGACTTCAGTCTAGAATCTGTAAATTTTCGAAACGTTGCCCCGGATTCTCTGTACAGTAAAAATGTTAAACCGAATCTGTTCTATAAAGAACTCGAGTTTTGACGAGCTGCTGTATCGAACCACTGCTATAATGTTCGGAACTCTGCACAGGTAGGACTTCTGAATTTTTTCCTGTTTTAAGAAACCTGATACCTAATCTGAACAACGTTCTGCTTAAATAGTGTTCTAAAACTAGTAGCCTAAGGTTGGGGTGGGACGATAAAGGGCAAAAACACGATAAGGAAGGCCCACAGTCATAATGGGTAAATGAAGACGGGCAACGTCATGCAGTGTGTAATGAGTAAAATTTGCCAGGACGGCGGCATTACCCTTCTCTATTTGCGACCATTTGTCGCGGGATCTTTAAGGCTTACCGTGAAAATTTATCAAAAATTTCAGAACGGTTGGTCTTTAGAGTGTAAGGCCGGATATAAGAAATAACCCAAGATGTAGGCAACCCCCTGGAAAATTTAACTATTGCAATATTGACATATATTTAGTATAGTATTTTAATCCGGTTAATTAATAACCAATGTAGGATGAGCTGACACTTTTATCTATTTCTAGTCAAATTAATGTCTTTTAATGAGATCAAGGATGCGACAATACGGTTGCAATATTATTTTATTTTCTAATCAAACTTGAGTAAGCCATCTACGTAAATGCACCCACTCCTTTTTGAACACGGATAGATAAACAAGTCCAAGTGTCCAGTGTAGCAGGTTTGACTGTCACTAAACTTAGATTTATACCGGAAGTCTACCTGAGTCATCACGCATGCGTATAGAATATTTACCTTGATTAGTTTTTAAGGTGTTAAAAGAATTCAAACATTCGGAGACATAAGTCTTAAAATTGACGGGATTTGGTGTTCTTAATTTGTTTTTAACTGTAGATAAGCGAAATTTTATCAAATCTTTCAGGTAAAAATCTTGTTTTTGTTTTAAAGGTAGAATACGGAGTTTGTTTGATCTTCTTTTTTTACCTATGCTTGACCTATTTTTATTGTTTGTCATTTCATAAGAATGTCGATCTTTTTGTGAGTGGATCAATGTCGAAATTTTGAATTTTTTTCACGTAATCGAGTTTTATTGTTAGGTTTTAAATAATTTGATTTAAGATTAAGTATTCAGATTTAGATTAATAGTACAGCAGGTAGGTGGAGGTTTATCTTTTGTATTATCTGATTAAGATGTTATACATTGTGATAATCTGTGATACATTTTAGGGCATTATTAAGTTTTATTAGGGGTTATAGATATAATATTAATTTGTCTTACATCATCTGCTAGGGTTATATTTTGGTGAAGACAGTTGTGAGGGCGGGGTGTGTGATTGGGGAATTTGTATTGATATTAACAGTAGATATTATGCTAATGATATGATAAACATTATGCGAATGGCTTCAGGCCTCTTTATGAATAATTAATATCAGTTTTTGGGGTATAGTATTATTGAGCTGGTTGATTATTCCAAGCCAAGTAGGGTTGTTTTTGTTTTTGAATTATTGTTTTAGACTTAGAAATAGAATAGTTATTACGACAATTCCTGAAAACATGATCTATTCATTTTTTTGAAAAAGGCTTAAATTATCTATCATCTTTATATATTTATTCCCTGGTTTGTATCTTTTGAAGAGGGTGGTTGGGCAAAGGGGAGGTCATCCATACTCCAGATCATCTGTACGATTATAAATTAATATTTTAAGTTAATCAGGTAATCAATATTAACCAGGTGTTGGCCTAATTAATTATCACGTCTGTAGATAGCACAGATTATTGATTGTGGACATTTTCTGTGCGGTGATGACGCGGAATCCATGTCTATGAGTTGCTAAGGAGAAGACCCTAAAGTTACGGAAGACTCTGGGCTTTGAACCATCTAATATTTCAGTATAATAATATTCTATATTATATATTTCAATTAGTTTAGCCGGGATATTAATGTGAATTTAACGTTTGCTTAGTCCTAATTAATTAGTAAAGTTCGTTTATAATTAATTAGTAAAGTTCATTTATAATCAATTAGTAAAGTTCATTTATAATCAATTAGTAAAGGTCGTTTGCAATCAATTAGTAAAGTTCAGTTATAATTATTTTGTATAGTTCTTTTATAATAATTACTAGAGTTCATCAGTTTCAAGAATTCATGACATTGAAATTCACCAACGCGTTTATTTCTATTTTCAGTATGACGTCCCCAATGGAAGGTGATATTTACCGAACCCCGTCCAAACAGGTTTTAGTCACAAGAGACCCTGTTTTTAAACATCCAGCCATAGTAGAGGGGCATTTTATTGGTCTACAACCTCACAGTTATCTTCCCTTGGCTATATTTTGTATTATTATCAACCCAATCTTGGGAGCTGTTGCGGTTGTATTTTCAAGTAAGTATTATTTTTTTAAATCCTTTACAAGTGAAATATTACCAGGGTATGAAAACATCTGGGAACAGTAATTGTATAGTAGTGGACCCTCAAATAAGAAGTACCATCAGGTGTTTTGAAAATAATCTACTATATGCTCACCTTCACAATACAATGTGAAGCCATTAGGAACTGCTTCTAAAACCTAGGGACATCAATGAAGCCTATACTTGTATCAATAAATGCATCAATTTGATTGGATTTTACACTTTTGAATTCAGTCACCCCTCAATGAAAACTATGTGAACAATATTGCTTATTGGCACTTGCACTGATTCGCATCAATGTCAGAATGAAACCCGGGTTCGATAAGTCCTACGAAATTTTTCGACCTATGTTGAGATAGAACTCTGGACTTCTACGTTACCGAGCAAGTTGAAACCGAGGCAAATAATGTTTTAATTACCATTAATTATAACAATTATTTTTTTTTCAGGTATGTCCAGAAGAGCTTACGGACAAGGGGATTTAAAATACGCATACAAATGGAGTAACCACGCATTTTTAATGTGCATGATCACCATAGTAGTGTCATTAGTTCTATATATAGCCATTGGTTTCGCGTTAAGTCCACTTGGAATGCGAGGAGGGCACAGTTATTAATCAGCGAGAGTTTTACGCTAAAACGTGTCTTAAACATGACTTTTAATTGTGGACTATCTTAGAGCTTGTGGAAGCTAGCAAAAAATGGTGTCTTTTAATCGTAAACTATCAAAGACTAATACATCAAACTTAAAACAGTGCAAAACTATTACAAAACATCCCTATATATAACAATGGACTCTTCCAGACTCTGTTGAATCATTAAAGACATGCATGTGTGGAAGAGTTTATTTAAAGGTCAAGGGTGTTGCAGCTCAAAAAGAGACTGCTTTTAGCTTTGCCATCAACTGAATTGGTGCAACCCTGTATCACGTCATGTAATTATATAATGTAAAGTTGAAAAAACCTTATAGTAAATCAAATTTTTTCATTTTCTGAAGAAGCCATTCAAAATTAACTCTTTTGTTGTTGTATACAAATTGTTCTTTGTTTGTTTTTCAAATATCTCTACATATATTTGATCTATTGAAAACTATTTTAACATTGAAAATTATTTGTTTTCGTCATGCGCTTTTAAATGAGCTTTTAATTTGTACATTTCTAAAAATTACACAAAGTTTTAGGAAGTTTTTAAAGGCTTTAGTTATCCTAAATGGATTTTTTTTTACAACAGTTGCCATGTATATAGATTGTTCTAATGAAATAGAGAATTATATTCATATTATTAAGCTAATCCAATCCTAATTGGCTTCCATCTCTTAACTTTCCTAGGTCAATATGTATCATTATCATTCCTTTTACATGTATATCATTATTTCAATATTCCACTTTATCCATTCCTGGGAATTTATTGTCAGAAGGTTCGTAACTAATGTTTCTTAGATCTTTTATAATTTCTCGAATTCTGATTGGTTAATATTATCAGTAGAGTAAAATATTTGTATTGTTATGTACGATAATCTTAAAAGTAGCGATATTTCTAGAACTCTGATTGGTTGATACAATCACCGTAATTAAATATTCGTATTGTTATTTACGATTTTTGACAAGCTAGGAATCTGATTGGTTAATTTTGTTAATGAAATAATTTCCACCAATCAGTGGCCTTAATATTGTATATTTATGATGTTTGTAGGAATCTGATTGGTGTATATTTTTGCTGGATCAACATTAACCAATCAAAGGTATTGGTAGTGTACTTTTCAGCAAGCTAGATTTCTGATTGGCTAATCTGTTATTATTTCAACCAATCAGATCTCTTGATATATTTCATGTTGAGAATTATTTTAAAAGTTCCGATGTTTCTGACAAGAATTCCTCTTATTTATTTTGTAAATTTCTTTTTTAATAAAAACTTATTAGTTAAAATGTTATTTATGTTAAAAAAACAGTTTCCATGGCTGTAGCTGGATATCATCTGTTAAAACAGATTTCAAAACCTAAAAATAAACAATAGGTTTAGCATTAATGAATATATTAAAATCTCTGGATTGAATGTTTCAATTACTATTTATTTCACCCTAAATTTCATCAACAGATTATATTTTAAATCAGACCTGCCCAGACCTAAAGCACTGCCATTCACTAACGAAAGTTATAGAGAACTGAAATCGGCTATCTATTAGAGCAGACATATACACAACTGTTCATAATGAGACTTGATAATTTGCCCAGGCATCACTAAGCCTAGAATATAAACTTAAAAAATACACCAGTCCAAAGCTTAATACAAGTTTAATAATGAAAGTTCTATAATGAAGCAAGTGAGAGTTTTATATGAAATAAATAAAGGGGGGGGGTACAAAATATAAACAATATATCAAAATTCATTGAGAATAATCAAGATATAATCTATTCCTAATATTTAATATATAATAATATATAGTAATTGTGTAGGAATCGAAAACAGGAATTTAGTGTATACTATTGTCCTTTTGATTATGCTCACATTTTTTTAATCCTTCTAATACTTATCTACTGTTTATAGAAGGAGGTTTCTGAAGAAGACATTTAGCCAAAGCGTTAGACAACAAGACAATAGTATATATTTTTAATTGTTTTCTCCTGTTATTGGAATTTGTGAAATAATTTACAAATATATTTATTGAAAATGTATTTTAAAATCCTATTTTTTATATAAATGCGAAAAAATAATTGTGTATATTAATAAGAACTAGTAGAACACTAAAATCAACTTCATTAAGTTTCCGAGAATAACGACCCAGTTTTTGAGTTACTGCCCTTGTTCTAGATTGAATGATCAAGCATATTATTACATGGAATATAGAAGAAAAACAGAAACATTGTACAAAATACCAAAACTAACTATATCAATGAGATTGCACTAAAATTGCTATGAACAAATTTACACGTTTCTTTGCGTCTGCTTTTTCAAAATTGGCAAAACCATTTTGACTTCAAATTCATTTGATTACAAAATTTAAATGCAAAAAAAACTCAAAAACGGAAGAAAATACAAAATATATACTTATGTAAATGAAATGAAATGAATGGAGTTTTACGTCCTACTCTTCTGCACCTTATGGGCTAATGAAGACGGGTATACTTATGTAAAAAGAAACCATGAAAGAATTTAGAGAAAGAGAAATGAGAGCACAAACAAGTTCTTATAAGTCGGTAAACAGAAATATGGTCCCAAAATAACTTAAAAGACTTGGGATGTAAAAAAAAAACAATCTAAGCAAGGTTTTGTATTTGTGTAAACGCAGAACTTCCGTTACTCTAAACTCCAAGTTTAAAGAATATCTTTGAAAGAAAATCACCCGACTCCGAGTTTATCGGTTAAGAACAATATACAACAAATAACAAAAACATTTTACCACAATTTTGGGTGATTTCATTTTATGGAAGCTTTGTGAAAAATATGGAGATGTCAATTCTAGGTTTTGTTGGTTTCCTTTCATGGATGCTATATAGACAATAATATTATTCTATCTTCATGACAAAGTTTTGCTGGTTTCAGCAGCAGACGCCTTATAAACACTATGATAGGCATTCCTTAGCAACGCGTACGGAAAACATGATTCTAACAGATCCATCGTTAAAAACGGAGATTCTTGAACAATCTGAAAAAAGAATGAAACAAAATTAATTTTTGCCTTTTTTCTGCATCAAGCTTAAAAACAAAAGTACAAAAAGAAATACAAGATCTAAACTTCGAACAATGTTTCTAGGATATCCTAATGCAAAGATTGTTTTGAAAAAACATGACCTCTACCCCTGAAAATTGGAATTAAAAGACATTTATTATACTGAGCATGATTGGAAGTAAAATTCGGACACCTGATAAAATCTATAACGCAAAAACTTACCAGATCTAACAATAAATAAACAGATTCGCGATTTTTAATTGTGTCTTTATCATGCTCTTGTCCCAATCGTAATAAACTTGACGAGGCCAGCTGGAAATAAAAGTTCAATCAGATTAAATACATCTGTTATACTGTCATATTGTGGTCTGAGTAATCAAATCTGTATTAAGAGTTGTCCCCCTTTAGAGAGTGATAATAGAGCCTAAATAAAGATGGTTGGTAGAATTGTTTTACTGAGTTTGTTTTGGTGTTGAATTCAAGTCATATTGGAAAACCTGTCCCTAGCAGAACATTAGATACATAGAGAGTGATACCAAAAGTTTGAAGTCTATGGCTTCCAAGTTTTCAAAATTAACAAATTGACAGTTTTGGGAAGATCCTTGTACAGAACTCAATCAAATAGTATGACTTATTCATTGATATCTAAGTTTGTGTTAAAGTGAGTAGGAAACAAACCATAAATTTTTCAACAATGTGATTCTTGTATTTTAGTCTACAAAGTATTTTTGATATGGAAAAAATTAAAATCTAAACTTACAGCTAAAAATTCTTTCAGTCTGTCCTCTACATCACCAGAGCCATAAATAGTAAACATGGCTCCTGCGAGGGCGTTAATAGCTTTGGCTAGACAATGACTGTTATTTTTATGACCTGAAATATAATTAAGAAAGTTTCTGAAACTAACGTAAAATTGATCATTAGAGCATTAGCACTTTTCTTTTAGCTTTTCATGGAGTCCATTTTCTTTGGTTAAATGTCCAGAAGGCACTAGAGGAAGTTGCAGTGATATACTGTATATATGGTAATGTTTTAAAGGGTGGGGGGGGGGGGTGGTGGGCTAATCTATTATCCATTTTTTTAATTGGCTGTCCCCCTTGTCCCCTGTATTTACTATAAGATTTATTAAAAGGGGCATGGTCATAGTTCTTACCTTCTAAAGAAGCCTTAAATACAGTGGAATCCATTCTAGCTAATTTTGGCATCGACACGGCAACAAACACCATCAATAAACAAGCCAAGTTATACTCGTCTTCGGCATGTTCTAAAAATAAAACAATTCTTTATAATTTTTAACCTACCAGAAGAATTTATTTTGAATCTGAAACATGTAAATAGTAGGCTTATCTATTTTAAATAAAATCCAGGAGGCCCAGAAAGTTTATTTTATATATTTCAGTACAAGTAGCTAGCCCAGGGTCTTGTGGGGGTACAATTATGTTTAACTATGTAAAAATCAAAAACAATTAGCTCATTATAATTATAATTTTTGCCGGAAGAATCCATTCCCAAAATTGGAATCATGTGAGATTTTATCAAAAGTCAAATCTTTGTAGAATAACTTCTATATTTACATTTCTACTATCACTCATTTCAACAAATTTGGACAATTTGTCTTGTCAGGTGATAAACCAGCGTTTATTTCCGCATAACGATAACGAGATCCACTTTCATTCCTTAATTTGACTTACCACTTTTTAATGTTCGTAGGGCATTACACAATGTAGGGTCGATATCACAGGCTAACCCTGCAGAGGATGCTAGTTCATTTACTACCTGTAATATATAGATATATAAAATAATACTGGATAATCTAACATAATTCTATAGGATTGGACATTTCAAAGTGACTGGATAATCTGAGATTTCACAGTTTTTAAATGATTGCACTTTAGGACTGGATAAACATGTTAACAAGTGTTAATATATGATTGGATGATACATAAAGACTGGATAATCTCCTACCATTTCACAGTTCGGATAATCAAGGTACTAACCGTTGATATTAAAATGAGATAAATTGGATGATGGATGATATAAGAATTGTTTAAATGATTGGACTAATACAAAAAGACTGGTTAATCAATGCAATGAAGTAATGAACTGGACAATACAAAAAGACTGGTTAATCAATGCAATGAAGCAATGAACTGGACAATACAAAAAGACTGGTTGATCAATGCAATGAAGCAATGAACTGGACAATACAAAAAGACTGGTTGATCAATGCAATGAATGGAAAATACATTAGGATGGAAAAAATACTACTTGAATTATTAAAAAAAATCAGATAAAATCATGCTGAATCAAAATTAAATGAAAATGAATGATGTGGGATTGGACACAAAACAAAAACACACTCTTTTTATGGAATGAAAATGAGCAACACACACAAAACAAAATGAAAAAATGAAAATAATGACTACAAAAAAAAAATCAAATGAAAAACAAACAACATAAATTGGAAAATGGATGGAAAATGGAAGGCAAATGGATGTGAAATGGAAATAAAATGACTCCAAAAATTAAATCTCAAACTAAAATGGAAAAATAAATGGGGGTTAAACATGACAAAACTAAAAAAATTAAATAAAAATGGAAGACAGACTACAATATGATTCAAACCTGTTGTTTTAATGAGGCCGGCTGGTTTTTAGAATAAAAACATTCACTGATTAATAAAAATTAATGATGGCTTATGACAAATAAAAAACATTTAGCGAGAGTTATTTCCCCTTTGGGTTTGACTAATAAAACAATTTCTGTGTTAACTGTTTCTTATTTCCCTTTCAAATCCAGCACAGATGTAACCAAATACCAAATGCAGCACATCATTCAACATTTAATATTCCAAAAATTGTAGCTAGTCAATGTAAAGAATTGTGTTTCAAAAAATGATCAAAGCATTGTCATGGCGATGAATTCTCATATTATCATATTAGTATAAGCAAGTTAAAATCAAATCAGAAGATAAATTGACAAAAGCCTCAATAAAATTATTAAAAGTTGAAATGAATGAAATCAAAAGTAAACCCTACCATAGCATCTTTAGTGTTAGGTACATAATGGTGTATATCTCTAATTGAACTCATTAGGAAAGGAACATGGTCGTCTAATACCTAGAATATATTAAAAATAATATTAGAGCTGAACCAAATTCACATTATATCTCAAATCAGAGTACACAGTAAATATGAATAAAGCCCCTGTGTGTTAGCCAGGTGGATTGTTGCAAATAATACAGCCTACCATACAGAAATGTAATATCTTAGACCTTATTTGAAGCCTACAATATGCTTTGCTGATCCTCATTACCTCATCCTGGAGATATATATTTCCCTATCCCCTATCTTACTCCTGTCCCTCCCCACCCACCTTGTACTACAACCCTCCCTACCCTCCCTGCCCCCTGTGGAACCTTGCATCATTGAAATCAGAAATCAAGCTGACAATATGCTCTATTGATCCCAATTACTTCACTCTGGGGATATATTTTTACTCTTCCCTATCCCCTATCTAGCATCTGCCTTCCCCACCTCATACTCCAACATTCCTACCGCACCCACACCCCTCCCCGCTACTTACATCATGTAAAGCCTCCTGTACCAGGGATCGGAATGCCAGTAATACGCCAATTATCGTCATCCTCATTAACACTATATCTACATCTACAATAAAAACATGTCACTTTAAAATAAAATAAATGGAGTTTTACATCCTACTCTTCTGCACCTAATGGGCTAATGAAGACGGGCAACGCCATGCAGTGTGCAATGATAGTTTAAAACTGTACGCCAATTCTCTAGGTCCTGTTTTCATCTGAACTACATGTAAGAAGATACAAGAGATTGACGAGGTCTAATGACTGCTGAATTAATTAGACACAGTAAAAGTTGAATTGAGCTGAAAATAAAAGATAAGATAAAAGAGTACCTCTAATTATGGATGCACTTGTATCCTTTTGTTTAGAAGCTTGTATAGTAAATAGAGACAGAGAGAGGTTTGTTAGTATATTGTACACATACAGATATATACAGATATTATCAATTAAATTATATTTACATCGTTTAGTAACCTTTGTCTTATACCTTGACTACATTAGCCAGTTTTCTTGTATTATATCTTTACAATATCAACTAACTCTTATACCTTGACTACATCAATCACCTTTCTTGTATCACATCTTTACAATGTAAAGTAAACTGTGTTTTATACCTTGACTAAAATAGCCAGTTTTCTTGTGATACATCTTCACAATGTCAAGTAAACTGTGTCTTATACCTTGACTACATTAGCCAGTTTTCTTGTATTAAATCTTTACATTGTCAACTAGCTCTTATACCTTGACTACAATAGTCACCTTTCTTATGATACATCTTCACAATGTATAGCCAATTTCATCTTATACCTTGACGTCATTAGCCAATTTTTTTGTATCATAGAATGCAGCGGTTAGATTAGATTGTTGCTCTTGACAACACTATTAATGTTAGGCCATAATGTTATTCGTCTGCTGTCAAAGCTTTGATTTGCTGTACTAGGTAACATACAATTGTCTATGAACATCAAACTTTATACGAGCTCACACTAATATTGTACAGATTAAAATCAGCTTAGGTCGTATCCATTTAAAATCAATTTCAGTGATTGACCAATCACATGACTATCATTTTTAAAAATATTATCACACATAAATAAGCCACAAATAACAGGTCATAAAAGTAAATAGAAATGGACCCAAAAAACCTGAAGGGGGAGGGAGAGAGGAAGGGGAGCAAACTGCTTCATAAAAATCCGATTCTAATGACAAATGAAATGGTCAAAACTTTTTTAAGGTGCTCAATGGTTTAAACAATTTTTATTTTCCATCATACAAAAGGACAGCATGGTTTCAGAAACAAGCCTTAGCTTATTTAAATCTATCAATAAAACATTCGTTACACTTCTGCCCTTCAAATATTTCTGAATCCATATATGGTAAGAAAGTTATACACTAAACTATCCCAACAAATCTGCTCTATTTGTTACTAAGCAACGTATAAGGATATGACTTCGGTTTAGAAAATTTCAGGTTTTGGATTTGCGAATTATCAAAATTTCAAAATTATGGTTTAAAAAATGGATTGGCACAACTTTCATCAGGATATTACGTTTATGGAACAGATAGGATCAGGTTTGTCAGACTAACACAAAACTAAAAATCACACGGAAGTTAATTTTGAAGCATTAAATAACGTAGCTTGACGATACAGATACGATACTAAGGTGTTTTCTACACTAATTTTATACTAATAGTATACTAGCTTGTATGGAAGTATTGATATCGTCTTCTGTTTTATAATCTTTTATTTCTAATTTAGTTCCTTCAGTTAGGGTTTTGTGATGGGGTTTGGAGATTGGTTACAACAGGTTAGTGCACCCTGTTCTTAGACCCTAACTGAAGGGACTAAAATAAACATAAAAGCCAATTAAATTATTTCAAAACAAGAGAACTAGAAATTGTCAACTAAAATATAATTATTTACATTAAAGAAATAAACACACAAAGAAGAGGGGTTAAAACAGCTAAAATTATACCACACACAATAAGAGAGGAAGGTTAAACGGCTAAAATTAAATCACACACAGTAAGAGAGGAAGGTTAAACAGCTAAAATTAAATCACACACAAAAGAGGGAAGGTTAAAACAGCTAAATTAAACACACAAGAAGAGGGGGGTTAAAACAGCTAAAATTAAATCACACACTAAGAGGGGAGGGTTAAAACAGCTAAAATTAAATCACACAATAAGAGAGGAAGGTTAAACAGCTAAAATTATACACTGGACAAGAAAGGAGGTTAAAACAGCTTAAATTAAATCACACAATAAGAGACTAAGAAGGGGGGGGGTTAAAAAGTTGGACATTAGAAGGGTTAGAAATCAGTTGAAATGAAAATGAAAGCTTACCACTGGGAGCACTCTTATGGTTAGCTAAAAACAAGGAGTCAGTCGTTAATAACATTCGTTAATTAATTAATTTATTATAATTAGTGAAAGGGAGCGAAACAAAAAGGTATCGGGAACGCTGATAGCATCAATTTGCACCATTTATATTATCAATCAGACGTCTGTGGCTCTTACAATTCCACTAAAACTAAATATTAGCAGACGCTACTAATAAGATAAATGAAAGACTTGAAATTCGTAGACTACATCAGCTGGTCGGATAAAATATAAAAATTAGAAAAAAGAAAAATATATTTCAACACAGATTCAGAAAATAACATTCAAAGATTAAATTTTGAAATATTACACTTAGAAACCGTAACTAATGGAAACACATCTACTAACAAAAAAAAACACAACATAACACTGAAATGTTGTACATTGTTGAAAGAGAGTTTTATTCCAAGAAGACAACAACTGATTCTACTCAATATAAGATCTGAGAACGACGGAATTTTAACGAGTTCTGGTAGCTAGTGACAACTGAAACTGATCAATCGTAAGATAAATTCATTGAAACCGACATTTTGAAGTTGCCATCAGTTTCTTTCAGGTGCTTACTCCTCTAGACACCTGATACCACTGTTCATTATAAATTACTTATTATTGATATACTTTCTCACATGAAAAACTTTTTTGGTGCTTGTAAGATTTTGCCAAATTATTGTGAATTTTGAGTTTCATATTGCAGTTTAGATTGTTTTAAAATGGTGATTTTTACTGCTTAAATAAACTAACTAACTAAAATTGAAATGCCAGAATCAGTTTCTATTCTTACCACGGAACTTAACCAACTTTAATTGAAAATTTACAGAAATCACAAGAATAAAACAAGCAAAGAACAAAACATATCAATCTGAAAAAACGGCACAGGAAAGAAAATACAAAAAACACAAAATATATATAACATCCAATGAACCTAAAGTTTCCCTCACACTATAGTGTTCACCAGTTGTGTTTGGTTGTGTATAATAAAAGTTGTCATAAGTTCCGTTCTACTCACAGCTCTTTCAAAACTTAATTCTTTTTCGAACCAGTCATAAAGGTTCAGTTGTGAATTGCGTGGGTTCAGTTCTCATGGCCACTATCAATATTTCAAAGAAAAAAAGAACTACATTTTACACAGTTAAGGATCCTTTCTTCCAGCTGGTCCTTGGCCAAACCTCTCAACATTGATTTTACAAGGAAAACAACTTAGATTCACAGTTAAGGATCCTTTCTACCAGCTGGTCCTTGATCAAACCTCTTGGTATTGATTTTACAAGGATAACAACTTAGGTTCACAGTTAAGGATCCTTTCTACCAGCTGGTCCTTGATCAAACCTCTTGGTATTGATTTTACAAGGATAACAACTTAGGTTCATCAAGGATCCTTTCTACCAGCTGGTCCTTGGTCAAACCTCTTGGTATTGATTTTACAAGGATAACAACTTAGGTTCACAAGGATCCTTTCTACCAGCTGGTCCTTGGTCAAACCTCTTGGTATTGATTTTACAAGGATAACAACTTAGGTTCACAGTTAAGGATCCTTTCTACCAGCTGGTCCTTGGTCAAACCTCTTGGTATTGATTTTACAAGGATAACAACTTAGGTTCACAGTTAAGGATCCTTTCTACCAGCTGGTCCTTGACCAAACCTCTTGGTATTGATCTATCCCGGATTATCCGTACCCAATTACAGCTGGGTGGACTGGAATCGAAAACCATATTCAAATGATGATTGTGTATGCAAAAATAAACAACTGGTGAACGCTTTGGTGTGAGGTGATCTTTAGATAAAATGATAACAAAATAAAAGATAGAGATAATAAGTTGACAAGATGAAGACATACTCTTACTTGTTACAGGCTTAACAGGCTCTGATAGTAGTTAGAAATAATAGAAATAATAATAATCAAAAAAAAATATATAAAATACGGGGCAGTCACGTCAGAAATCTTTAAACTTATTATATAGCATAATACATCATTTCCAAACTCAATTTCTAAAAATTTTGACAAAATAGAACTATAAATTAACGACCCAAAATTTATTGAATTAATTTTTTCAGCACTTTTTTTTTTCAAATTTTTACAGGTTATAAAAAATTAGAAATTTAAATTTAAATATTTCTGACATCATGACCTCAGGGTCATAGGTCATACTGTACTATATGCCGAATACTACTATTATACTCTGGACTAATTAAGATAACAAACATTAATTAAATTAATTAGAGTATTTGGCACATAGTTTAAAAGTATAACCACCAAAATGCATTATATTCTTCTATTCATTCTATAGGCACATTCTAAAATTCGACATAACTTATTTTTCACTTCTCCAAATTTTCATTTAAAAATATGAATTCATCCATGCAGAATATTTCTATTTTTACTGTCACTCAACACTTCATAATGTGTAATGATACAAATCTAACTTCAAATGGTTTCTGATTCGAAAAAATCAGAATCCTTTTGTCGTTTTCTAAAATACTTAAAGTCATTCTGTATTTGAGTGTATAGAGCCAAAAATTAGAACCCCTTTGTTAGCCAAAAATTGTCTTACTCCCTGAGTTACTCTGACTTCTGTTTTGACGTTTACCTACCCTAGATTTAAAAAAGCTTGACCCTCAGGTTAGCCAACATGCGTAAAATTCACACAGTCAATGCAGGTCCTTTAACAAATTCATAATAGAGAGAAAACTTAAATATCAAAAATGCAAAAAAGATTAATAAGAAGGATTAGTATACAAACTTCAATCAAAAATCATATCAAGGTAATATTATGGGATAGAAAAACACGACTTACTTTGTAGTTTTTTAGACAGCTCTCTCATGACCTCAGGTTTATCGAAACTTGTTCGTAGCTGACTCAGCAGGTCCTTGTTACTGATCACTAATTTCTAGAATGGTTAAAAAAATCGTCAATATATTTTGTCAAAAAATTTCAAAAGGCAAGGGGAGACACCAGCCATCTGTAATAACAAAACTCCATTTTCTATCCGAAATAAAATATTGTTTACAAAAAAAAACCAACAAATCTATTAAAAAGTTCATCATAAATCTATACTAATTGCCCATTTCAAACCTTGCTAATGATGTCATATTTTCATGTTATAAGTCGATTTGAACGAAATTTTTGCTAATTTCGAAGAGAAAATATATCAGCTGGCATAAAAATATAAAACTTACCTTGAGTTCATCAACTTGACTAGCGATATTTAAAACTAATCGTTCCCCCATATACTTCACTCCGTAAGGTCCGATTAGTTCACTGAGAGCTCGTAATTCTAGAAAATATTATAATAGTCAAATTGATTCAAGGGAAATAATTCAAATTGTTTTCATTGAAAAATTATGAAAGTTAAATCATTTCTGTTGTTGTCAATACAAATAAACACGTCATTTTGAAATGAAAATGAAGTAAATGGAGTTTTACATCCTACTCTTCTGACATTTGAGAACTCATAATGATGTGGGCATACTAAATGGAACACGTACCTGTCAAATCCGCAAATTCCTCAGCAGCGAAGAGCTGTCCCTCGCTATGATCGATACTAACGAAAGCTTTTTGACTAGGTGAGTAAACAATATGGCCAGCGTTACACGTCACTCTCCTTAACAACACTTCTAAGTACCTAAAACATATAAACAAAAATCGTTAACAACAAAATCTTAACAGGATCAGCAGGTAGCAGGTTCGTTTTAATACACCATATAAACAACATCAGCGTCTGATAATAACTTGTAGGTGAGAGGTCAAAGATCACCAGGGTTAAGGGTGAGATTAGGGGTCAAGGATGAGGTTATAGGTCAAGGATGTGGTTAGGGCTAGGGTAGGGGATCAGGGATTGCAGGTTCAGATAGCTTTTATAGTTTTATTACCCAGTACTGGGCTAGAGGTTAGAGATCAGTTGTTAAAAGGTCAAATGAAGTAGGGTTAGTTTCAGGGGGTCAAGGAAGAGGTTATAGGTCAGAGGGTCAACTTACCAGTTGGTATAGTTAGCTGTTATAGTTTTTTCACCGGTACTATCTGTGGGTTGAGTCTGTTGTGGTAGAACATTGTTAAAAACTCTTGCCATGTCAACATGAACTGTAAAACAGAATTTAAATTAGACAATCAAAAAGATCACAAAAATTCAAACATTCAAAATAAAATGAATGAGTTTTACGTCCTAGTCTTCTGCACTAATAGGTTATGAAATGAATGGAGTTTTACGTCCTAGTCTTCTGCATCTAATAAGTTATGAAATGAATGGAGTTTTACATCCTACTTTTCTGCACTAATGAACTAATGAAATGAATAGAGTTTTATCACTTTCTGCACTTTATTGGCTAATGCAGAGGGGCAACGCCAGGACATTTTGCCTTCTAAACGTCTTTTATAAGTTTATCTCAATCTAAATTTCTTACCATAATTTTCAATACTTTGTAATACATTCATATAGGCTCGTACACCGTTTAATAGTTCCGATGGTTTGGCTATTTCATTAGTTTCTGGGTTGTACATCATCATACCAACTAAAGCTCTATAATATTAAATTATACAAATTTTTAAAAATCTACAGCATTATTAGTATTACTGTATCAGCCAGTCAAGTCTGATAGAGGGAGAAAAATTTCACAAATTTGCAAGAAGTACAAAATGATAAGGGAAGTAACTTGAATAAGGTATTGCAGAATACTTGTCACAACTGAACTAATCCTAATTCACATAAAAAAAAACAAACACAATACAACAAAGGGAAGTAACTAATACAACAATTGTAGAAATATTGTTACAGTTGATCTCATCTGATCTTATCAATATATATTACAACAATACAACAAAGGGAAGTAACTAGAAAGTTAATTGTAGAAATATTGTCACAGTTGAACTCATCCAAGATAAGATCAATATACAATACAACAATACAACAAAGGGAAGTAACTAATACATCAATTGTAGAAATATTGTCACAGTGGAACTCATCCTAAGATCACAGTGAGATTTATCGGTAATTAAAGAAATCCTAACTCACTTGTTAAATCTAGCCTCTAATTGTTGTAAGAAGAATTCTCTCGGAACGAATCCATGCTCCCAGACTTGTATAACATTACAATAATTTATAGCGTAACAAAGCTCCGTCAACGCCATGTGGAGTTTATCCATTCTGAAATATACAATAGGTGTGAAATGAAATTTGCGCGTCAAAAAATAAAATGAATGGAGTTTTACTTCCTACTCATTTGCACCTTATTGGCTAATGAAGACAGGCAAAGGCTTGCAGTGTGTATGAGAGAAATTTAGCCAGGACAGCGCATTTGCGTACTCTTTTTGCGATTTCCAACTGTTAGGGATCTTTAACATGCACAGGAGCTCGGTTGTTATTGTCCACCTGAACAACTAGATGTCTTATTTCTAGTCTACCATTTTTAAATTTCAACAAACTGCCAAATGCGTTGCTTCAGCTTCTGTTAATTTATAGTATTAGAGGCTTTGACCATGTCAGTCCTTCAGACCTTCAAAAAACTGAAAAATCAAAAGGTATTATCCCAATGTCAAAAAAACAAACCTTGTAAAATTTTCTCTGTTTTTTCTCATACTTTCTTGACCTGGTTTTTCCGGTTCTTGAGTTGGTTTCTTCTTGTCTTGTTTTTTCTTTCGTTGAGCTGTGTTCAAAATGGCCGCTGCGCTGTGTTTTGGTAACAACTGAAATATTAAAACCACATCTATTACACTAATACCTATAAAAGGGGTAAACAATTAAAAAATATACTATTGCCCTGTCATTTAACGTTTTGGCTAAATACCTTCTTCAGAAACACCTTCAAAACTAACTATAAAAGCTATATTAAAATATATCCAACTGTTTATATTCCAACCTAGGGTTTACGTTTGTATTTACCTTGTAACTCAGCATACATTGTTCCTCACAGATAGCTGTTATAACCTGGTTAATTTCTTCAGACATCTCTCGCAGGAACCAGTGAGCATACTGTACACTGGTAGTTCCAATAGAATGGCGCTGTAAACAGACAAAAATATATTCCAGTAATCAGAATAGGAAACAAGTGAGGCCTTGAAATTTGAGAAGATTTAAAAATTTAAATATGATATCCGATTTATTTAACACTCATGTCATGTCTAGGTGGTTACCATTAGAAACCGACTTCATACACAATAAGATTTTTGCCCTACTAATAAGGGGCACTTGTTACACTCTCTTTTCAAGTCATTTTATATTGAAGATAGGCAATCTACCAAGAAATGTTACTTTGACCATCCATTCCAACCATTTTGGTCTAAAAGACAAAAACTTTACTGATACATCTCAATTTAGCGTCTCCCCCACCCCCTAAATAATGTAATACTATACCTCTTCTGGACACAGGTCATGTGTAGCGTTCCTTAAAATTAGGATAATATAACCATACTATAATATACCTCTTGTGGGCATAGGTCATGTGAAGCGTTCATACCCCCACCCCCCTAAAGTTATGACAATACTTTACCTCTTCTGGACACAGGTCATGTGTAGCGTTCATACCCCCACCCCCCTAAAATTATGACAATACTTTACCTCTTCTGGACACAGGTCATGTGTAGCGTTCATAAAATGAGAACAAATCATGGGAAATATAATACTAAATCGATGTTGAGCTGGGAACTCCATACATTGTTTAAATTGATGCTCAAATAAATTTGTATAAAAACTGAAAAGATAGGGGAAAAAAAAAAAGATTTTGCATTTATTCATTCATATGTACAGCAACAATTTGGCTGTTTGATTATTGACTAAGATTTGTGTTTGGTTAACAGGACTATTCTTCAACAGGACAGCTGGGAATTAACATTGAAATGAACTAACTCATAATATTCTGACAAATATGAACACCATTTGGAAGTGGAAAGCAGATATAAGCAGAGGAACAAGACACATGTAAATTGTGTTGAAACATTATGTACCTTGTTATTAACGAAGTGTGTTATGAACCTTGTTATTAAAGAAGTGTATTATGTACCTTGTTATTAAAGAAGTGTGTTATGTCTTGTTATTAAAGAAGTGTGTTATGTACCTTGTTATTAAAGAAGTGTGTTATGTACCTTGTTATTAAAGAAGTGTGTTAT
The DNA here is from genome assembly GCA_030562195.1 of Nipponacmea schrenckii. Lineage (NCBI taxonomy): Eukaryota > Metazoa > Mollusca > Gastropoda > Lottiidae > Nipponacmea > Nipponacmea schrenckii. The sequence goes on from CM060201.1 coordinate 21,180,058, forward strand.
GTACCTTGTTATTAAAGAAGTGTGTTATGTACTTGTTATTAAAGAAGTGGGTTAACCTTTGTAAAGAATTGTATGACCTTTTATTAAAGAATATAAACCATTTGGAAAGAAGTAGATATAACTGTTATTAAAGAAGTGTATTATGTACTTGTTTAAAGAATTATGTACCTTGTTATTAAAGAAGTGTGTTATGTACCTTGTTATTAAAGAAGTGTGTTATGTACTTTGTTATTAAAGAAGTGAGTTATATCATTATACTGCCTTTGTGGGTCTTGTTATATCTTTAGTAAATATGAACATTAGTTTTTTCAACCTACCAATAAATTGACAAATCTCCAGTTTCAATCAACAGCTCATCTAGATAGTCCACCATCTTGGTATGGAAGGTAACAGTGTTCATATGTATAGCTAAATCTTGGTGATCTTTTAATACAAGTCCAGCTTTACTGAGACTGGTGTAGGCCTAAAATTTAGAACCAAATAATCAAAAATAACTTTTTTAGCCCCAGTCTATGCCTTGCTTATTATTTGTTGTTTTTCTGGTCCCTTTTTGTTAAAAACTTAACTCAAAGTTCTCAATGTTAATTTTTGTCGAGAAGAAAGTCTGCGATCTCTGTGGAATAGCAACTTAAATGAATCTCACCTGAAGTCGGAACCAATCCAACCGTAACCCACGGAAATCAAAAACTTCGTTATCTTCAACTATAATACAATATGATACGATACAAACAGTTAACACGATATTTCAGGCATTTCATCAGAACCAACTTAGTCAAGTTGATTTACCAACATATTTTTAACGATTCCATTTTGAACAGTGACTCAGACTAAAAGCGAATTTTTCAGTAGTCGAGGTGCCTCTAGGTAACTAAATCCAAACGTTAAGTAGATTCTCTTGAACACTACCTTTTCTAGTTGTCATTGACAACTCAGTTTTTCACAAATTTGTTGCCAATATCAAGTCGTTCTAAAAAAGAAAGCGAAAGTAAGATTATATGTATCATCTTACCCTGTTTGACAGTCAAACTAGAAATACTGCCATAGAACGATGATAAAATAACCGCCTCATCTTCCGGGCACATCGACAGATTCTATAAAATATACATAAATAAATAACATTACACAATTCTTGAACTAGGGTGTGGTCAGGAGGGTGGGGTCAGGAGGTGGGGTCTGGAGGGCTGGCCTGACTGGTGAGATTTAGCCCCAACCAAGTGTCCCTCTCTCAAAACATTAAATGAAAATTTTATTTCTCTGTTCAAGGATTAAGACAAAAATAAGGGCGCCAACACGAATTCGGACAACAGAGCTGTATAAAAGATTATCTAACAAAGGGAGATAAGAAGTTTTAATGTTACTGACCTGTATCAGTTGATTTAAATAAACTGCATCATAACCACTGAGGTACTGTATATAATATCTCTGAATTACTTGATTATATTTCTTCACTAGCCCCTTTAATTCTTCCGTATAAAACAACAGCTCTGGTAGCTGTCTACAAACATATAACATAATTCAATTCAATAGTTCAGTTGATTATGATTAAATAAGTTGTTGTCTGAGTCCTTCATGGAAAATTTATTTGTAGTCTGAAGTTAAGAGGTGAAGGTCACATGTTTAATAAATATGGATGCCAAAGTTTGTTAATTTGTTTTCAATTAAATTTCAAATACTTTTCTCCAACTCTAAATTTGCTCATGCATCTAGCATTTAATTTTGGAAAGTGAATACCCAATTGTGAATATAGCTCTGCTGATGAGGGTTGTGTATCTGAAACAAGCGCCAGAAACGTGAGATATAAAGTAAATTTTACCGATCGTAGAAATCTTCCTGTGACAATCTGATATTGTGTCGTTTTGACGGAGGATTTAAAACATGACGTAGCAACCAGTTGATTTCGTCTCTCGTCATTGACAACGCTTGAACTACGTACAGAGCCTAGAAAATATTAAAATAAAATTGGATTTCCAATGATCTAGTTTGTTATTTTATTATTATGGCCAAACAACCCTAAACTTTTACTAACTTATTCAGGTGTGCATTACACTTCACATCAATCACTACATCCGTTCAGTTCAAGGGAACTAACTCCAAATAAAGCTACTTAGAATGACTAGAAAGAAGAAAGGTTTAAAAAATGACTTACTTTAGGTCCGAGTAACCCAGGTTGTTCTGTAAAAATCAAAGTTAATTCACGAAGTGTGCTTCTTAAAAACTTCCTCATTTCACGATGTTTACTCGGTCTAGTAAAATAAATACATTTTTCTACAGACGAGAATCCTGTTTATTGAAATTGTTTATTATGAAGATGAACAGACTATTGAAGATGTCTACCTTTTATATCCTGCTTTCTAGACTTTTTGACATGCTCAGTCTAAAGCACTAACAATTGAGTGTAAAACTCCAGCTTTTGTGTCAGTATGTCACAGTTAAACCATGTTATAATAAAAATCAAAATCTACTTACGCGTTTGTGAGAGCATTAGCTTGTAAATCTTTAACTTCATTCACTCTTTTACCCTGGATATTGTGTCTGGAAAATAATTATAAATATATCATTTACTCGGAAAAACATGGGTGTGATTCAAACTTAAGCCAAAAAAATGATAATGGATATGGATAGAGTTTTACGTCCTACTCTTCTAATTGAAGACAGCACTACAAGTGGATAGATTAATGAATGGAGACTGCCAAACTTAAGCACAGGGGGAGTCTATTTAGTTTGGAGGTAGAATAAATAGATATTGCAACTACAGAAGTCATTGTGACTAATTGTGAACATTACCTCTTACATCACCTATAGATAAAATGGACTGAACCTGCTTAGTTACCACATTCTTTTCCAAAATCATTTAAAAAAAAATCTCATTCATCAAAAAATAAAATTAACGTAAAAAGTCATAATCCAAACATAAAAACCTACCCTTTCAAGCTATCGAAGAAGCTAACCACATAGCTATGTATATGTAATATTTCATCTCGGCATAGCTGTATAATATAACTAGATTGGAGGGCCGTTTTCCACATGTCCCACACCTGGGCCTCCGAGAGATGTTGATAGCACAACATCAAACCAACTGAAAAATATTTTAATTTGGTCTGTTAGTCATCTCCCGAAAATACAGCCAAATTTACATTTAAAAAAATAACAGTATCACATCTTTGAAATAACGTAATATTTTAGTCTGGTGCTAATGTCAAATATCATAAACTATTTTTTATCTACCAAAACAAAAGAAAGAAAGAACTTTCTATATTTTACAAGGATAACAACTTAGGTTCACTAGGATCTTTCTACCAGCTGGTCCTTGGCCAAACCTCTTGGTATTGATCTTTCTCAGATTATCCAGAATTTACCATTTTAATCTTGGATGATTTTACAAACAGTAAAACTTACAGATAAGCCATCTCTCCATTACATCTACTGATAGATAATCACACTGGATCTAAAATATCAATATATATTATCTTATTATCACACTGGATCTAAAATATCAATATATATTATCTTATATAACTTCTAAAAGACTCATTACATTACTTATTATCACACTGGATCTAAAATATCAATATATATTATCTTATTATCACACTGGATCTAAAATATCAATATATATTATCTTATTATCACACTGGATCTAAAATATCAATATATATTATCTTATTATCACACTGGATCTAAAATATCAATATATATTATCTTATTATCACACTGGATCTAAAATATCAATATATATTATCTTATTAACTCTCTAGATCATTGACAAATAGAAACTTGAAAATTTAAACATTTCAAAAGTGAAAAAAAAAGAAGAAAGTTGGTGTTCTCTCCTCCCATGAATATTATCATGATTCAGTTCACATGTTTCTTGAGAGTCCACATAGTTAAATAATGTCATTTCTAGATGACAAAACAACATTTTGTTTTCCCAGAATCCACAAGATTAATCAACGGTTTGGCAAATCAGCATCAATTTTGGAGAGACCATATAGTTACTATTCGTTATTTTGCTATACTTTAAAGTAAAAATATTTAAAATAGTTATCTAACCGTGTCTGTATTTGGAACTGTAGACATTTTCAATGGTTCCGATAATAAACTTAGTACTTGTAACGATCTCATCTGACTGGCTGGTATATTACGGTTAGGGTAGATTTTATGTAGTGATAATAACGCAGGCATCAAAAACTGAAAAAAAAACCCCAAAAAAACAAAGTTAAAATCAAACCTTGTGAGACATTTAGAAGTATGACTGCACATTAAGGGACAACAATCATTAGTATGTGTAATGAAACGTTACCTGTATGTGTAATGAAACGTTACCTGTATTCGTAATGAAACGTTACCTGTATTTGTAATGAAACGTTACCTGTATTCGTAATGAAACGTTACCTGTATTCGTAATGAAACGTTACCTGTATGTGTAATGAAACGTTACCTGTATTCGTAATGAAACGTTACCTGTATTCGTAATGAAACGTTACCTGTATTCGTAATGAAACGTTGTGTTTAAATGAATAAATGAAAGTCTTTGTTTCAAGTTTCATGGCCTTTTTATGATTTCTGTTTAAAGGATGGAAGGAATCTGGTGGTTCATGTACTGGGCAATGAGTGAAATTTAAACATATGTATTTACCCTAGAATGTGGTACAAATTCTTCCGCCATTTTTTTCATTGGTGGATCATAATCTATGACAAGTTGTCCTAGTCTAGGATATGAGGGGTCTCTGGAATAAAAATAAAATGGAGTTTTACACCCTAATTTGATACAAGGAATTGAAATGAAAGGAGTTTAACATCCTACTCTTCCTCACCTAATGGGCTAATGAAGACTGACATTGCCATGCAGTGTGGAATGAGTGACATTTTTGCCAGGTCAACAGCATTAGACTACTCCTTTTTAATTAAGAAGTGCAACACCATGGAGTGTGCTATGAGGGAAATTAATTCAAGACCATAACAACAGCATTAGCAAACTCTTTTTGTAATTTCAGACTGTCAAGAAATATTTTACGTTCACAGCCTGTAGCACGCAGGGCCTCGTTTTTTAACGACTAAACTCTTTTTCATATCTGCCCCCTCCAACCTGCATCACTAACAATATATATGAACGAAAAAAAAAGTCAGAATGTAAAAGATAACTTTGTCCTTACCCTTTACTATGAAGAAATTCGTGGGCTACATTAAATAACGCCAGGACGAGTTTCCGATCTTCAACTTTTGAGACAAGGATCATGATAGATACGTAGGTCGTTATCAGGTCAAGGTAATTCCTCGTTATATCAAAATTCAACGTCTGAAAATGATACATAACACATTATAGCATACAAACGGGTGAAATTGTAATTATCATACAAGATATCTATGGTTAGTTAGCAAGACTTTAGGCAAGGTTATTTACAATTGTTAGTAGGTACTAGTATTGATTTTTTTTATAATTTTGAAAATATTATTTTGAAATGAAATGGGATTTTGGGAGAATAAGCTGTCAATTTGTTCTTAAATTCTTTACTTTGCCATTTCTTCGCGAAAAAAACTAAAAAAGATGACTTACAATATCCATGTAGACTTGGCAAGCGTCAATGGTTGTTAGCAGATCTACGACATGATCCTACAAAATATCAAATTAACAACATTTATTACAAAGTAAATTTAAAGTTACAGAATTGGTTGCTTGATAATTAAATAAACATCTTAAAACTTAATTCAATATTTACCTTAAAATCCAAGATGTCTACAAATGTATAGTAATAAAGTTGTAATCCTTTTACAATTTCTGCCTTCATGGTGTTAATATTATTTAGCTGAAAAATAAATAAACATTTATATAAATACACTCAACATGGATAGAGCCCTTGTCAAATAGGTTTTCTGTAAGCAAGTAGCTAGCCTGCATACTTATGGGGGCATCGATTACTGAGAGGGGGGCAGAACAAATGGCATTCTCTGATTTAACACTACAGGAGGGGAGGGGGCTAGTGGCCTGAAACAATAAACTATTACCCTAGGGCCGTATTCAGGGCAAAGGTTGAGTAGAAAATTGAACAAATGCACGGTCTAGACCAAACTAAAGTTGTTTTTGAGGAGTTTTGAAGATTGTTTAATCTAAAAAGATAAAGAACCTTACCTGGTTAGATTTCATATCATACTGAGGAAATTTCTTCATCACATTTCTAATTCCGGCTTCCAATGATTTATCAGACAGGAATGCTGGCTTGTTCTCAGGATTTCCTAACATCTGAAACATCAATACATAAAGATGAACCATTGTATTTCTACATGAATTGAAAAATAAATGGGAGCTACTTCACTTTTGTACGAATATAGGATCCAAAGTATTATTATAAAGAAAGAAAGAAACAACTATATTTTACAAGGATAACAACTTAGGTTCAAAAGAATCCTTTCTACCAGCTAGTCTGTGGCCAAGGCTCTTGGCATTGATCTTTCCTGAATTATCCAAACCCCATTTGGACTGGAATGATGAGTTAATTATTCATGCCTCATGCCTTGCTTGGATTATTTTTTATGGTTTTAAATATTTCTATGTAGATCTAGTATTTAATTGTTTAACTGAACACTGAAAAATTGATGAAAAGTCTTGGATTCGTAGCTCATAGTTGGGCTAGAATCTATCAAATGAATGCTTGCAAGACTTCGATCTTCCTTTTTTTGTTGACTCACCTTTTTAATGTTATAAATTCGAGTAAGCATGCCCTGCCCTCGATCATTCAGAATTGTCAGCTTCTCCGCCAACTTCTGCTGGCTTGGAATCATGGCCCGCGACATTTTGCTAAAGATAAGTGGAGAGATTCACTAAAATATTAAATTTCCTCACAAAGCTAAATTTATTTTATTTTTGTCGGCCATCTTTGATTCAACTTCCTGGGCGTTGTTTGACTGCTAAATCGACCAGGTTGAAACCAAATCGCCCGTTAATGAGTCGTTACGACCAGAATAATGTACTCTTGACAAGCCGAGTTGTTGTGAGCAAAAAATATACATCCCTTATACCATTTATAACTTCGCACTGGTTGCAAATAATTATACTTGATGACCAAAACTATGGACATTAAAATGATCGTATCTTACAAGGTTTGACATTGGCTGATACTTGGTGTGGCTTTACTATAATAGTCATTCTCAGACATATAGTTACTGTTTCCAGACTGGACAATGAATAAATAGGTTTTTTTCTGGATCTTTTTGTACTTCATATGCTACTTGTTAGGGTGTACTAGGTTCAGCATTAAGGCAATTTTCTAGGATTTGAATACTATATCAAATAGCTAAGTCAGTAGCAGTTAGGGTGCTCTCAGTTTGAAACCTCTTAATGCAAGAATAATTCCGGAACCAGGACCTGTGCTTGATAGTCCTCCATGTATTCAAACACTGACACCCATGGTGATTTGAGTATAAAATCACGATTCCGTCTGCTGGGGTGGGAACTTTCATAATACCCCCATCCTCTCACACCCAAAAATTAAAAAATAACACCATAGAAGATAATTATTCAATGATTTTTATGTAAAATGTATATAATACAATGAAATCGGTCATCCATCAGGAAAAAATGGACACAAATTCCTCACAAAATGTCCATTTCATAGTTGTATTTCTCTAGCTAGAATTTACAAAGCACACATATAGAATGATTCTATTACAAAATTCTCATGACGCAATCAGCGTCAAAATATCAAAAACTGAAAAGGGAGTATACTCAATTAAATATTATCTTCACCAACTGATTGAGGTTTGTGTTAAATGGTGATGAGAACATAGTCTCATAAAAACACTGGTCTAGGTCACAAAGTAAAGATTTATGATTAGTTTCAGCTTTTCATAAAACTTTTCAGAGATACAATTATCTGATTTAAATTATATTAAACTAAATTTTATTTTTTTTATTAATTAATTGTAGACAAACCAAATGTTAAATTGGTAACTTTTCAGAAGGAAAAAGGAAAATTCATGGATTTAAATTTACTTTACTTGTAAGCAAACCACATGTAACATTTTTAGTTTTTTATCAAATTCATGTGTCTTTTTCTTAAATTGTAGACAAACCAGATGTCAAAGTTTAATTCTGAAAAGTGTCCAAATAAAACTGAAACTAAGCTCCATCAGTTGATAAAACAAATATTTAAATACAAATATACTGATGTACAACAGAAATAAAGCAAGCAATATTAATATTATTATTTTATCAACCAATTTGATTACTGTATTGACTTCAAAATTTCCCTCATTGCACACTGCATGACGTTGCCCATCTTCATCAGCCCATAAGGTGGAGAAGAGTAGGTCGTAAAACTCCATTCATATAAAATATTTAAACAAATTCACAGCCCCAGTTAGTTGATTTTTTTTGGCAAAAAATGTCTGTATTATAATTTCATACTTCTATCTTTTGATTTTGTGCTTAGATTTTACAGTTGGTCCTAATATTGAATGCCATGGCAACATATTGACTATGTTTCATATTTATTTGATAAATATATAAGAACAGAAAGCATATTGTCATCTTAAGATTGGCATCACTACAGTTGCAGACAAACTTTGGATTTTTACTTCTGAACAATGTCATACATAGTTGCACAAATGTATCACGAAGTTCACATAATTTTGTTTATTTTCAAAAACTGTAGGCTTATATACCCGATGCCGATGCCTGTTCCATGCCAGTGCCTGTTCGATGCCGATGCCTGTACATTTGTAACAATGTTATAAATTCAATGTTGCATAACTTAATTCCTAATACAATAATCGCAATATTATCAGAATTATTTCAGCCTAGAGCCAAACTATTCCGTTTTTCAGTTTTATGAAAAGAGATTAAGGTACAAGTTTTTGAACGAAGTTGACAAGAAAAGAAAATATAAAATCTTTTTGATGCTGGGTATAATGATGGACTAAATCGTGTCATGAAATAAAAAATGAAAATATTCCGACACGCATAATACCACCCCCTTTTTTTTATATCTTTCACAAATAAGCTCTTCTTAACATATATAAAATAACACAAGGGAATAAATTATGTTATAACTCACTTCTTTAATAACAAGGTACATAATGTTTATATTTTTCATCTTCAGATGATGACAATATTTGTAAATTGTGGTGAAACATTATATACCTTGTTATTAAAGAAGTGTGTTATGTACCTTGTTATTAAAGAAGTGTGTTATGTACCTTGTTATTAAATAAGTGTCTTATTCAATATATTTACGTTCTTGTATATATATATTATGTATACATGCTCTTTGCTTCTAAATGTCACTCAAATCTTATCTTCTAAACAAGCATAAGATAAATCCAGCAAATAAACATTAAAACATAAATAATTTTCCTTGAATCAAAGCAAATTAGAGGCAGTCCATTTAAACAGGCTATAAAAATTACCTCAAATTTCCAATTAACCTCATTTTACCAGAAATACATTTGATTTGGCATTTGGGAAAAAGAACCCAGAGTTTGCAATTGAACTTATCCAAACACTATTATATTGATTGAAAATATGCAAGTGCGGAAGAGTACAAATGAATGGTAAGGGGTTTCAAATACAAGCCAGAATATTTTCAGACTTAACATGAAATGCATGTGCAGTTTTCTGAGTGCACATGAAAAAGTGACTTATTCTAAATTTGAAATAATATTATATACAGTAAATTGATTTTTAAAACAACAAAAAAATTTAATTTCACAATCCATAATTACAGTTTCAGCTTTCACAAAGGGGCATAACTCCATTCTTATCTTACACTAAGGGACATAACTCTGTCAACCCTGACTTAATATGTCCATATTTAATAGCTGAATCATATATTTCTGTTTCACAAAAGAAGAAGATTTCCTTCCTATAAAGCCACACCCTGGAATAAAACAAAATATCATTTGAAAATTATTAGTAGGGAAGAATATGAGGCTTTGTTATGATTAAGGTCGACTCAAATACGTATGTTATATGAAAACGAAATGATATGAAGTTCTATATCCTACTCTTCTGCACCGTATGGACTAATGAAGATGAGCGACGCCATGCAGTGTGCAATGAGGGAAATTTTCTAGGACAGAGGCATTAGCTTAATTCAGTGCACTGATCTCAACAGGGTCTGTCTCATTAATTCATTGTTTATTAAACCTACAAGAGATGATTTGGGGCCCAAAACTTCAAAAATACTCACCCCAAAATATTTACATACAATCATGGTGGAGACATGATTTTAATGAACACTATTTTCACTAGTGGTACGACTTCGAGGAGTTGCGTCTGCTGGCACATCAAAATCATCAACCTTATCTCTCGGTTTCCCGCTTCCAAATATACTCGAGTTGCGCTCTGTATGGGCGATATCAGCCACTGGGTCTGGTTTACTGCGGGGTAATAATTTTAGTTTAGGACGCTGTGCTGCCGATTCTGAAATACGCAAGAAATAAAGGTCAAGGTTAAGACATTTTAAATCAAAAACTTAAAATCTTGTTCCACTTTTTATTTGAGAAAGCCAAAAAAATTCGAAAAATCTTAACACTATAGCAAGAAGAATGTTTTAAAGATCGAAATTGCTGTCAGTCAGTTTGAAGATATAATCAGACGTGACTGGCAAATTCATATAAATCAACACCCTGGTAAGGTCATCAGGGTAAAAGAGAGATACAAACTTAATATGAAGTTACCCTTAAAATATTCTTGTAGGCTTTTCATAAACTCAAAACTAAAATAATTTTTTCTAATGGGTCAATAACTAAAATTGTTTTTTTAAATTCAATTTTATTATCCAATCAGATTACTGTATTTCTTAAAATCTGGACTTTTTTAAGATTAGTTTTCATGGATACTGTCCCTTGATTCAAAATCAAAAGGAAGAAAGATTCGTAACCCACCTGGAGAAGCTTCCTGTAGCTCAGGATCATTATGACTGTCTCTACGGGGCCTGGAATCTCGACCTCGTCCCCCACCCCCGTATCTTCCACCATCATATCTATCATCACCTCTATCATACCCCCCACGACCTCCACGGCCCCCTCCTCGGTACCCTCCTTGTCTACCACCCCCATACCCGTCATCTCTATTATCAAAACCCCCTCTACCACCTCGGCTTCCTCCTGGTCCCCCACGACTTTGAAATCCTGAAATCAAATCATAAAAATTAAGCACAAAATATTAGTTTATATATAGAGTTTTACATCCTTCTCTTCTGCACCTTATAGGCTAATGAAGAAGGGCAACACCATGCAGTGTTCAATGAGGTACATTTTGTAAGGAGGGTGGCATTCGCGATTTCAAACTTTAACGTGCACAGCTTGCAGCACACAGAACCTGTTTATTGTCCGATCTAAACGACTTGAAGCTTTTTCCATGTCAGTCCCTCCGACCTGCATCACTGACAAGGGGAAACTGGGCTGAAAAATCTGAAAGTTCATCTCAACCTTTACGTGGATTGAAACATTTCATTAACCAGGATTCAATATTTATAATCGACATTCACTCACCTCCACGCCCTCTATTGTTGTCTTTTCTACGCCCCTCGGCCACGTCAACTCTCAAATTTTTATCTTCTAGTAACTACAAATGAAATGAAAGAATGGAATTTTACTTCCTACTTTTCTACACCTAATGAAGACGGAAAAAATAAAATTAAACAGAAAGATATTCCCGAATTTATTCTTAGTTAAGTTTTCAAGAATATGGCCCGAGAACTAGGTCACAAGAAGTATGCTTCATACAGCTGTTATTTAACCTTAATATTCACGTTATTGGCCGAGAAATAAAGGTCAACTTACAGCACCATCATACGTTAAAGCTTCTTTCAATGAATCAATGTCATCAAACTCCACATACGCAAAACCTGAAAAAAACAAAAAATAGAATTCATTGGAGTGTAAACTAGCAGAGAAGTTTGGATCAGAAATAAAAATCAACTTGTGCCTGTTTTAGTAATCATGGTAAACCAATGAATGTTTTATATAATGCTTGGATGTGATAAAGATAAAATTTCCAAAAAATTAAGTGACCCATCCCTCTAAATTTTTGATGAAGTTCCAAGCATTTCAGACTGTGAAAGACAAATGAAAGATGTAGAAAGATTTGAAAAGATGACGGTACCTTTAAATTCATCTGTATCTCTATCTCTGACAAGTCTTACACTGTGAACCTTTAAAAATATAGAATTCATATCAGTTGTAGAGTGATATAGAAATATTAATACAGAACCTCTAGTTACTCTATAGCCAACTCTGTTGTATTACAGAAGTTTGTAAGTGCAGAGATTTGATTGGAGGCATTTAACAGCCAATCTGTGCCCTCGAAAGAAAGTGTATAATCAATACGTCATAGTGTCAAGGGCTCTGATTGGCTATATTGTCTGGCATACCAATCAAATCAAATCAATGCATTCTGAGGCACAAGAAAGATGGCTATTGCAGTCGAGGCAATGACAGAGTTAGTAAAGTTTGACATTGTTTCAAAAGTAATCGACCATACTTACTTTTAAATCTCTAAATATTTCTTCTAAATCTCCTTGTACTACACCGCGGGGCAAGTTTCCTATGTAGCAAGTATAAGGTGGTTCAGTGGGTAGTGGTTTCCTTCCTCCCCGGCTACCACCCCCATAACTACCTCCATCTCTGTATCCCCCACTTCTACCCCCTCCTCCTCCACCTCCTCCACTGTACCCACGGTCATTTCTTCCCCCTCCATACCCTCGATTGTATGAACGATCATCTCTGAAATTTATATACCGGTAAATCTAATATAGGGTTTCGAAGTACATTGACCATCTTCATTAGACAATAAGGTGCAGAAGAGTAGGATGTTAAACTCCATTCATTTCATTTCAAAATATATTGTTTATATAACTGCACAAAACTCAATAATAATGGACAATAAAATGCAAATCTCCAAGGGCAAAACTTTTGCAAGAAATTTCGATGCTTCTTATCTACTTAAAAGGGAGCTTTCATTATTCAGACCTCAAGATTTTGCACATGTTTTATGTCACGACTTGCATAGATCCAATAAATCAACACAAAGTTATTACAAATCACATACTATGACTGAGGTGACTAGGACCTAGCCTAGGATAGGCCTAATTAATCGAATTAAAGCTGATATTTTTAACAAATAATTTTAAGGAAAGAGTACAATTATCTGATGTAAAATCGATCAGTAATAATTTAAGTTTGAGATTTCGAAACCAGGGCCAACTACAGAATCAATAATGCCAAAAATCAACAAATAAAGGGGCCAATCAATGGCAAGCATTGCATAGGATGAGCAGATCAGAGCGAACGCACGTTTTTCATTTAGCCGGGCCAGCTTGCACGGTCGTGTACTATCATCGCACAAGAATGTGGACCTCACATTTGGTGCAAAAGATACTCAGATTCTCCGGGAAGTTCTGTAATAAAGAATTAACCTGAAAAAATGCCTCACCCATCATTTCCACCTCTATTTCTGTCACCGTATCCTCGATTTTCTTGTTCATAGTCCGCCATATTGAAATGGTAAAGAGTTCCGGTGACGCATGCGTAGAGTAATGTAATCATCCAAAATGGTAGTAGAACACATGGCGAATAAAAATATTTTAAATAACAAGGTGGATGACTCGGTCCTTAAACTGTTCTGGACATTGTCAGAGGGTCACGATGAAGACAGAATCAAGGCATCGAATGATCTCGTTAAACACTTGTCCCAGAAGCAAGGCAGTGAAGAGGTAGAAAACATTACATGATACAATTCCTTTTAGTAAAATAGAAAGGGGGGGGGAGGGGTGGCTTGGTGTTCACCCTTGACCCTAGCAGATCAGTCAATGATACTGTTATTGTCCCGAAAAAATTTAAAATGTGTCGTCCGTGTTCAAAGTGATACACAAATTTTTCCAAAGAAAGTCAAATTTCCAGTGTTATTATTGTTCCTTCGTTTTTTCCAGGGGAATGAAGTAGAAGAACTTAGTCAGCCATTAAACTACTCAGTAGAACGATTAGTGAAAGGATTATCCTCCAGTAGAAAATGGGCTAGAATAGGGTATTCCCTGGCCTTGACCAAGATATTAAGGGAATTCCCGGTTCTGTCAGTGAAACATGTAATGACACTACTAGATTCTCATTTACAATATTCGTCACATGATCAGCGAGGGGTGAGTATTAGGGGCAATTACTTTAGAAAATTTTATCTTATCCATCCACCAACTAATATAACTATCAACAACTACATTGTCTGTGATATCAGTATCTGCTGGAAGCAAACTTGACATATTATTAACTAAAAGTGAATTGCATCTCTAGCTTAGTTGGACAATAAAAAAGAATCTGAGGTTTCGTATGAAGTCAGATGTTTGCTATTAGTCTCGCAGGTTAAATTCTGACATGAAAAAACCAAATATCTGTAGATTATTCAACTTGATTTCAACCTTGTTAGTGTGAACTCAGGTATTATTGACTGACATTCAGACAGTGCCTGTTAAAAATCCTATAAGCATTTAATTCAATCAGAACGACCAAGAAAAGATGTACCGGTACAGCTACTTATTTGAATATGTAGATCATTTTGTATGAAATATATTTTCTATTTTATAATTACAGGAATCTGGTGGAATTATGTTGGGACAGGCGTTTGTTTATTTGTGTTTGATTCAATCAGATCGGTTATTCAAGGTAGTATTTTTTTTTTATCCCTAATGTGTTGCCCCGTGGGCTGAAAGTTAGACAGGACCATGTCCTTGTGTATTGGACCTAATTCTGACCCATGTAAAATAAAGAATTTATCTATCTATCTATCTATCTATCTATCTATCTATCTATCTATCTATCTATCTATCTTATCTTATCTTATCTTATCTTATCTTATCTTATTATCTTATCTTATCTTATCTTATCTTATCTTATCTTATCTTGCCCCAATATAAGTTATTATGCCTTATATTTGTAGGGAGATGGTAAAGAATATATAAGCCGTGTTTTAAAGTCGTTATTGAAACTTGGACGTGAAAAGATGTATCTACAGTCTATTTGTTCTCAAGCTTTAGTTCTTCTCGTACAAAAGGTAGGTTGTATGAACTTTTTATTTATTAGAAAATAATGTTACACAAGCAGGACTCAGGATGTATTAATTTGATTTTCCTTAAAATGAAACACAGAATGTGCAGCTGTTTGATGTTAAATCTCTGTCTTAGGTTTTAGTGGTTAAAAGCTAGTTTTGGATTTACTCTCTGAAGCACTGGCACAGGCATCTGAATTACTTCAACTGGGTTTGCTGGAGGGATGTGTCTTGATGATTTCATCTGGTTTTGTCTTCAGTTGCTCAGGGCTTCTATTCATCTGTATTTGCCAGTCATGTCTGATAAAATATTCCAAATATTTATTGATGATTTAGACAGACTTGATCTTAATATATTTCAATCTATTGTTGATCAATTAATTTAATTAATTAAGGATTAATTAAGGGATTACCAGTAAAAGGTAATTAATCAACAATAGATATTGTATATCTTCTATTTCAGTGTGTCGATAAAGTATATAAAAAAAGAGTTCTACCAAATATAGTGGAGTTAGAGAAAGGCTGGATAAACTGTTCTGTAGACAGATTGTTACTAATTTTAGCATGTAGTCAATTTCATCCAGTAAGTTAATTACCATTATATCAAAGTGGAAGTAGGTTTTTTCTGAAATTGTTGTTGTTGTTGCTCAAGGCAATTTAAATAATATTTTTATTTTTTTTAAAACAGGAAAGTACGAAAGAAATTCTAGAAAAAGATTGGAATTATCCTTTAGTTTGTAAGAAAAATTTTCCGGCCATTTTGGATATTTTGATGGTAAGACAATATATCTATTTCTTGTAATTTATTAAACATCTTTCTAGATGTCGAATTTGCATTTCAAAAGAAAAGCTAATCCCCTGCATAAGTCTCATGTGCTACAGACTGTGCATGTTAAAGATCCCTCGACGATTGGACATCCGAAAAGAGTAAGCTAATCCAGATGTTCTTGCTTAATTTCCCTCATTACACACTGCATGGTGTTACCTATTTTTTTAGACCAATGAGGTATAGAAAAGTAGGACATAGAACTACAGTTTGTTTGATTTTTGTTATTTTGTAGCAATGTAACCCAGAAAATAAAACGTACATACCCATGATAAAGTTACTAGTCGACCAAGTTGAGTCTGATCAACTCACTCACATCTGGCAGGAAATTGGGGGTAAGGTTCAGTTTTAGTATATATATCAATTTTTGCAAAAAAAATGGGTAACAAGCAGAAGATTTGCTAATCCATTGTCTTAAGTTAAGCTTCGTGCCTGTGTTAAATGCTTAGAATTTGACAGAAAGAAACTCTTGAGTTTACAAAATGATTCTGGGTTTTGTAAATCAATGGAGTATATATATCGATTTAACAAATAAATATAGGTTTAGTATGGGTAACAAACAGAAAAATTTGCTAATCCATTGTCTTTAGTTTAGCTTTTACCTGTGTAAAAATTCCTAGAATATGACGGCAAGATACTCAGAGTGAACAAAATGATTCACAATTTTTAAAACCAAGCGAATTTGATATTTAATTAATGATAGGGCTGGGAATCGATTATGATTTTAATATCGATTATTGGCAAATAATCGGTGATGTGCACCGACCGATAATGGATTAATAATCGGTAGAGTTTTCATGTCTATTTTAATGTGAATATGTTTTGTTTGTAAACAAAGTACATTTGAAAATGAAAGTAGCATATCCTCCCAGCAGATGGAGCTGTACACTGTTGTTATTTATAGGCCTATAGTTGTTATTGTGTCGTATTAAAAGTCGATAGCGGTATTATTTGGTAGGTTTTGTGATAGTATTGTTCATTCCATCTTGTAAACAGTTGTTTGAAAAATTGATTGGATATAATTTATTGAATCATGATAATCGATTATGGAATTTTAGATCGATAATCGTAATCGGCAGGTAAGTAATCGACGATTAATCGGAATTTCGATAAATTTTGCCAGCCCTAATTAATGATGTACTAAGGCCTATCATTATTTCTGTCTTCACATCTTTCTTTTTCACAACTGTAGAATTTCTGAATTTTGAAAAAAAAAAAAAATTTACATAATGATCTTACTATTTCACTCTAATCGTCATGGAAACTTGTTGTCTAGGTCAAAGTTGAAGTTTATTAATTCTATTTCAGTTCCGTTATTAAAAGGCAATCAACTTAATAAACAAATTGGTAGCCATTTATTTAGTACTTTAATGAAAGCTGCTACCACACCTCAACAGGTAGGTGAATTTGTTCCTTTAGTCCCTGGGCCTGTCTCAAAAAACAACCTGTATCATGCCTAGATATACAATTACTCTTATAATGGTAAAATTAGATATTTTGCAAAATTGATTGAGGCTTTCTTTAACAGTCAAATAATTAAGCTTTGAAAATACGATGTCTAAGATAAAATTTGAACGACATTTAGAAGTTGTGGGCATGTTTTAACATGAATGGTGTATATTTTTATGTAGATTGAAGAATTATTATGTAGAAATATTCGAGAATTTATCACCATGGTACCTGGCAGTATTTTTATTAAAATCAGTAAAGCTTTGGTATGTTATATTTTCTATAAATAGTATCGCTATCAGCAATGTGAACTCCCTGAAAGGTTACTTATGGACAGTTGCTTACTACAAGCTTATATATTCAAACTAGAAGCGGAGTGGACTCTGGGTAAGGCCTCTGCAGTTTAGGAGGTAGCTTTGGAATAAGGTGGCCAGTGAGCAACTGTTTAGTGAGTAACAGTTATCCCCCTTTGAAAGAATGAAATACTTAAATACCAAATTAACAATATGAGCTTTGTGGACTCTCAGAAAGGATGTCAAGTTGTCTTGCTCATTGATTTGTTCTTTATTTATACTTACTATGATTTACAGGTTTTAAAAACTATCCAAGATAAACTGAAGGAGAATCATGGGAATGCCGAGATGGAGTTTACGATTGTAAAATGTTTATTACGGGGTCCGACTGGACCAAACCTTGATAAAGTGACAAAGACTACAACTTTGTCTAATATAATTAAAGAGGTAAAGATTCGCAATTAATGTTGAAGTTTCCGATTTTATTAGGACATTAATATGGCCATCTTTATTTCATTAGACAATTCTCAAATTTTATACTCTTCCATCTTCATTAGCCCATTAGGTGCAGAAGGGTAGGACGTAAAACTCCATTCATTTCATTTCATTTTTACTCTGAGAAGATGAGGACATGTTGCTTATTAAATATGAATTTTGCTTTTCTTTTTATGATTACAAATTGTTTATTCATGTTTTTGGTGAAATGACCTCAGTCAGAATTAAACGAAATGTTTGTTTGTTTTCAGCTGTCCGAGAAAGGGTACAGTAAAGTTTTTAAAATGATTGAGAAATGTTTTAAAGGACAAGCAGTCGAAGGGTAAATGTTTTTTTTTTAATTTATAACATTTTATAACCAGCTGTTCCCTTTAACTTTCAACTGGGGCAAAAAGAATGCAAATTTCACCCCATTGCATATTGCTTTCATTCGTTTACATATAGATTGTTTGTCGAATGTGACAATAAACTGTGGCCTGTGTACAAGTTAAGATCCCTTTACAGTTTGAAATCTTAAAAAGAGTAGGCTAATGCCTCTGTTTCGGCACAATTTTCCTCATTGCACACTGCATGGCATTGCATGTCTTCATTAGCAGAAGTACAGAAGAGTATGTCGTAAAACTCCATGCAGTTCATAAGTGACTAGTAACCAATAGTTACCGGTTTCTTTTCAACCACCCTAATCTCTATAACAGTCAAATGGGCTAAAACAGAATTGAAATTTTACCCCATTGCCCATGGCTTTCATTTGTTTTAATTTAGATTGACGACATCGGATAGTTTAAAGTGCAAAAAAAGAGCTGTATATTTATTGAGTATCAGAAATTCCACGGGGGATCAGTTATTATATCTAACAAAACTATTATTTCTTCACGGTTATTTTACTCTTCAACAAACGTCAACAGATATATTACACGTAAGTTGTACCCTTAACCCTATTCAACGCTAGTGGTTTCTGTTAATCCCCAATTACTAAAACACTATCAATCAGTTTACACATGTTGTTAGGCAGCCATTAAGGATTTACACTGAAGATTATAGGTAAGGGGAGATAACTTATATAAGACAGAAAAAGGTATCAGACAACAAAGATATGATAATTTAATTTTAACCCTATTTCTACTTGATACACCATGACAACAATATATATACCCTAGCAACCGTTTTTAATTAACGTCACATATGGTTCACATCTTTCACTTTCAATTGGAGTTCTTACTGATGATCAGTTTTTAAATTTCCCAAAAAAAGCACTGGTCTTGCACATGAAATTTGAATTTGTCCTAACAAGAATGAAATAAAATATGTACCTATAGCGAGAATGTTTATTTGTATGTGATTTTATTGTTACTATTGATATTCCAGTGTGATTCTAAAGTGAAGTTCGATGAAGAGGAGGTAACTCTGATACAAAACAGTTTCCTCAAATCTCTGTCCAATTTTCATTTAGGTAAGTTTCGTCTCTTCTCATTGTGGCAGTCATGAAAAGTGTCAAGATTTTCAACCAGCTTTCCCCTTGTCAGTTATGCAGCTCGGGCAGCCTGACACCCAAAAAGCGTCCATGCATTTTGATAGGACAATAAACCGAGGCTCCGTGTTATACATGTTTAAGTACATGGGGTTAGAATTTAAGAAATGGTGACTATATTGATGTTTTCAAACTATATTTTTAGAATCGTCTAATCCTGGATTAAGGAGACAGCAGTTACTACAACTCATGATGTCAATCGTGGAATATTCAAAGGTAATCTTATTCTTCTTTTTAAAACATTTATTTTTAAGTCGGAGAGACAGCACAGCGGCAAAGAGCAGCATTTATGCTAGATTATTTACATTTCTACTATCAATCCCTTCAATGAACCAGTTCTGCAAACTGCCATTTATTTTTCGATGAACCGTTGTTTGTCACGTGACGCTATTGACGTCGTCAAGGCACAACGATGATGCTATCTAAGATTTGTGTCAATTTCATAAAAAAAATTCTTTATTAATAGACACTCTGCAAGTTCATAATGTTAATTATCAAGTAAGATGTAAAACTTCAATTTATGTCATTTATTTTTAAATTGTTTTTTTCTTTTTCAGGAGTTGATTGAGAATCCTGAAATTGCGTCCCCTAGAAAAAAATTATCCGCGAAAGAAACGGAAGCGTTAGATAAAATACTTGTTGTTGTTAAAGATTTAAAAAAAAAGGTAAATGTTTGTAAATTCATTTAATTTAATTCTCGTTTAATTAATGATTTTTCCCACAAAGTTAAATTTCAAAGTAGATAGAACTCTAATATTTATTCTGGGTAATTTTATTTCGTTACAGAAAGTTGAGAAGAGAAGCGAAGAAGATGAGGCCTTTTTATTTTTGTTTGTTTTTTTCGGTCTTCAAATTATTACAGAGAAAAACAAACAAGATCTCAGTTTAGTCGAGGTAAGTTTTAACATTTCCGTTGTTTCTTATCCTTGATGAGGGCTGTGGTGGCTCAGCAAGTTAGATATTTGCTTGCTAACCTGAAAGTCCCAAGTTCCAAGGTTCAATTTTACGCCCGGTTTCCATATTTGAACGTTTCTTTAGAAAGACAATCTGTTGTATTTTCACCTTCTGGTTTAAAACGTTTTATCTCAAGATTATATAAAATTCTGGTTTCTCTTCATCGTGTTTCCTGGCCTGTAACAGACCATATTGATCAACTGACTCTCTCTTTAAAGAAAGAAGATGTGAGGAAGACAGGGGTTTAATATTTTCAATTGTTTATTTTAGGATTTACATTCTTGTTATAAAAAATCTGCAGTTAAAACTAAAAAAAGCAATGATGGTGAGTAGGACTTCAAAATATTATAGAACGACTGGGCTATGCTGAAATTTGTGGAGTCCGGTGTTAACAAACTGAGCAAGTCCTTGTCTTGGATGATATAGCTACAGCATTTACTTGATTAAAACTCGTTTTTTTGAAATGTTTTAAATTTGGTTATAAGTGGATACAGAATCTTCAAGCCATTCTGTCAGTTTGAAGTCTAAAGGCAACCTCCTATAATTTCAAATTCAATTTTTATATTTACAATGTGTTTTTTTTACAGAACCAGAATGGATTGAAGTTTTAACAGAAGTGATATTATCTCTGATGTCTCAACCTGGTTATTTTTCTCGTGTCATTGCCAGTACAGTCTTTAAACTTCTACACAATCATGTTGCTAGACCTAATATTGTAGAGCAGATTACTAATGTAAGTATAGGTCAAGGTTGCTGGTGAAGGTCAAGGTTATTAGAGAGAGTCAAGGCTACTAGAGAGGGTCAAGGCTACTAGAGAGGGTCAAGGATACTGGAAAGGGTCAAGGCTACTGGTGAAGGTCAATTCTACTAGTGATTGCAAAGATTGTAACAAAAAAGTCAAGATTACAAGTAATAATCAGGGTTACTGGAAAGGGTCAAGGTTACTACTAAGGGTCAAAGGTTGTTCATTGTCATAAGCGAATAGAGGTCAAGGACATGTTCACTATTATGAACTTTCGTTGTTTTTAATCATTTGTTTATTCTTACATTGCAGGTGTTGTTTTCAAACCTTGGGGATGAAGGTCCCATGAAATTTGAAGATGACGCCAAAGAGAGCAATGATGACGATGATGATGATGATGATGATTCCATGGACAGTGATGATGATGAGAATGATGATGATGATGAGAGTGATGATGATGATGATGATGAAGAGCCAGTTAAAGCCAAGAAACTGAAAAAAGATCAAGATGCTAAAAAGGAAACCAAAAATGGCAAAGGTAGGATTATAGTCTCCCGAAAAATCTTGGCATGGTCTATTTGTCACACCTATCTTGTTAAAACTGCATTGTAGGCTCTAGAACAATAAGTTGAATTAAAAACTTTATTTCAATTCTTGATTTCTGTTTTAGAGAAGAAGCAAGTGGAAAGTGAAAGTAGCGATGAAGATGAAGATGATATGGATGCTGAAGATTTTAACGATGGATTCCGTCAAACTGTTAAAGCTGCTCTCGGAGTAGCAGCAGTTGATTCCGATGAAGAGGTACAAGATTTTTACAAGCAAAAGAATTTCCTGCACCACAAAATCTTCTCCAAAACAACCTTGGGCGCATATATTGCTGAACATTGGGATAAAGGATTCAGTCACATATAGTACCAGGACTGTTGATTTGCGCATATTTGCCGGACATATCCATTTGTTTGTCTAAAATGTCAGATTGAAGTCTAGGTCCTTTAAATAAATTTCCAGGACCAGTCAATGAGTCCCCACTACTAGGTCTTTAAAATAGATTACCAAACTGTAAACAATAAAGTCCACCAATACTATTGGACAATTAATTTAGTTAATTAAGAGATTAACGGTAAGAGGTGGTTAATTAACAATGAATTTATTGACAATAATTATTTGGTTGCCACCCTTCCAATCAATAAAAACAGTTGACATTACAAACCAACCACCCTCCCCCCATTATCGCTCTATAAAGTAATTCGATATATATTTCTTCTCTCCCCTAGGGCTCAGATTCCGACCTGAATGATAGTGATATGGAAAAGATGGACGAGAAGTTGGCGGAGGCGTTTAAAAGTATGCGGAAACCTTCTCGTAGAAAGTCTGGTCTTGAAGCTGAAAAACAATTTCTAGCTTTTAAAACCAGGTAGGTTAAAATTTTAAACTTTTTGCACTTGGCATGCTGCATGTTTTGGATTGAAAATCCTCATCAGGACAACAAGATTAGGAAATGGAAATCAAGGATGACTTGTTGCTAGGACTACAAGGGTCAGACATGGAAATAGTTGTGGTTGATGGGATAATAATAATAATGGAAGATCCCATGACAGTTGAAAATTCAACTTGAAATCCAAAAATGTTGCAGTATTCTTCCTTCGCATGTTCTGAAAATTCCTCATTTTTGCCATGAATTCGACAGTTGGAATCAATTCCCCTCATTGCACAGTGCATGACCTTGTCTCTTGTTGTATATTTCAGAGTGATGGATTTGTTACAAATTTTAATAAAAACGGACTCATCCTGTCAGATATCAATAGTAAGTGATCCTTATTTATGTCCCGTTAAAATACACTCAAAATATTATAACATGTTTAATGAGATGATAAATTGTCATTTTTGTGCATGTAATCAGCCTTGGGAGCTGTGTCGTTATTGATTATCAGAGGGGTAATGCATGTTCGCAGTCAAGTCTATCAATTTTTGAGGAGGGTCTGTTGGCCGAGTGGTCTAGACGGTTGACATGTATTGCTGGCGATTAGGTTCCTGACTCTGAGATCGCTGGTTCGGAACCCGTTCGGGTCTCAGCCAATTTTCAGCACTATAATCTGTGCTATACCAAGAAAGTGTTATCCCAATAACGAAAATAATATTGCAACATGTTTAATCACAAAATATACAAAAAAAACTATGAATGGTGACGTATTAACAACTATTTTCCGATTTGGTGTTCGTGAAATGCCAGCTTAAAGTCTTTTTGTTGCTGCAAAAAGGGGTGCGCATTGTATATGCTTATGCACTATATTCGGAATTATACAATATAAATACAAATGGACAACAAATTGAAACCTCTGCATCCAAAAAATCTTCAACAGCTTTCAAAGGTCAAAGGGTCAACAATGACTGATGTCAGCTTTCAAGTTCAGCAGCTTCCAAAAGTCAACAGTGACTAATGGAAGCTTTTGAAAATCGACAGTTGATTGATTGATTATCTGTTATTGTTAAAGAAGACCTTGCTTTTGAAAATCATTCTGTAATATTGCTACTAAATTCCTCCCAAAGTGATCTATAACTTATTGATGTGTTCATGGGAACAGCACTTGTCAAAAATAGCTCCAGTATTGCCTAATTTCCCAGTTTCTTGTCTGTCGTCAATTGAAAACTCTGAAAATTGCAGATATTTACGAAGGGATGGCAAGATTGGTAAATTTTCAACAAACTTACTTATTATATTTTCTTTCCTACTTTTCAAAACTTGAATTCTGCTTATTTCTTTCAAGGTCAAAGGTTGAGAACATTTTTCAATTAACCATTCTCGTTTTCTGCCTTCAGATTGAGAATTTTCTTTCAAGGTCCAAGTTGGAGAACCTATTTTAACTAACCATTCTCCGTTATTGCATGAAGATTTCATTTGTAGATCATCAATAAGTAAAAGCAATTGTTTTTGCGTGGCGGAACCAGATAAGAACAGAATGTCAAAGAGATATGTTATATCATCGAAGTCGTAGTCTTTTTGCATCAAACAGTAGCAAAGTAGACCTGGGTATGTGTCGTGAAGTGGTAACGCATCGCTATGGAGACCATATTTGATCAAAGCTGTGAGCATATTTGCAGAAGCAATAGAATGAGCACGAAATGGAAAATATTTATGAAAATTTTCTAGAAATGCTTTATTTGGGTCAGCACCATTTTCTAGCAACAATATCAGTATTTTTATGAACCTTTTTTCAAAGGCATAGCATAAAGGTGTTTTGTTTTCCGTGTCAACTGTGTTTACATCCGACCCTTTATCGATTAATGGCTGGATGAGCTCATCTAAACCTTTCTCTATTGCAAGCACAAGCGTTGTTTTACACGTAATGTTGAACAAATGTAGAATACTGCCTCTTGACAGCAGTTTCATTCCAATTTCTGTTTTGACCGATTTATTGCTATATGCTTCCAAAAGTCTTTCTAATGGTGTTTTAAATCCATAATCAAAACTGTTTACATCCGCATCATTAGCAAGTAAACATTCTATGACTTCCATGTTCGGTTTTTCCAATTTAACGGCAAGATGTAGACAAGTATCGAAATAAACATTGAAAAAATTGACCTCAGCTCCGGCCTGAATTAGCATGGCAACCATATCATAGTTACTGTTAATCACTGCCCACATTAAGGGGGTAAATTCTCGAGCATCCATTACATTTACCTTGGCTCCATTTGAAAGTAACAGTTCCAAAATATGCGGGTTTTTTACTAAGGCCTTGACAGCCATGTGAAGGCACCATTCCCCACGGCAATTATAAATATTGACGTCTGCCCCTGCCTTGAGAAGCCTCTCAACTATTTCCACTTGGTTGTGTTTTATCGCCCACATTAACGGTGAAAATTCGCGACTATCTTTGAGGTTCACATCTGCCCCCTTCTCCAGTAAAATATCCAGATATTTGATCCAATCATCCTTTTTTTTGGGTTTGCGATAAAAACCTTTAATTACCAGATGTAGAGCACTTTGATTTTCTTTGTTCTGTATATTGACATCACATCCTTTTAAGATTAAACATTTTGTTACGTTGTAGAGCCTGTTTCGTATCGCATACATCAAGGGAGAAAACCCATGAATATCTGTCTTATCTAAATCTGAATTATTTTCAATCAAACTTATAGCTTGGTCTTCATCTTTGTCAAAAATGCAGCGCATCAGCTCTGTATGGTTGTATGTTACTAGGGGCGTAACTAGGGACATTCTCGTAACCAATCAGCAGGCTTGATACAAAATACTGTATTAATCTTTTCATTAATCAGGACATTTATTGATATTTGATGTCGGCTAATTTCTGCAAGAAAATAGACATATCTCAATTAAGTACAAGATCTTAATTTTCGTGTAAAAATATCCGGCGGGGAATTTTCTAAATCAACTTCCCTGAACTTTCTGTTAGTGGAATGAGATGTTAAACTGTAGGATGTAAAACTCCATTTTATGTTTAAAAGATTGACAGGCTTGATGTTTGATATATTTTCAGAGTTTAGTTCTACCGTTGTTAAAGATTATGAATAAAGCTGAAAGAAAACCGGGACAGAACGAGCTGTTTATCAGGGCCAGAAAAACATTTGAGATTTTATATAAACAGAAAAACGTAAGTTTCTTCTGGATATTTTGAAAATGTTATTCTTGTCAACCCAGCTGGTGAAATAGGTACAGATAAACCAGTCAATAGGTTTACCCTCGAAAAATAATGACCAAGAAGTTTGGCCAAGGACCAGCTGGTAGAAAATATATTGTGAACTTTAGTTGTTATCCTTGTAAAATCAATACCAAGAGGTTTGACCAAGGACCAGCTGGTAGAAAGGATCCTTGTGAACCTAAGTTGTTATTCTTGTAAAATCAATACCAAGAGGTTTGACCAAGGACCAGCTGGTAGAAAGGATCCTTGTGAACCTAAGTTGTTATCCTTGTAAAATCAATACCAAGAGGTTTGACCAAGGACCAGCTGGTAGAAAGGATCCCTGTGAACCTAAGTTGTTATCCTTGTAAAATCAATACCAAGAAGTTTGACCAAGGACCAGCTGGTAGAAAGGATCCTTGTGAACCTAAGTTGTTATCATTGAAAAATCCAAGGTTTGGCCAAGGAACTGACGATAGAAAGGGCCTAGAAATAATAAAGTTATCGTTTATTTCATGCAATCTATTTTATCAACTGGTTTAGATTAAAGACATAGAAAAAGTGGAAAAAGATGAAATTTTTAATGTTTTAGAAGAATTGGTACAGTTTAGTACAAAAGGTAGGTTTTAGGCTGACAGTTTACAACATTTAACTTATAGCATAATTTTATTTTTTTGAGTTTTATTGTCCTGGGGACGCTAAGACACCATCTTACCCCTTTATATAGTTAAAAGTTTTGGCAATATGAATACTGTTACTTGTTGTTGGTTGTTTATTTCTAATGACAGTGTGAGAACCACATTGAAATGTATAAAATAATAAATATTCTAGAAGTATCTTTACATTCCTGGTATATTTGTATGGGAAATTTTAAAGTTTATACCAGATGAAGAATGACATATTAATATAGAATATCATTTTTCAAAGATTGCATGTCAATTTACGACTGAAACACTTCTCACCTGCACTATAGTTTTAACAAATAGCTACCAATTCAATATATTTCCGATGTCTCTCGGGAAACGGTAAATCCGTAAATAATATAGGAACGGTAATTTATTTAAATCACATCCTGTTTCAAAGTTCTTCGACCAGAAAAATGCCATCGGAAGTAGTAACTTATCTGATATGACAAGAAAGGTTGTCTATTTTTATCAGCTAATGGATTTTCCAACTTTTGTCATTTTTCTACTTTCACTTTTGAGAATAATCTCGAGCTAATCCACAACTTCCGGCGGTGTTCTTTTAAAATGGAACTTGACAATTTCCTCCGGCTCAATGTACAACTTTGTATCCAATTTATTTGTAATAACATTATTACAGTGTGCTTGAACATGAAAATTATATATAGATAAACGACTTGAACTTGCTGTGTCTGATACCGTTCATTTTGATGTTGTTACAAGATTCATCCAGACCCTCTAAGTCTTCTTTAAGTATTAGTAATCTGGATGATCACGACTATGTTATTATTTTCCTATGCATGTTTTCGTTCCGAGCTGTCTATCCGTAATGTTAAAATTTGACTCTGTTCCAAACCCAAGTTTGTCTTAACATAGAACTATTTGACTCTATTTCAGTAACCAACGTTCAATTAGTCGGGGAATTGTCGAATGGTGTTTTATATTTGGTAAGTTCATGCATGCTTCATTTCTCAATCAGACTACATGGGAAGTAACTCTTCTTAAAAATTGACTAATCCAGACCACAGTTAACAATATTGTCTTAAATATTTAGTTTTTTACCCTGACCTTATGATTTTGTTTTTTAGTTAAAGTTATTGTTACATCAAGAATCTGATTTGAAAACTAAAAATAAAGTTTTGAATTTTCTTCAACAAAATTTGTCCTGGTTCCTATATAACAAGAAGTAAGTAATGACTGAAATTTAGGGCGTGGGTCAGAAAGTTAAGTTCTTCTTTGGGGTTCCAAGGTTGACTCTGTCCTACATTTGTCAGGGAGTTGAAGCAACAGACATGGATAAACTGATGCTTGTACCCTAAGGACGGGACAAAAAACGGGTGTGTCTGTGTTGGTACCCAAAGAACATGAGAACAAGAAAGATCTTTCTGTGTTGGTACCCTAAGAAAGAAACAAGAAAGATATTTTTCTGTGCAAGGAATTTTACCCTAAGAAAGAAACAAAATAGATATTTTCTGTGCAGTGAACATGAAAATAAACTCACTGACTGACATCTTCGTATTTAAGGATAACTATTTTAAATTTATTTTTTTTCAGAGAGTACAGATTTCATCCAACTTTTTTTAACAACTTATTTGAACGGCTCCCTGTAAGTTTTTCTGCAATTTTTGCTAAAAATAAGATTAATATTTTATACATATTAAAAGAAAGCCACGGTGGCTCAGTGAGTTAAACATTTTTACTTGTTCACATGAAGGTCCAGGGTTCAATCCCCATAAACTTTTGAACTTTTAATTACCCCATTAGGTGCTAGAACATAAAACTCCATTCATTTCATTGACCATTAGGTGAGAGAGTAGGACGTAAAACTCCATTCATTTCATTATCCCATTTGGTGCAGTAGAACATAAAACATGAAATATTGGGCTATCAATCAGCTCCTTCTTAGAAAGATATTAAAGTGTATTTTGCTGTAAACGCAACAGAAACCTAGTGGAAACAAAAACATTGAAAGTGAAAGTAGATTGTTTTCTATTTATAGAAGTTATTTTGGCCAATGAACATGACTGTACTAGATGTGTTAGGTAATGACAGAATTAAAGTGTATAATAAGGTAAGTTAGAGTTTAATAGATACAATGATACCGCATCTTAGAAAGGACATATAATTTAAGTTCTCAACAATGGTCAATATGTGTATATATTCATCAGTGAACTTACCTGGTGTCATAAAGTAACAGAATCTGTATTCGACTATTGGAACTTGTTCATCAATTTAAATTTTAAAATTATTATTTTTTTAGACCCTAGCCTGTGGATACCTGTCAACTTTACTTCACAAAAAAACAGTGAGTGTCTTTTTCTTGTATAAATATTAATCAAATCTTCAGATATAAAGAGATGGTAGTATTAAAATGACAGACCATTGAACTGACTGAAGTTTCTTAAGGCTTCTTGCTCCCATGTTAAGGGAGAACACTCTATTTAAACTATGATACTTTCAGACCACAATATCTTTAACATTATTTTATACCTGTTTTAGTGTAGTGAATTGAAGAATGATGAATGGACCAAGTTTCAGAATCAGATTCTTCCAGTGTTAAAAAAGGTGAGAGAGAAGGTTTCTTGTATGTTTCTGCCAGAAAAGCAATAACAGCTCAGTTGCATGAAAATATTTCTAAGAGTTTTTCAAGCTTTGCAAAGGAAAACACTTCATTTTGCATTACGTTTGTCCATTCTCTGTATCATAATTCTTTTTTTTTTCAGTTTTTGTTATCGTTTGATGTTAAAGAGAATTATAAACCAAAGTTTTTAGAAGAAATATTGAATATTTTAACTAAAATGATTCACATCTCTCCCACAGTAAAATCGTAAGTTGATCTGTGACTACAGACAATAATGTATGTAAAATTGACATCATTCAATGGAGTTATCTCTCTTTATTTATAAATTTTTACTTCTTTGCAACTTTGCAATGGAAGGCAGCTTTTTGAATTAATTGATCATTAGGAACTATCAAACAGACTTCAACAAATTTAGCCATTTAGATTTGAGCTGTCTGTAAATTTCATGCCATGTTGTTATTTGAACTTTTCAATTCATCAAACTATTTATTTTGTAGGAATTGGGTGAAGATATTAATGATAAATTATCCAGTCTTAAACCTAACTTTAGTACCAACACACGTCATGCTTTCAACAGATATAAGGCGCTAATGTTTGCCAGTGCTGGAAAAAGGTGGGTTAAGTATACTCCTGTTGCCTAACAAGTGCTAAAAGCTACATATGTGACATGTTACAGATGCTAAAAATCATGGGTCCTGGTTTTATAACACAAGCAAATAATTATGGGATAGAAACACAGTGTTTCAACACAAGTCTTTATCAGAAATAAACATAATAAGTTTTTCAACTTGGAAAAGAGTCTGGAAAACCATCCTTAAGAGAACCAGCTTAAAACATCTAATAGTAATTTCAGAATTTTGGCCTTTGACTTATCTTTTTGAATTTTGAAACCTGCATTAAGCTAGTTCATTTCCAAATGATTTCAGGTCCAAACGAATGGAAAGACACCTGGGTCAAGATAGTGATGCAGCGAAGAGTAAAAACGGTCACGACAAAATTCAAGAAAATGGTGAACCCACATCAGAAGATGAAGTGAAACAAAAATCTCCCCAAAAAATCAAGAAAGAGGCAGAAATAGAAGAAAATATGAATGAGGATGAGGAAGTTGTAGAAAAAACACCCAAAAAAGAGAAAAAACTCAAAAAGGACAAGAAACGAAAGTCCGATGAAGGTTTAAATGGAGACGTTTCTCCTGAAGACAAAAAACAGAAACTGTCCAAATCATTTCATTTTGAAAATTTAGAATCAGGAGGAAAATACGGGGAAGAAATCGAAAAAGAAGGATCGAAAGAGAAAAATTTCCTTATAAGGATTATTAGAATTCTGTTATTTTTGCATTGTATAGTGCTCAACTTATACTTACGTATATGTGTGCATTATTTTCGAAATTAAACAGAATTTGAAATTTTGTATTTCGATGACTGTCACTGCCTGCTGCCTCTTGGGATACTTCTCTCCAGAATATATCAAATTGTTCGGAAATATTGAAGTTTTGAGTATTTGGACTAATTAGGTCAGTGAAAAAAAATCCAATAAAATCTGATATCATTTTAAACCATATTTCAATTTACTATAAAATAAAAACTGGTGAATTTGACTTCCGATATGAAGTTTGGTAAGGAGAATGGGAGAGAGAGTTTGGAGAAGACCACCTTCTCCCAACATTTGATAATATACTGTGTGAACTCTCTGAAGTTTAGAGTTCACT
The DNA here is from genome assembly GCA_030562195.1 of Nipponacmea schrenckii. Lineage (NCBI taxonomy): Eukaryota > Metazoa > Mollusca > Gastropoda > Lottiidae > Nipponacmea > Nipponacmea schrenckii. The sequence goes on from CM060201.1 coordinate 21,210,988, forward strand.
ATCTCAATTGTAAAAAGTTATCTCGAAATAAAATCGTGTAATACAGATATTAGTTGTATTTTATTGATTAGTTTGTGGGGGTGGGGGGAGGGGGAGGGGGCAGAAGAAATGATATCTGGTTGAACACTATCCAAGGCTACAGGTTGGTCACTAGTCAGATATCCATTTGACTCATTATTGGCCCTCCTGTTTCGGTGCCTGTCGATTATCATTCAGCTACTTTAAAGAATTGATCTTGGAGGTTGGGGGGGGGGGGGGTCAATTGAAATAAGGGTCACCTGATTAACTACCAAAAAAGCATATCTTTTGTGGACAGAAAGAAGAAAACCTCAAACTAAGAAAGAAACATCTCTTTAATTATTTGTTTTTTTAAAATGAATATAATTTCTCTACATTAATTAAACAAAATGAAAAAATATAAATTTACGAAAATGCATCAACAAAAATATTTATAATTTAGATACAAAAAGAAAAGAAACAACATATATTTTACAAGGATAACAACTTAGGTTGACAAGGATCCTTTCTACCAGCTGGTCCTTGGTCAAACCTCTTGGTATTGATTTTACAAGGATAACAACTTAGGCTAACAAGGATCCTTTCTACCAGCTGGTCCTTGGTCAAACCTCTTGGTATTGATTTTACAAGGATAACAACTTAGGTTGACAAGGATCCTTTCTACCAGCTGGTCCTTGGTCAAACCTCTTGGTATTGATTTTACAAGGATAACAACTTAGGTTACAAGGATCCTTTCTACCAGCTGGTCTTTGACCAAACCTCTTGGTATTGATTTTACAAGGATAACAACTTAGGTTCACAAGGATCCTTTCTACCAGCTGGTCTTTGACCAAACCTCTTGGTATTGATTTTACAAGGATAACAACTTAGGTTGACAAGGATCCTTTCTACCAGCTGGTCCTTGGTCAAACCTCTTGGTATTGATTTTACAAGGATAACAACTTAGGTAAAGATCCTTTCTACCAGCTGGTCCTTTCAAACTCTTGGTATTGATTTTACAAGGATAACAACTTAGGTTGACAAGGATCCTTTCTACCAGCTGGTCCTTGGTCAAATCTCTTGGTATTGATTTTACAAGGATAACAAATCAGAAGACTACCATGGATCCTTTCTACCAACTGGTCCTTGGTCAAACCTCTTGGCATTGATCTTTCCCAGATTATCCATACCCAATTCTAGCTGGGTGGACTAGAGTTATGAGTGAAGATGACTTGTTGAAGGTCATCGAACTTTCGCATGCTGCAAATAATATTAGGTCATAGGTCAATCTGTATTTTTAAATCTATCTTAATTTAAAGATTCTTAAATAATGTTTGGAACACAAACAACCACCATATGAACACAGCTTTAGGGCCTCTTCCCACTACAACTTAGTTTTGTAGTACAAACTGAGCAGGACGGCATGGAGACAATCTGTCAGTAGTGTAGATAAAGCTGTTATACCGTTAGAAGATCAGAACAGAGCAACACTCTAGGGAACTGCAGCTGTATTTTTTTTCTGATTGCAGCTAGCACGTTTCTACACTTCAATAAGAATGGAGGTCAAACAGTAGGAATGCACACATGAAATTCTTCAGCGATTGATTGATTTTAGGTGGCCCTGTTCTGCTAATATGAGAACACCTGACTGTACTGCCCCACCCTGCTCGGCTTGTAGTGTGAACTAGGCCTTTAGGCTACTGAATGTATCAGTCGTGAATGATCATTTGCAAAAGGTGGGACTTAATATGTCAATCATGATAGTGATGATTATTGACGGACAATGGACCTGCCCTGAGCTCTAGGTTCATTTTTACCCTTATTGCCATCAAATAACTTAAGTCACATCAAAAATTAACAAATACAGTATCCTAATTATATAACTTCAAAGCTTCGGCATTTTAGCCATATAGACTTAAAATAAGTTAAGTCACATCAAAATTAATAAACACACACTATCATAATCATATAGCTTCAAAGATTTGAACTTTGGCATTTTAGCTTTAACTAGGTTAGCAGACAAGAATTCACTCACTGTCTCAAAATATCATATGATACTACATATACCATGGGTGAGGCCAAACCTCATGTTAGTGTTCCGTGTTAGTGGTACGCCGTTAAGTTTGTGTTCTAATACAGTGTATTCTGAGACCGCAAAATAATGTCGGATTAGCGAGTGTGTCGGATTACTCTAAGTACACTGTATATTAACATGAAGAATGAGTTTTAATGTCGTGTTATGTGGTGGTGTTAACACTAACACAAGATTTGACCTCACCCAGTGTTTTTCTAGTATACCTGAAATGGAATTGTGCAACATTGTATAACAATGTATTATTCTACCTTGGATTGTGCCAGCACTAATTACAACTATCAACAGCTCAGGGACATATTTAACAAAATATATCTCTATAGCAACGAAAAACAATAAAATAATTTAAATCTTGATTAAGTTGACAATAAAAGTTCCAAAATGTACATTCATAAAAAGAAGAAATTTGAGCAAGAGATAGGAAGCGTAAACAATAACTAACTTATTCCTTAAAATATATTATTTTAAAATGCATGATCAAATATTGCCCAGTTTGTGCTTAAGATAACACTTCAGCAGACGTTAATGGGACTTGACGCACTATGCTACGTACCCCTAACCCTACCCAGCCCCCACACCCAAGTTAATAAAACCCTGTTCCTGTCACATTTAGTGTGCACCTTTAAAATCACTATTCTAATTATTAAAAATTAAAACATCCTTAAAATTTAATTTTTTATAACGACCTTTAACATTCATCACTGATATCAGAGTCCTATAACTTATCCTTTAATCCCCCCCCCCCCACCCCTACTGACTCCCCCCCCTTACATGACCCTTACTCTATAAACCCCTTACCCCATAAAACCTTATATCGTATTTGGTTAAAATATAAAGTATAAAATGTAAAATTTACTAGGATTTATCAGAGTTGTTTGATAATTCTGAGATCGTGTCATCTTGAATGTCAAGGTCATGGACATCCGGCTCTAAAATTTCTATTAAATAAAATAATTTTTTTCCGCGTGTCCAACTGTACGTATTGTCAAATCGTACCACATCTGAAATGAGACAAGAAATGCATGCAGAGATTTTGGGGTTTAACTTTACCCAAAGGGTATAAAAATGTAAAATTTCAATTTTTTCCCATTAGTTGTAGAAGATAATTCAAAAAGATCCATTCATCTTGAATGTCAATTGTCATATTACACCGGCTGTAAAATTCTATAAAACAAAAATTTAAATTTTTTTCCGGCGGTGGAACTTACGATTGTAAACCCGTAGCATAAAATTCTAAAAATTTTTGAGAAATCAAATACCCATCAGAGATTAAGAATGCGAACTCTTAAATAGCCCAGGTATTATTTGTTTCGGAAATCATCGATGCCTAAACTACATCATCTTTATGTTACTAATCAAAAATTACATAGCTTACTTGAAATTTGACACTTAAACATGTTACATATCTATTTCCGTGTTGAAAATCATAATGACTTAAGATGTAATTCATCCTAGCATATTTACAAGTTCGTTTGATAATCAAGAGTTATCCTATCAAGGTCTGAACAGTGGTCATTCTATTATAAATAATTGCGCATTTTCAATTGTAGACTTTGTCAATCAGGACACACAATTTTCAGACTGACTGGAGACCAGCCACGTACAGCACGGGAAAAAAATGAAAAGTGAAATTTTTTGTTTGAGGCATATTTCAAGGTATTTTGCGATTTTCTCAGAGCTTGAATATTTCTGAGGGCTGTTTAAATGTAACAAAGGCCCAAAACGACCCCTAAAAATCAAGCCTGGGCCCCTTTAATTGCCTGTCTGGGCCACCGTATGGATCCACATTTGGAATTTCTAACCAGACAGTCATCCCCTTGGGTTTTGTCAGTCTGCCATCCTACTACATCCTCAATTCCAGTTGCCATTATAAATGACCGAGACAAAATCAGAATAAAATATTTGAATTTCTTCAAGGTCCAAAATAAAACGAATCAAACTTACAAGTTCCTGTTTCTTTACAAGTAAAACTACCGTCTTCCGGAACAAGATGGCTGTTGACTCGCTCTGACGACATGACAGCTGTCATATCTCCAGCGCTCTGACGTTTATTCAGCGTTCTACGAAAAATACCAAATCCTAAATCAAATCCGTCGGTTTTAAACTGCCATCTGGGGAGAAAAATTTAAAATAAAACTTCAATGTGGATTTGGTCAATCATTAAACATTGTGGGGAATAAATATTTGATCTGAAAAATAATGCCAAATATTTATTATTAGATTTCTAAACCCTCTGAAAGGGAAGTGACTTTTTAACTTTATAGTAATAGTGGCATATAGGGCCAAATCAACAGAGAAATATGATGGGTAAACAAAGATCTATTTGTGGAAACACTTTGCTGAAGTTTTGTTTATTCAATTAGAAACAAAGTTAACTGCTATCATGACTAGACACTCTTTTTAAAATCCCTCGAAGACTTCGGGACATTTTCGATAAACAAATTGAACCCAATACAACACGATTTCTCTTACCTTATAACTGAACGTTTGACGGTAATTTCATAATCTAACTGTAGAGAGGAACCTCGTCCGATATCGGCCTGCTTGAAGCCGTCTAAATCATTTAACACATTACAATAATAACTAGTAGGTATGTCTCCACCTAGGTTTATCTGTATTATAATATATTAACGATATTTAGAAAGGGGAGAGCACTTACAACAACATAACAGAACGGGATGATTTCATCTGATGAGATACCATGTTATTAAAGAAGTGAGTTATACCATAATTTATTTACTCGTGTATATCTATATATAAGTTTGTCTGTATTCACACAAAAAATTGATAAAATTATGTCATTTAGATTTGTTAATGGGGTTTAAATAGCCCTGAAAAATCAGGAATTCTTTCATTCATTGATTCTGCAAACCAGGCCCAAGTTTTTAAAGAGCAGAGAAGGGACATTGAGGTGTGGTAAAGATGCAAACTGAAAAGGGGATGCTTTTTCAGGGTACATTGTTACCCCCTCCCAATACTTCCCCACTTTTTCCTGATTTCTGACCATATCATCTATAAGACATTTAGGTTTATCACGTCTGTTTTAATTCCACTTGCTGTATGGAGGATTGATAAAATTATGTATCAGTTTTAATAGTAAAATACAGAAAATATCGGAATTCTTTCATCCTGTTGATTCTTGCAAACCTGGCCATGAAATTTTAGCAAGATAATAGTTGTAATGCATGACCTTTTAAGTGGGGGGTGCATTTTATTAGAAACACTCCCAATTTAATTATAGTATCTACGGACTTAAGTACCAGTAAGTGTACAATTAGCTGTCCATGAGGTCTGTATAAGTTCCGAAAAACAGGTATGAGCAGTCGATTTCAAGCAATCTTGTCTAATAATATCAAGATTCAGATGGAATTTTACAGTCCTGCTTTTCTATTAGTAATCCTGATTTGATGGATCTTTTACCCAAAAATTGATTTTCATGTAACATGAATTTCTATAGAAACATGTATTTCTTATACCGTACCTCCTAATACTGTATGTACCTTTTCCTGATGAGGTTTGTATTTACTGAAACATGGTAGTAGCATATCAGATCTATAAATAATAAGAAATAGTTCCTCGTTCTATTAGAAGTCTGAAAATAAAATGGAGACATGCAAATTAATATTACGAAGATAACCAGTCTAATGACTGTACCTTGTTTAATAGTGTTTATCATTTAGGTTCGCCAGCTATTATATACAAGCCATATTTTCTCAGGACTGAATAATAAGGTTCAACAAATCATTTACAAATAACCAGCTGGTCTTGGAACAACTTTTCCCAGCTGTCCTGATCAACCATGATTATTTACATGGATAATAACTAAGGTTCTGACGAAGGATCTTTCTACCAGCTGGTCCTTGTGCAAACCTCTTGGTATTGATTTTATTGCAAGGATCTAATAACTAAGTCTGTACACGGATCTTTCTACCACTGGTCCTTGGACCTCTAAAATACACTGGATCTTACGGATTTATTGCAAAATGACTTTAGAGTTTCACATAATGTTCTTCAAACACTGGTCTATAAGGTAAACATCTTGTCCATGACTCTTAAAATAACAACAATCAAAACTGTGAGGTTTCAATATCTCTTCTACATGGCTAATATCATATCATGTATGTAAAATAACAACATGGCATGGCAGGTTCACAAATCTCTCTGGTGATATTTTCAATAATTGACTAGTCAAATGACCCCGCTGCAGGTTTCACAAGTGTGTCCTTCCCACTTGTGTATCTAGATTTTGATAATTTACGTCTAATGACCCTCTACCTGGTCTCTCAGGCTGAAATCATTAATTATTTTACATAGATCTTACTATTACGTGACTAACACTTCTACCGTTGGTCCTTTCACTCAGCTGAAAGTCAGATCACACTTAAACTTGTATGATTTTACAAGGATAACAACTTAGGTTCACAAGGATCCTTTCTAACCAGCTGGTTTTGGCCAAACCTCTTGGTATTGATTTTACAAGGATAACAACTTAGGTTCACTGTTAAGGATCCTTTCTAACAGTTGGTTTGGTCAAACCTCTTGGTATTGATTTTACAAGGATAACAACCAAGGTTCACTGTTAAGGATCCTTTCTAACAGTTGGCCTTTGGTCAAACTCTTGGTATTGATTTTACATGGACAACAACCAAGGTTCACTAGGATCCTTTCTATCAGCTATTGATTTTTCCCAGTTTATCTATACCAAATTTACAGCTGGGTTGATTGGAATTATGACTCTTACAATTCAGCATACACAAACAGATTCCAAAAAATTCACAGAAGCAATCCTCCCCTGTTTCCAACTAGACCAAGCCCTAGAGCTCAATAGGGTACTCACCGTTGATTCTTCTTGAAAGATTTTGTTGATTCTTTCTAATAGGTGTACTTTACTTTTTAAAATATCTTGTTTCTTTGCTGAACATAGCATCCCTGAAAATACCACAAAAATTTCATTGAAGCCTAGATTTTTACGTTAAAAAAATAGCGATGGCCATCGTTATACGCCCACACTTATAATGGCAGCCATAACCTTTCATTCTAAATTTTCTTAATCACGAAAAGAGCTCTTACCCTTGATGTCCAAATCTCCGAAGGTGTCGATCCATACTGGACACCCCTCTTTATCACGCCCACAAATACCACCCACAAAATATTTCTCAATAACTTCTGGTATTATATAATCTTGTAGAATTGTATCAACGTTGTTTTCTTTTCTCCAAGCAGCATCCTAAAATTTTATAATGAAGAATTTCATACTAACATTTTCGGCTAATTGTCTTCTTCAGGAACACTTCAGTAGTTTGTGATCCTATTTGAATTCTTAATTGATAATTGTAAAGGGGACAGTACAAATGACATTCTCTGATTGACCACTATCAAAAAAGGATGCCCCCTAGGCCACCCCCCCAGGCTATGGGTCTGGTCAGGCATGCCTGTCAATGGAGGGAATTCCTTGGGAGGGCCGATGTCAACTTACTGCTTAAATAAACAGTTGTATAGGCGTATGCTTCTCTTAAAACACATTCTGAACACAGAAAACTGCCACTGTACCAAAAGCAGTTCTCTATAGGTATGGGTGTCCATCTTCGACTTTTATTGGGCGTAGTCTACATCACATCATAAAAAATCAGACCCATTGGGGTGAATCAATTCTATTATTGATTTTAATTCAGGCTGAGTAATTGAGTACAGGCTAATTAGATGCCTGAGTTACTTCCAATTAAAAAACAGGAGACAACATCTGTTACACACAGCATACTAATGATTGTGTTCCGTGAATTTTCTGTGGGGTACTAACAATGATTTTTAACAACAGAAAATTCTGACATTTTTTTTTTTACTAGAGTCACTTTCTGGTCTCATATTCAAGAGATTGTAAAGAGGTTTTCTATATATTGTATGTGTATCAGGGACACTGATATTCATCAATTTACATCATTCTAATTTTCAATCAGATATCTGTGGTTCCTGTAATTCTACTAAAACTAAACAGTTCTATTAAAGAGATAGTAAAGAGGTTTTCTATATTTTGTATGTGTATCAGGGACACTGATAACATCAATTTACACCATTCTAATTTTCAATCAGACGTCTGTGGTTCCTGTTATTCTACTAAAACTAATAGTTTGATAATGTCACCTTCGCGATTAGTGATGTCATCAAACGCTTAGTTTAAGTGGACTTGCAGGAATCACAGACGTCTGATTAAAAATTGAAATGATACAAATTTTAAATGATTCAAATTGATAACTTACATTTCTAAGAGCTGCCTCAGCATCTTTTAATTCAAAACTCCTGGCTGAAAATTATCAAAAATTTTATTTTACTAGATTAGACATAAGTATGGGAGAATCAAACCACCCCCCCTCCCCTCCCCCAAAATTAATAAAAAGTTTACCTGCTAAAGCGAAACATGGCTGAAATGTGAATTAGTTTTGCACACGTTAAAGGGACAATGAAAGCATCAGAAAGTTTTTAGGAAAAGACAAACAGTTCAATCTATTTTCATAATTTTTTGGGTGATGAGTTGACTCAATGTTCCCCCCACGTTGACCAACTTCGTCGCCAAGATAAACGGTCGCCGAGTCGTCATGTTGCCGTCTCGAATGATGACCAACTGACTTACCTCTCAGCCATTTAGTCAGATAATAATCGTCATGGTGAGGTTTTAGAATATCTTTTACATTCTCTTTAAACTACAAATATAGACAGGAATCAGCTTCATTAGGGGTTCTCACTGCTGTTCAGTGAGGTAAAACAGACAGGATTATATAGAAATACATGTGATAGAATCTGATTATTGGTGGTCTCATTGATTTAGGCTTGCAATGAGGTACCCAATTGAAAGTTCGTTATTTGGTGAACCGTACCTCAGTGAAGGCTTTGAAAAAAATTTCTATTACTTTATTTCTCTATAGAAGTTTTTTTTTTACTCAACAATCAGACCTACCCAAAGGGAACAAATAGATTAGCTTTTGCACAAACTCAATTATAACTGTCCCCGAATTTTATGCTAGAATACAAGAGCTTATCATTACCCCTCCAGGAATTTCAAATTTACCCCCTTGGGATAGGTCTCAGTTTATAACCTCCTGACATATCGAACCATTGTGTATATTGTTGATGCAGGTTAGAATGGTCTGACTTGGAAAAGGTGTGACCAAAACATTCGTACCGGGATTATGTTCTTATTCTGAAATGCTTTCTACGAGTAAGATGATTCCACTGCCCTGTCGATATTAACCTCACTGCACACCGCCAGACGTCGAAAGGCCACACGAACTTAGCAATATGTCGCGTAAACCTCGAAAGTTAACCGAAAAATTCCCCCATAAAGTTTTAAATCTCAAGGACAAACACATTAATTTGAAATAGGCCTACTGTTTTTTAAAATAATCTTTATCAGACATCCGCGTTCCAGCGTCTCCCAGATCCTAGATTAGTCTGAAACCTATTGATCCTTATTCACTATCTGCGTCTACTTTAGCTGATAACAGTCAAAATATCTATTAGGAATTGTAGCTGATGAGTTTCGGGCTTAATCTCGATAAAATAAAATACACAAACTCCTAAAAGTCTCCTCATACTACACGGCGACTTGGAACAAACAGGGCAAGGTAAGTTAGTGGGTGGATAAAGAAACTGGGGGGGGGGGGGGTCGTATTAGGGGTGTGCGAATACAATCAAATCTCATCAAAAGGAGTCAAAGACTCTAATGGGCTGTATTCACAGGCGTACATCCCAATTACATTGATTAATTCCATAAAACAAGGTGGTTATTGCAGTCAAGGTATAAAACGTAGCTGGAAATAACTTAACATTGTAAAACTGATCATCCTTATGCCCCTACAATTTGACCCCTCATGCTCTTAGTTCAGGTGGAGTACAAATGGAATATCAGCACGTGCATTATCGCCCTTCATCATGTCCTGTTTGATTCTAGAATGTGTCGTCTTGATCTAATATTACTGGCCTGTTTGATCGGACTGATTCAGACTCGGGGCTTGGATGAAACCAGATTGGCTAAATCAAAAGGTTCCGAGGTGGTGCAAGCCGTGGTGGATCAGATTAGAGAAAAATGTATATTCTCCAAGGATCGCCTGTTTCTCAGACGTTTAGCTGTTGTTCAATCAAATGATGGAATGGATTCAAAAACCTTTAGGAAAGATTTTAATGGCGGTATTTGGCAGGTAAGTCGATATATTTTGTTCAATGTTAGATATTTGTATCGAAGGGCAGTGATGTAATCGTTTGTACGACTTTAGGTGTGGTCTCCGGTGTGGTATTGGGAAACAACTATATTTTATAAGGATAACAGCTAAGGTTCACAAGTCCTTTGTACCAACTTTCTTGGCCAAACCTCTAGGCATTGATCTTCCCGGATTATCCGTACCCATTTACAGCATGGTGGTCTGGAATTATGAGTGAAGATGACTTATTCACGGTCATCGGACAGTTACCTTATCTACGAACTTTTAATTTTACGAACTCCGTCTAATGCCTTGACTTCATTGTAATGCAACATTAGACAGTTTGTAAATGCAACGATTTGATTGGATTGATTATAAGCCAATAATAACTGTCTTTCTGTCTAGGTATCTGGTTGGCTGTATTCACTAGCGTACTATCCAATCGAATCACCGTATTCCGCGAAACAATAAAAGCAGTGACTGTAGTCAAAGTATAAGGTTCGTGTAGCTTGACAATGTGAAGAAATCGTAGGCCTATAACTTGCTGTGTTTTTCAGATAACAGAACAGCAATACAACGAGACACGTGACTGTCATGGACAATTATCTATAGTTTGTTCTCAGATATTGAACGAATTCGGCATAAACTGGAAACAGACATCATGGGTGGATTTACTGAAACCTCTGTATTCCGGCCTGGCAGCGACACTTTATATCAAACTCCACCATGAGAAGCAGATACCGTCCGACCTGTCGTTACAGGCCAGTATCTGGCATCTACTGTTTGCACCTGGGCAGAATTTAACCAAATACATCAAAATACACGAGGTGAAAGAGAGTAAGTATTACCCCCCTAACTGCTATCTTGGTGGCGAATTTTTTCTTTTTTCATTCTTTTTGGGCTCGAAAAATTAGTAACAGTGCTTCCATGAAGCTTTAGTTAGAAGTTCTGAAAGCCTCAGACTCGGAGGGTCAACACGGCTGTGGGGGGCAAGCCACCAATCTACTCTACCTCAGAACAGTAGCGATTTACATCCCTATATAGACTATTATGCTTTGGACCAACAAAAGTGAATTGTCAATGGTACTGATAGAATCGAGAACCCCTAAATATACGGAGCCTACGTTCCGACCCCGCCACTGTTTGAGTATGACGTCTGCTCCTTCCTTTCAGCCTGTGAAGCAAAAATCGACATTGTGTTCGTGATTGACAGCTCTGGGAGTATTGACGATATCGATTTTCGGAAGACGATCGAGTTTATGGTAAAGATGGTAGAAGGGTTACCAATACAACACGACAAGATAAGAATAGGGGCGATGCAGTTCAATTCTCGTCCGTATGTTGAATTCTATCTGAACGCCTACCACGACAAGACACAGCTGATTTCTGCCATTCGTGGCATACGACGAAGTTCAGGCGGAACTCAAACTGATACAGCTCTGTTATTAGCCGATCGTGAGCTGTTTAATGCTGCTCGTGGTATGAGAGAGGTTTCCAGTAAAGTTTTGATTCTGGTTACTGACGGACAATCGAACGACAAGCTAGCTACCATCAGTGCTGCTGGTACAGTGAAGGATCATGGAATAACATTGTTCGCTATAGGTGTTGGAGGTGCTTATTTGATAGAATTGAACTCTGTAGCGACGATTCCCATCTGTACCCACGTATTTCTCCTCGAAGACTTTTCGCAGATGGACACCATTTTAAATGAAATAGAGGGTCGAGCTTGTAGAGGTAAGCGGTAAAACAAAAGAGCACCCTATTAGACCTACTCTTAGTAAAACTCTCTTGGGAAAATCGGACCTGACGTCTTTTAATATAGACTTAAAGTCTTGTCGGTAAAGCATGACGTCATTTCCGGTAAAATTCTTAGTTGTTAAGGTAATTTTTCATCTGAGTTCATCAATCCTTCCGACTTTCAAAAAAGCGGGGCATGAGAATCAGTGAGTTACTCCTCTCAAGATGCTATCTACAGTTCGTCGGTTTTAATAAACCTCTTGACTTAGTAATCATTCTAGTAATCATTCTAGTAATCATTCTAGTAATCATTCTAGTTATCATTCTAGTAATCATTCTAGTAATAATACTAGTTATCATTCTAGTAATCATCCTAGTAATCATTCTAGTAATCATGTTGGTAATAATACTAGTTATCATTCTAGTAATCATTCTAGTAATCATCCTAGTTATCATTCTAGTAATCATAGACTGTCAAATACACAATTCTCAGGGGCCTATCAGGGGCCCACACCACCAGACCGCAAGGACTCTTGTTGAAACGTCGCTGTTAGTAACAAGGCTTTGGTAAATAACCTTACATTAGGCTACTCCCCCACAATACCTTTGATGACCATACATTCAAGGGAGACTACTCTATTTCAGCCCACTTCACACTTAAACCAACTAAAGATAATGGAGGCGATATCATTAATATGAAGGGGCCAGTCTTTACGATTCAAAATGCAACAGAGACAGTGAAGCAACTATCTGTGATACCTCCACAGGCTGGTACTAATACGAGTACGTTAGTGGTAAGTCTAGAAGTCGGTTTGTTTCACGTTTACTATTATGTAACTTCTAGGCATTCGGCAATCCTCGACAGTTTTCGTAAAGCTGGACGCTAGCATAACTTTTACGGTAAGGGATTTTAGTGTGTGTGTAGGGTATAGGACAGCCTTTTACCCACCCACACTCTCTTCATTAACAAACCTAATTCTTTTATTTGTAAGGCGTAAAAAGTCATTTTGTAATTTTGGCACACTGTGCCTTCCATACAGACTTATATGACTAACGCTTGGTTCATTAGCCAACAAGGAAATTATTATGGTTACTCAAGCAACGTTTGGATACTAAAGCAACGTTTGGATACTAAAGCAACGTTTGGATACTAAAGCAACGTTTGGATACTAAAGCAACGTTTGTATATATCCAAACGTTGCTTTAGGAACATGGAAATTCCTATGGTTTCATACCTAAACCGGGATTTACGTGGGGTTTTTCACTTTTCAAAAGACAAGCAACAAAACTAATATACATTTTTATTTAAATAATTATTCGAAGCATATTTACAAACAGTTGCTGTAAGTAATATTTCATACAATAGTTGAGAAATGAAATGGCAATATTTATTTTTATCATTAGGATTAACTACATCAATGGTAATGAAAGTCAAAATTTTATCGGGATTTCCCCTTTCATTAATAAGTACAGTCTATATCTATTTTTAGCAATGAAGGTTAACTACGTCGCAATAATGCCCTGCAAGCGACTATGTTTTTAATATCCTCAGGAGACCTTAATATCGCCCATTTTCAAATATTGCCCCTTTGGACGGTAATAGGCTACAGATAATCGAAACTTTACCAATTGTTCAAGCACTATCTATTTTCTCTACACTGCAGCTTTTATTTAAAACTGAAACATAGACAAGTTCAAATTCTTGTTTTCAATCAGTATTCCTTTGAATTCACCTTGACTGACGCCTTCTCTATGCATTCCAATAGTGTTAGCACATCCGTTATAGGGCAAGGTGTCACCCCCGAGGGTAATCAATAAACCACCACTTGATCCGGGGCATGTCTCGGCAGTGTGGTACACAAACGATGGTTTAAGAGGGTCGGTTATCTCTACTTCTAGCAACTTTCCGATTGAAATCATCTTAGGCCCTCCATGGGGGTGAGCTATCACAACTGGTATAAAATTACGGTTCCCCCGGGGCCACGGGGCGGTTGTATTATACAGTGAGTAATCCTTGACGGCCTGTGGTATAGACGATTCATCAAGTTTGATAATGGTCATCTTGTCGGTGTTGTCAATGTGGGTAGACGATACTCTCTCTGTCTCCACGGCCTGAAACTCGATTTCACATTTAACCACCGGCTTTCTTTGTTCTTCTAGAACAGTCGTGGTGGTCCACACAAACCATTCCGCCCATTTCTTTATCAGGAATCCGTGAGATTCGGTGACACTTCCGTCCTCTAGGGTTGCAAAAACTTTCACCCACGGACCAACATCGTCGGACTGAGAGATCTGAATTATTTTTTGCGGTACGGGGTCGATGGTGAAGATGCTTTTATCATGTAATCCAGAACAGGCCACTAAATTTACTCCTTTACTCGTCACCATTTGACTTTCATCCTCGCTGTCATAGAAAAAATCGACTGTACAATTTTCCACGTCGGTTTGATTTTCAACAACATGGTCGTTGGTTAAAACGAAATAGAATCCCGAGCCCTTATAAACAGCGCCGGAACCGTAGCGAGTCTGACCGTCTGCGAGTCGGACTGTCAGTCGAGCCACCCTTGTTCCAATAGTTTTAATATACTCCAAAACTTCTGGCCGTCGCAACGTTTCGGGTATATCCTCTTCTCTGAACTCGTTGTATTTAAAATATCCAGAGTGGTTCGGATTTTTTGTGCAATCTTGTACCATACCTAGATCCGGTACTGCTTCTTTTGCTATTTCAATTTGCATGACTGTGATTTTCTATAGCGTTTACGACTGATTATCAAAAATACACAACACTACAAAAGGAGCCCTCCTTCATCCACGCACTAACTCAAATAAACAAAATATGAATCAGTTTTCATCGAAGACTCTTATAAGGAAGTTGAAACTGTCTGAAGCGTAGCTTACGTAATATTTTTTTGTTATTCTTTTGTATAGCTATTGAAATATAAGTCACGCCTTTCTTTTGATTTTTTTAATTTGATAAATTATGGAGGGCTAATGTCGCCAAAAATAAAAATTGATAAGATAACATTAAGGTATCGCTAAGGGGCTACGTGAGTGGGGTATTCTTAACTCTAGGGGTTTTCAAAAGTTTTTGACAACCAGTGAGTAGGCCTAGTAGCTAGCCTAGTCTAACTTTTTTGTATTTTTTATTTTCGTTTGTTTTTATTTTTCAGACAGAAGCCACCTGTTCTGTAGTGTATATCTACGCATCTTTTGAATCCACCCATCCAGGCAGCGCCTTGAATCAGTTCACAGATATCGCTGTCCACGGCAGGCCTAGTGTTCTCTCAGTAGTTGATGACAAGGGCAGACCACTCTATGTAACTTATGAAGGGAGGAAACTCAATCACAACGATACGTGCTACAACGCGAGTTTTAAAACGTTGTCTTTTAAAGGGAAACCTCCAGGTAAAATGGATTTCAATAATTCTAAACCTGCATTGTTGCATGTCTTCTGGTTTTCTGTATTTGAGCGACATCTTGCTATTTTCTGTTTGTTTAAAAGATTTTAATTCATGCTTGTTCAAAACCATACAAATGTATTTTCTTCCATCTTAATATATTCACGTCACGTACCTAAGTTTTATGGAAAAACAATTCCTGAGTTTTTTTTATTCGTCAACGTTTCATCAAGTATTCTCTTGTCGTTATCAAGCAGGTAGACAAGAATACTTGTTGAAACGTCGCAGAATAAATATACTCAGTAATTATTAATACATAAAACTTAGTTATTATTATTATACGACTAAATACTTAATTACTTATCAAGCAGTAATTGTTATTCCATAAAACTTAGTTATTATTATCATACCAACAAATAAAAAGAATTTATTCCCTTGTATTTCTTGTTATATATTCCCTCAACTTCTCAATGTTGTTCAAATCTATTTTGTAGGTGCTGATGTTATTTGTAGAAGAAATGGGGTAGAGAAGGAATGTTCTATGGTCGATTTTCAACTAAGTCGATACAATAAATACGTATGTAAAGGTAAGGTTGAAGGTTTTGTACAGTCGCTGATTACCAGCTGGTAATTTTCAGTCAGCGATGTACTCACTTAAACCAGTGCAGTAACTGTCTCGGGCCTCTTAGTTGAGGCTTACGCCCGTAACAAACAATCTATTTATTTGTAACTTGAGTTCCGGAAGACTGGTTCCGCTACTGATCCGTTAATGTATCAAATTCTCCACGATGTGGGAAATTGTTGAAAACCGAATGGACCTGTTTCACAAAATTTTACCAAAGATACAATCAAGATTTTAAGAAATACATTAACCTGATTGGTTAATAAAAGCTCAATTTTAGTGATTGACCAATTTGACCATTGGAACACTAAAATCATCCTAAGTTAACTTTTCGTGAAACAGGCTCCCGATTCGGTCACACACAGGGTCAAGCGGATTTTAAAAAAAAGTATGAATTTGTTTCAGAGAGTTGGGAACATCTGAAGAACCCGTGCGTACCGCTGGCTGATCTCAACCAAAACTCAAACCTATACTTTCCCGTAGAGTCGGATTCCAAAAAATTCATACGATGCGACTATCTTGGTAACATGTACGTCAACCAATGTCCGGAGGGAAACACGTTTGATCCGGACACATATACCTGTGGTGATCAATCCCTTGCAGAAACTATGCCTGGACGCACACCATTTCCGGAACATTTGACGAATCCGTGCTTGACCGCACCAGATAAGACGGGCATTCAATTCTTCGCCCATCCAACTGATAAATCAAAATTTGTACAATGTGATTTCACAAAGCATACTTGGGTAATGGAATGCCCCGACAAGCAGGTGTGGCAACAAATCGACAGGACCTGTACCGTTGATTATTCCTGGCACCCTACGTCCGCCCCGGTTACCCCAGACCCTAATATTAAGAATCCTTGCACAGCGGGTCAAGAGTTTTTCCCAGTTCCAAACAAGCCTGATCAATTTATTCATTGTGCGAATGGGGTCATGTACGTGAAATCGTGTGCAGCGCACATGCATTATGATCGTGTAAAACATGTATGCGGTACGGGAAACCCCATTGGTTAAAGGGACATAATTCATATTATGTGTATGTGTAATAAATATATGTACAATTTTATAACACGAGATCCTTTCGTTAATTGAAATTTTAAAGTTGGTAAGAGAAGCAGAAGGGGGAATACAATAGTCAACTTAAACGACAAGATGAAAAGACGTCAAAAGTTGAAAGGGTGGGGTGGTTGTGGAAAGACACGGGACTACCACGAGTACGACATGACAGTTTTCAACATGATTCAATCACATGATATAAATAAATATTTTGGATTCTTGACATAGTCATTATAAGGGGAATAACCTAGACTTCTCCCCCATTAAAACATTCCAGAAACACAACTATCCTACAATACAATGGTCGTAATTACAGAAAATCAAATAGCATTAGAAAAACTTCAATAATTTTAATAATAATAATAATAATTTGACATGATAAAGAATAAACAAGAACAATGTTTGTGTAAGAAAGTCGAATCTCAATAAAAATTGAAAATATCAGAACCCTGCATTAAAACACCCCTACATAACTTAAAAACAACTTTTCTTAACATGAACATCATATTAAACCAATATTCAAATGCATGTTGGAATAGTCCAAAATTTAACTTATGGCAAAATATGATTACCTTCTATTAAAAATGAACTGGCCTATAACTGTATCACACAGAGGGAATAAATGCATGTTTGGAAGAGTTCAATATTGTTTACAGGGGTGTTGAAATGTATGGTACTCTAGTAGCCATGTTTCTGGTGTTCACTTATAATGAAAACTCTTTCAATCCACATTGAGCTCAGTAGCAGATTTTAGAATGATATTTTTGCATAAAGTGATTAAATTCAAGTCCTTATAGTCAAGCATTACGAACTTCATCTTATATATTGACATTAGACACTTGAAAATGCGGCAATTTGATAGTTAGCTAAAAACAGCCAATCAAAAGCCTTGACAGAAAATGACTGCGTGTAATTACTAACCCTTTTATGACATCAAAGAAAACAAATCTTTCATTTTGCATAGCAACCATAACAAGGGAGATAAATCATATTTTAAGCATGCTGAAAGGTGTTCAATGACTGTACATAAGAAAATTGTTTAAATGATGTCAAGGTATAAGATAGTTTTGTAATAGTCTGACATTGTAGAAGATATAATTATTTTAAAAGAATGACGGCCATCTCTCCTATAAAGTTTGATTCACATTACCAAATTTACTAACAACAAATATCACGTTTAAATAAACGTTGAAAAATATTGGCCATGTTGCCGCATAAACATTGATTGTATGCTTATGTTTATTTAAATCTCTATAAAGTGTTAGAGAAAACTCTTTTGAGCTCTATTAAACGATAAAATAAAATATGAAGTCTGTTACTATCTGCTAGTAATATATTATGTAAGGGATTGATCATCTGAGTTCTTATTTTAAACTACAGGAATTACTTAATCACTCAGTACTTTAATCTTGAACATCTAGTCTCTAAATAGTCTTGATCACAAAGTCTTCTACAATTCATAGCCTTGATCAATTAGACTGAGACATGCTTTGAAATGTCCCAACGCAGGACGGATTCTCAAGTCCATCAAGTTTCAAGTAATGTCAGAAGCACATTATCAAAGCCGTCAATCAATCCAAAAGTTTAGCAATTAAAGATTTACTTGTAATGAAAGAGCTAATATAATATCACCATTTAAGGCAATTACAGTCAACTTTTTTAAGCTCAATTCAGACAAGACTGGCAAATAACTGATTCAACACAATAATCCAATCGAAAGGCAGCTATTGTATCTTTCAACTTGTTCTTGGACATCAAGTCATTTTTAAGTCACTTTTTAAAGTCTTGGACATCAAGTCTGTTCACATTTAAATACTCCAAGATCATCATAGTCTTGATCAACTGAGTCATTGAGCCAATAAGGTTTGGATAACCCAAACACTCATCATTTAATATGGACGTTTTAACCATAGCACATTACGCATAAATTATCACTGGTCACATGACCTGCTACACAATCATTTGCTTTTCGTCTAATTTGGTCCGTAGAGATTTTCTCAAGCTGGATTTAATTGTCCTACATTTTGGGCAGGTATATTTGTCGGGAATGTTCGTTTTGCGTATTTTTGCACACGATAAATGAATCCATACAGAACAGTCATTACACTCTATCATTGGACGTCCAGAATACGGCTTCATACAAAAACATGATATTAGATCCATGGACTCTTCATCTGAAATAAAAAACATAATATTATTCGTTAAACTGATTAGAAATGGGTTACTACAATACTTCTACAATAGACTAATGGAGACAGGGTTTACTGACAGGTGGTAATAAAATGAATGGAGTTTTACATCCTACTTTTCTGCACTTTATGTGCAAAAAATGAAATTATGCCAGGACAGCGGCATTAACACACTCTTTTTCAATTTGCAACTGTCAAGGGATCTTTAGCGTGCACAGTTTGTTGCACAAGGATTTTTGCTTTATTGTCCCATCCGAAAAATTAGGTTAACAAGCAAGAGACTCACTGAGCCCCTAGGCTAACCCAAATTTAACGAGTATGTAAATATCTCTGTCACAAAAAGTTGTATAAAAATTCTAAGCGATCAAACGAAACCAGAAAAAATTAGAAAACACAAAACTTACCTTCAATATCATAGGAGTTATTTTCTTGTTCGCTGGTGTAGGATAAATTCGAGGATTCGGATAAGAAACTATCAGCTGTTCCGGTACTTCCGAGAGGACTGGAGTTATACTCTCCTCTTAACTAAAACATAATATACATTGTATTTATTAAATATCTTACTATACACTGTACTAGTATCTACAATACTTGACAAATTTTACATGATTTACCCCCTCCCCACAAAAAAAAAACATGGCATTTTTCATTTCAGAGTTACAAAACTTTTAAACATAGATACAGAACTGATGTTCTTTTAAAATATTTATGAAATAGTGATGTTGCTCAGGTCAATTGAACTAATTTACGTAAAGTGAGATGGTAGAACAAGATGTTGAAGTCAATGAACTAATTACGTAAATGTAAATGAAAGTAGAATGCAATTGAACTAATTTAGGTTAAAAAATGCATCAATAAAACATACCTCCTCCGGTGATTGCGGCGTTGACGGAGAATCATATTGTGTATATGATAACACCATGGTACAAAACTCTAAAAAATCATCACTGGTTCTTTTTTTCTTTCTATGAGGAGGTCCACTCTTCATCTACAATTATAAATTGACATTTTTAAAAATGTTTTGTCAGTCATAAACTTATAATCAATAATGAAGCTGGTTTCAGGATTATAGTGTATATGAGGTTAGGTTGGTGGAAAGCTACAAGTTATTTTACAGAAGGCGCTGATGACGGGTTGAAGCAGTGTTCACTAATAGTAGAAAGTAGAGATTAGGATGATCGAAAGGTAACAAGTTACTATTCAACAGAAGGTACTGGTACAGGGTTAACCATTATTGCTTGAAATTTGAAATAAACTCCGAGAAAACAGGTTTAGAGGTGTTTATTTTAGGCTTTTAATATGACAATTGACATCATTATTACAGTCAGCTGATTGGTCAATAGCAAAATTTGTTTACATCATTTTAAAGAAATTATTGATGATTAGAAAGGTCCCAGATATCAAAATACCACAGATAAATAAAATACTAGGTAGGGTAGGGTAGACCATAAATTATCACAAGTTAACAGCACATTGTTCAACCTGCCAACGTGAACGAAAAAGGTGTCAAAAACATAGGACCCCCGAATAACCCCTGGTATACAAAGGGGTTTTATTATTAGTATATCTTATTGTTATTGTATGGTCAGTCACGCTTGAGTAACTACAATATAATACATACACTGAACCCGTTATACTCTGACCTTTGACACCAAAGTGACGTCACAACATGTCCGTTCTCATTTCTGAATGAATTGCACATTTTATGTCAAGTTTGGATTAAAACTGACGTGAAACTGTTGGTCCGATTTTCTTGAAAATGGAGCAAAAATGTTCTCAACGCTCCTTAGGTAAAGAAAATATCTAAATTCACAATTTCCAACCAGTCTAAATCCCAGAAAATATCAGTTTTCAAACAAAGGGATGACAAATCGTCCATCCCATTTCTGTACGATAGCGATGATATCATTTTACTATCCCCACTAAACTTATTTACAGTTAAATTTAAAAGCAAATAGGAACAATTGTAGCCATTTTTTAAAGAAAATTGTAAACACCGAAAACAAATCTATATCTTTTTTTCATGATGAAATTTACACAACCTGAAGATCCGGGTCAATCGACTCGACTCAAGTCTTCCATTGAACAGACGACAAAGGCGAAACATGTCGCCATATTGGAAATCGAAAGAAAAACGACAAACAAACTGGATCTTTCAAAGCGAATATCTTTAATGCAACTCCGTGGATTTTAATGAAACTTTCAAATAAGTTTCCTTAGTGAATCGGGAATAAAATGGGGAAAGATTTTTAAAAATTGATAGATAACATGACGAGTGAGCTACTTTGAAGTAAGTCGAGGAAAGTCATGACACTTTCTTCCATTCAAACATAAAATTCAAAAATCTCCCTTGAGTAAAATTTGATTTTCTCTGAATCTATTTCTATTATTTGGACAGAATTTTCAAATATTATGGAGGACATATTATGGCTTCGATCTCATAAATAATAGAAAAATCTGAACGTTCAAAACGGAGACAATCAAAAGAAACATTGCAAAAGCAGAGGTGCCCTATTTTTGAGTAGATCTAAGCCATTTTATGAATCTTACCTCAACAAAACTTGATGTTGAAACTGTTCTCTTTCTTCGACTGGAATTTGGAGCTAAATAAAAATGGATCATTAATCATTAAATACATCTTCCACTTGAACATAAAAAAGTTCAAGCTTAGCCTACGAATGGCAGCCCATAGGCTATCTACCTTGCCACCCATCTACTCTAGACCTAGGTAAATTTGAAATTGTAGGCTAATATGAAATTGTTGAGTTTTTAAGGAAAGAAGAAGATTTTGGAAAGTTTCCACAGATCTTGATCTACACTTCAAATCAAATGGCTTTACCTGCGAATAAATGGTCACAGGTCTCACAGGCTTTATTTTGTTAATGTTAAAAAAAATATTCACATATGATTTATTTGACCGATTTTTCACCCCATCCTAACCCAGATTCTACACTAAAATCAAAATCAAATTTCAAAATATTTACCTTTAAACTTTTCCTGAGTCATCCGTGAAGCCATTTCCATCATTTAGTTTAAATATATCTGCCAGAAAGGCCTAAATCCCGAGAAAACCTAAATACTACGTTTGTCCTCAAACCACAAGCCGTGAAAAATGTTTCAGAGTGGAAAATGACGACAGGGTCAAAGTTCACAGGTCATGAACTTACCTTATTTACATAATGACGTCATTATCTCAAGGTCATCTCACAAAATTAACCCACTTCCATTATTAGGTCAAAATTTGACCAAAAGTCAGCATTTTTGCCATCAGAAATCATGTCTACGAAACCAATGCATGGTCGCACGTTCAGATAAATTCTAAAAGTGTTCCAGAAATTGGTGAAACATCCAAGTTTCACACACAACTTTCCACTGTCCATTGATAAAATATTATGATGGGACTTGAAAACATGGAATTTGCAGTTTTGATTATCAAGACCTAATCTATAGTGCATCCACAGTAATGTGACTGGATAATAAAAACAAAACATAGAAAGTAATTCAGTGTTGTCTGTAGTATCTTTAAGAATGTAGTTATTGCCCTTTATTCGATGAACGGTTTTATGGTCGAGACATTCTGCAGATGACTATGATAGCGTAGCTGGTGCAGATTAAAAGTCAGCAATGACAAAATGGTCATGTCATGTTGATGGGACAATAAAAAAAAGTCTTCTTGTGCTACAGACACAACAGACTGTGCACATTTTAAACTTAGGCGCAGATCCCAATGTCAATTATAAAGTTGATGGTGACCAACGCAACTGTAGGCCACGTTTCCTATCAAGTAATAATAGATTCGCCAGTCGTTTGACGAAAAAAAGTCTTAGAAAAGGATATAATAGTTTAGTTATCCTATAGAGCCTAATATTGTTCACGGCTCACCGTCGCAATTATATCATTTAAAACCAGGTATGTCCGGAATTATCCGCCATTTTCTGTATAAAAAGAAATAAAAAGTAAATTCCCAGTTTGATGTATTTCTAAAACAATTTATTCGATTTTCGTGAATTTTTAGTAATGTACTAATTAGATATATTATTGAAGACTTAAAGTTAAAATATATACCATAATTGGACCGGTAATACTTATATCAATAGAAAGTAGAGGTGTTCTAATGATTGAGATAAATACCTGTTTAGGACAGCATACCCCTCGGTAGGGTACTACCATAGGTATGTACGTCAAGTCTCAAATGTCGTTCAAGTGTCGTTGATCTTTTGTTTTGATCATCCAGTCTGTTAATTCGGAACATAACCGGACGCTGTGGTTGTTAAGTATGCGTACTTGTCCACATTCCTTAATATTTTCCACGACAACAATGGCATTAATTTAAATAAGTTTGGTCATGTGAACAAACATGGAGTCTAGATTTAGCGTTTCAAAGCAGATCAGAGTCAAATGGATTCCACAAGCATGTCTACGTCCACATAGGTCTTTTGAACTTGATAATACATGGATTATTCATGAGAAACCCCAATTAATCAATTAGTAAGCTTAATTTGGTCTAATTAATGAGGGAATCCAACTTAGAATCCTTACAAGTTATGTTCTGATAAGATTTGCCTTTCATGAATTTCATACATTTTTGACGGAATGGTTTTCCATAAATTAACCTGAACAAACTCTTTAATTAAAAAGGTAGAAAAAGTCATAATGACGTCATTTTCATGGTGGCAGACGTTTGAAAAAGAAGTTCAATACTTGTGTTACATTTTTGAGAAATGAGAACAGAAATAATGAATTCTGTTGGATGTGAAATAGTTCCGGGAAAAACAAGAAGGCAGTGTGTGAAATGCTACACTAACATGGACACGAGCCAAACCGTAGGTCAATTTGACATTTGTGAAAACACGTGCATACACAAACTTTGTGTTCGTTCTTGGTAATACTGCGACTGTAATATTGAGTGACCCCTAGACGTGAATGAAGCCTATTCTTTTTCGATTTCTAAATGCTGAGAAGATATTGAACGTGTACAACTTTAACTGAATTAAAGATGATGGGGCCTCGTTCTTTCCCATAGGCTGAAATACAGGAACGGAACATGCTGATTGGAGAAAAACGGCGCAAAAATCCGTGAGTTGCATCTAATTTTTAAAAGCCGACCCCCCCCCTATACCCCATACACACACATAACTATTTTCACATTTCATGGAGTTTTTTTTACCAATAACAATAAACCCTAACAAGGTGCTTTTGAATGTTTAATTCTATTCTCGTGCACATTTTAACTACATACAAACCTATACAATAACATGCACACGTTTTCAGGTACCCAGAAGGTCCAAGAAGTGGAGCCCGCCCCTCAGACGATCAAGGTAGGTCTGGGTCTCACAGTCTGTTTTTTAAGCTTCTGCTTTTCCACTTCAGCATTAGTTTCAATGTTCGTTATTCGATTCTATATAGTTGAGAATTCAATAATTTGTGTTCTTCTTCATTGGGGAAAATTATTCTTCAATAGGCCTATCATACGTCTCTCTCTCGACTGGGCTAAAAGAATTCGCCGGTCATTCTCCAATTTTACTGTGATTCTGTATTTCGGTAACTTTTCCACAGTTTTACGACAATTCCTTTCCTTAACCATTTCTACCATGTATCATGTAAACATAACCCAGGACACTAAACTTTCCTATATCCATCATTATTATGAGGAATTAAACATTAAAAACCATCAACCCCTTGTCTACATGGGATTCATACCCAAACCCATGTAGACCTACATGTTATTAACAATAAAACACTCCCCTACCTACTACCCTAAAACCATGTCCACTTGAGATTCATACCCATCCATGTATATGTACATGTTATTGACAATACCCCCCCCCCCCTCCTTACCCTATTCTAACCCAGTGTCCATTTTTCATATATACACAACCCATATACATCTAATTAACAATAAAACATTACACCCCCACCCCCCACTCTTCAACCTTCCCCACTGCAATCACGGTCTGTCTGTCAGTATTGTAAAACTGGGCGTATGTGTTGGCGTGTTTTTAAATGAAGGCTCTTCGGTCTCACCGACCCTGACCATCCCCTCGTTCAGTCTGTCAATAAACCAAACATGAAAATATAATATGATTTTCTTATAAGGCAACTCGAAGAAAGTTTTGTTTTTGCTACCATTACACATGGAACTATATGTTTATCTCGACAATAGTATACTTAGATAATAAAAATATTAAACAATTAGGAAATAAAATTGATCATATAATGAGAAGTAACCTCGAGACTATATGAACTAAACGTACTAATATTGATACCATTAAACAACATGTCAAAACTACAAATTTTATTAGTCAAAACGGTAACAACTCCACCAAAACGGTAACGGAAAAAAACGGTACAACTCCGCTAAACGTAACATATTTTTGTTAAACGGTAACGAAATAAATCCTATAATTTAACTAATAAATTTTGTTACCGTTTTGACATGTTACCGTTTTAACGGGATACCCTAATATTTAATACTCGTGCTCTCTTACGCGCAGGGTTAATTATAATTTCCGTCCGATTCGTCAAACTTATAGCACAGACAATTATATAACATAGAAAACTCAATAAAATACTTCCACATTACGCCAAACATAGATCAAATATAGTCAACACTAATTATTATCTTCACCATGGGTAATTTGGAATCGAAAGGATTTGACAACGAAGCGAAGCTGTCATTTAAAAGTTATTTCATAGCGTCTTCAGTAGCTGAACGGGTTTCAACAGTCGATATCAAATGTCGCCTGCAAAACGACCATCAACATAGTGTCAAGTCAACGTTGTTATTTTATGTTCCAGAGGAGGCGTTCATTTCAAGATGCTTTTTGTCCATAGATGGATCGGAATACGTGGGAAGAGTCGTTTCAAAAGATGAAGCTTGCCATGAGACAACTGGAACCGGATTAGATATTGTAGTTACATTTGAAGAGACCATTAAAGAAAAATCTATAAACATTTTCAAAGTAGATATAACACTAGAGGCTGAAGCAGAGGGCATAATTTCATTGACATATAATGAAATTTTAAAACGTCGATTGGGACTTTACACTCAAAAGATCTTTGTGTTTCCCGGCCAGATAGCTGATACATTAAATGTTAGTGCGATCGTGTTGGAAAACCAAGGATTCGAGAAGTTCTCATATAAGATTCCGAACTCCGAGACATCTGTTCCTTTCCAGTTTGATCCAACAGTAAACAGTATTCTTTTTGAACCGTCAAGGTTACAACAATCTAGAGTATCGTCAAAAGGAATAAATGGACCGCTTGTAATTGAGTATGATTTGAAACACGAAAAAGACGCTGGAAATGTAGTTGTAGAAGGATACTATTTTGTTCATTATTTCACACCAGCTGAACTCCCAATTATGGAGAAAAACATTGTATTTGTAATTGATGCTAGTGGATCTATGGATGGTACCAAAATAAAACAAGCTCGGGAATCCATGCTAACTATTTTAGACAATCTAAATTCCAACGATTACTTCAATATCATTATCTTTTCCAGTTCCCTAAACACCTGGCTATCTTGTCCTGCCCAGGCTGATTCCAGAAATATTGCGAAAGCGAAGACATTTGTGCATAGCAATCTGAAAGCCGATGGAGGAACTAATATCAATGACGCCCTCCTGAAAGCTATAAAGTCACTGAAGTCAAGTTCTAAAGATGAAACAAGAGCCCAGATTATATTTTTTCTGACTGATGGAAATCCAACTGTAGGTATAACAGACACGGAACAGATACGACAGAATGTCATCGATGAAAACAAAGGTTTTGCGGCTATATATTGCCTTGGATTTGGTTTTGATTTAGATCACGACTTCTTAAAGAACCTTGCCTCTGAAAATAATGGATTTTCACGACCAATTCATGAAGATAAAGACGCTACTGAAGAACTTGTTGATTTTTACAACGAAATAAAAGATCCTGTGCTGTTGAATGTTGACATCAGCTACGATAAAAAATACGTAGAATTAAACTCAACCACTAATAACAAGTTCCACCAATATTTTAATGGAACCGAGGTTGTTGTTGCGGGAAAATTGAATAAGGCTGGTATTCTTCCACCGGAGACGATTGTAGTCCATGGAATATCCAAAGATGGAAAGCTGGATTTGCAAATGAAATCTGAATCCGTGACTATTCGTCCGGTAGATGAAAAAAGCAACAACAAGAAACAGCTTGGTTTAAAAAAAATCAAAGAATTGATTGATAAATATTCAACTCACAATGCTTCAGAATCGGAAAAAGCCAGACAAGAAGCTATCAATTTAGCGATTGAGAACAATTTTATTACCAAATTTACATCATTTGTTATGGAACCAAAAGCTCATTAAATCCATCGAAACAAAGTTATGGTGGTGATCTATTTTCGAAAAATACAGCTTACTTAGAATGGACATAAAATTATGCTTCTCAATATATGAGTATATATAGCAATGAACTTACCTGGTTACATAAAGTAACAGAATCCCTGTAAAATCTCACAAAAATAAGTTATAATCAATTGTATTTTTATGGATAATTACTAAGTTTCTTGGATTTATCAGATTATATAAGGATTCTGTTAGCAGGTATATATAATGGTGAATATTTACTAAAATTTTAAAATTTTATTTTCATTCTAAGACGCTGTAGTTTACAATGATTAAACTATGGACTCGAATATGTCTAAAATGTATCCAATGCTGTGTGTTAACGCTAAATTTTTATAATTCTTCTTTCTATTTTTGATAAGTTCCTATACTAACATTTGTACTAAATAGAAGTGATTTGAAAATATCGTAATATCATATTCTGACCCCCCCCCCCAAAAAAAAATTATAATTAAGTTTAAAATTAATTTATATCGCATACGCATGAGCTTTTTTAGGAAATTAGATTTTACACTTGTGACGTAATTTACAGTCAATTATTCTGTATTTTTTTCTTTTCATGTGTAATTTTTTGTTTTGATATATATTTTTGGTAAACTTTTGTATTTCAATAAAAATATAGAAATTCTAGAACTTTGTAAAACGTAACAATGGGTTATTATGGAAGCAGTGATATTTGCATTGAAAACAATTACTGTTAGAATCCGTTTTAACGCTGCAAAATGGATTCCACGACCAGTGTTTTTGTTAGCAGGTGACGTGTCAGGTCTCGAAGGGGATAATACATTATGAGCTCCGTAAATATTTCCCATCTAACACTGGATATAGATTCTGTAATTTTTAATACAAGAGAATAAATTATGCGTATAACACACTTCTTTAATAACAAGGTACATAACACACTTCTTTAATAACAAGGTACATAACACTTCTTTAATAACAAGGTACATAACACACTTCTTTAATAACAAGGTACATAACACACTTCTTTAAGGTATAACACACTTCTTTAATAACAGGACATAACATAAGAAGTGTACTGTCATTGTCACCTGCCTTGCAAGGTATAGAAAGATTTTAGCCGCTGGCGGCCTTGGCTTATTTTGTCTTGCGTCGATATTTTAACCCCTATTATTATTGACTCACCTCAGTCTGCATTTCGCATTTCGCGTATTTTATCGTTTTTGTAGACGGCAAATACGTTCACCCTTTGTGAGTAGTTTCCTGTGGACACAAACGGTAGGAAAATCTGTCTTTCAGCCACTTACCACCGGGTGCAATCCAAGGACCAAAGCGGTTTTGTTTACCGACTTCGAAGCCGGCCGGTAGAAAATGTTTTTCACACACGACTTCATTTGTTGAGAAATGAAACGTATCCACTGTCGAACCTGTAACGATGTTGTTGAGCTCTTTTGTTGATTCTTAGTGGGATCTGGTATTCGTTAATAGCTTACGTCTTTATTTCTCTACTTATTGTTAAGGCCTACCCGAGCTTGACATTCCGCCATTTGATATTCTATCTACGACGTGACGTCATGCTACGTGACGTTCCTAACAAAGATGGCGGCCCTCAGGTATTGGAATTTATTGATTTTAATTTGAAATATTAGACAAAATAAAATAGAAACAACAAAAAAAAGCTTTACAATATTTTCATTTCATTCAAGCCTATCATAAATTTACAAAGCTTATTATCCCTTTAACGCTTAATTTTTATACTTCTTTCTATTTTGATAAGTTCCTATACCAACATTTGTACTAAATAGAAGTGATTTGAAAATATCGTAATATCATATTCTGACCCCCCCCCCCCCAAAAAAAAATTACAATTAAGTTTAAAATTATTTTTTTATGTCGCATACGCATTTAGCTGTTAATGCTTTTTTTTAGGAAATTAGATTTTACACTTGTGACGTAATATACAGTCAATTATTCTGTGAGGCCCCAGAATTTTTTTTTCTTTTCATGTGTAATTTTTTGTTTTGATATATATTTTTGGTAAACTTTTGTATTTCAATAAAAATATAGAAATTCTAGAACTTTGTAAAACGCAACAATGGGTTATTATGGAAGCAGTGATATTTGCATTGAAAACATTACTGTTAGAATCCGTTTTAACGCTGCAAAATGGATTCCACGACCAGTGTTTTTGTTAGCAGGTGACGTGTCAGGTCTCGAAGGGGATAATACATTTTGAGCTCCGTAAATATTTCCCATCTAACACTGGATATAGATACTTTATTTTTAATACAAGGGAATAAATTATGGTATAACACACTTCTTTAATAACAAGGTACATAACACACTTCTTTAATAACAAGGTACATAACACACTTCTTTAATAACAAGGTACATAACACACTTCTTTAATAACAAGGTACATAACACACTTCTTTAATAACCAGGCACATAACATAAGAAAGTGGTGTTGCAATATTATTTTCGTTATTGGGATAACACTTTCTTGGTATAGCACAGATTCTATTGGGTCCGTTGGCCGACTCTGAGATCGGGTTACAGCCAATTTTCAGCACTAGAATCTGTGCTACCAAGAAAGTGTTATTCCAATAACGAAAATAATGATAAGGACATAACATTTAAATCAGTTTACACTTGTCGTCACCAGATGAAATAAAGAAGGGGACATGGGAATATAACAAAAGTGGGGGGAAGCCATACACGATAGCACAGCAATCAACAATAATTTTATGGCAGTGAAATATTGCAGTTCATCAAACTAGGCTTAGATATTGTATATGATATGAAACTTAAAACGTCAAGCGAAAAACAAAAGATTGAAAACTTTCACAGTGTGCCTTTTACTAAAAAAGGCTGAGAGAAAACCTTGCGAAAGATATTTACGTACAAAAGGGTCTTAAAGCTATGTTGCAAAATGTCGATGGCCAAGCACAGTGCTGTCTTCAGCTCTTTTTGTTATTATTATTAGTACTAATGATGGGGAAACAAAATATTGTGTAATAAATTGGTACTACAAAACCTATCAATTTAGTCCTTGACTCTAATCTAACCAAATCCAACCAAACCAAACCAAACCAAACCAAACCAACGACATCCAATAATAAATATTATGATCATAACGAGTTTTGGAAGAATGAGAAGACTGAGTTACTCACGCCACACCATCCAGGGCCGAGTTACACCGCCATGTCATTCGACCCGACCAGATCTGAAAAATTTATCAACAACCAAACCAAACCAACAGCACAGAACCATCTAATCTGAACCAATCCAACCACCAACTACTACGAATATCAACAACTACCTAGTTTGCGATATCAGCAATTGCTGGAAGCGAACGTTAACTTGCCATTTACCAACAACTACCTAGTTTGCGATATCAGCAATTGCTGGAAGCGAACGTTAACTTGCCATTTACCTACCTACCTAGTTTGCGATATCAGCAATTGCTGGAAGCGAACGTTAACTTGCCATTTACCTACCTACCCACCTACCTCCTTGACTCGAAAACACCGTTAGTGTGGCCTCGTACGATCAGTAGTTCTTACACCTAATAAAACAGTAACGAAGTTAAAAAAGTCACGGAATGTTAACGTAGGCTACACTTAAAAGAAAGTTTTGGCATTTGAAAATTAACGCTCATAATTTTCGGGTTAAATCTTTCCCATACGTTCAGGGACACGTTTCGCCAGATTTTGGTGTAAAAGTTGGGCAAAATAAAACCGACCTATAAACCAAGAGGATGCCCTTTAACTTCACTTTATCACTTTGAATGAAAAATTTATTCGAACGGTTCAATTTACTCAGCTAGCTTAGAACATTCGGATCTTTTTCGCCCTTTTTTATATTGTCAGTGATCCAGTTTGGATGTGCTGGCGTGGTAAAAGTCCCGTTTTTTTCCCCTGGTATTTTTTCCCCTTTGGTCACTATTTAAGTACCATCTGGCGCGATATTAGCTCAAGAAAAGAATAACTTTATATCAATTTATAAGAGATATTTGCGGATCTTGGTTGACCTGCTCTTCAAAGGTCAAATTATTATGAGTCGAGATTCAGGAAATGCACTTCCTAACAATTTAGTTAAAAAATTTACAGATAGATAGCAATTGACATCTTACTGCCGAGATTTTCCTGTTGAAGGATGAACTATTTACAGGCATTTAAAGGGAAAGCATCACTGGCTAACATTGAGCTCGTTGGATACCACCATAGATACAAGTGTTATATGGAGACAAACTAAAATGAAAAAAAAAACACGATCTTAACATAACAAATAAAAAACCCAATGAGTTTGACATTTCAATCTCGTGTATTAATGAAATATCCCAATATATAAAAACATATTTTATTTAAGTTACATGTTTATACTGACAGATTAAGAAAAGAAGGGGGGGGGGGGTCGTGGTTTTTGTAACCTACACGTCTTTACCCGCTGAGATGAGTAGTTCAAATTCAGTTCAATATATATCACTTTTCCGTTCCGGGGTTTGGTTCTGGTCTTATTCAATATGATTATAAAAAAAGTCTTCAGAAGTATCTCTTCAAATATACTTCAAACTAGAAATTTCAATTTTATTTCTATATATTAATAATATATAGAAATAAAATTGAAATTTATAATATAATATATTACCTTATCTTGCCTATCATTTTTATACAGTCTGATTGGCTGTAGTCTCTTACGTGCAATCCAATCAAATTGCTGCATTCCGCGAAACGAAAAAGTTGACTATTACAGTCAAGGTATAAGACGAAATTGGTAAAAGCTTGACATTGTGAAGGCGTGCTGTCAAGATATAAGACGAAATTGGTAAAAGCTTGACATTGTGAAGACGTGCTGTCAAGGTATAAGACGAAGTTTGTAATAAATTATGATACAAGAACGGTGGCTATCGCAGCAAGTTATCGTAAGACCAGAAATCCGAACTGACATAAAGATGTTTTGGGGAAGAAATAACGAAATATATTCGAGTCAAAGATACCATAGATCACCTATACGGTAAATATGTTATAGATTGGAATGATATGGACAAAATTAAAATCTTACCTATCGATTGGATATGGAGATTTTGGGAAAAAAGTTTACAAGACGATTTTAATTCTTATCAATCGATGTCAAAGTGCTCCCCAGGTTTCAATTGAACTATAACCACCCACCAAGCCCATTATTGACCGTACAATCATTTCATAGGCACCAGATTCTGGTAAAAAAAATCGTATATAGTTATAGTAGTCATTCAATAAACTGATCGTCTTGTTGTTGAGTCGATCCAAATGTTAATCCTTTTCCATCCTCGAATATCGGAATGTCTGGAGAGAATAGAACATCAACAATGTCTTCATACTGGATGATAAAAAGTAACCAATGTTCTCTGTAGTATCTTTTAAATAGAGTTATCTCCTTTAACCGATGACCATATCATCTTTATAGGTGTCTGTAAATCTTGAAAAAATTCAGCCAGTCATCTCTATAAGCAGAATAAAAAGAGAGTTGAAGTTTGAAAAAAACTTCATATAGTCAGTTGAGACAAAAATAGGATATTGTATTGCTGGATTCAAAGATTTAAATCAAACATGAAAACGAAATCAAAATGTCCTAAACGAGCCACCATAATATATAAACTCAATATACATCGAAACTTTTTAATAGGCCTACTTCCTCATAACACGTATTTATCGTCCGACAACACATATATTACAAAATCGAAACTATAGAAATACTTCCGAGCTACGCCATTTTTAAAACAAACATCGACAGAATCAAAAGGTGAGAATTTTCGAATGGTAGAATCGTTAGTGTGGCCTCGTACAATCAGTAGTTCTTACACCTAATAAAACAGTAACGAAGTTAAAAAAGTCACGGAATGTTAACGTAGGCTACACTTAAAAGAAAGTTTTGGCATTTGAAAATTAACGCTCATAATTTTCGGGTTAAATCTTTCCCATACGTTCAGGGACACGTTTCGCCAGATTTTGGTGTAAAAGTTGGGCAAAATAAAACCGACCTATAAACCAAGAGGATGCCCTTTAACTTCACTTTATCACTTTGAATGAAAAATTTATTCGAACGGTTCAATTTACTCAGCTAGCTTAGAACATTCGGATCTTTTTCGCCCTTTTTTATATTGTCAGTGATCCAGTTTGGATGTGCTGGCGTGGTAAAAGTCCCGTTTTTTTCCCCTGGTATTATTTCCCTTTGGTCACTATTTAGTACCATCTGGCGCGATATTAGCTCAAGAAAAGAATAACTTTATATCAATTTATAAGAGATATTTGCGGATCTTGGTTGACCTGCTCTTCAAAGGTCAAATTATTATGAGTCGAGATTCAGGAAATGCACTTCCTAACAATTTAGTTAAAAAATTTACAGATAGATAGCAATTGACATCTTACTGCCGAGATTTTCCTGTTGAAGGATGAACTATTTACAGGCATTTAAAGGGAAAGCATCACTGGCTAACATTGAGCTCGTTGGATACCACCATAGATACAAGTGTTATATGGAGACAAACTAAAATGAAAAAAAAAACACGATCTTAACATAACAAATAAAAAACCCAATGAGTTTGACATTTCAATCTCGTGTATTAATGAAATATCCCAATATATAAAAACATATTTTATTTAAGTTACAAGTTTATACTGACAGATTAAGAAAAAAAGGGGGGGGGGGGGTCGTGGTTTTTGTAACCTACACGTCTTTACCCGCTGAGATGAGTAGTTCAAATTCAGTTCAATATATATCACTTTTCCTTTCCCGGGGGTTTTGGGTTTTTGGTCTTATTCAATATGATTATAAAAAAAAGTCTTCAGAAGTATCTCTTCAAATATACTTCAAACTAGAAAATTTTAATTTTATTTCTATATATTAATAATATATAGAAATAAAATTGAAATTTTTAAAATAATATATTACCTTATCTTGCCTATCATTTTTTATACAGTCTGATTGGCTGTAGTCTCTAACGTACAATCCAATCAAATTGCCGTATTCCGCGAAACGAAAAAGTTGGCTATTACAGTCAAGTCATAAGACGAAATTGGTAAAAGCTTGACATTGTGAAGGCGTGCTGTCAAGATATAAGACGAAATTGGTAAAAGCTTGACATTGTGAAGGCGTGCTGTCAAGGTATAAGACGAAGTTTGTAATAAATTATGATACAAGAACGGTGGCTATCGCAGCAAGTTATCGTAAGACCAGAAATCCGAACTGACATAAAGATGTATTGGGAAGAAATAACGAAATATATTCGAGTCAAAGATACCATAGATCACCTATACGGTAAATATGTTATAGATTGGAATGATATGGACAAAATTAAAATCTTACCTATCGATTGGATATGGAGATGTTGGAAAAAGTTTACAAGACGATTTTAATTCTTATCAATCGATGTCAAAGTGCTCCCCAGGTTTCAATTGAACTATAACCACCCACCAAGCCCATTATTGACCGTACAATCATTTCATAGGCACCAGATTCTGGTAAAAAAAATCGTATATAGTTATAGTAGTCATTCAATAAACTGATCGTCTTGTTGTTGAGTCGATCCAAATGTTAATCCTTTTCCATCCTCGAATATCGGAATGTCTGGAGAGAATAGAACATCAACAATGTCTTCATACTGGATGATAAAAAGAAACCCAATGTTCTCTGTAGTATCTTTTAAATAGAGTTATCTCCTTTAACCGATGACCATATCATCTTTATAGGTGTCTGTAAATCTTGAAAAAATTCAGCCAGTCATCTCTATAAGCAGAATAAAAAGAGAGTTGAAGTTTGAAAAAAACTTCATATAGTCAGTTGAGACAAAAATAGGATATTGTATTGCTGGATTCAAAGATTTAAATCAAACATGAAAACGAAATCAAAATGTCCTAAACGAGCCACCATAATATATAAACTCAATATACATCGAAACTTTATAATAGGCCTACTTCCTCATAACACGTATTTATCGTCCGACAACACATATATTACAAAATCGAAACTATAGAAATACTTCCGAGCTACGCCATTTTAGATCAAACATCGACAGAATCAAAAGGTGAGAATTTTCGAATGGTAGAATCGTATCCATATCCTGCAACCTTCCTTATAAGGCAAAGAGGAATCTGTGAAGCCTTCGACATTTAGAGACGATTTCCTTATAAGAACCGTATATATTGATAATGTATCACCCAAGATTTGGCTTATATCTAGACACCTCCCAACACCCCAACCCCCTTTATTCACCCAGGAGGCTATCCCCACCCCCGAAACACTTGTGTTGAATCGTTATTAAAGAAGTGTGCCTGTTGTATTATATTGTCTAGTATTTGTGACTTGTATTCCGTAATTCCTTCAAGCCTGATTCTTACTTTCATATTTCTATATCTATTTATTTCTAGTTTTCCTTATAACCCAAAATTACGACATAGATAAAGATGGAGGTGGTCAAGGGACGAATACCTCCAGAAGATGAAGCTGTTTTAAGAGGGAATCGCGAGAAATTGATAAACGATATCGGTTCAACTTTTGAAATCGCTGATTATTTATATCAAGAAGAAGTTATAGACCATGACGACATGCGAAATATAAAAAGTGAGGAGAGGCAGCGTGGTCGTCGTGCTGGGGTGGAGAAACTTCTAGATAGGATTCACAACAGTGGTCCTTGTGGTTTAGATAAGTTTATTGAGGCTTTGAAGTCCTCGGGTTATGTTCTTTTGGCAAATGAACTGAATGACTCGCGTTTGGCACCAAACATTAAGTAACAGAACAGACCAAGAAGAAATATACGGGAGCTAGACAAAACACAGAATCAGAAATACTGACTGCATCAATTGAATGTGACATTTTGAACAATTTAGCAGACTGTGTTAAGGAATTGTCTAGGCAATGTTAAGAAAAGTATTTTGTTTTTCATATTTCATTAAATCTTCCAATCATATTAGTAATAAATTCTAGAAGTATCCATCCATAATAACTGTTTATATTTGTCTTCCAATCATATTATTAATAAATTCTACAAGTATCCACCCATAATAACTGTTTTTATTTGTTTTCTATTATATTAGTAATAAAAATTCTAGAAGTATCCATCCATAATAACTGTTTTTATTTGTTTTCTATTATATTAGTAATAAAAATTCTAGAAGTATCCATCCATAATAACTGTTTTTATTTGTTTTCTATTATATTAGTAATAAAAATTCTAGAAGTATCCATCCATAATAACTGTTTTTATTTGTTTTCTATTATATTAGTAATAAAAATTCTAGAAGTATCCATCCATAATAACTACTGTTTTTATTTGTTTTTATTATATTTGTAATAAAAAATTTTAGAAGTATCCATCCATAATAATTGTTTTTATTTGTTTTCTATTATATTAGTAATAAAAATTCTAGAAGTATCCATCCATAATAACTGTTGTCTGTAGTACTTTTTATAATACAGTTACAGTCCTTTATCAACAGACATCTGTTTATAAATAACTAAAAAAATTTATGATAAATTATTTCAATATATCCTGGTTATTCCTGGCAGGATTGGGCTTGAAAAAAGCCTGTCATAAATTGGAACAATAAAATTCAAATATTTTATTTCTATGAACAAAATTGTCCTAAACGAGCCACCATAAAATGATATCGAAACTACAGAAATACTTCCCCGCTACGCCATTTTAGATTTTTGAGACAATCCTAGTTTTATTTCGAAAGAGGCCATGAAGGTAAGGGAATATTTCAAAATGGGAATGGGTCAGTTCCGAAAAGTATATTTTGATGTAAGATCATACGAGGGGTAGGGGAGGGGGTAGGGGGGAAAGGTCATTGATTAGAAAAGAAAGAAAGAACCTTTTCACCAGCTGGTGCCAAACCTCAACACCTCACACACCGTTCGAGATTAACTCACGTCCGACATTTTCACCATATCCTATAGTAGAAAACGATTCTTCCACTCACCATGTCCGTACCCATACCATTTAAATTCACTTCTTTTATATTCTTCTGTATAGAAATCGGACGGGGGGCATCGATTGGAAATCATTTGTATCTATGGCTTCATTGTCGTTTGACACTACCTATACAGTTGTTTTTGAGGTGACACGAGAAGAGTATTCTCATACAAAGCAAGGGCCTAGATCCTAGAGTTAGAACTATATATTTTACAGTGCTGTTAGTTCAGTTATAACGCAAATAGAAATATAAAAGAAAACGTTTGATACATATTATGATATCAATAGTAAATGCATATTTTACGACGGGTAGCCCCCTTTCATATACTTTAGTGTCGTGTTGTTTAGTATTGTGTTATTTATTATAGGTTTAAAAATTACACCAAAAATGCCTGAATACAGAGAACAGCTGTCAGGAGTAGATGCCGATGTTTTGATAGAGAATCGCGAGGAATTAATCCGACAGATAATACCCAAAGACATCATCAATTCTTTATTTCAAAGACGATTATTAAATTTGGATGACTTGGAAGAAATTAAACAAGAGGAGAGAGGAGAAGGCCGTCGTGCTGGGGTGGAGAAACTTCTATTTAGAATACACCGCAGTGGTCCTGAAGGTTTAGATAAGTTTATTGAGAGTTTGAAATCCTCGGGTTATTTTAGTTTGGCTTCTAGACTACAAGAATCGAGGAGGACAATAAAAAACAGAACAGACCTAGAAAAATTGAACAGAAGTTCGGAAAATAGACCACAGGAACCGAGTAAGGCAATAACCCTAGTAAAACAAGAAACACCAAGCAAAAGTTCGGCAGATAGACTACAGTCAATTAAAGACAGATCAAAGCAAGAATTCTCTGTCAATATATCAAGTAAGTTGTCCCCTGGTTATCAAGTTTTATTATGGTCAAACCAACCAGAGTCACAGCAAGTCACACAATTGGGGTGTTGCTTGTAAGAATTGGGGTGTGACATGAAGAGGTTTGGATGTTGCTTGTAAGAATAGGGGTGTGGCATGAAGAGGTTTGGATGTTGCTTGTAAGAATTAGGGTGTTGCTTGTAAGAATTGGGGTGTGGCTTGTAAGAATAGGGGTGTTGCATGAAGAGGTTTGGATGTTGCTTGTAAGAATTGGGGTGTGGCATGAAAAGGTTTGGATGTTGCTTGTAAGAATTGGGTGTGGCATGAAGAGGTTTGGATGTTGCTTGTAAGAATTGGTGTGTGGCATGAAAAGGTTTGGATGTTGCTTGTAAGAATTGGTGTGTGGCATGAAAAGGTTTGGATGTTGCTTGTAAGAATTGGGGTGTGGCATGAAGAGGTTTGGATGTTGCTTGTATGAATTGGTGTGTGGCATGAAGAGGTTTGGATGTTGCAAGTAAGAATTGGGGTGTGGCATGAAGAGGTTTGGATGTTGCTTGTAAGAATTGGGGTGTGGCATGAAGAGGTTTGGATGTTGCTTGTAAGAATTGGGGTGTGGCATGAAGAGGTTTGGATGTTGCTTGTAAGAATTGGTGTGTGGCATGAAGAGGTTTGGATGTTGCTTGTAAGAATTGGGGTGTGGCATGAAGAGGTTTGGATGTTGCTTGTAAGAATTGGGGTGTGGCATGAAGAGGTTTTGATGTTGCTTGTAAGAATTGGGGTGTGGCATGAAGAGGTTTGGATGTTGCTTGTAAGAATTGGGGTGTGGCATGAAAAGGTTTGGATGTTGCTTGAAAGAATTTTTAGGTTGTATTTAAGTATTGCTTCATGCTTATTGAATGTAACTTGTGATTTCAGTAAAGAATGATGTAAGACCG
Organism: Nipponacmea schrenckii; assembly: GCA_030562195.1. NCBI lineage: Eukaryota > Metazoa > Mollusca > Gastropoda > Lottiidae > Nipponacmea > Nipponacmea schrenckii. The sequence continues at coordinate 21,250,349 of CM060201.1, forward strand.
ACCTGGTATTGGGAAATACTGAGACAAAATTACCTGAGAATTATGGAAAATGTTCGAGTTGAAGATGTCATTGATCACCTGTACAGTAAATATGTTATAGAATGGAATGATATGGACGTGATAAAAACAAAATTGAAATCTGAGGGAAATCGAGAAGCTCTGAGACACTTAATGGACATTCTCCATAAATCCAGTCACACAAACTTGCCAATATTTATCGATTGCTTAAAACAAACTGGATATAACGACATAGCAACGATTTTACAAAACGACATGGAGCTTTATCAACCAAAGCGAAGGCCAGGTTCAGGCGTTCCAACTGAAGTATACAATAATAAAACCCTACTTGCTTAGATAATTATTATAGGCCTGGGCCATTGATTCTCAAAAATAACGTTTGGCAAGTATTATATAATAATTATCCAGCAGTAAATGTGTAAATATTATATTATATCAATAGATATTTGTTTAATATATTATAATGCAATAGGGTCCAAAACTTCGATCCGAAACTTAATAGGCCTACACTGTTATTATTAATAGACAATTATTAATAAACGGGGCGGGGGAGGTTTAGGGGTGATATTGTGAAGCCTTTTACTAAAATAAATGAGAATGGTCATTCCGAGTGTCTACAATAAAATGTTAAAACAAAATTTAAATTTCTTAATGTCAGAAGACCCTCAATTTAAACCCCTGAAGGATTAGATCTAAATAGTGCAGAGTGATAAAACTTCTCTGAAACATCTGCTCACTACACTTTTTGTTGTCCAATCAATTCTCTAAATGAACTACCGTAAAAGTTACTTGACCGAAAAACAAAACAATAATGTGTCCTAAACGAACGACTATAAAAATTACTTGACTGAAAACAAATACTGTATTCTAAACGAAACACCGTACATATAGCATCTTGACTGAAAAAAAACATTGAATTTAAATCAATAAGCTAAAACAGGAATGTGTCCTAAACGAGCCACCGTAAATGTACCATTCTATGGAATATTGAAAATAGAAATTCAAATTCCAAGTAATATTGATTTTAGATTAAGAGAAGAAATATATTGTTTATCTGCAGGTGAGAAAATATTTTCAACATAAAGAAATAAGACACCTGAACTTAAATTGGGGGCTGCTAGATTCGGACTTCAGATGACCTCAATCGTCAAAAGATTGCAAAATAATCTTTTAATTAGGAATAATTGGGATATTTTTGCAATCTTTCCATTTTATTGATTTATCTAATGATCCTGCATTGCGGCTGCATCAATAGTAGTTATATTGATTTATCTAATGGTGACAATTGACATTTTAGGTAGGCCTACCGGTATCGGACCAAAACGATGGCTGAGTACAAGGAACCGATACCTGCAGTCCATGCCGTTGTTTTAATAGTGAATCGTGAGGTACTAATCCGACAGATAATACCCACAGATATCATCAACTCTTTACATCGAAGACTTTTGTTAAGTCTAAAACACTTGAATGTAATTAAAATGGAGGAGAGGCAGCGTGGTCGTCGTGCTGGTGTGGAGAAACTTTTATATAGAATACACCGCAGTGGTCCTCGTGGTTTAGATAAATTTATTGACGGTTTGAAATCTTCTGGTTATGGAAGCTTGGCGAATAGACTACAGGAATCGAGTAAGACAATAAGAAATAGGGTAGAGAGAATAAAGAAACGTCGTGATGGTAGGTAGCAAGTTGAACCATATTGAACTGCTAAAACTCGATCATCTGAAGGCTAAATTATTGAATGGGCAAGATCTAATAATAACGAAATGATGGTGGCGTGTCATTGGAAAATCTTTGGGTATAGCTTCCTTAGGAACAAACGAAATTTCGTAGAACGTATCCTATCCTCTATGACTAGCTAGGCCTATGCCTTTTATGGCGATGGTTCTAGATCTAACATGGAAATTTTCAAAAAGAAAGAAACTATTGCATTACAAGCAAAAACAACTTTAGCCAAACCTTGACGTAACCAAGGAAATGACGTCATGTATTTTTGTATAGACGTCATTGTCTTTAACTGACCGTGCTTTAGCAGAAATTTATGATCACATTTTCTTCGTCCTTCTAGATCTATTACGGTACTTAGAAATTTTTAATTTTTTGTTTCACAAATTAAAGAAAATAGTGATGTTGTGTACCTTGCATTTTCAGAAAAGAATTATATGAAGGCTGGATGTAAAATGCCGAACTGCTACGAAGAAGTTTTAAGGAAGAATTACTTGCATATTATGGAAAATGTTCTAGTTGATAAAATCATGGGTCATCTGTTTAGTAAGAAAGTTATAGATGAAAATGACATGGATGAGATAGAAACGAAAGTAAGATCAGGGGGAAACCGACCAGCCCTGTGGTACATTATAAATATTCTCCTCAAATCTACTCACACAAGACTACCAATCTTTATCAACTGTTTAAGTACAGCTAGATATTTTAGACTTGCAAACGGTTTAGAGAAGGACCTATACTCCTGCAAACTGGACACCTGGCGCGAAGAAATATTGATTATTTTAACAAGGATTGATTTCGATCACCTTGATTTTTGGACTGATATTTTCAATATTAAACCAGCGGTTAAATCAGAGAGTGCTCGAGCAACTCGGATATCCAGTCACACAGTATTTCCTATGTTTATTCATTGTTTATATAAAACTGGATATTCGCACATTGCAGATCGTTTACAGAAAGATAGAGGATCAAGGGCTAGAAATCTGAACTGGCATCAAAATATATTGAGAAGACGTCATAACATGATCATAGAAAATGTTCGAGTAAATGACATCATTGATTACCTGTACAGTAAATATGTTATAGAATGGAATGATATGGACGTGATAAATAGGAAATTAAAATCTGAGGGAAATCGAGAAGCTCTGAGACATTTAATAGACATCGTCTACTACTCCAGTCACACAGTCTTACCATCATTTATCGACTGTTTGAATCAAACCGGGTATGAAGATATTGGGAAAAGTTTACAAGACGAAATGAATTCTTATCAACCAAAGTGACTGTCAACCCCCAGCGTTCCAATTTAACTATTAGCCACCTCCTTGCCCATTCGACTAGTCAGATAGACTTCAAGCTTTTTAAAACAAAGCAAATGCTTTGAAACTACTGTAATACGTGACTGTATATAATATTGCTACCCGCTGCAGGTTGAAGGATCATCTTGCCAATAAGTTTTTTTAGTTTATATCTACCCACAACTACGTAATCTGTGATAACAATATCTGCTGGAAACGAACGTTAACATGTCATCTATCAACAACTACCTAGTCTGTGATATCAGCATCTACTGGAAGTGAACGTTAACATGTCATCTACCAACAACTACCTAGTCTGTGATAATCAGTTCTGTGGAAGTGAACGTTAACATGTCATCTATCAACAACTACCTAGTCTATGATATCAGTATCTACTGGAATCGAACGTTAACATGTCATCTATCAACAACTACCTAGTCTCTGATATCAGTATCGCTGGAATCGAAGTTAACTTGTCATCTACCAACAACTACCTAGTCTGTGATATCAGGATCCACTGGAAGTGAACGTTAACTTGTCATCTACCAACAACTACCTAGTCTGTGATATCAGGATCCACTGGAAGCGAACGTTAACTTGTCATCTACCAACAACTACCTAGTCTGTGATATCAGGATCATGGAAGCATGTTAACTTGTCATCTACCAACAACTACCTAGTCTGTGAAATCAGGATCCACTGGAATCGAACGTTTACTTGTCATCTACCTAGTACCTAGTTTGCGATACCAGCTACTTGAAGTGAACGTCAACTTGTCATCTACCAACAACTACCTAGTCCATAATATCAATTTAGCTCGCACCGAAATTCGAAACCAATGTGGTCGGTAGTATGTTCTTTATAGTTACTGCCCTTTATACGATATGCTGAAAAAAAATTTTATTTACAAAATATGGCAGGAATAAAGTAGGATTTATCTCCTAAAAGCTTTTAATCATTTCAATGGGACAGTGTAAGGTGTTTACAGATGATACTCTCCTATAGAAGCACTGGCCAAATTTTTAAAAAATCGATACGTCCTAAACGAGCCACCGTAAAAATATTTATCGCTAATATTTAGTACGTTTATTATGATGATATAAGTATGACTGAAACTAGAAATACTTCCCCAGTACGCCATGTTAGATTTCAAAACTATTCAATACAAGTTTCATTTCGAAAGGGACAGAGTAGGCCAAACGAGACTTAGAAGGTAAGAAAATAATATCTTTTGGGGGAAGAGGGGTTGGGGAGATTCTTTTGAGGGGCCTGGGTCATATTGTTTCAAATCATGTGTATCTAAAGCCCCGTCTACACGTATTACGTAATATTTATACTATAGAAAAACTCCCGTTATTTTATATCCCCGGGTTTGAGGGCAGGGGGGCATGTGGGTTAGTCAAAGAGTATCAAACAGTGTGTCATTGATATTTCAGCAGAATTGTTTTGTTACTAAAGCCCCGTTAACACGTATTATAACACTATAAAAAATACTCCCCATTATGCAATCTAGATCTTCGGGGCATGGTAGAGGAAGGGGGAGGGGCATTACATCATCTAAATCTTCGGAGCGTTGTAGAGGAAGGAGGGGGGGGGGTGGTCAAATGGTATCAAACAGTGTGTCGTTGATCTTTGAATAGAATTGTTTTGTTACTAAAGCCCTGTCTGCACTTATAACAACATCGAACGAACCCCATCATCTAGATCTTCGGGGCGTGGTAGAGGAAGGGGGGGGGGGGGGGGTGGCTTCCTACATTGTTGTGTTATTTATTTATTTATTTATTTATAGTTTTTAAGATGGCGGAATACAGAGAACAGCTGTCAGGAGTAGATGCCGATGTTTTGATAGAGAATCGCGAGGAATTAATCCGACAGATAATACCCAAAGACATCACCAATTCTTTATTTCAAAGACGATTATTAGATTTAGATGACTTGGACGAAATTAAACAAGAGGAGAGACGAGAAGGTCGTTGTGCTGGGGTGGAGAAACTGCTAGATAGAATACACCGCAGTGGTCCTGAAGGTTTGGATAAGTTTATTGAGAGTTTGAAATCCTCGGGTTATTCTAGTTTGGCTTCTAGACTACAAGAATCGAGGAGGACAATCAGAAACAGAACAGACCTAGAAAAATCGAATGAGGATGACAGTACCAAACTATCAAGTAAGTACCAATAATAACAACTGAACCCTCATTATCAAGTTTTTTATTTGTCAAACCAATCCAGAAGAAGAGTGACAGGAAGGCAATTGGGATGTGGTTTAAATATATTAGGGTGTGGTTTGAAGTAATTGGGGTGTGGTTTGGAGAGAATGGGGGTGTGGTTTGGAGAGATTTGAGTGTTGTGGAAAGAGATTGGGGGTATTAAGAAGAGATTGGGTGGTGTGGGTTAAAGAGATTGTGGTGTGGTAAGAAGAGATAGGGGTGTGGGTTAAAGAGATTGTGGTGTGGTAAGAAGAGATAGGGGTGTGGGTTAAAGAGATTGTGGTGTGGTAAGAAGAGATTGGGGTGTGGGTTAAAAAGATTCGGATGTGGTTTTATCGGATTTAGAAGAAGCTTTAAGAGTTGTGTTGGAGTACACAATAATAGCTTCTATTTCTCTAATCAAGATAGCTTAAATATGTTTTCAGACATGAATGACCAAAGATATAAGGAAGTGCTGAGAAAAAACCAAACGTGTATTATAGAATATATTCAAGTTTCCAACATCATGGATCACCTGTTTAGTGGGAAAGTGATAGAATGGAATGATATGGACGTGATAAAAACAAAATTAAAATCTGAGGGGAATCGAGAAGCTCTGAGACACTTAATGGACATTCTCCATAAAACCAGTCACAAAGTATTACCAATATTTATCGACTGTTTAAATCAAACTGGATATGAAGATATTGGAACACGTTTACAAGACGACTGGAATTCTTATCATCTAGAGTAATAGCTCATCTCAGCGTCCACTGTGCTATAAATTCCTCTTGAACAATTAACCCTTTTCTTTCATAATTTTTCGTATATTTTATTTAGATTTTTACCTATTTCTCAATAAAATATTTCTTCCACCCTAGGCCTTTTACATTTGGGAGAATCAATCGCTCCTTTCCCCAAAACCTATTGAAGATGTTAAAACGACATTGAAACATAAAAAGTAATACATTTAATAAATATCTCCCTCAATTTATTGTTTTTTTAAATTAATATTGGCATTGTTATAACTGAGGAGGGGGTAAGAAAGATTCCAGCCCCTCCCCCCCCTCTGGCTTCTCGATCAGTGTGTGATAGTCCGATGATCTTGAATAAGTCATCTTCACTCATAATTCCTGTCCAGTTGTAGATGGGTATGGATAATCCGGGAAAGATCAATGCAAAGCGGTTTGGCCAAGAACCAGTTGGTAGAAAGGATCTCTGTAACGGCGGACTCGTGAACCTTTTATCCTTGTAATATACCTAAAATAGGGGCTAGCCTACTATAGGCTAGGCTATAGGTGTGTTGCCTGGTGTATCATTTTTTCATATCTGGATGGTGAAGAGCCCTATATTATATATCTATCCCTTCAAACTCGGACCTTTGCCATTAGTTGGATTCCTTCTTTGTCACATTTGAATATAGACGACTTCTCTCGAAACTGCAGACCTTTGAAAGGTAAGTAATTCTTATCTATTCTGGACAGATATATGAGCAATTAGACAGCTTCACCAAATGGGGACCGTGTGTGGGGTAAGAAATTTTATATCTGGAGAGAAATGCCCATTGCTGATATATTTTTAGTATCAGTTGAGAAAGAGAAAGATCTTGGTCTGAAAGTGACAGTTGATTTAATAGCTGGTCTATTGTATCACTATCTATTGTTCAGTTTTTTTCTGTATCTTGCTTTGCATCTATTTCAACCTGATGTATCTGGTACGTGTTAACGGCGCAATTATAAGTTTTAACAGTGGCTATTGTTATCGTATTATTTCATGGGTTTTCAGATTATAATATTTTATTTTTTGATCTTTACCATAGTTTACCCTTGGTAGTCTTTGTATATGTATCAGGGAACTTATAGCTCTATTTACACATTCTGATTGTTTAGTCTTTGTATTGTATCAGGGAATACTTATAGCTCTAGTTTACATCATTCTGATTGTTTAGTCTTTGTATATGTATCAGGGAAACTTATAGCATCTATTTACACCATCATTCTGATTGTTTAGTCTTTGTATATGTATCAGGGAAACTTATAGCATCTATTTACATCATTCTGATTGTTTAGTCTTTGTATATGTATCAGGGAAACTTATAGCATCTATTTACACCATTCTGATTGTTTAGTCTTTGTATATGTATCAGGGAACTTATAGCATCTATTTACACCATCATTCTGATTGTTTAGTCTTTGTATATGTATCAGGGAAACTTATAGCATCTGTTTACATCATTCTGATTGTTTAGTCTTTGTATATGTATCAGGGAAACTTATAGCATCTATTTACACCATCATTCTGATTGTTTAGTCTTTGTATATGTATCAGGGAAACTTATAGCATCTATTTAAACCATCATTCTGATTGTTTAGTCTTTGTATATGTATCAGGGAAACTTATAGCATCTATTTAAAATCATTCTGATTGTTTAGTCTTTGTATATGTATCAGGGAAACTTATAGCATCTATTTACACCATCATTCTGATTGTTTAGTCTTTGTATGTGTATCAGGGAACTTATAGCTCTATTTAACCATCATTCTGATTGTTTAGTCTTTGTATATGTATCAGGGAAACTTATAGCATCTATTTACACCATCATTCTTATTGTCTAGTCTTTGTACATATTGTATCAGGGAAACTTATAGCATCTATTTACATCATTCTGATTGTTTAGTCTTTGTATATGTATCAGGGAAACTTATAGCATCTATTTACATCATTCTGATTGTTTAGTCTTTGTATGTGTATCAGGGAAACTTATAGCATCTATTTACACTCATTCTGATTGTTTAGTCTTTGTATGTGTATCAGGGACACTTATAGCTTCTATTTACACCATTCTGATTGTCTAGTCTTTGTATATGTATCAGAGACACTTATAGCTTCTATTTACACCATTCTGATTGTCTAGTCTTTGTATATGTATCAGGGACACTTATAGCTTCTTTTTAAACCATTCTGATTGTTTAGTCTTTGTATATATATCAGGGAAACTTATAGCATCTATTTACACCATCATTCTGATTATTTAGTCTTTGTATGTGTATCAGAGACACTTACATACTATGATTTTCGTAAAATGATCCAAAGTTTCATATTTGTTTGGGTTGTTTGGACTTACCATAATAATACTTTCTCTTTTCAGATTTGTTTCGGAAATGTCTAAGTTGGCTCTAGACAAAGTCAAAGAAAAAACAAGCAACCGATTAACTGACTTAACTCATCGATTAGATACCAACCGTCGAACTCAGAAAAAACCGATACCCGTAAAAGATGAATCTGTTTTGATTGAGAATCGGGATGAGCTGCTTCGACAATTAAAATCCACTGATATAATCTCCTCTTTATTAGAGAAGAGAGTGATAGATTTAGATGATTTGAAGGAAATTAAACAAGAGGAGAGACGAGAAGGTCGACGTGCTGGGGTGAAAAAACTTCTACCTAAAATACGCTTCAGTGGTCCTCGTGGTTTAGATAAATTTATTGAGAGTTTGAAATCCTCGGGTTATTATAGTTTGGCTTCTAGATTACAAGAATCGAGGCGGACAATGACCAGAGCAGAACAAGAAACAGCAAACAAACCCTGTGTTGGAGGAGAGGACTACAAAAATGACTTTGGTAGGTAACAGACTTGACAAATACATGGTTATGGTTTATACGTGATCTGATATAAACAGGTGTGGTCTCATATAAACAGGCATGGTCTAATATAAACAGGCTTGGTATAATATAATCAGCTGTGGTTTAAAAAAAAAACAGGCGTGATATGACCAATTGGAGGGCTTTACAAATACAAAATAGGACGGGCTGTTGCATGATGAGCTTCGTTATACCATAGTAAGCTTTCTTTATATTATATATATTATATTTTCAGAAGAGAATTATTTGAAACCTAGAGATTACCTACCAAGCTGCCACGAGGAAATGTTGAGGAAGAATTACCCGAGTATCATGGAAAATGTTCGAGTTAGTGACATCATGGATCACTTGTTTAGTGCACAAGTTTTAGATTGGAATGATCTGGACGTGATAAAAACAAAGTTAAAATCCGAGGGAAATCGAGAAGCTCTGAGACACTTAATGGACATCATCTACCACTACGGTCCGGCAGTCTTACCATCATTTATCGACTGTTTGAATCAAACTGGATACGAATACATTGCAGATTGTTTGCAGAACCACATGGATTCTTTGGAAGTTAATGACGCAGAGGGATAAGGAAGTTGTCTTATTATGGCCTGAGTCGGTAATGTTTACGCCTCTGACACTAGATCGTCTGTACCAGGATGTATTTTTGCCTCTGTTGTATACGCTTTTTTATTGATATTCTTTTTTGTGCTTTGCATTGGCCTATTTGTGATGATATTTTATGGTACTGATTCCATTTTTTAACTTTTTATTCATTAGGAATTGCCTTGTTCGATATATTAGAAAAGTTCGCCTATTGTTGTTTTTATTGTTCCTTTTGTTATATTTGTTATGCCTATTGTGCCTATTGTTATTTTTATTGTGCCTATTTTAATGCCTATTCTTATTTTTGTTGTGCCTATTTTTATGCCTATTGTTCTTTTTGTTTTGCCTATTGTTATGCCTATTTTTTTTATTTTTTCTTTTTGTTATTGCCTATTGTTATCCTTTTTTTTTGTTGGCCTATTGTTATCTTTGTTGTGCCTATTGTCCTTTTTGTTGTGCCTATTGTTATTGGCCTATTTTTTTTTCTTATTTTGTTGTGCCTATTGTCAATTTTGTTGTGCCTGTTTTACTTGTTCTGTTTCAAGAACATTTTATTTAGTTTGTCAAGAATTAAGTATTTTGTAAAGGGAAGTAACTCCGTTATGTCAACTGATAGTCTAAGTAAATAAAGCGTAGGCACAGTTGTAATTATTGTTCAATGTGTAATTGTGCTTTGACATATTGCTGTAGTAATGCCTTATTATACTTTATACAAAGTTTTTTGGGCTTTTTGTATTTCTTATGACAAGTCAAGGGCAAAGTCTCTAAGACAATTTAAACAAGTACCCCCCCCCCCCCGCTCCCCTCATTGCCCATTGGTAGACCTTTTCTTTGATTTCTTCTTATTGTCACCTATATTGAGGTGTGTTATTTTAGGTTTAACAAAAGAACTCTTAACCTATCGTTTTTATTTTAGATTTGTTAGCGATGTTATTGAAATTTCCCCGGGAAACTCTCATCTTCGATTACCCGAGCTGCTCATTGGTCTAACAAATCCGAACAAATACAATTTTATTTGTCTTTTGCATTATGAGCGGGTAACAATAAATGGTTAAAATGGAGTATAAAATCCCCAACCAATCAAACAGTTCCAAGAATAAGCAGTCAGCTACTGTTTATCAAAGGTTTAATGTTGGAAATCGGCCTCGGAAGTTCTTCATAAACCTTAGTTTCGGAAATTCCATATGCTTCATTGTTACATTCCTTATTGGGCCTGATCAAAATATAGAAAAAGAATAAAAGAATACTTGTATCGTCTGCTTTAAAACAAATGAAGTACACCTGACTATGCCTTAGATAATTCAAATTTTCTCTTTCTTTTCATAATCTCTACGTTTACATCTGACCTGGTTTTTCACCTGTTAAAATAATAGAATCCTCACAAAACGACACCAAGTTTATTTTTCGATTGCATAATAAGGAGTATGTAGAATGTGTCCTGTTAACAAAGTTTGATAAAAAAAAGGACTGAAATGACGTATTTTATGCAATTTGAAAGAATATTATACCTTATTATATAATATATAAGGACACAGCCAAGTTGTTCATTTGCTATCTTTTACCATGTTAAATCACACAATTCAACCTTCTTATCAGAAATCTCTTTGAAAACTTTCCATTATGGCGAATGAAAGCCTTCTCAATACTTGGTTTCTGTACAATAATTCAATATAGCATGACCATGAAAATTTTGAACTAGTCAAAATGAAAGTAAACCACTACATTTTATCAACATCATCTTGACTGTCACTGCACACAAAACCACTATTTTTATGAATAATTCCCTCCGCCTATCAAATCTCTCATTATCTCAGAAATAAAATGCAATTTTAGACATCAAATTCCAAATCTAGACCAAAAAATAGTCACAAATGAGCATGCAATAGCCCCTATAGGAAGAGAGAAAGAGGGTTTCTAAAAATAGCTCAAACTAAATTCGTTTGTGATTCGAGTCCTATATACAGATATAACGAATTAGGTTAACTCCCCTTGCGAAACTAAGATCCCTAACTTTGGCAATCTAGTTGCTTAATTTCCTTGTTTGAGTTATAGACATCTCAACATGGGAGAGCTTTTAAGGTAAGAAATTCTTATCATCTGGAAGAAATTGAGCAGGAGACAGAGGGCCTCGTGCGGCCTGGGGTGAGATTGATTTTCATATCTGATCAAATGAAATGAAATTAAGTTGAATATATTTCTGCAACCCCGAAATGAAAGTTTTAACAGTGGGAAAAACCATTATAAGGATATATTTCATTTAGGCCTGTACACTTCAATATTTAGTCTTTGTATATGTATCAGGGACACTTGTTGCTTCTATTTACATCATTCTGTTTGTTTAGTCTTTGTATATGTATCAGGGATACTTATAGCATCTATTTACACCATCATTCTGATTGTTTAGTCTTTGTATGTATATCAGACACTTATAGCATCTATTTACACCATTCTGATTGTTTAGTCTTTGTATGTATATCAGACACTTATAGCTTCTATTTACACCATTCTGATTGTTTAGTCTTTGTATGTGTATCAGGTACACTTATAGCATCTATTTACACCATCATTCTGATTGTTTAGTCTTTGTATGTATATCAGACACTTATAGCATCTATTTACACCATTCTGATTGTTTAGTCTTTGTATATGTATCCGGGACACTTATAGCTTCTATTTGCACCATTCTGATTGTTTAGTCTTTGTATATGTATCAGGGATACTTATAGCATCTATTTACACCATTCTAATTGTTTAGTCTTTGTATGTGTATCAGGGACACTTATAGCATCTATTTACACCATTCTGATTGTTTAGTCTTTGTATATGTATCAGGGATACTTATAGCATCTATTTACACCACCATTCTGATTGTTTAGTCTTTGTATGTGTATCAGGGACACTTGTTGCTTCTATTTACACCATTCTGATTGTTTAGTCTTTGTATATGTATCCGGGACACTTATAGCTTCTATTTGCACCATTCTGATTGTCTAGTCTTTGTATATGTATCAGGGATACTTATAGCATCCATTTAAACCATCATTCTGATTGTTTAGTCTTTGTATATGTATCAGGGAAACTTATAGCATCTATTTACACCATCATTCTTATTGTCTAGTCTTTGTACATATTTGTATCAGGGAAACTTATAGCATCTATTTACACCATCATTCTGATTGTTTAGTCTTTGTATATGTATCAGGGAAACTTATAGCTACTATTTACCAATCATTCTGATTGTTTTGTCTTTGTATATGTATCAGGAAAACTTATAGCATCTATTTACACCATCATTCTGATTGTTTAGTCTTTGTATATGTATCAGGGAAACTTATAGCATCTATTTACACCATCATTCTGATTGTCTAGTCTTTGTACATATATGTATCAGGGATACTTATAGCATCTATTTACATCATTCTGATTGTTTAGTCTTTGTATGTGTAGCAGGGAAACTTATAGCATCTATTTACATCATTCTGATTGTTTAGTCTTTGTATGTGTATCAGAGACACTTATAGCTTCTATTTACACCATTCTGATTGTCTAGTCTTTGTATGTGTATCAGGGACACTTATAGCTTCTATTTACACCATTCTGATTGTCTAGTCTTTGCATGTGTATCAGGGACACTTATAGCTTCTTTTTAAACCATTCTGATTGTTTAGTCTTTGTATATATATCAGGGAAACTTATAGCATCTATTTACACCATCATTCTGATTATTTAGTCTTTGTATGTGTATCAGAGACACTTACATACTATGATTTTCGTAAAATGATCCAAAGTTTCATATTTGTTTGGGTTGTTTGGACTTACCATAATAATACTTTCTCTTTTCAGATTTGTTTCGGAAATGTCTAAGTTGGCTCTAGACAAAGTCAAAGAAAAAACAAGCAACCGATTAACTGACTTAACTCATCGATTAGATACCAACCGTCGAACTCAGAAAAAACCGATACCCGTAAAAGATGAATCTGTTTTGATTGAGAATCGGGATGAGCTGCTTCGACGATTAAAATCCACTGATATAATCTCCTCTTTATTAGAGAAGAGAGTGATAGATTTAGATGATTTGAAGGAAATTAAACAAGAGGAGAGAGGAGAAGGCCGTCGTGCTGGGGTGGAGAAACTTCTAGCTAAAATACGCTTCAGTGGTCCTCGTGGTTTAGATAAATTTATTGAGAGTTTGAAATCCTCGGGTTATTATAGTTTGGCTTCTAGACTACAAGAAACGAGGCGGACAATAACCAGAGCAGAACCAGAAACACCAAACAAACCCTGTGTTGGAAGAGATGACTACAAAAATGGCTTTGGTAGGTAACAGACTTGACAAATACATGGTTATGGTTTATACGTGATCTAATATAAACAGGTGTGGTCTCATATAAACAGGCGTGGTCTAATATAAACAGGCTTGGTATAATATAAACAGCTGTGGTTTAAAAAAAAACAGGCGTGATATGACCAATTGGAGGGCGTTACAAATACAAAATAGGACGGGCTGTTGCATGATGAGCTTCGTTATACCATAGTAAGCTTTCTTTATATTATATATATTATATTTTCAGAAGAGAATTATTTGAAACCTAGAGATTACCTACCAAGCTGCCACGAGGAAATGTTGAGGAAGAATTACCCGAGTATCATGGAAAATGTTCGAGTTAGTGACATCATGGATCACTTGTTTAGTGCACAAGTTTTAGATTGGAATGATCTGGACGTGATAAAAACAAAGTTAAAATCCGAGGGAAATCGAGAAGCTCTGAGACACTTAATGGACATCATCTACCACTACGGTCCGGCAGTCTTACCATCATTTATCGACTGTTTGAATCAAACTGGGTACGAGTATATTGCAGATTGTTTGCAGAACCACATGGATTCTTTGGAAGTTAATGACGAAGAGGGATAAGGAAGTTGTCTTATTATGGCCTGAGTCGGTAATGTTTACGCCTCTGACACTAGATCGTCTGTACCAGGATGTATTTTTGCCTCTGTTGTATACGCTTTTTTATTGATATTCTTTTGCATGCTTTGCATTGGCTTATTTGTGATATTTTATGGTACTTATTTCATTTTTATACGCCCACATGAAATGGGGGGCGTATATTGTCGTCACCCACATCCGTCCGTCCGTCCGTCCGTCCGTCCGTCCGTCCGTCCGTCGGTCCGTCCGTCCGTCCGTCCGTCCACAATTGCTCGTAAACACTCTACACGGTGTAATTCTTGACGGATTTAGATGAAACTTAATATGAGTGTTTTTGATCACGCAAGGATGAACCCTATTGAAAATCAGCGAAATGGGAAAAAAAAATTAGTATGAGTTTGTGCCCTTGTTCTTGAATGGCTCGTAAACACTCTACAAAGTGCAATTCTTGACCGATTTTGATGAAACTTGGTGTGAGAGTATGCTATAACTCAAGGATAAACCCTATCGAAAATCAGCGAAATCGAAAAACATTTAGTATGAGTTATTGCCCTTGTTCTTGAAAACGCGTTCAATTTTAGCTTGTAAACACTCTTGAGAGAACAATTCTTAATGGATTTTGATGAAACTTGGCTTGAGTATTTGTTATCACCCAAGGATGAAACCTATTGAAAACCAGTAAAACGAAAAAAATTTAATATCAGTTATTGCCCTTGTTTTTGAAAACGCGTTCAATTTTTAGCTTGTAAACACTCTACAAAGCACAGTTATTGACCGATTTTGACGAAACTTGCTGAAATTGTTTAATATCACCCAAAAATGAACCGTTTTGAAAATAGCACATATCGAAATATATTTAATAGGAATTATTGCCCTTGTTCTATAAAATGTGTTGGATTTTTGCCTTGTTAACACTCTACAAGTCACAATTCTTGAGCGATTTTGACATAACTTGGCATGAGTATTTGTAATCACCTAAGGATGAACCCTATTGAAATTCAGTTAAATCGAAAAATATTTAGTATCAGTTATTGCCCTTGTGTTTGAAAACGGGTTCAATTTTAGCTTGTAAGCACTCTAGAAAGAATAATTCTTAATGGATTTTGATAAAACTTGGCTTGAGTATTTGTTTTTACCCAACGATGAACCTTATTGAAAATCAAATAAATCGAAATATATTTAGTGTCAGTTATTGCCCTTGTGTTTGAAAACGGGTTTAACTTTTTGGCTAATAAACACTCTAGAAGGTACAATTCATGACCAATGTTGACAAAACTCACTGAAATTGTTGGATATCGCAAGGGATGAGCCTAATTGAAAATTAAAAATATCAAAATATATCTAATATGAATTATTGCCCTTGTTCTTTTAAACGCGTTCAATTTTTGTCTCGTAAACACTCTACATGGCACAATTCTTGATGGATTTCTATGAAACTTGGTGTGAGAGTGTGTTATAACTCAAGGATGAACCCTATTGAAAATCAGCGAAATCGAAAAATTTTTTAGTATTAGTTACTGCCCTTGTTTTTAAAAACACATTCAATTTTAGCTTGTAAACACTCTAGAAAGAACTATTCTGAATGGATTTTGATTAACTTTGGCTTGAGTATTTGTTTTTCCCCAAAGATGAACCCTATTATAAATCAAATAAATAGAAATATATTTAGTGTCAGTTATAGCCCTTGTTCTTGAAAACGCGTTCAATTTTAGCTTGTAAACACTCTAGAAAGAACAATTTTTAATGGATTTTGATGTAACTTGGCTGGAGTATTTGTTGTCTCCCAAGGATGAACCCTATTGAAAATCGAAAAATATTTAGAACAAGTTATTGACCTTGTTTTTGAAAACGCGTTCAATTTAACTCGTAAACACTCTAGAAAGAACAATTTTGAATGGATTTTGATGAAACTTGGCTTTAGTATTTGTTTTCTCACAAGGATAAACCCTATTGAAAATCAGATAAATCGAAAAATATTTAGTGTCAGTTATTGCGCCTTTTTTCAAAAACGCTTTCAACTTTTGGCTTGTGAACACTCTAAACATTCCTTTTTGACAAAACTCGCTGAAATTGTTTAATATCAACCAAGGATGAGCCTTATTAAAAATTTAAAAAATATCAAAATATTATTAAGGGTGAACCCTATTGCAAATCATAAAAATACCGAAAAATATTTAATGAGTTGTTATTAGGTACAATTCTTGACAGTTTTTTAAAGAAACTAGAGACCCTAGAAAAAAATAGGTTGGAAGGTTGAATATTTCATTCCACTTATTGTAACCTTACTGAAAAGTTTTTATTTGAAATAAATGCTACCAGTGGGCGTATATTACCTTGCCTGGCAAGCTATCTTTTAATTTTTTATTCATTAGGAATTGCCTTGTTCGATATATTAGAAAAGTTCGCCTATTGTTGTTTTTATTGTTCCTTTTGTTATATTTGTTATGCCTATTGTGCCTATTGTTTTTTTATTGTGCCTATTTTAATGCCTATTCTTATTTTTGTTGTGCCTATTGTTATGCCTATTGTTCTTTTTGTTTTGCCTATTGTTATCTTTGTTGTGCCTATTGTTATCTTTGTTGTGTCTATTGTTATGCCTATTGTTATTTTTGTTGTGCCTATTGTTATTTTTGTTGTGCCTATTGTTATTTTTGTTGTGCCTATTGTTATTTTTGTTGTGCCTATTGTCCTTTTTGTTGTGCCTATTGTCAATTTTGTTGTGCCTGTTTTACTTGTTCTGTTTCAAGAACATTTTATTTAGTTTGTCAAGAATTAAATATTTTGTAAAGGGAAGTAACTCCGTTATGTCAACTGATAGTCTAAGTAAATAAAGCGTAGGCACAGTTGTAATTATTGTTCAATGTGTAATTGTGCGTTGACATATTGCTGTAGTAATGCCTTATTATACTTTATACAAAGTTGTTTGCTTTTTGTATTTCTTATGACAAGTCAAGGGCAAAGTCTCTAAGACAATTTAAACAAGTACCCCCCCCCCCCCCGCTCCCTCATTGCCCATTGGTAGACCTTTTCTTTGATTTCTTCTTATTGTCACCTATATTGAGGTGTGTTATTTTAGGTTTAACAAAAGAACTCTTAACCTATCGTTTTTATTTTAGATTGGTTAGCGATGTTATTTAAACTTCCCGGACTCTCATCTTCGATTACCCGAGCTGCTCATTGGTCTAACAAATCCGAACAAATACAATTTTATTTGTCTTTTGCATTATGAGCGGGTAACAATAAATGGTTAAAATGGAGTATAAAATCCCCAACCAATCAAACAGTTCCAAGAATAACAGTCAGCTACCGTTTATCAAAGGTTTAATGTTGGAAATCGGCCTCGGAAGTTCTTCATAAACCTTAGTTTCGGAAATTCCATATGCTTCATTGTTACATTCCTTATTGGGCCTGATCAAAATATAGAAAAAGAATAAAAGAATACTTGTATCGTCTGCTTTAAAACAAATGAAGTACACCTGACTATGCCCTTAGATAATTCAAATTTTCTCTTTCTTTTCATAATCTCTACGTTTATATCTGACCTGGTTTTTCACCTGTTAAAATAATAGAATCCTCACAAAACGACACCAAGTTTATTTTTCGATTGCATAATAAGGAGTATGTAGAATGTGTCCTGTTAACAAAGTTTGATAAAAAAAAAGGACTGAAATGACGTATTTTATGCAATTTGAAAGAATATTCTACCTTATTATATAATATATAAGGACACAGCCAAGTTGTTCATTTGCTATCTTTTCACACAATTCAACCTTCTATCAGAAATCTCTTTGAAAACTTTCCATTATGGCGAATGAAAGCCTTCTCAATACTTGGTTTCTGTACAAAAATTCAATATAGCATGACCATGTCATTGAACTAGTCAAAATGAAAGTAAACCACTACATTTTATCAACATCATCTTGACTGTCACTGCACACAAAACCGCTATTTTTATGAATAATTCCCTCCGCCTTTCAAATCTCTCATTATCTCAGAAATAAAATGCAATTTTAGACATCAAATTCCAAATCTAGACCAAAAAATAGTCACAAATGAGCATGCAATAGCCCCTATAGGAAGAGAGAAAGAGGGTTTCTAAAAATAGCTCAAACTAAATTCGTTTGTGATTCGAGTCCTATATACAGATATAACGAATTAGGTTAACTCCCCTTGCGAAACTAAGATCCCTAACTTTGGCAATCTAGTTGCTTAACTTCCTTGTTTGAGTTATAGACATCTCAACATGGGAGAGCTTTTAAGGTAAGAAATTCTTATCATCTGGAAGAAATTGAGCAAAAGACAGGAGACAGAGGGGCTCGTGCGGCCTGGGGTGAGATTGATTTTCATATCTGGTCAAATGAAATGAAATTAAGTTGAATATATTTCTGCAACCCCGAAATGAAAGTTTTAACAGTGGGAAAACCCATTATAAGGATATATTTCATTTAGGCCTGTACACTTCAATATTTAGTCTTTGTATATGTATCAGGGAAACTTATAGCATCTATTTACACCAAACAATTAGAATGGTGTACATAGAAGCTATAAGTGTCCCTGATACACATACAAAGGCTAAACAATCAGAATGGTGTAAATAGAAGCTATAAGTATCCCTGATACATATACAAAGACTAGACAATCAGAATGATGTAAATAGAAGCTATAAGTATCCCTGATACACATACAAAGACTAGACAATCAGAATGGTGTAAATAGAAGCTATAAGTATCCCTGATACACATACAAAGACTAGACAATCAGAATGGTGTAAATAGAAGCTATAAGTATCCCTGATACACATACAAAGACTAGACAATCAGAATGGTGTAAATAGAAGCTATAAGTATCCCTGATACACATACAAAGACTAGACAATCAGAATGGTGTAAATAGAAGCTATAAGTATCCCTGATACACATACAAAGACTAGACAATCAGAATGGTGTAAATAGAAGCTATAAGTGTCTCTAATACACATACAAAGACTAGACAATCAGAATGGTGTAAATAGAAGCTATAAGTATCCCTGATACACATACAAAGACTAGACAATCAGAATGGTGTAAATAGAAGCTATAAGTATCCCTGATACACATACAAAGACTAGACAATCAGAATGGTGTAAATAGAAGCTATAAGTGTCTTACGATTTCGTAAAATGATTGAAAGTATCATATTGGAAGTATCAGAATAATAATTCTCCTTTTCAGAGATCAAGTTTTACGGTATCGGGTGGCTCTGGCCGCAGACAAAAATGTGGCAGATACCACGGAACCAGCAAACAACAGTCAGCTTGAAGCTGAATTATTTTTTCCCTGTACTATCAATCACCAATTTAACAAAGAACCGATACCAATTTTAGATGAAGTTGTTTTGATTCAGAATCTTGAGGAAATAATCTCACAGATAATACCCAAAGACATCACCAACTCTTTATTTCAAAGACGATTATTAGGTGTAGATGACTTGGAGGAAATTAAACAAGAGGAGAGACAACAAGGTCGTGTAGCTGGGTTGATAAAACTTCTAGATAAAATACGCTTCAGTGGTGCTCGTGGTTTAGATAAATTTATTGAGAGTTTGAAATCTTCGGGATATTATAGTTTGGCTTCTAGACTACAAGAATCGAGAGAGACAATAACCAGAGCAGAACCAGAAACACCAAACGAAATTTCGGCAAATAGACTACAAGAACCGAGTCAGACAATAACCAGAGCAGAACCAGAAACACCAAACGAAAGTTCGGCAAATAGACTACAAGAACCGAGTCAGACAATAACCGGATCCGAACCAGAAAACCCACACGAAAGTTCTGCAAATAGATTACAAGAACCGAGTAAGACAATAACCGGATCCGAACCAGAAAACCCACACGAAAGTTCTGCAAATAAAGTACAAGAATTGTTTCAAACATTTACCATAGCAGAACTAAAACCAAACAAATATTCCGTAAATAGGCAACAAGAATCGAGGCGGACAATAACCAGAGCAGAACAAGAAACACCAAACGAACCCTGTGCTGGAGGAAAGGACTACAACAATGGCTCTGGTAGGTAACAGACTTAACAAATACATGGCTATGGTTAAAACGTGATCTAATATAAACAGGCGTGGTCTCATATAACCAGGCGCGTGGCCTAATATTACCAGTAGTGATCTAATGTAAACAGGCGTGGTCTAATATTACCAACGCGTGGCCTAATATAACCAGTCGTGGTCTCATAAAGCTAGATGTGGTCTTATATAACCAGGCATGGTCTAATATAACTAGGCGTGGTCTAATATAACTAGGCGTGGTCTAATATAACTAGGCGTGGACTAATATAACTAGGCGTGGTCTAATATAACTAGGCGTGGTCTTATATAACCAGGCATGGTCTAATATAACTAGGCGTGGTCTAATATAACTAGGCGTGGTCTAATATAACTAGGCGTGGTCTAATATAACTAGGCGTGGTCTAATATAACTAGGCGTGGACTAATATAACTAGGCGTGGTCTAATATAGCTAGGCGTGGTCTAATATAACTAGGCGTAGTCTAATATAACTAGGCGTGGTCTAATATAATTAGGCGTGGACTAATATAACTAGGCGTGGACTAATATAACTAGGCGTGGTCTAATATAACTAGGCGTGGTCTAATATAACTAGGCGTGGTCTAATATAGCTAGGCGTGGTCTAATATAACTAGGCGTGGTCTAATATAGCTAGGCGTGGTCTAATATAACTAGGCGTGGTCTAATATAACTAGGCGTGGTCTAATATAGCTAGGCGTGGTCTAATATAACTAGGCGTGGTCTAATATAGCTAGGCGTGGTCTTATTTAACTAGGCGTGGTCTAATAAAAATAGGTCGGAGTATTGCATGATGAGCTTCGGTATACCATAGTAAGTTTTCTTTATATTATATATATTATATTTTCAGAAGAGAATTATTTGAAACCTAGAGATTACCTACCAAGCTGCCACGAGGAAATGTTGAGGAAGAATTACCTGAGTATCATGGAAAATGTTCGAGTTAATGACATCATGGGTCACTTGTTGAGTGGGAAAGTGATAGAATGGAATGATATGGACGTGATAAAAACAAAATTAAAATCCGAGGGAAATAGAGAAGCTCTGAGACACTTAATGGACATTCTCCATAAATCCAGTCATACAGTCTTACCAATATTTATCGATTGTTTAAATCAAACCGGATATGATTACATTGCAGATTGTTTACAGGACGACATGAACTGCGGAGATAAAATTCCAAGCTGCTGTAAGGATAGTAACAAATTCCAAATGATCATGGACAATATTCAAATCAAAGATATCATTGATCACCTGTACAGTAAATATGTTATAGATTGGAATGATATGGACGTGATAAAAACAAAATTAAAATCTGAGGGAAATCGAGAAGCTCTGAGACACTTAATGTACATTCTTCATAAATCCAGTCCAGCAGTCTTACCATCATTTATCGACTGTTTGAATCAAACTGGATATGATTACGTTGCAAGGAACTTACAAGACGATCCCAAGCTGTTTTGAGGAAATAAAGTTGTCTCATCAAACCTTAAGTCTACCGAAAAAAAAAAGAAAAAAAACAATTGAAATAAAAAACGATCCAAAAATTAATTAATTGTTGCATAGAAAATTCCAATGATTGATTATTTCCTTATATGAGTATTTTCATGTTTTTTATACGCCTCTGTCTATCCATCCACCCGTCCACTCCATAGAGAGCTGGTTTCTTGATAAACTGATTTTAAAGGGAGAATAGCCGTTAGAAGAAACCTAAAATTTTTATTTATCTCAAACTTGGCCAATAACAGTATAATATATCCATCAGTGGACTTACCTGGTGTCATAACTATACATCAAAATCCCTCTATTATCGGATAAATGCACGAAATCAAGTAGTTAATTATAAAACGCTTCATACATCCATTAATCGATTTTCAAATTGTAATTATAAAGGGAAGTAACTCTAACATGTGGTTTTCCCGCGTCCTTGACCCCTTGAATTTGCCTTAACATAGTCAGACAATGTGCGATATTAAAATTCACGGAAAACCGAGAAAAAGCAATTCCTATGATTTTGAATGAATACTCCAACATTGGCAAAATATTCAACGAAAATTTATCATAATAATATTTGTTTGTATACACTGAAGAACGATTGCCATAGCGCGCTTGCGCAAGGATGTTTTAGCGATGGTTTCCCAGACGCTTTTTTTCTCAAACTGAAGTGAATCCTCGCTTGCTCACTTTTTTGATAAATGATAAATTCCGAATATAGTTTTATTGTCGCTTTTTGAAAATTTATCAAGTGTGGGATGCAAACTTATTTAACCAATAGTCAATATTAAACAATGATATTAGCCGTAGGACGAGTGTATTCTAACACCTATTATCCATTTAATATTAATCATAAGACTGCATTGAGTTGAAAATGGGGAAAACCAAATCCGTTATCTCTATAACAAAACCGATTAGACCGAGTGTTAGGTATTCTGTTGAGATAATAACACTAATTAGATATAGACAATATAATAATATAATGCTGATACAAACTATAGTGTGTATGATATATAATATATAATATAGTTAGTTTATAGTCATCCTTGCTAGTTGCTGGTTATGTTATAATTTCTTATATAAAGTTTATTGGTTCAAGAACTGTTTTATTCCATCCTGTTACGAATGCCAGTCGGCCTCTGGTGATTCGACACATTCTACTCCCAAGCCTCGAAGTATGAACGATAAATCATTTAGTTTAAGGTAAGGTAAGACAGTATTTGAAATGGATGATATTGGGGGCAGAAGTAAGGTGGAGGGGGTGGTTGTGTAAAAGGCTTGGGTGGGGATAACAGAAATATAAGAGAATGAAATACAAAGTTGAGTTGAGTGACAAATATATACACTAACGTCGTTTGAAAACTAATTAAGTTGTTTTATTCATTAATAGTGACTTAAAGCTTCAATGCACAAATTTATCAAAAATTAAAAAAAAATTAAAAAACATTCAATATTGCTGTCTATCATAATTCCGTTCTAGCTATGTTAAAGCCAATCCAATTGTCTCCAATAATCAAAAAAACTTAACTCCCCAAATTAGTATTATAGGTTATCTACATTCCGTTATAAAACTGAATAATATGGTTGTAAAATCATGTGTTCTGGAAATAGTTTTTCTTTAGAAGTGTCTCGTGACTAGGTTAGAAATTCTGGCAAATCGTCGAATGTTTTCTTTCCAAATTTAAACCTTGGGAGGTATTTATATGCGTTATCTGTTACAAAGATCAAATCAGTCGAATGACGTCATGGGTCATGATAATTTCCAGTATAGAAAAGCAGGTCCGTGAGGTCACGTCTTTAAAATGTATAAAATTATCATGTCCTGATTCTGGTAACTAGGTCAGATGCGTTCTTATGTGTTATGAGGGTATTACGGAGCGTTGGTGTGATGTTGATACGCCTTTTATATGTGGACGGCTTTGACCCGTGAAAACGCCTTGGCCTATTTGGACACAGGCCTTTTAGGCCATTTCATTTGTTTTCTTTTTGGGATTGTTAGTGTTGCTAAGGAGATTTATGGAATCGGAACACATCAAATCTCTCCAATAACTTTAATAATAAGGCCCACCACCAAACACAAATAAGATTGTGAAAAAAACCCCCAAAAAAACAATTTTCTCTTTCAGGAGGTGTTTACCAAAACCTTTAGAAATGCTCACAACCGTAGAAAGTTGAAACGTAGCATGGACAGGGATGACGTAAGAGAGAATCACTCGGATCTGGTCAGACTGTCGACACCAGAACCTATCACAAACTCTCTATTTCAAAGACTAACGATGAGAATTTTGGCTGCAATTATGTTGCACTACAGAATGAGGGTACCAGGGAACGAGCGGGTTATAAAAGGTAGATTAGATATTGTACGTAACCAAGGTTATTGGGGAAGGAAGAGGGGTGTTTGGGAGGGGTGGGGGAGGTACTAGGGGTATAGGTCTGACCTTATCTTGTAACAGTTTGAGTACTTAAGTTTGCCGACTTCTTTAATCAAACAAACTGTTCATTGAAAGAATTGCGTAATTTCAGAAAAGAAGAACGTACGATCCTGGATGGAATGAGAACATTTTGAGACGAAATCACATGGAAATTATTGAAAATGTTCGAGTTAAAGACATTATGGATTACCTGTACAGTAAATATGTTATAGAATGGAATGATATGGACGTGATAAAAACAAAATTAAAATCTGAGGGAAATCGAGAAGCTCTGAGACACTTAATGGACATTCTCCATAAATCCAGTCATACAGTCTTGCCAATATTTATCGACTGTTTACGACATCATTGGTTATTATTCATGTTTTAATTTTTTATGGAATAAATTTGTTAATTATCAAACAACCTTTAATTGGTTTTTATTCATGTTTTAATTTTTTTTTGAATAAATTTGTTAATTATCAAACAACCTTTAATTGGTTTTTATTCATGTTTTAATTTTTTTTGGAATAAATTTGTTAATTATCAAACAACCTTTAATTAGGGTTTTAATTAGTAATATTTTTTTTTTCAATATAGTTATCAATGATCAAAAACCAACATGGTTATTTTGAATTTTGTAAAAAAGTTTTTAAACAACCTTTATTGTTTTGAGTTTATGTTTTAATGTTGAATAAAATGCATTAATAATAAAAACCAATTTTTCAGATATAAATTCATCAATTATTTACAATATATACAATAGCTGGTGATGTAGATTCAGTACATTATTAAGTTTTGATATTCAGAATTTCAACTCTTACGTTATTTACAAATATAAAAACAACTCAAGATTACAATCCTATTTCATTGTTTACAGACAATAATTGAATTAATTTATATCACGGGATTTGAAAATAGTTTTGGTTTCTTTACATTTTTTACGAAGATTTATTCAAATGAGAACATATTAGAATTTATGATGAAACTTTAATATCGCCTTCATTACAAATTAAACACAGTCTATCACTGCGATTGATATTACGAAATCTACCACTCTCAATACATAAACTGTGGGCTGATAAACGTAACCTGGTGATTAATGTTAAGAGATTTAGTAAGATAAAATTGTAGAGTAAAATTCGAAACAATATGTTGAAAGATGACGCCTTTCGGAGATGAACAAATGCTTTCAAAGCACTGTTGCTTATAAATATCTAAAATTCTATTTTTAACAATATAAAATGACATCTTATTAAATTTTAAACTTTCCCAAAAATAGCCAAGACCTATATTATATAATCCGGTTTTAATGTGTACAATCCATGGGTCGTTAAAGACTAACATATCATTTAAACAATTTCTTAATATTTTATTATCAGTGGTGAATAATTTTAAATAATATTTGAATATTCTTATTTTTCTTAAAATGTGTAAAGGGTATCTTCCTAATTCATAGTAGATCATACAACTGCTTGTTGAATTACGAACACCTAATAATTTCTTACAAAAATTTAAATGAAGATTCTCAATGTCTTTAGCCTTATGATTCCCCCATATTTCAGAGCCATAGGAAAGAATGCTGCCAACATATGTGTCAAAAATAGATACTTTGGTTTCAAAATTAAAATAATTGTCATTACATACTTTTAGAATTGAAAATAGAGCTTTTCTACCCTGGTCGGCAATATTTTTTTGCGTTTTCAAAAATTTTCCATTGAAATTTAACATTAACCCTAGATACTTAAATTCATCAACAATATCTAAACTATGATCATTAAAATGCCATGATTCATTTCCTTTTATTTTGCCCCATTTCGAAATATTACAACTTTAGTTTTTTTAGTATTAACAGTTAAATCCCACTTCTTAGTATATTCTGATAATGAATTAAGTAAATTTTGAAGGCCTTCAGGGGTTTCCGACAACAAAACCTTGTCGTCTGCGTACATTAGAAGAAAAAGATTCATGGCGTTAAAGGGGCACAATCTTGATTTTTATGGGTCGTTTTGGGCCTCTGTTACATTCAAACAGTCCTCAGAAATACTCAAGCTCTAAGAAAATCGCAAAATACCTTGAAATATACCTAAAAAATTTCACTTTTTTTTTCCGTGCTGTACGCGGCTGGTCTTCAGTCAGTCTGAAAATTGTGTGTCCTGTTGACAAAGTCTACAATTGTTATTACATGTACTTGTTTTTTGTTTTATCGGTGTGGGCCTGCGCAGTAGTCTATTTATAACTCCTTGATTTTCCAATATGGCGGGACGTTCATAATATCTTAAGACATTATGATTTTCAAACACGGATAAATATGTATACCCATGGATTTGAAGGCTCAAATTTCAAAGGTAAGCTCTGTAGACTATTTCTGATTAGCTAAACAAAAGATTTCATGTGTTTGAGGCTGTCGGGTGATTGTCCGAAACAAATCAAGACTGTGCCCCTTTAACAGAGATAGACTGGCAATTATTACTAGTAAAATGAGACTCGATATCATTAATATAAAATGAGAAAAGTAGGGGTGATAAAATCTCACCCTGTAGAAGACCGGTTAAACAATTGGAGAGTTCTGAAACGTCACCATTAACTTTTACGCAACACTTTACTTTATCATATAAGGACCGAATGATTTTTAAAAGTTTACCATCTACGCCTTCCTGAATAAGTTTGTACCATAAATTAGCTCTATTTACAGAATCAAATGCTTTTTTGTAATCCACGAAACAGCAATATAATCTTTTCTTTTGATTAAGGGTGCGATTAATTAACGATTGTAAAACAAAGATTGCATCAGTAGTCGATGAGTTTTTACGGAAACCAAATTGAGATGTTGTTATACTTTCATGTGACAAATCGAAGCGTAATAACCTGTTATTAATGATAGACGTAAATAATTTAGCCATACAGCTAATAATAGTAATACCACGATAGTTATCGGGATTGGAAGAATCTCCATTTTTTAAAACCGGTATAATATTACCTATACTCCAAGAAGATGGAAAATGGCCTGTATCTAGAATATTATTGAAAATTAGTAATAAACACGGTAAAAGTTGTGCTTTACAGTTGATAAAAAATTCATTTAAAATCTTATCAGATCCATATGACTTGTTAGTCGTAAGTTTTTTGATTGCGTCATTAATCTCAATTTCAGTAATTGGAGTATCATACTCGTTTATATAGCTGTTGTCAATATTTAAAATGTTACATGTACATGTAGAAAATCTTCTACATAGGTATTATTGTCATCAACCCTAGTCTATAGACCTAATACTCAATTAAACATGAATATATAGTGTAACGAGGGCTATGTCTCACTTTTGAAACGATGACCCCCCCTCTGCCTCAATTTGACTTAGACTGTGCTTCATTCTAACTTGCTATAATTAGATTTTTGGAAAATACGCTAAAAAACATTCCGCCATCTTAAATATAAAGAAGTAAAGGCCAAGATCACCATATCTTAATAAGATGGAAGACTCATTACAATGTTTAAGGTAAGAAATTCCTTAAATTGGACATAAGGGGGTGGTGGGGGAATGTGTGGGAGGGGAGGGGTATTATTAAATCTGTCAAATATATGAACGATATTGCAAATTTGCAAAACACTTTCTCCCTTGCTTTTGAATCTCTATATATATATTCATATTTTTGTTGTTTTATTTATTTATCTAGTGATGACCAATTACAGTTTTGGTCCGAAACAATGGACAAGTACAAAGAACCTATACCAGAAGATTTAGAAGCTCCTCTTCAAACAAAACTGATAGGAGATTTTATAGACATGCTCGACATTAAACCGAAAAAGAAGAGAAAACGGTGTAGACGTGGGATGACCAAATATCTAAAGGAAATAAACGAACATTATCCTGATGATGTTGTTACTTGCTATTTTTGGGTTGTTTTGGCAAATGTTGTAAAGCCAGAATTTAAAGAGACTTTACACAGAGAAGCTGAGGCGTTATTTCATGAACTTATAACAAAAGTTGATGTCCCGCAAGAAAATTTACAAGATGACTGTCATGCTGAGATGGAACTCGATCACACGGATCAGCTGAATTCTATTTTTATTGGTTGTGGTTTAATTGTGGATATTCTTAGTACTATATTATTGCCTGAGTACAGAGAACTGGTGCTTACTGAAGTCCATACTTTATTCCAAAGAGTATGTTTTGATTTGTTTAAATTTCCAGTCGTGAAACGAAACAACATTGGTAGGTGACCTTTTTACTAGTATCCAATATACAAACAACTCGTCGTCAAAGAGATACGGTTTGGGCGCGGCAAGAAGAGATTGGGGAGTGGCTTGAAGACTTTGAGATGTGTCTTAATGAAAATTGGGGGTGGGTAAGTGAGATTGGGGAGTGGGTTGAAAAGGATTTATGGTGTCTGGATATTTTTCTGTCAAGTGATTTTTGTGCATTTTCAGAAGAAAAGAAAAATGTAAAACCTACAGAAAGATTACCAACCTGGCATAAGGAAATACTGAGAAAAAATCACCTGAGTATTATGGAAAATGTTCGAGTTAAAGATATCATTGATTACTTGTTTAGTGCGGAAGTTTTAGATTGGAATGATATGGACGTGATAAAAACAAAATTAAAATCTGAGGGAAATCGAGAAGCTCTGGGACACTTAATGGACATTCTCCATAAATCCAGTCATACAGTCTTGCCAATATTTATCGACTGTTTACGACATCATGGATATGGTAAAATTGCAGATTGTTTGCAGAACGACATCGATTCTTTGAAAGTTAATGACGAAGAGGGATAAGGAAGTTGTCTTAATTTGGCCCGAGACGGTAATGTTACCCCTCTGGCACTGATTCTATTTCTTAAGTTGTAATTATTGTTCAATGTGTAATTGTGCTTTGACATATTCCTGTAGTAATGCCTTATTTTACTTTATACAAAGTTTCGCTTTTTGTTTTTCTTATGATCAGTGAAGTTTAAAGTCTCCTAAGTAACCTCTTTCTTCATGAATATAAATTTCTTTTTTTTGTAGCTTTTTATTTGATATTCTTTTTTATTTCTTATCTTAATTTAACATTTAAATGATAAATTCATTATTTATATCAAAATTAGTATTTTTATAATCAAATAAAATTTTGCAAATAAAATTAAATTTTTGCAATAAACAATTAGTTTTTCACCTATTTAAAGAATATAATTCTGACAAAACGACACCAAGTTTATTTTTCGATTGCATAATAAGGAGTATGTAGAATGTGTCCTGTTAACAAAGTTTGATAATAAAGGACTGAAATCATGTATTTTATGCAATTTTAAAGAATATTCTACCTTATTATCTCCCTTTAAGAGTGGGATTAAAAACCAAAAAAATGCTAAGAAAAATATTTTAATTTATTTTCAACATTCTGAGAGCAATATCTGAAATGAAAATTGAAATAGAAATTTTTTGAATTAGCTATGTGGACTCTCTGAAAGCAATGCTGAGTTAACAAATCTAAATACCAAATATATATAGTTATGTGTAGGCTACTCTCTTTAAGAGATCTTGAGGTGACAAATTCAATCGTAGAGTGGCATCAGTCCCACCTCTTTCCAAAGACAAGGGCAAGAATTATGTCCTGTTACACGGCCAAGGCTTCTATATACACTGTATATACATATATTTGATTCTTGCCTCTGACACTGGTTTAAAACATGATAGGCCTGCAGTTAACAATACTTACATAATCTATGTAACCATGGAAGTCTTTAAATCCGGTTCCATGACCAAGTTGGAGAGCACATTTCGATCTTAGAATGGAACCTACAAAACAAACAAACTATTATTTGGAATAGTTCACAGTTAGGGTTTATTCTATATTCTTCCAAGGCAAAAGAAAGAAACGACTAGGCCAATGTAGATCTATATTTTACAAGGATAATAACTTAGGTTCACAAGTCTGTCGTGACAGGGATCCTTTTTACCAGCTGGTCCTTGGCCAAACCTCTTGGCATTGATCTTTCCCGGATTATCCGTACTCATTTACAGCTTGGTAGACTGGAATTATGAGTGAAGATGAAGTATTAAAGGTCATCGGACTTTCACACACCGTTCGAGATTAGAACTCACGTCCGACATTTTCAACGTATCCAAGGTAATGACGACATGACGTTAAGATCCAACGCTCTAACTACTGTTTTATGGGACCCCATAACGATAATGTTCAATCGGATTTTTTCTTGATGTTCGAGATTATATTTTCTTACCTGTGCCAGTGCTTTCGTTTTTAATCCCGTCTACCGATCCCGTTATAGTGTGTTTATTGTAGTCAAGTGTGGCAACTTTCCAGTCGTTCTACAAAATATATATTGAAATCTAAAGACGGTTACATAGAAAGAATGGGGTATATTATTATTGTATTATGGACTGGTGAACTAAGACGAGGCCTCAACACCAGCATTGGCTATCCTACGTGATGGGCCTAAGAGAAGAGGCTTTACCCCTTCCACACTTTCAGATTCGGTATTATACTAATTTGTACATAGTAAAACAATTGCCTGTGCTTGAAAATTATGTCACCCTTGCCAAACAATTCTTAAAAACAGCACTAAATGCTGAAGTCCGAGAAATTTGAAAAAAGGAGGAGTGGGACGGGGTTGGTCTCTCCTTCCTGACATGAGCTTGTAAGAAATGTTATCATTTCTACAGGAAAAAACATCCAACATACAGCTGAATATTGGTAAACATCTTGGCGTTGTCGAGAATCATCAGTCAGTCCAAAGTGCGTCACGGAACCAGTCGTCGTGATGATGATAGAAGCCTCCTCTCCGCAGTCTCCATTGGTAACCACTGCTTGTTCTTCAGTATCGTCTTCGGCAGCTTTATATCGTACCTCGATCTTAAGGTTGGACCTGATTAAATGTAAATATGTTAAGTCATGAATTTGTGTATTGGGGACACTGATAGCATCGATTTGCACCCTTCTTGTTTCAATCAGATGTCAGTGGTTCCTGTAATTAAGTATAAAATAAGTGTTTATGACGTCCATTATCACGAAATATGCGTGTTTCAAATTAAGCCCAATAATGACGTCATCAAACACCTAGTTTTAATGGAATTGCAGGAACCACAGACGCCTGATTGAGAAATTAGAATGGTGTAGATTGATGCTATCAGAGTTCTCGATACACTTAAAGAATTAAGAAAACCTCTTTACAATCCCTTTAAAGCTTTGGGATTGAATACGTTAAGAATTAAATGACGATACAGGTCATTATAATATTCTACAG
Source organism: Nipponacmea schrenckii (assembly GCA_030562195.1). Classification (NCBI taxonomy): domain Eukaryota; kingdom Metazoa; phylum Mollusca; class Gastropoda; family Lottiidae; genus Nipponacmea; species Nipponacmea schrenckii. The sequence continues at coordinate 21,281,961 of CM060201.1, forward strand.
AGGCGAGAATTCATTTGCTTAATGTACAAGAACGGGACGCCGGAGTTTAATTCTAAAATTTGACGCTGTTGGCAGGATTTGAGCTAATATATAATTTGAGTAACTATTCTGATCGATATTCTTTGAATATTATTGAGTATGATACGTGCCTGAATTCAACGTTAGCTAAACGTAATATCTTGATATTGCCCCGTCCATTAAAATAAGCCAGACCGTCTTGTATGTCCACACCGTAATTATCATACTCCCCAGGTTCAGCTCCATCGAATGATATATCCACTATAGGTTTACATTCTGTAATTATAAAACGAAATGAAACTGGAAGGACCACTCACCTTGAAACCGAATCACACAGTGAATAAATCCATGTGACTGAATGTCCTGTGGCCGAATGTCATGTGACCGAAGATATTGTGACCGGATGTAAAGTGACTGAACGTCTTGCGACAGAATGTCCTCCAACTAAGATACAAAATGTGAAAATCCTAAACAAAGTGACCAATCTTCTGTGACCTATATTCATGTTGCAAATGTGATCAAGTGACAAAATTGATCAACGTGACCAAACTTCCGTGGCCTATTAATCACGTCATGTTACCAGGCTTATTCAATACTTACGTTGCTGTGTATTGATGAGTTTAGAGTGTATACAAGAACATTGAACAGAGCTGTAGGCTGTACCAGGCGGGCAATTCATTCTGTAAATAGTACTGCCAACTATCCAATCATACGACCACGGATCGTTATAAACAGCCTTGTGGGAACAAACTGAAATGAATTAGGCCAGGGGCTGTTGATTTTAGAATTTCCCATCCGGACATTTTAACATGAAGATTAAGATCTTGTATCAAATTAAAAAAATCTAGCACATTTGTATAGAAGATGTCCTACAGATCAAAAATTGCAGTCAGTCATTGTGGAGCTCTAATCAGACATGCAAATATAGTTAAACTTACAGTCTAGAGCTCGAGTTAAACATGACTGGCAAATACATGTAAATCAACAGTCTAGAGCTCTAATTAGACATGACTGGCAAGTACATGTTAATCCACAGTCGAGAGCTCTAGTCAGACATGGCTGTCAAATACTGGTAAATCAACAGTCTAGAGCTCTAGTCAGACATGGCTGTCAAATACTGGTAAATCAACAGCCCCGACCGATATTATCTGCATTGAAATGAAAAGGCTTTATCATTAAACATTGAAGAGAACAAAATACAACTTGATAATTGATGATAATCGAAGTCACTAAGTACATGATGTCTTTAGTTTCCAAAATAATATTATTTGGGGTTTCTTAACTTATGAATTACCTTTCGTTTCTATTTTCCCGGTACACGAGTCGTGGCAGGAAGAATCTGAGATACAGGTCGAGTCTGTCTGGTAAGTTGATCCACTGCTACAACACCTTCCTACAGATCGTCTGTTCTCACAGGCCATAAACTGTCTACAGTTACCTCCCTTCTTATAACTTCTGATACTTCCCTGTCGACATGGATCTGTAATGGAAAGAGGGGGGGGGGGGCTCAGTTAATCCACTTAAATGTAGTTCTATTCGACCCCGAAACTGCAACAGACTGCTGCTTTGCACAGAAGCTGAAAACCAGGGGGGTCCTAGAGGGGGGAAATTGGATAGTGTTCAATCCAATAGTGTTCTCCCAACTCACTCCACCCCCCTCACGGTAATCAGTACCCCACCCCCTTAAGTATGTAGGCTGACTGCGTTCCTGTATGGACCGTGTATATGGTACAATGGCTGTTCTATATGGATCAGAGAATATTACGTCTAAAGAAAACTAAAACTAAATAGCTTACTGCTTGATAGAGTTATAAAAAAAATGGCGTACCGTTCACGCAATCGACTTCACTAGGGAAATTACAGGCCAGTATCTGTTGATCCCAAAACAGTCCAAAAGAGCAGTTCTTCTCATGAGCTATCACGGCATCCGTGATCCGTTCACACTGTATAAACTTACTACAGTCCGATGTGTGATGGTTGTATCCGATACCGTTATTTAAGATGCAACCCACACATTGAGGGTCCACGCTGGGTTGTTTTGTTGGTTCCGGTTTGATCGTGGACGCAGTCGTTGGACCGTTGGTTGGAGCATTCGAAGGTTTTTCCGTTGGTGCTGGTGTAGGTGCTCTGGTTGGTACTTTAGTTGGTCTGGTTGTTGGAGCTGCAGTTGGAACAGCGGTTGTGGGTTGGTAAGGATGAGAAGGAGTTTCAGATCTCTCTGTAGTTGTTGATGGTCTAGTGCTTTCGGGATGCCCTGAATGAAGTTTAAATACAACTATTAAATATTTCTCAAAATTATGTTTTTATGGTGGATTAAGATATGAAAAAATAATTTAGTTGGGTTTTCATTCTAAATACGTGGACTGAAATGAAGAGGTTGTATGGGTAAACCATTATTAGGCATTTGTGTAATATTATATATACTTACTATAGCAAATGTCCCCGGCCAGTTCTTTCAGCCTGTCGCTGAGCGTTGTAAAATCGTTCAACAGTATAACTTGATCTGAAGAGGAAGCAATATCCTGGAGTTCTGTATTGACGACGGAAAACCCTATACCGACTGCATACATGTCAATACCGTAAATATTCTTAGCATTGTCCGCAGCCGTATAGGTAGACTGTTGGTTATTGGATTTTCCATCGGTGATGACTATACCGATAACCGGAACGCCGTTACGAGCGTAGTTGTACTTCATAATGCTCATATTAGAGATACCGGCAGCCGTGTTGGTGGTCCCTTTAGGATGACTCAAACCACTGATGGTGGTCGTTAGGTATTCCTGATTTCCACTCAGGTTAATGATTCGGTCTATGTTAGTACTGTACAGGATGAACCCAAACCTCGTACCCTGCCCACTCACTGAAAGTTCAGTAATCATGTCCACCACTGACGATTTCAGCACACTGAATTGCGAGTCCGAAACGCTCACAGATCCATCGGCTACTACAATGATTTCCAATGCACTGGATCCACATGGTTTTGGTGTAGTCGGTTCCGGAGCTGTAGTCGGCTCTGGAGTGGTTGTTGGTTCTGGTGTAGTTGGTTCTGGTGTAGTTGTCGGTTCTGGAGTTGTTGTCGGTTCTGGAGTTGTAGTCGGTTCTGGAGTAGTTGTCGGTTCTGGAGTTGTAGTCGGTTCCGGTGTAGTTGTCGGTTCTGGAGTTGTAGTCGGTTCTGGTGTAGTTGTCGGTTCTGGAGTTGTTGTCGGTTCTGGAGTTGTAGTCGGTTCTGGGGTGGTTGTTGGTTCTGGTGTAGTTGTCGGTTCTGGAGTTGTAGTCGGTTCTGGAGTTGTAGTCGGTTCTGGAGTTGTAGTCGGTTCTGGAGTGGTAGTCGGCTCTGGAGTGGTTGTTGGTTCTGGTGTTGTAGTCGGTTCTTGAGTGGTTGTTGGTTCTGGTGTTGTAGTCGGTTCCGGAGTTGTAGTCGGTTCCGGAGTTGTAGTCGGTTCTGGGGTGGTTGTTGGCTCTGGCGTTGTAGTCGGTTCTGGAGTGGTTGTCGGTTCCGGAGTTGTAGTAGGTTCTGGAGTTGTAGTCGGTTCTGGAGTGGTTGTCGGTTCCGGAGTTGTAGTCGGTTCTGGAGTTGTAGTCGGTTCTGGAGTGGTTGTAGGTTCCGGAGTTGTAGTCGGTTCTGGGGCTGTAGTCGGTCCTGGAGTGGTTGTAGGTTCCGGAGTTGTAGTCGGTTCTGGAGTTGTAGTAGGTTCCGGAGTTGTGGTAGGTTCCGGAGTTGTTGTAGGTTCCGGAGTTGTAGTTGGTACTGTTGTAGGGGCTTGTGTTGTTGCTGCAATAAATAAATGAAATAAATAATTAGGTGTATTAGCTCGTGGCAAAGACCTCTTTTTATCTTATTAAGGTTTGGGCAATGTAAAACCAGTTAATTATTTATTGAATCTTACCGACCCTTAACTAGCACCTGGTGGATTAATAGAGACGATAGGGGCGGTAGGGCTGTTGGAGATTAACACCCACCCTATCTAGTGACTCGTCAAGAGTCAACCAATTCAAAATATCACTGTACTTACTTTTACACACATCATTAGCGATACCCAGTAGGGCATCAGCAAGAGAATCAAAATCATATAGTCCAAGAATTTGGTTCTCATTAGACGCAATGGCGGCCATCTCCTCGGACGAATAGTAGTTTCCTACTCCGACAGCGAACATGTTGACTTTATAAAGGTTCTTTGCGTTACTAGCAGCCGTAGCCGTAGACTGGGCATTATTAGACAAACCGTCAGTGATGACTATACCAACACGAGGGACGCCATTTCGACCACGTGACTCCATCATGATGCTGAGATTTGAGATCCCGGCTGCAGTGTTGGTTTGACCTTTCGGGTGAGTAATTTGCTCTAACGAAGCAACTACCGAATTCGTTGTTCCGCTTAGATTGATGATTTTATCAACATTGGTGCTGTAGAGGATGAAGCCGAATCTGGTTCCGGTGTCGCTCAGGTCCAGATCGTAGACTAAGGTGATGATGGATGACCGTAGCTTTTCAAAATCGGAGTCGGAGATGCTAACAGATCCATCAGCGACTACAACTACTTCCAGCTCAGCTTGACAATCTGTGAAAAACATTTTTATTTATCAGAATCAAGGTAACCAAATTTTTAATTGTCCGTGGCTCTGTTTAACTGTAGTTGATACAGTACAAACCGATGGCCAAATTCAGTGACACAAGAAAGGCGGCTATTGTTGACCAAGTATAAGACGAAGTTCACAGTAATAATAGCTTGAAATAGTGAAGATGTGATGCGAGAAAGGTGACTTTTATAGTCAAAGTTTGTAATAACTTGATACTGTGAAGATGTATAAGATGAAGTTTGTAATAGCTTGATATTGTGAAGATGTATAAGTTATGAAGTTTTGTAATAGCTTGATATTGTGAAGATGTATAAGATGAAGTTTGTAATAGCTTGACATTGTGAAGATGTATAAGATGAAGTTTGTAATAGCTTGACATTGTGAAGATGTATAAGATGAAGTTTGTAATAAATTGATACTGTGAAGATGTTTAAGTTTGAAGTTTGTAATAGCTTGACATTGTGAAGATGTATAAAGTGAAGTTTGTAATAGCTTGACATTGTGAAGATAAGGGGCGTAAGAGAAGGGCAAGGTAGGGCTGGGGTTTTGAGAAGAAGTGGTTACCTGCAAATGGTAGATTTTTAGCAGAACTGACAGAAAACAGCTGAATTAGTAACAAGAGGAAATTCCACTTTCTGGATTTCATTTTTTCTAAAAATAATAATAAAGAAAAACAAAACAGAACCAATATAGTAAATGAATTTTTGAATACATTGTCTGTTTAAGAATTTGGGAGAACGTCCATTATCAACAGAGGGCTAGGAGATAAACCTAAACACGCGTGAAACTGTTAAGAAAGAAAGCTATCCCCTTCTTCGGCATTTCTTTCGTCCTTTCTTCAAGTTTATGGGAAGAAAGAAAGCTACCCCCTTCTTCGACCTTTCTTTCGTCCTTTCTTCAAGTTTATGGGTTTGACAAAGAAATCCACATTTTTCAACAAAATCACAATATATGAAGTAGAAAAGGGGGCATGAAATTTAAAAAATCGGAAAAAAGATAATTGCAAGTTACATAAACTATTAAAAAAAAGAATAAATGTAAATATACAAATTAAAAAATCAAAGAATAATATTTAAAAATTCTGTGAAAGTGAAAAAGAATGTAAATACGATTGATCTTACATACCTGCGTTGCGCCGTGACAATGAAAAAAATCAAATGTATCAGTAGACCGTCATGTGCACGTTTTTTTTTTTCCAGGTGAAATATGGCCCGAATTTACAAGCGAGAGATGAAAGACGGTAGTAAATCTAGATATTTAGAAAGAACTTCAATTCGATCATCTGATGTCGAAACAGTTGAAATATATATCGCAGATTTATGAGGTTCTGTTTATTTGGTAATATTTGTAATTTATGACAGGGTATGGGGTTCATGCCAGGAGTAGATTGGCCCTATTCTAGAAAACTTAATTTGAATAAATCCAGTATTAAGAAATATAGTAATTGCTTAATTGGATAATAAAACAGAGATTTAAATTTATTTAGTTATTGACCAAACAGATGTCTAGGAAACTAAAATCATCTTAAGTTAAGTTTTTAAGAAACGTTAGATATACGCCATTATGGAGTATAATTTTGGTTTGTAACAAGCACCACACCGGTATAAACGATCCCTGTACGACTAGAATTTCTTTCTTTGACGTTATCCATAATCATCCTCATCATAAATTTTAAAAAAAATTTGGGGGGGGGGGGTGTGGTTGTTAGGGAAAAAGAAGGGGAGAGTGTGTTTTAGGTATCCTGTATAAAAAACAAATTACACTGTATATTGATAATTTATTAAAACGATAGTGGACTTCAATATCAGTTTAACTGAGCATAACACAATAAACTTTCACCACTCCATCACCAAATAAATCAACTTGATTCTGAAATACATTACATTACAAGTCCGAAATTAGAGATTACATCATCTCATATCATCATAACGTTGTTAATAATCATCTTCCTGCTTGATAACGACAAGAGAATAATTATTGAAACGTTGTAAAATAAATAAACTCAGTAGTTGTTATTCCATAAACCTTAGTTATTATTATTATTATACTACCAATTACTAAATGCCATATAAGGAATAGATCATCTCTAATTATTGTTTTAGTAGATTTTTGTTTCCAGCTTTCTTGTTCAACTCGACATCGTTGAGTTGTGTTAGTGGATATTTTATCCGAAGGACAAATCGACAGCATTAGTTAAAGATTTTGGATAAAAAAAAGTGAAAATCTAACGCTCACCTTTTGTGTCGCAGACGTCACTTGCAATATCCGCCAAAATATCACCTAGCATGTCAAAATCAGAAATGTTTAAAACTTGACTTGGTTTAGAGGCGATGGCATTTAATTCATCTGTATGAATAAGATGCCCGATTCCGACTGCGAACATATTTACTTTATAGATTTCCTTGGCGTTGGTCGCAGCTGTAACCGTAGATTGATAATTATTAGACGCACCGTCTGTTATTACTATTCCGACTACGGGTACGTTAGAGCGACCATATGAATTTACCATGACACTGAGCTGAGAGATTCCTGCCGCGGTGTTGGTGGTTCCCCGGGGGTGGTCCAAACTGAGAATCGTGGAGGTGATCATGGCGGAATTTCCGCTTAGATTGATCACGTGTTCAATATTCGTACTATACAGAATAAAACCAAGTCGTGTTTTATCTTCACTCACGGACAAATTATTTACCAGAGAAACAACAGACGCTTTTAAGACGTCAAATTCCTCGTCCGTCAAGCTTACAGATCCGTCTGCGACTACAATAACTTCTAGCTCCGACTGGCACTTAGCTGGAGAGGTAGTCATTTCCCCATTTGCAGTTGATGTCAAACTTGGCAAAGATGTAGTCGGTGAGCTTTCTATTGGCGTTTGTGAATCAGTTGATGTCAGTTCTGAATCTGTAGTCGGTTCCTCAGTTATAGTCGGTTCGGGAGTTGTAGTCGCTTCTGTAGTTGTTGTCGGTTCTGGAGGTGTGGTCGGTTCCTCAGTTGTAGTTGGTTCTGGAGTCGTAGTAGGTTCTGGCGTTGTACTCGGTTCTGGCGTTGTGGTAGGTACTAGAGTTGTAGTCGGTTCTGGAGTTGTTGTCGGTTCTGGAGTTGTTGTCAGTTCTTGAGTTGTAGTAGCTTCTTCAGTTGTAGTCGGTTCTGGAGTTGTAGTCGGTTCTGGAGTCGTAGTAGGTTCTTCAGTTGTAGTCGGTTCTGGTGTTGTAGTCGGTTCTGGGGTTGTAGTTGGTTCTGGAGTTGTAGTTGGTTCTGGAGTTGTAGTCGGTTCTGGAGTTGTAGTCGGTTCTAGAGTTGTCGTCGGCTCTGGAGTCGTAGTCGGTTCTGGAGTGGTTGTCGGCTCTGGAGTTGTTGTAGGTTCTGGTGTGGTAGTCGGTTCTGGAGTTGTAGTCGGTTCTGGGGTAGTAGTCTGTTCTGGAAGTGTAGTCGGTTCTGGAGTGGTTGTCGGTTCCGGAGTAGTAGTCGGGTGAGGTGAGCTTGCAACTGTTGTAGCTTAAAAGGCAAAGACATCCAAAGGTCAATATCATAGGTGATTCTCTGAAATCAATTGCAGAGTGGCAGCAGGTGCCCCATAAAGATGTACAACATGTCTGTAATCGATAGAGCATTTGTCGCGGTGTGCATAGCGGCAGGGATATTTCTAATGGTCGGATTTGGATCATGTTTTCTCGAATGTCTGGTGATGTGAGGCCCCTTGACAATTCCTTGGTCCCTATTCGACACCCCCCCCCCCTCTTTCTATAAAGCAGTGGTTATAAAAGATGGACCAGGGATTTCTTTATATTATGTATTTTATATACTTATTTCGGCACATTTTCATAAACAGGCTGTATTCTTCTCTGGTGGTGGGACTCCCCTTAGAGGTGGGGGCATGTGGATTTGCTCCAAACAGACCCTATCGTAGTTGACCCACAACAATAAAGTCGTAATGGACCCAAGTGTTCCAAGGTGAAAGGTTAAAAGGGTTCTTTTCGACGATGGGAGTCAAATGTCTTTTGGTGTGTATTAAATATATACTTACTGATGCAGACGTCGTTTGCAATATCATTCAGTATTCCCGCCAAAGTTGAAAAATCATCAATGTTCAAAACTTGGTCATTCTTTGATGCGATTTGTTCAAGTTCTGGATGGTAGATACTACCTCCGACTCCGACTGCGAACATATTAACATTATAAATCTGTTTAGCATTGGTTGCAGCCGTAACGGTAGATTGATAGTCGTTGGATTTCCCATCTGTAATAACGATGCCGACTACTGGAACGTTTTCGCGACCATGATTAGCCACCATGATACTGAGCTGCGATATTCCGGCCGCCGTATTTGTAGTACCTCGGGGGTGCTCCACGCCGTTAATACCATGGACAATCGGGGCCTCTTCGCCAATGAGATTGATGATTTTCTCAACTTTACTGCTGTACAGAACGAAACCAAACCTGGTTCCTTCATTAGAAACTTTCAGATCGTGGACAAGGGAGATAACTCCACTTTTCAGAAAGTCGAATTCAGGATCTGAGATGCTGACTGAACCATCAGCGACCACAATCACTTCTAACTCTCCGTGGCATTCTGGAACGAAAAAACACCTTACTGTTATTGACTGATGTAGACAGGTCTCCGTTATGTAAATGTGTTAAAGAAGACGCAGGCCTGACGGAGTGTAACGGAGGAACGTGAACGCGTACAGTAACTACATGTATTGTTCTTTTCCGTCCGATGGGACAACAAATGGTGATCGTGAATTCTAATCTCAGTGTGGGGAAAGTCTTTTGAATATGTCATCTTTCCTCATTATTCCAGTCAACCCGACTGTGAATTTGAGAAATGTACCAAAAGGACTGACCGAGGATCATGCTGGTAGAAATACAATTAATGTGATTATCCTTTCTTCAATTAGATTTTAACATTGCTTTGAACTATCGCCGTTGGGCCTAGTAATATTCCGGAGAGGGGGGGGGGTACAAGAGCAACACCTGCGTTTGAAGGTAAATATATTATTATACCTGGTGTGTTGAGTGGAGCTGTTGAAGATGTCGAGACGTACAGAGCCAGAAAAACTAATATATTTGATATTTTCATGATACCTGGAACGACGTTGACTATATACAGCTTCGACACCTGAAACAAATTCTAGCTTAAATTGGAAAGATGTCATAGTTCATAAGGAGACAGTCAAAGCTTTGTTTCCTCCATCATGCCCATCGTATATGAATGTTGTTTGTTGTAGCTAGGGGCCTAGAGTACCGGGTGGAAGTTGGTGTTTGCTCAACCTGGCAGTAAAACTTGGATTTGTCTGTAAAAACGGTAATGGATAAAACCTTAAGGTAAAATCGATTGGGTTAACCGAGAGAGCTAAAACCATGTGTCAGTTATGATGTTATCCGTAAACTGTTCATCTACTTTAAATATTAATTTGTCGGTAAAAAAATCTCTAAAGGGGCATTCGTCGGTAAATTGAGACGTAACACCCTCCAAATGCTTTCGGGAATTTGTTGTTCGTCATTATGAATCATGGACGCAATTCAGCTGCGCGTCACACAACGAGAAAATTCGAATACTGACCTGTCACAGAATGTTAAAAATCCACACTTATTTCAATATAATAATCCAAAACGTTGTATTTGAGACGGGGGGTAGAAATTGTAAGGGATATTGAACTAAAGGACAGTTTTGAGGGGGTCATAATTTAAAATATAAGGTCTTTGTAGGGTTCAATGTAAACATATTGTGATATCGATGTCAGTCCTTGCCCCTCAATTATTCATCATAAACCTTAAAGGTCCCCTCTCTCTCACGGGGTCAAGTTGAAATAATGCGTGTATAGATCATCTACGAATGCTTACTCGTTTGGAAACACCTGCCTGTCTTCATTAGCCCATTATGTGCAGAAGAGAGGTTGTAAAACTCTGTTCATTTCATTTTATTTTTACAGTCTTCATTAGCCCATTAGGTGCAGAAGAGTAGGACGTAAAACTCCATTTTTCATTTCATTTCGAAACACCCGGTGCTACTTCTCGTTTAAGGAGTCTAGTAGTATACGAAATTTCTATTTAAAGGAAGTTGAGTTGCTTGTAGACTTATTTTTCCTTCCGCTATTGTGGTACATTCAGCTCCTAGGGTATTTAGCGATTGACGATAACTGACCTATCTCTATTTTCAACTTTTTGGCACAAGTGGTAGTTTACTTTGTTCACGATTAAAATGAAAACCGGTAGAGGCATCGAAATTCGAGTAACCCCGAGTCTGACAAAATCTGGAGCAATAATAATAGTAGTGAGCTCCTCGGGAACGTGGCCAGACTTGATTGTTCTGGGGGTAAGGTATTTATCAGGAGGGGTAAGTAATGAATGAAATTTATCGGTTATGCCAATTTCTTCAGGGGGCATTCCGTTTTTCTGGGGAGGCACTGCTCTCTCTCTCCTTTGGTTGTGATAAAACTCGAAAACTAAGTCAACTGGCTAAATTTGATTGCGAATAATTGGTGGGTGTTTGGAGCAGAGACTTGTTAGAATGTAGTTAGACAGGGGCTGAACTGTGATAAATACCCTCTCGTCTTCTGTGAGAGAGGGGGGGGGGGGGGGGGATTGTCAAATGATAATACTAGATAAGTTAACATTACAATATATTTATTTATCCTATATATATATATTAACAATAATTTATTTAGTTCTATAAGGAATGCATCTAAATACAAAATGTCCAAATGTCCCAGGATCTTTATGATCACTGCCGGTAGAGTTAGGTCCCAATAACTACATACTTTAATAATTTATATATATATACATTGTCATAATCTATTGTACACCTTTTGATTTTTTTACAAACTTTGTTGTGTGTTTACATCTTCACAATGACAAGTTAAAAACTTCATCCTTATACATCTTCACAATGTCAGCTATAATGACCTTTGACTTTAAACCTAGACTCCATTAGCCAAATTTCTTGCCATAATGATTGAAGAAGGGTACATATAGAAACTGTAAGTGTCCCTGATACACATACAAAGACTAGAAAATCTTTTTGAATCCCATAATATTATGTTTGATTTGATTGAGGATTTCCACCGAACCGTGAAAACTGGTACATCTTTACTTTACACTAGAATATCCAGTCTCTTGATTGTAATCAGAATTCAGATGATCCAAACAATTCTTCATACACTTGCTTGTTCACAAATGAAATGAATGGAGTTTTACGTCCTACTCTTCTGCAAGTAATAAGCTAATGATAAAAGGTTGCCTGTTCACGTCACACTAAATTCATCCACTCGGTTCAGACCACATGCTGAACTGCGTTCATTTTATAATATATAATGTTTTAATTTCATTGCCTTATTATCAATATTTATCACAATAGCTTGTAGCATCCTGGATTTATTACTAAGACATTCCATCATACTGACATAGAGCTATAATCTGAAAATAGACAGAATGGATGAATGAAGAAAGCAATGAATGAATCAATCAATAAATCAAACAAACGTAACATAAGGAAAGCTTCTCAGGAAAATTAAGAATATCCCAAACCAAGAATACAAGATTAGTCTATTTTCATTAGAGGTAGATTAGTACATAACTAACCTACCCCCAAATAAAGTGAACTGGCCCTGTTTATGTTTGATACCAACATGGAAGTGGAGAAATACTTTTGCTGGACTATAATTCAATTTTTTGATGAAAAAAATATTTGTGACGATAAGAAACAAACCCCACAATGCCGCTATAACTACAGGGTGGTGTAATCTTACCTTATCTTTAAGTTGTTGACATTGTTGTAAAGCAAGTGTAAAAAATACAATGGCTTCATTCAGCCACTGGACAACAGACTCTACCTATAATAGTAAAATAATTTTTATATCAGGCGCACTTCTTTTAGACATTTGGTCAAATTGGCACAGCCTTATTTTGGCACAGGATATTTTGGTACCGTGATATTTAGGCAATGCAACATTAGGCACAGCGTATAGGCACAGGACATAAAGGCACATTGTTATATAGGCAGTGCAACATTAGGCACAGGGTATAGGCACAGGACATAGAGGCACATTGTTATATAGGCAGTGCAACATTAGGCACAGCGTATAGGCACAGGACATAAAGAGGCACATTGTTATATAGGCAGTGCAACATTAGGCACAGCGTATAGGCACAGGACATAGAGGCACATTGTTATATAGGCAGTGCAACATTAGGCACAGCGTAGAGGCATATTGTTATATAGGCATGCAACATTACACACGTTAGGCACAGTAATAGCACATGTATAAGGATAACATTAGGCAGATGCTTAGGGACAGTTTTATTCTGGAAATATGTTATATAGACAGATTACTGCTTTACAATTTCAGATTCAGTTTTAGAATCTCTCCAACAACCAGTATTTTTTATAAAAAGATTTTAATAAAAATAAATAGCAAGTTGTCTAACCTGTAGTCGAGATGTAATTTCTATTTTTTGTTGACTATTGGTATGTAAGTGATACATGGCCAGGATCAGTTTTGAAGCGTGGATGTAAAACGACAAGGCCACGTCATTTGGAAGGGCAGGATGAAATATTTGCTGAAAAAAAAGTTTCAAAACTAAATATAAACAGACGTACGTTCTTCTACAAGATTTATGGCATAAAAATAACTGGGCATATTTGATAGATTGACAACAAACTTAGTACCTTGGCCAGTGCTTCTGTGACTAGCAAAGTGAAAGTAGAGAAAAGAAAGCTTGATATTAAACTTTCAAATAAAGGATAGTCAAGCTCGGACAATTAAGTTGCACTGTCAGACATGTTCGGTAAATATAATCAAATCAGCATCCCTGATACGTACCATATTTTTATTTGAGATTAGATCAGCCAGTGATTTACGTTTTGGCATCGCCAGACTAGATCTACACTTCATCAAACAGGCCATTAGCTCTTCTAGTAACTGGAGAAAGAATAAAAATCTCATGTTAAAAACATACAAGATACAATAGACAAAGTGTAATAGAAAATAGAAATGTTTTGTTCTCAAGATTTTTGTCAAGCACTAGTAACTGAAGAAATAAAAAAGGACATAAGGTACCCAAAGTGTAATAGAAAGTAGAAAGTACCACTTCCAGTTGGTTTGACTAAGGATGTTTTCTCCGTATACAAGGAAAGACAACTCACCAATAAAACTTCCTGAGCAGATTTGAATTTATAATTTGGGTCAAGATCACCGAGAATATTCTGGGCATTACACAGGTGATTTCCAGCATCTTGAACCTGGAATAATTAACGTTTAATATCAAAATAAACCCAATATCCCCAGAATACAGAATTCTACAGGGAGATAATTGATAATACCTGAAGACTAAAGGGGAGATAATTATATAACCCAAAGATTTAAAGAGAGATAATAAATAAACCCAAAGACTGAATAAAACCAGAAAACTTAAGGGAGGTAATTCATATAACCCAAAGACCAAAGGGAAATAATTCATAAAACCTGAAAACTTAAGGGAGGTTATCTATAAAAAACCTGAAGATAAAAGGGAGATAATTTACCTGCTGTAATTTCCACTGTCTGTCAGGATGAAAACTGGTTTTAAACAAATGATTCTGTTCTTTGACATGTTTATGTTTAAAATTGATATCCTGTAAACAACAAAATAAAAATATTATTCAAAATACCATGGGTATCTGTTCGGTAGTCCTGGGACGGAACAGAGTTGACAATATCCACTAAACAATATCTACTATGGGACAGTCTTGACCATCAACTGATGTGTCACTAATTCACACCAAACCAAACAGTGCTTGCCAACTATCCTTCGCGATATAAAGTCTTCTAATTGTCAGTATAACTGTAATTGTAAAAAAACTGATGATTCTACTTACTGCCTGGGATACACTGTCACCTCGTAAAGTTATAACACATTTAATTTGACTTGAACTACTGAAATATATCATACATTATATTATTCATACACACATATTATATACTGCATATTAGAATGAACATAAAATTTTAAACTTGGTCAATAAGAGTATATATTCATCAGTAGATAAATCTGCTGTCATAAATAACATAACAGAATCCTTATATAATCTGATAAATCCAAAAAAAATTAGTAATAATTAGATAAAATGCATAATAAATATTGAAAAAAGCTTAATAATTATTTAGTTTTGTGAAAAAAATGTAAAATATCTTACTTTGGACTTGATAAAATCATTCGTTGTGCTTTGATATCACTAGCTGGGACTGAAAAATAGATTTTAATATCGTGATGTATTCACAGATTAGGCATGACACTATAAGAGCCCCATGGAGAGTCGCGTGTCTTCAAACTGGGACCTTATTCGTCGACAACTAACCTGTAGATGATTGTATTGTTCCTGTTCTCTGATTGGTCAATCATTAAAACCCGTTCTAAAATCATGATTTATTATCCAATCAGATTTAATATCTAAATATGAATAAGGCCCCGATATTAATTCTTGAAAACTTATTGAAATCAATACAAATACACTAGTCTTCCATGAGGTTTGTTTCCAGTTGAATCATGTATATAGAGATATGTTTGTTTATATAGACACATTGTATGAACACTACACTCTGTTGAATATAGTTTTAACAGGTGTTCTATAAATCATTTTAGATATCAAATAAAACAAACAAAACTTACTTGCTCTGGTTTGGACTGGGAACCTTTCACTACATTCCTACAGAAATATAATCAAATAATGGTACAATAGAAATTAAAACACCTTGTAAAGATTTAAACGAGCTTTCAAAATGTTATACTGCTCTTTAGTTTTATTGAAAACAACGTTTCAACAATTTACATTGTCATCATCAGTTTATATGGTATACTACTCCTGAGTTTTATTGTACACAACGTTTCAACAATTTACATTGTCATCATCAGTTTATATTGTATACTACTCCTGAGTTTTATTGTACACAACGTTTCAACAATTTACATTGTCATCATCAGTTTATATAGTATACTACTCCTGAGTTTTATTGTACACAACGTTTCAACAATTTACATTGTCATCATCAGTTTATATTGTATACTACTCCTGAGTTTTATTGTACACAACGTTTCAACAATTTACATTGTCATCATCAGTTTATATGGTATACTACTCCTGAGTTTTATTGTACACAACGTTTCAACAATTTACATTGTCATCATCAGTTTATATGTATACTACTCCTGAGTTTTATTGTACACAACGTTTCAACAATTTACATTGTCATCATCAGTTTATATGGTATACTACTCCTTGGTTTTATTACACACAACGTTTCAACAATTTACATTGTCATCATCAGTTTATATGGTATACTACTCCTGAGTTTTATTGTACACAAGTTTCACAATTTACATTGTCATCATCAGTTTATATGTATACTACTCCTGAGTTTTATTGTACACAACGTTTCAACAATTTACATTGTCAGTTTATATGGTATACTACTCCTGAGTTTTATTGTACACAACGTTTCAACAATTTACATTGTCATCATCAGTTTATATAGTATACTACTCCTGAGTTTTATTGTACACAACGTTTCAACAATTTACATTGTCATCATCAGTTTATATGTATACTACTCCTAGTTTTATGTACACAATGTTTCTACAATTTACATTTATCATCAGTTTATATGGTATACTACTCCTGAGTTTTATTGTACACAAGTTTCAACAATTTACATTGTATCATCAGTTTATATAGTATACTACTCCTGAGTTTTATTGTACACAACATGTTTCACAATTACATTGTATCACAGTTTATATGTAAGTAACTACTCCTGAGTTTTATTACACAAGTTTCAACAATTTACATTGATCATATGCAGTTACTATCGATTATCTCTTAAGATTTATTACCTAATCACAAGTTGTTTCAACAATTTACATTGTATCATCAGTTAATATGGAATACTGCTCCTAAGATTTATTAACACAATGTTTCAACATTACATTGTCATCATCAGTTACAATGAGAAATATATTAAATTGATCCATACCCTTAATCTTGTCTAAATAACCTATTTTTAATACTCACAATTAAAAGAACCTACACTTGATGTCAAATCATGACATTGAATATACTCAGTGATAAAACTCTACAGAAAATAAATTATTACAAGTAAGGTATGGTAGAATGTTTCTATTAGTAATAATTACATAACTCCAATCAATACTCATCATTATTCTTTCTTTATTTATCTAATTGATTTTCATTTACAATAGTAAGCCATCAATCAAACCGTTTTATAACAACAGGTATTTGTTCACATTTAATAATTCCAAAACACCTGACACCATTCTATTAACTTTCAAAAACTACAGATTCAACTTATCATAATTCAGTATGGTATTTAGCTCACAAAGCAATAGCAAATTTCCCCATTGACCACTGCCATGATGCTAAGTCTAGTATACACAGAATCCTCAAAAACCTAAGTTATTCCTCTAGCTACCATCATGACCATGAGGTTAGAATAATGATCAGTAGGGTAGACAGGATCTTCCAGAGCGTATGTTGTAAATTTATTATCGTAAGGTTTGACCAAGGTGTTATTTATCTAAAATATTATTGACAAAGGGCGTTCAAGCCCGAAACGTCGTATATAAACTGTATATATTTCATATGGTTCTCATTCTATTCAGTTGGGTAATACAGTCCAATCGACTCTCTGCATATCTATTTATTTAACTATTACCCTGGCATCCTAGTGATCCTGGTAGGACGAACCTACGGGAATATCCAACCCTCTCACATACACAACTGGTATTTGGTCGAACCCATAACCCTCCTAAAATATTATTTCTTAATTTCATTCATGTAATATGACCCCTGATTAATTCACTCTACAATAATTGATTAATGATTATCTATCAATCTTTCTGTAGAAGAGAATTTACAAAGCTAATAATACCATATTACAATAATTCTCTAGTTTGTTTAACAATTTACAATAGAGTTAAATATCTTATAACTTCATTAAACTAGGATTTATTATAATTAACCCATTTCTAGTAAAAAAATATCAGTTTTTTTTCTAATTTAGAGATTCCTTTATGTTTTGCTGCCACAACACAAACGAATTGAACCTTCGAAATCCCTGTGTGTCTAGAATTATCCACATTTTAGAGTTGACAAGTGATTTCTTGATGTCCTGATATATACAAAAAACATTTTATAGACAAAGACCCAATCAACCCATGCGGTGTGCAATGAGGAAAATTTTACCAGGACAGCAGAATTATCCTACTCTTTTTGCGATTCCTATCTATCGAGGGATCTTTAACATGCACATCTGAACGACTAGACCATTTGCCATGTCAGATCTGCATCACTGACATCTGTTATTTGAACCAAACTAAATTCACTGTTAAGTAACAGCTGATGTAACTAGATTTTGAGATTAAAACTGAATGAATAATAATCATGGAAAATCAAAATCTTGCTTGTGCTAGGAAGGTTATTTCTGCTCATTTGGTCCGTTTCAAGTTAAAAAAAAAGATAAACCTTCTTGCTGAAAGGTTTTAGAATGAGCCAAGCAAATATTAATATATGACGTGTAAAAATAACTTGTTAGATGTCAACCAATGTCTATATACCATTATTTATGATATCATGTCTTTCAATCTAGTAGTATATACCAAACAATAACCTAATAACTAACCCAGGTTTAAACACTCTTACTTCATGCTTTGTTTTATTTATTTACTTCATCCTTTGTTTTATTTATTTCCTTCATCCTTTGTTTTATTTATTTACTTCATCCTTTGTTTTATTTATTTATTTACTTCATCCTTTGTTTTATTTGTTTCCTTCATCCTTTGTTTTATTTATTTACTTCAGCCTTTGTTTTATTTATTTACTTCATCCTTTGTTTTATTTATTTATTTACTCCATCCTTTGTTTTATTTATTTCCTTCATCCTTTGTTTTATTTATTTACTTCATCCTTTGTTTTATTTATTTATTTACTCCATCCTTTGTTTTATTTATTTCCTTCATCCTTTGTTTTATTTATTTACTTCATCCTTTGTTTTATTTATTTATTTACTTCATCCTTTGTTTTATTTATTTACTTCATCCTTTGTTTTATTTATTTACTCCAGCCTTTGTTTTATTTATTTACTTCATCCTTTGTTTTATTTATTTACTTCATCCTTTGTTTTATTTACTTCATCCTTTGTTTTATTTATTTACTTCATCCTTTGTTTTATTTATTTACTTCAGCCTTTGTTTTATTTATTTACTTCATCCTTTGTTTTCATTTACACATGCAAACGAATTTCATATTAATTACTTATGAACAACTATGGTTCGTCGGTGTGTAGCATAATAATAAATAATCAAACTTATAGCGCGGATATTAAAATTTATTATATCAAGTTATGACTGTGTGGATATAATATTACCAATACAATATAAACTAACAATAACAAGCCATAATTAAATTTTATAATATCTGTATTATTGTGTGAATAGATTAATAAATTTAATTAAATTTCTGATTAGTATAACATCTGTTTATAATTCCAGACAGCTGATCACTGACAATTATTTTGTTATTTTCTTCAAACAAACAAGATTTAATCAGATTTTTTCAAAAGGCAACTCACAATTTTTTAATCATTAAATTGTTTCAATAGATTTAAAGATTATGTTCATTGATGCATCATACTAACTTGATAGCAGATCTATCCATCTAATACACATATGTACTTGTACAATTTGTACATTGAAATATTTGTGTATTCCCCCCCCCCCCCAATATAATCCATTGTATTGCCCCCGTGGGCTGAATGTTATACAGAACCATATCCTTTTTTGTTGGACCCAATCCTGATCCATGTAAAATAAATATATTCATCAATACTTGATGAACAAGCGTTAAAAAATAAAATTTAAGAAAAAAAGGAGGTAAATATATTTAAACAAGGGCCTACCTGTAAGGTATGTTTAATATCTTCTAAAACATGATGTACCTCTTCTCTCAGTAACCATGACAACTCTTTTTGCTGTAAATATATCAATAACAACAAAACTTAAAGACATCCTAGAAACAGTTTTAGATCATAAGACCCTAGGATATCCTAGAAACAGTGTAAGAAATTAGGATATCCTAGAAACAGTGTTAGTAGATAAGACCCTAGAATATCCTAGAAACTGTGTTAGAAGATAAGACCCTAGGATATCCTAGAAACAGTGTTAGAGATAAGACCCTAGGATATCCTAGAAACAGTGTTAGAAGATAAGACCCTAGGATATCCTAGAAACAGTATTAGAAGATAAGACCCTAGGATATCCTAGAAACAGTGTTAGAAGATAAGACCCTAGGATATCCTAGAAACAGTGTTAGAAGATAAGACCCTAGATATCCTAGAAACAGTATTAGAAGATAAGACCCTAGGATATCCTAGAAACAGTATTAGTAGATAAGACCCTAAGATATCCTAGAAACAGTGTTAGAGATAAGACCCTAGGATATCCTAGAAACAGTGTTAGAAGATAAGACGCTAGGATATCCTAGAAACAGTGTTAGAAGATAAGACCCTAGGATATCCTAGAAACAGTGTTAGAAGTTAAGACTCTAGGATATCCTAGAAACAGTGTTAGAAGTTAAGACCCTAGGATATCCTAGAAACAGTGTTAGAAGATAAGACCCTAGGATATCCTAGAAACAGTGTTAGAAGATAAGACCCTAGGATATCCTAGAAACAGTGTTAGAAGATAAGACCCTAGGATATCCTAGAAACAGTGTTAGAAGATAAGACCCTAGGATATCCTAGAAACAGTGTTAGAAGATAAGACCCTAGGATATCCTAGAAACAGTGTTAGAAGATAAGACCCTAGGATATCCTAGAAACAGTGTTAGAAGATAAGACCCTAGGATATCCTAGAAACAGTGTTAGAAGATAAGACTCTAGGATATCCTAGAAACAGTGTTAGAAGTAAGACCCTAGGATATCCTAGAAACAGTGTTAGAAGATAAGACCCTAGGATATCCTAGAAACAGTGTTAGAAGTTAAGACCCTAGGATATCCTAGAAACAGTGTTAGAAGATAAGACCCTAGGATATCCTAGAAACAGTGTTAGAAGATAAGACCCTAGGATATCCTAGAAACAGTGTTAGAAGTAAGACCCTAGGATATCCTAGAAACAGTTTTAAGAAGATAAGACTCTAGGATATCCTAGAAACAGTGTTAGAAGATAAGACCCTAGGATATCCTAGAAACATGTTAAAGTAAGACCCTAACAGTGTTAGAAATTAAGACCTAGGATATCCTAGAAACAGTGTTAGAAGTAAGACCTAGGATATCCTAGAAACAGTGTTAGAAGATAAGACTCTAGGATATCCTAGAAACAGTGTTAGAAGATAAGACCCTAGGATATCCTAGAAACAGTTTTAGAAGATAAGACCCTAGGATATCCTAGAAACAGTGTTAGAAGATAAGACACTAGGATATCCTAGAAACAGTGTTAAGAAGATAAGACACTAGGATATCCTAGAAACAGTGTTAGAAGTAAGACCCTAGGATATCCTAGAACAGTTTAAAGTTAAGACCCTAGGATATCCTAGAAACAGTGTTAGAAGATAAGACACTAGGATATCCTAGAAATCAGTATTAGAAGATAGACTCTAAGATATCCTAGAAACAGTTTAGAAGATAAGACCCTAGGATATCCTAGAAACAGTGTTAGAAGATAAGACCCTAGGATATCCTAGAAACAGTGTTAGAAGATAAGACTCTAAGATATCCTAGAAACAGTGTTAGAAGATAAAAGTCTAATATCCTAGAAACAGTATTAGAAGTAAGACCTAGGATATCCTAGAAACAGTGTTAGAAGTAAGACCCTAGGATTCCTAGAAACAGTGTTAAAGATAAGACCCTAGGATATCCTTGTAACAGTGTTAGAAGTTAAGACCTAGATATCCTAGAAACAGTGTTAGAGATAAGACACTAGGATATCCTAAAAACAGTGATTAAAAGTCTAAGATATCCTAGAAACAGTGTTAGAAGTAAAGACTCTAGGATATCCTAGAAACAGTTTTAGAAGTAAAGACCCTAGGATATCTAGAAACAGTGTTAGAAGATAAGACCTAGGATATCCTAGAAACAATGTTAAAGATAAGACCCTAACAGTGTTAGAATTAAGACTCTAGATATCCTAGAAACAGTTTTAGAAGATAAGACCATAGGACATCCTAGAAACAGTGTTAGAAGATAAGACCCTAGGATATCCTAAAAACAGTATTAGAAGTTAAGACGCTAGGATATCCTAGAAACAGTGTTAAAAGATAAGACTCTAGGATATCCTAGAAACAGCGTTAGAAGATAAGACCCTAGGACATCCTAGAAACAGTGTAAGAAGATAAGACCCTAGGATATCCTAAAAACAGTGCTAGAAGATTCTAATCAACATTTGACTTAGTAAATAAGTTACTTCCCCCCTTTATACTAAATAAATAGTTAACATTTTAACACCTCATAAAAAACAAGGCTAACTTTCCACGATTAGGTAGGAATAGAATGATAAACTTTGCAGAAGTCCAAACCAGTTTCCTTAAAATAAATTGAATCAGAGAAAAGCCTATGAACTTCTGAAACTTTCAACAAGCAAATTCTTCACCTCAACAAACAGGTGCATTTTGTCTCTCTGGTTTTCAATTCTATTTTAAGATATATTCATCTTTGGCAAAGAATACGAAAAATAACCCAAAACTGTCATTCGTCTAGGCTATGTTGATGCATACTGTTATTTGTTCATTTCTTCGTTTTTAAATTCACATAAATCCAAAGAAATAAATCCATCACCAACACGGCAGTTGGTAAATTACTTTCCAGTCCACCGATCTGACATAAACACGCCAAGAAATATCCCGAAAAAACTGAAATAAACGATATTTTACTTACTAGAACAGAAAGCTCGACTTGTTCTGTGGTCGCCATGTCGGGATTTAACTAGGTCAAAGTGTAAAGGTCATTGTGTAATCTTAAAACGGTGGCTTTGATTTGCCGTACTGACCTCTTAACCTATTTTTATTTTGGTCAAAAACAAAATATTTATTGAAAAGATAGATTTTAGGATAAAGGGAAATAAATAAACTTCTTTTCTATGGTTCAAAACATGAAACTGGTCCATTTGGTTGTTTTTTTTTTTCCAATACATTTTTATTTCAGGTATTGCTAGTTTATCTAGATCTATGCCAAATTGCCTTAATGCCTTACCTTTCATTTGTTTAAACCTGGGGGCATTTTTTCTCAAAAACTTAACTTAAGATGATTTGAGTAGTTCAGTCATCTGGGGGCTTATTCTTGAAAACTTAATTTAAGAAGATTTTAGTGTTCCAGTCTTGATTGGTCAATCACTGAAATTTATTTTAAGTTTTATTTTGTCATCCCATCATATTGCTGTGTGTTTAAAGTTAACTTCTGATTGCAAGAGGGCAATTGTTCTGATTATACCCACCATTAAATATGTAAGTATTATCTATATCATTTTAAATGTTAATTATCTGGTGTTATGGTAAATGATTGCATATAAAGATGTCTGCAATATACCATACAAATTATAATGATAATTTGAGCCATAAAGTTTATTCTTGATATGTTTTGAATATGGACTAAAAAAAATTGATGGGGTGGGGCAGGAAGGTAATAGGTGGGTCTGTTATGATATGCTACCTATTTGCATAATGTACCACAATTGAAGAACTTAATAGTTTTAAGATTCTATATAACCCCCACCTCCCCCTTGCCCCCCCCCTCCCCTCCCCACACACACAAATAAAACAAAAGTGGTTACTAAAGCTGTATATTTAAATGCTAGTCAACTATTTAATGACAAATCTAAATAGTCAAAATTGTAAAGTTTTGATTGGCTGCCCCTGATTCTTTGAGATTTAGTAACTTCATCGTCCCCACCCCTCTCTCCTTGTATTCTGGCAACCATTGCCTGTGTGGAAGCATGGGGCTTTCCCTGTGTAAACAGGATGTTAGGTATGGTATATTAAATGTTTAATATTGAATACTTAATGATATTATATACCACAGGAGTAAATAATATATAATAATATCCTAGTTACTGTCAATTACCATGACAACATTGCCAGTAGTTAGATACATTCAGGAATGGTAATTTAACTAATTTACCAGTCATTTTTGATTAACTATCAATTACCTCCTATTTATTGCTTATATTATCTCTCGTTAACATAGTAGGTCGTCACAAACATTCAGGGATTGTGATTTAACTAAATTTACCAGTAATGTCTGATAAGAGATCTAAAAGTGCCTCGTAGAGTAGAATAACTATCAATTATCACAAAGTTAATAAAATATTTCTCAATTATATAAAATATTATCATCTATTAACATAACTATTCTAAATTATCCTACAGTTACCTAATATATCATACATCGCTGATAATCTGTATTTAAATTTACCAGTCATGTCTGATTGGAGCTGTATTTGGCAGTCATATCTAACAGGAGTTAATAAATTACCAGTAGAATTTAGCTACTAACACAAACATCACTATAGAAGTTAGCAAACTGGACTAGACACCTTGTTGAACATAGTTAGACACCTTAAGAGAGAACAATTGTTATGGATATAGACTTCTATTTATTCAACCACAGCACAACGTTTCATTAGAGGTTAGACACCGCTTGCTAACCTCTATAACTGGGGATTTTTAAACCAGTGACCCCCACCCCCATTGTCAGCGCTGCAGCTAGAGACAGAACCCAGTCTTACGATTCAACAATAAACCAAGACGTATAAATATTGTCAAGTAGAATTTATTGGAGTAAAAGTGTTAATAAACATATATCTGGAGAATATAATATACAATCTTCGAAACCATAACAACTGACTCCAGTGACAATACATGGCTTTCTGAAAGATATAGAAATATTACCAATTAAACAGCTAAATAACTTGAGCTTATCTCATACTGTCACACACATTTCAGATATAAAATCTTCATCAGGACATCTAGTTCGGAAATGTAATTAAATTTTCAGTTTTATAGAATTTTTTAATTGAAGAAAAATTTATGTTATTATATCATATTTTTCTGAATTAATATTTAAATCAGAAGATTAAGAAGCGATAATGGAATTTGTCTGCTAAATGAGCAGGTGCTAGAGTTCAAATCCTTCTCACTTCTGATGCTTGTGCAGTGCTTTGTGTATCAGCTTTCATCCCCAAGACAAATATGCCAAATAAAATATCCCATTTCTGATATTATTAAGATATTTTTGAATGAAGTTACGTACTTGTGTTGTAAAAACTTGTTGTAACGAAGATATGAACAATAATTTATGTTGATTATATGAGAGTAGAGTGTAGAGAATATCTAAAATACTGATATACTTTCTCCAGATAGAAATACTCTCTAAACTGTAAACTTCAGGTATCTTTGTTAACCCTAGAAAATATAGAGACAGTTAAAATATATAGACCTAGAAAATACAGTTTATATATATAGACCTAGAAAATATACAGACAGTTAAAATATATAGACCTAGAAAATATACAGACAGTTAAAATATATAGACCTAGAAAATATACAGACAGTTAAAATATATAGACCTAGAAAATATAGAAACAGTTTATATATATAGACCTAGAAAATATACAGACAGTTTATATATATAGACCTAGAAAATATAAACAGTTTATATATATAGACCTAGAAAATATAGAAAAATATATAGACCTAGAAAATATACAGACAGTTTATATATATAGACCTAGAAAATATAGAACAGTTTATATATATAGACATAAAAATATATAGACCTAGAAAATATACAGACAGTTTATATATATAGACCTAGAAAATATATAGACAGATAAAATATATAGACCTAGAATATATAGAAACAGTTTATATATATAGACCTAGAAAATATAGAAACAGTTTATATATATAGACCTAGAAAATATAGAAACAGTTTATATATATAGATCTAGAAAATATAAGACCTAGTATATAATATATAGACCTAGAAAATATATAGACCTAGAAAATATATAGAGACAACATATAGACCTATAAATTTATGCTATTCCAAAACTAGTTCAGCACTGAAGATGTTTTGACTGAGTTGGTTTGCTAAGTCAGTAAAACAAATCTTGTACAACAAAGAACCACAAATCACACATGATAAATTTGTAATCTTTCAGTACCAGGGTCAGATATCTATGCCTAATAGTTCCAAGTTTCAAATGCTAAGCCACCAAAGAGCCCTTCAATATCGCTGTGATTGACTAAAGTTGCAGTTTTATTATTATTTTACATTATAACTATTTTCTGTAACACTGGTTGAATGAACGTGACTCACTTTCTAATTTTCTGGTTTGGAGTATAGATTGTAAACAATAAAATAATTCACCATGGTTTCTGTGTCCACTTACACCATAGTAATCAAATGTTAAAACCTGAAATAAAAAATACAAACCTTAAAATTAAATCTATAATAGTGTGAAGTACAAACAGAAACTAGGAAGTGAATAATGAATTGAAATTAAAAAGAAAGAAAGAAACAACTATATTTTACAAGGATAACAACTTAGGTTCACAAGTCCGTCGTGACAGGGATCCTTTCTACCAGCTGGTCCTTGGCTAAACCTCTTGGTATTGATCTTTCCCGGATTATCCGTACCCATTTACGGCAGGGTGGACTGGAATTATGAGTGAAGATGACTTATTCAAATTTAAAATTATCACAGATGATATGAGTAAGGTTTATAGAAAGATTAGGTGACAATTTCAAGAGAATTGTTTAAAAATAATTCTATAAACGTTAAAACAGCGAGAAAGTAAGACTTACTATATCTGGTGTTGTTTTATTAATAATGTTAATTATTTCATTAATAACGACGCTTCTATCCCAGCGTGCCTCACTATCATCAGGTATTTCTCTATAATATAAATAATTTTATTAGTCATTGATTGTTGTTTTAATGTCATATAGTTCAGAGATTAATATAAGGTTTTGAGTAGGATAATGGAGTTAGCTCCCTTTAATCAGTTATGGCCTAGTTTCTTATGGTTAAGTGCAGTGTGCATCAATAGTAAGTGAGTTTATTGGTTGATATGATGTACTTAGATAAAAATTATTGTAAAGCTGTATTAAATTTTAACATAAGTTTAGTAAGGATTTAAAAAATGACAAATTATTGTTCCATTTCAATTTCAGTTCATTCATTTTTGAAACAGAAGGTGGAATTTTTTCACTGTCTAAATAAAAGGCATACCCCCAAAAACAAAACCTTTTTAAGAGGAAAAACTGTACACTACAGATATTCCTATCTTCTAGTAAATGAGTACGGCCATTGACTAGGTGCTTGAAAGGTAATAAGTTCAAACGGAATATCTTATTCCCAAAGATTAGGTGTTGGATAATTTCCAAAGAAACCTCTGATCACCAGAAAGCATCTATTTCCCTATTTCTCTAAAAACTCACATACTTTTTATCTATAATATTAACACCATCAGACTTGATCCCAAACACGTCAGCACTTTTAACAAGTTCATCTTTTCTTACGTTTCCAACACTATAAAAGTTTCCTGTAATATAACATTGACCCTTTGTTATATCAATCTCGGAATCGAGGTTGAATAAACAGACGACGTTAAGATACTGTAGGACAAGTATTTAAGGCTCAAACAAACATAGCATGGAGTTGTGGACTTAACAATGAAATACTTGCTAGTCAGTTAGATTGTTGTCTGGTTAGTAAATAGGCTATTACTTTCAATTTATGTCTTCTATTGTGAATTGTGATGTGTACAGGATCCAATGCAAAGAGGGAGGGTCACCTTTGTCATATCATGTTGCATTGTTTGAGCAGGGCCAACGACACTAATGACAGTAAATGTTGATGACCATATAGACTATAACTTATAGACTCTGTTATAAACAGAACTAGAACAAGAAGGGTTAATGTAGCCTCTTTCATCAACAATTTGACTAATGGAAATATTGCTCTCTTAGTCCCAAAATAAAAGCTATGACAACAATACTACACTCTACCTGAAGTTAGACACAATATACTGATTTTATTATCCTCCATTAAAGATGTTAAAGCTGGACCAAAAAACATACACTCATCGTCTGGATGAGCAATGACGATCAAAATATTTTTAGACTTGATTTTTGAGGTGAAACGCTTTTTTAGGAAAGGAATATAAGTCACAGAAATGTAACAGGCGAATGAAATTAAAGCAAAATAAAGTAAAGTTGCTTTGAGTTGTGGAAATAGGTCATTTAAAGTCTGAAAGCTGATCTGAGAAGACATTTTTCTACTTTCGATTCCGTTTGTTTACAAGTTTCGGAAATTCATGGGGGCTGCCATTTTGTCAAAAGTATGTCTAATGTCGTAATGATATAAGCTATTTATTTATGATTTATAGGAAAAACAAAGTTTATATTATATGGCAAGTATATTTTAGATAATCTACAAACTGAGAGTGTTATTTTAAGAAAATATTGAATACAATTAAAAAGAAAATCGTAAAACCGGAAGTCATAATGTTTTACGACAACCAAAACAAAGTAGAATAATAACAATGCTGCTTAGCAACGGCGTAATGAAAGCAGCTTGAAAGTCAAATTTTGTGAAAATATTCATTTTTCTCGCCTTTTTGTAAGTTAATTTTCCTTTGTACAACCGAATTTCAAAATGTCTGACAAGCCAGCATCTCCTGAAGTGCCACCACAATCTGAAACAGAAACAAAAGAGGAAAATCAAAATGAAAACTCAAAAGTTGAAACTGAAGAAAGTAAAAAAGTTGAAAATGAGCAGGTTGAAAATGCTGTGGATACTGAAGCTGAAAGGGGTAATCCATTTGACCAAGCCAGCACTCCAGCAGAAACTAAGAAAGATGACACTCCAGAAGGTAATGAGGAAGTTCCAGAAAATGCAGTAGAATCTCCTGAAGAGCCGGCAGCAGATGGTGAGAAAACTCCGGAGTCAGTTGTTAAACAGGAAGAGGATGAAATTCAAGAGATTGAAAAAGATGAGAGAGCAGAAGAGACTGAGCAGCCACCAGTTGAGGAACAGACGGAGCCTACCGATAAGGAAGAGACAGAAATCAAAACAGAAGAACAAAAAGGTAACATTACACTAAGTCTACAGATACACCAGATATTTGTTTGAATAACCCATGCATTAACAAATCAAATGAAACTCTTAAAAACTTTTTATGTTATGTGATACAGTAGGTAATGGCCACTTTATTCACTGTTCATTGAGTCCCTATAATTTTGAAAATTAAAACTATTTAACTTAATATGTTAAGATCAAGATCAGTCTGATTTATTTTTGATTGCAGAAGAAGAGAAGAAAGAATCTGAACCAGTTGAAAAACAAGATACAGATTTAACTCAAGAAGGGGAATTAACTCCAACAGAAATACCTCCTGCTCCTCCAGTTGATTTACTTCCTTCAGCTCCGCGGATTCTCTCCCCTGATCAGATGGGAACGCAATCATCGCTAGAGGGAACCATGTCTAATTCTGCCTTGGTAAGAATAATAACACTTCTTAAAATATTAAGGCTTCTATTTTCCTGTTATTTAAGGTAAAAGGATATAATTTTTGTTCATCCATGGCCTGATTCACTGATTTTTTACAATAATCAATATTCTTGTGTTTTAGAATGTCATCTGGTCGTTTGGTTTAAATCGTGACGTACCTGTTTTAAATCTAACACGATCTCCGTGTGCCCTGTCATATCACATATTTAAGGGACATGTAATAAAATTGATCTTTATTCCTGTAAGCCCATATCACAGGAGTATTCTGTATGCCATTTCAAAATCATATTATAATGTGGACATCACATGGTTATTGCCCTTGTTTATGAAGATTGTGATAGCAATAAAGATTTGATCAGATATTTATGAAACTGAGGATGATTCATATTGCCAAATTCTCAGATGTGTTTTGAAGTACTATTTTGGAGTTATTGCCCTTGATTTAGACAATATATGTTTGGTTGTATTTGAGGCTTGAAAATAGATAGGTTGAACTGAAGTGTTGCCATTAGTTTTACTACTGATGCTTTTGGCAATAAAGACATTTATTGCTGATGATGCGTCAAGTTGTTGTATAATTAAAGAGATTTGTATTCCGTTAATTTCAGACCAACTCTATAACGTGTAGTTGTGTAAGTGATGATAAACGATGGTTGGTTACTGGAGATAAAGGCGACGATGCCATGGTGATAGTCTGGGATACGTATACAGGGTAACTACATTTTTGAACTTTTCATTTGTCCAGGGTTATCGATGACTTCTGCTTGCATCATTTCAATTTTCTTTCTAATGTCTATGTCGTAGTTCCTGAAATTTGGAATTGCGAAAATAAATGAAACAAGAAGAAACTTTCAGATTATGACGTGAATTTTCTCATTTCAGAACTCCCATTCAAACATTGTTTGATTTAAGTCCAGATGGAGATGGAGGGGTGGTTGCTGTGGCCTTGACCCCTGATGCTCGTTACCTAGCAACTCTTAGTAGCTCTAGAAATCAGGTAAGATTATTACGTTGTTATTTTTGAATTTGGCGTTGCTTTCAAGATAATAACACAGTGATGCAGATCATAGGACTATAAACCGAGGCCTTGTATGCTACAGGCTGTAAATGTTAAAGGTGAACTCCGTGAAATTCACTTTGACAAAAAATAATCCATGAACTCTTGTCAATGAATAATGTCAGTTTAGAATAGAAATAGTATTCTGTATTGATCTACGTACGATTTTTCCTCAGGTTTTATCAATCTGGGACTGGACTATTGATGGTGAGTCTCCGATCTGCTCGGCACAGCTCTCTCCAGATTACGGTGTTCAAGACTTTATTTGTTTCAATCCTGAAGATTTCCACTTCCTGATCACCAACAGTCATTCACAAGTTTTATTTTATCATTGGGTAAGCTTATTTTATCACTCAACTTTGGCGTTTCGGAGGTGCCCCACCCCTCCTTCCTCTCCTCCCTCAACTTTAATATTTCTTATCATTGTATATAGTGAAGGAATTGTCTGTCCCCCACTACAATTATGTAGTCTCTTCTTAGCACCCTCACCTAGTATAAAGTAAATTTTTAATTTCAAACTAATGATGTAAAATGGTATCCCTGTCCTAGTAAAATACTTATATAACATACTGCATGGTATTCCTTGACTTAATTAACCCACTCGGGGCTGAAAAATACTGTATAAGCAATAGTACAAGCAAGATGTGGAATGTTTAAAATAATTCCCACTGATAATGAGGTATATTTTGATGTTGTAGGAGGATACAGCCATAGAATATTTTGCCCCACCCCTAACAGACGAGGATTTTAATAAACAGGTCGGAAACTACAGTCAGTCTATATTTCAATCAAACAGTTCCAGAGCCTTGACCGGTACCTCTATTGGTAACTTGGTAGTTTGGGACAACAATAAACCACTCACCAAAGGTAGGGTTCGTTATATTTTTGTTTGCAATGTTGGTGCATTGGATTAAGAGCATTATTAATTTCTTAGATTATTGTGCCAGCAATTAACAACTGATTTTAAGTATGATATCTTTGGTTAGACTCTCAAATAAGTACATAATAAAGAAAGATCTTTCCCGGATTATCCGTACCCATTTACGCTGGGTGGACTGGAATTATCCGTGATGATGAATTATTAAAGATCAGGGGACTTTCATACGCAGATTCAGATTAAAACTCACCTCCGAGATTTTCAGAGTTCCTGTTTCCAGTGAAAAAGCGTGCAGATATCATGGTTTATGGTTTATCTGCAATGTAATATTTTAATGTTGTCATTTGGCCATGGCTGCTTCACTTACTGCTCATTCTCTATTAATTAAAAGTGTTAATTGGAATAAGATAATTAAAAACTATATTATTAAGGTGTATGATATTTGATATTTATAGTGATAACAACCGAACAATCAGCTGATAAAAAAGCCTTGAAGATTATCAAGTTGCAAGAGAGAGGAATCAATGTTTTAACAACTACTGATAAGTAAGTATGGTGCCTTTATATTATTATCTTGTATCAGGGATGTTGATTTAGCCATATATGCCAGTCATGACTGATTGTACATCTAAAATAACCGGTTGATAATAAGCTCCGTGGGTTATCAAGAGTAAGCTTATGCCACTGTCCTGGCAAAATTTGCTTCATTTCACACTGCATGGTGTTGCCTGTCTTTAGTCCATTAGGTGGAGAAGAGTAGGAAGTAAAAACTCCATTCATTACATTTTTGCTTGTTAAGATAATTATATTTTGTCTATAATTAGGTATATTGTAGTAGGAGATATGGCTGGACACGTGAAATTTTTTGACCAAACACTCAAGTTAATTTATTGGTAAGTTGGAATTTTTATAATTTTGGATCCAAATGGTACCGGTATTTGTGGTTTCTTATACTGATTGATGTGCAATCTTTTAGTTATTATAATACCAGTAAAATTAGATTATCCATTGTACCTGGGTTGATTAAAAACCAGATGGTACGAAAGTTATAGAGATAGAACTAATGTACTGTATGTGTGATTATTTATTTAGTAAGGATAAAGAAAACAATAATGGTATTTGATCAGAATGTGATTTATCATTACATATATATTTTTTTCAGGTATCAAGATTTTCATCTTGGTCCGATCACGTCTGTTTCGTTCTCACACGTTCCTGAATTCATCCCTGCGTAAGTCTGTTCATTTTTTCGTAAACTTTTCCATAATTTAGTGGACTATAAAATGAAACAGAGTTATGTTTCCTTTGAAGAATATTAAGTTCAGGAGGCCAATGAAGTAAATTTGTGAATGGATCTTAAAATATTTGGAGATGAATATAAATTAAAATTTAAAATGTCTTTTATTTTAGAGCCTCAGAAGGAACAAATTACCCTGGTGATGCCACCATTTCTGCTAAAAAATTTGTCATCAAGGACTTTGTCGTTGGTACAAGTATTGCCATATTTGGTAATGTAACAGCAGATGGAACCAAAGTTGAGGTAAGTACCCTTCTGGTTTACATCTCTGATTAGATATAAGACATATATCTGAAGGGTCTTGCATCAGGATGAAAGTAAAAATGGCCAAGCAAGTGGCAGCAAAGATTTTTTATGCTGTTGACTAGGTCAAGCTTTAAAAACCCTATTGTGAAAAACCCATATAAGTACTACCTGACCATACTAGGTAACATTTATTGCACAAAGATTGTTAAAATAAAGCTACAGACCACAAATTAATTGACATCATTAATTGTAGTTATCTCCCTTCTACCATAGGTTATCCATCGAGAACATGATGCTGCTATTCATGCATTAGCTTCACATCCTAAATCGTAAGTAATTTAATTTCATGTTTTCATTATTGGACTTGCTTACCTGTGGACTGCACAATAGTCTTGATTCTTGCTAAATATTTTCTAATTTCTTTTCTCCATTTGCTTGCTTTATTTAATTCTGGATTTCATCATCTTGTTTTTTTAAGACCCTATCTTGTGATTGGAAGTTATTCAGGGCTGATACAGATCTGGAATTATGAGCAGAAGTAAGTACCGGTACATTTTATTTTGACCTAGGTCTTCCCCTACCCCTCCCCCAGGGAATTTCAAAAACAATAATCCCAGAGAAAATTTCTGGTGAGTCTCCAATATCCTAATCAAAATGGTCATCTCTTTTCGTTTTGAAAAATTATTAAATCTCTGCTGAACTGAAGAAGCTTTTAAGAGATTACAATTTTATTGTTAGGGCTTAATTTTCACTAGCTGAAACCCAGCCCATGTTGGAACCCCCCACAGGAAAAGCCTTGCATAGAATATTTGATTATGCATTTGATAAATTATACAGACTTGTACACTGTTGTAATATGTTGTCTTACAATGTAACAATAAAGTTATTTTATTTCAATTTTTATAGAAAAGTGATGGTGTCGCGAACATTTGAAAGAGGTCTACACATCAGATGTTGTTCTTTTGATCCTAAAGGAGAATATTTAGGTTTGTATCATATTTATTTGATGAATCTCAATTTCAAATAATGTAAATCTGAATTGATAAAAAACCGTGCTAGTTACTTCAAGTTTACAGTTTTTAGAACCCAAATTTTGGAACCTTTGTTTTAACACATTGTTCATTCAAATAGAACTTAAAACTTATACATCCTATGCCTGTGCTTTCTTAACCTCGCCTATTGTCACTCTTTTAATCCAATCAGTAAGAGTTTCAGAGTTAATTACCATCACCCTCAAACCCCAATTTTTATTTCTAGCTGTTGGTTTTACCAACGGAACAATAAGAATATTAGATGCTATCACACTAAATGAAGAACAGTCGGAGCCGTTTCGTTATTCTAAAGATGCTATCACTCATCTTGTCTTCTCTCATAACTCCTTGTATTTAGCTGCAGCTGTAAGTAATATTTTTGAATTACTCAAGATTTACCAGCTTTGGCTTTGTGGAATTAGATAAATCTGATTTTAAATTTTCCTTGTGTCAGTGATGCAGGTGGATTACCGGATAGATGAAAGATCTACACGATCCCAAAAACTTGAAATCCCTTGGTCACTATTCAAATCCTACCATTCCTCTTTCCATCCAGAAGTAAAAAAAACCAGATCTTTCTTAACATTTCCCCCATTGTCCACTCTACTGGATTGTCTGTGTGCAATACTCATGTCTAGAGTAGAAAGAACAACAAAAAATCAAATTCTTAACATTTTAATCAATCCTGTCTTAGCATAATCCCTAATCCCTTAATCCTGACTGGTCAATAAATTATTATAGATATATATTTATTGTTGTTTACAGGATGCTGAATATGCTCTGACAGTTTATAAGAAACAGCTGGACGGTGACGACCCCTATGATTATCTAGGTCGTTACCGAGCTCATTATAAATCTATTAATGATGTATTATTCGGTGTTTATCTGGATACGGATATTCCACGACTTATGACTCTTGGAGAAGATAGAGTTCTGGTAAGTTGGTTTTTAGTTTGGATGAAAATGTAGAATAGCAAGTAAAGGTCAAGGTCAAATTAAGAATGTTAACAGGTCAGGTCATTAATCATGCCAAGGTCATGTTCAAATTTTGGATGTATATAGTTTAATTATCAAACCATGTAAAAGAATTTTTATACGTCAATTATCAAACCAATAAAGATCAAGGTCAAATGTTGCAGGGTACATAATATTTCAATTATGAAAATGAAATGCGAAATCCCAAAAAAACATTTTGACGAAACATAAATAGCTGATGAACTTTTCACATGAGGAATATACCTAGTTAAAGAAGAGTATACTTTTTAGACTTTGATGCCTGTCTTCATTAGCCCATTAGGTGGAGAAGAGTAGGAAGTAAAACTCCATTCATTTCATATCAACTTGTTAGTGAACCCTGTCTTCATTAGCCCATTAGGTACAGAAGAGTAGGAAGTAAAACTCCATTCATTTCATATCAACTTGTTAGTGAACCCTGTCTTCATAAGCCCATAAGGTTCTGAAGAGTAGGATGTAAAACTCTATATTTCTTACACTTTATATGGCCTTGATTGTCTTCATTAACCCATGAGGTGTAGAAGAGTAGGCTGTAAAATATAATTATTATATGATTCCAGGTTGAATATGATCTAGAATCATCAGTTCGTGACAACCTGGTAGTAGCAAGTACTGATAGAATAGAACAGAGTGGGGTACCCAAGTGTATGGCGTGGTACCCTCCTATAACTAAAGAACATTTTATAGTCACAGCCAACGATCAGGTAGGGAGAATTTACTTCTTTAATCTTTCTTTTGAATCTTTAAAATTAAAGTCTATTTTGTTGCTTGTTTGTGTCAAAATGAACTAGCCGAATATTTATGTACCTTGCTAGGCAACAATGAAGAGGGCAGAAGTGGTGAATTACATAACGTTGATCCAGCCGTGGCGGGAGACTTGATAGACCAGAATTTACCTCATCAAATTACAGCCGATATGTTCTCCCAACAGATTTTAGGGTTTTCTATGTACAATGATTATTAAAGTCTATTTTGTTGTTTGTTTTTGTCTAACTACTTTTAAAAAAAGTTACTCTATTTATTTTGGTATTTTTTCAGTTTAAATTCAAGTTGTTTAATGCTACAACAAAGATGTGTCGTAAAACTTTACTCGGACCAACGTTTGGATCTCCTGTTTTACGGTAAATAGAATTTACTCACGCCTTTTTTATTGATAAACTTGAATTAACTTAACTGTTGAATGGTAAAGATCCTTGTACTGCAAAACTTTCTTGGTTATGAACAAATTTTGTTGATTATTATTGTTATCCTTGAACACTATGGATGTTACTTTGACAGCCTTCCTTCTTGCATTCAGTGAATGTTTTTCCTATGTTAGACTTAATTCTTGGAAGATAATTCAAAAAATGTAACACACACGCTCTGGGGATTGCTGATTTTTATATGCCCACATGTGGACCATATAGGTTGTCAACCCCATCCGTTCATCCACAATTGCTCGTAAACACTCTGCAAGGCACAATCTCTACGGTTTTAAACTTAACTTGTAAGGTAATATATCACCCACACAGGCTATCTTGTAATTTTTCGCTGATTTCTATGAGTTTTCTCCTTGTAGCCAGTAAAACAAATTCGGTCATTCATTCCTGATGTTTCTATAATTCCAGACTATCGGTCTTACCAACAGACGACCCCGCCAGTGATAAACGTTACCTAGCCTACCATACAGAAGATAAAGTTGGTCTGGTTATTCTTCCGCTAGACGGCAATCCACATAACTCTATGGCTCTGGTAGCGCACCCTACTGGTGTAAGTAAGATTTTAATTACTCTTGATCTAACGTTTGAATTTCTTATATCAGTGATAGTCATTGACTTATTTAAGCAATAAACTGTTACCCTATGGCGCAGGGCTGTTGATTAATCTGTATTTGCCAGTTGAAATAGAAGAGAATTTAAAATGTCCAGGCATGATTGGCCTACTGTATCAAAAATTCTATACTAGAGACACAGACCTACCCTGTCTTCTAGATATTTATTATTTATTGTGTTGTGATATTTTCCAGGTAACCAATATGACCTGTAGCTATGATGGAAAATATCTATTCACTGCTGGAGGTTCAGACTCAGCTGTTCATATGTGGGAGGTTAATAAAAAGTGAGTCTACACTTCTATTATTGTAGTTATGTGATCAAATCTGACGAGCGTATGTAACAAAGCTCAGGGTTCAGAGCCTCTGAAATAAATAAAATGAATGGAGTTTTACGTCTAGTAAACAGGAATGTTGTTCATCGAGCATTGATTTACTCTATAGTTTTTCTGAATGCATTATTTTGCTTGAGAATTCATGGGCCAGTGTAAATTATGGTCACGATGTTTGTCAAGATCTTGTGCGAGTTGAGAAACACGAGGGCCCTAAATGTTTAATGATAAAATAATTCAGTACTCTATTGAGTCCAGTTAGATTGAAATATGGTATGATATAGAGGTAGCGCCTATTGTTCAAATTGAATGGTAAAAACTTCATCAAAAATACTAAAGCAAAATGATTGATATTGTATTGCAGTGCTCTAGAAGCCCAGTCTAAGCTAGGGGGAGAAGATTTGATCCCGTTCTATGGTCTACTAGAAGGGGGGAGAGAGGGAGAACTATTCGCTGAGTTAGAAGACTATTTTTATTACGCTCAAATTAAAAGGTAAGATCAGGTTTCCATGACAATAGATTGTCCAAAACACACGTCAAGTCATTTAAAGATTACAATACATCTTGACTAAATACAAGACTTGGGGCCTTATTTTCCAGGGGTTTAGTCAGTAGGACTAGGGGCTGGAACCCACGCCACGCCCTGTCATACGCAATGCCACTCCCCTGTTATTCTTCTAAACCTAAATCCCTGAAAATCGTTTGTACAGTAAATTTTTACTACGTATCTTTAAGTTAAGTTTTCGAGAATCAAACTTTTGTATAAAGATCCTTTGACTAACCAAATTGTCGTGGTTTCGTACAGTTGAGTAGTTGACTCTAGTTGATCAGAGCACGTCCAATGTCACTGTCACATGTTTAGGATAGAGAATCATCATCAGGACAGCTAGTTTTAAAAGTGACAATTTTATAACTTTAGGAAAATATTGTGATAATTTGATATTTTCAGTCAAGGCGTAGATTCACAAGAAGTCAGAAATGTTTCTGTTAAAATTGTTATCAGTGAAGTACCGTTTGTTATGAGAGCTCTGGGTTTTTACCCCACAGAACAAGAGGTATGTAATATTTGTGAAATACGCCTTTTTATAAAATATTTTGGCTCATTTGTAACTCGCAAGTCTACTGCTCTTTCCCTTTATTTGTGCTTAAAGGGAACCCTTGCGATTAATATCATAATTTGGTAAACAAAGCTTGGCTATTTGGAGATTATTACTTACTTTCTCAGTCTGTAGATTTTCTCAGCTTGATGGTGAAGAATTGTATGATATCTGACAATTTAAGGCTTAGATGTGTTACTTGTATTAAGTGTCTATTGAGTGTCTGGATAAGAGAGACTATATTATAGATCAAGATAAGATAACTCTATGGTTGTTGTTGTTGTTGTTGTTGTAAGAATGTTTCCGTGAATAAATTTGTGTTCAAATCTACTTGTATATTATAACGCTAGTAAACCTAACTTGGCATACATCTGTTTCAGATTGAAGATATGTTAAATGAAATTAAATTCAGTCAGTACGTAGAAACGGGGCAGTACGTGGAAGAAATTGATCTGGGAGATTTTATAAAATGTAGGTTTTATATCAGTCTATACCTTTCTGTAATGGCCACTCTTATACAGCAGCCACCTTAAGATTACGGTTGCCTTTGTATTTATGGTCATTGCCTACAATGATACCTTCATATAGTGGCCACCTTTGTATAATGGCCACCTGTAGATTATGGTCGCCTCCATATAGTGATCATCCATATACAGTAGCCACCCTTAAACAATCATTACCTCTATATAGTGGACATCTTTATACAATCATAACCTCCATACAGTGGCCACCTTTATACAAAAAGAGTCTTTGTTTCAGTGTATGTGAACCATCGTCCAGCGTTTGGTCTGTCAGCTGAGAAGGTTCTGGAAGCGTTTGATATTCTAGGAATACCTACT
This sequence comes from Nipponacmea schrenckii, assembly GCA_030562195.1. Lineage (NCBI taxonomy): Eukaryota > Metazoa > Mollusca > Gastropoda > Lottiidae > Nipponacmea > Nipponacmea schrenckii. The sequence goes on from CM060201.1 coordinate 21,320,712, forward strand.
AACCATGGTAACGCAATAGATAGAGGTGATTTGTTGGATATGTTACAGAGTAAAGGTACGAGTTCAGTTTTTGGTTTTACACGTATTGTTACTGGCTTCATGTCCAACCTGGTCTTTTATTTATTTTTCTATTTCAATTTGTAAAATTTTGACACGTTTCTAAATTTGGTCTAAGAAACATCTATATTAACAACTTAGGCTCACAAGTCGGCCGTGACAGGGATCCTTTCTTTCTCAGCTGGTTTTTGGTCAAACCTCTTGGCCCATTTGATCTTTCCCGGATTATCCGTACCCAATTACAGCTGGGTGGACTGGACTTATGAGTGAAGATGAATTTTTCAAGGTCATCGAACATTCACACTCCGGTCAAGATTAGAACTCAATGTATCCAAGCAAATGACGTCATGACGTAAAGAACCAACGCTCACCCTATTTTATACTTTTGATTTCTTCAGGAGAGCACATGACAGAAAATGAACTAGCCGAATATTTATGTACGTTGCTAGGCAACAATGAAGAGGGCGGAAGTAGTGAATTACATAATGTTGATCCAGCCTTGGCGGGAGACTTGATCGACCAGAATTTACCTCATCAAATTACAGCTGATATGTTCTCCCAACAGATTTTAGGGTTTTCTATGTACAATGATTATAACATGGTACAGTAAGCTCAGACGTCGGGAGATGGATAATAAACGAGGTGTCATGTCTGTTAAATAATGGAAAATAATCGTTGTCTATACAGTTCACCTTATCTGTCGACAGTTTGAAATCGCAAAAAAAGTAGGCTTAAGCTGCAGTCTTGGCAAAATTTCCCTCATTGCAAACTATATGGCGTTGCCTATACTTCAGTTAATAGAAGCAAGAGAACAATGCAGGATAAAAGAAATTCCTACTCGGATCAAAACCTTGTGTACTCTCTTCTTTTCTACTGTATCGACACCTCACACCGAACAGACACACTCCCCTTGTTTATTTTCACCTTAAAGACATAAAATTATTGGAAGTTGAGCTGAGTGAATTAGTAGATAAATCTACTATTGACTTTTGAAATGGAAATCTTACTTAACTAAGATGTGGAACAATATTTTATATCATTGAACTACGTTTTAAAACTTTGTTGCTCTATCTTCATTAGTCCATTAGGTGTAGAAGAGTAGGACGTAAAACTCCATTCATTTCAAAGAAGTTTTATATTTTGTTATGAATCTATTCCCTTAATGTTCATGTCTTCTCGACATTTTATATATAGATATATTATATATCTAAAGCTGTAACTTCATATACAGATGGACTGATGGAACAATGCCTGTATATGTACAGAACTGTCTTCATTAGCACATAAAGTGCAGAAGAGTAGAATGTAAAACTCTATTTAATTTGTATTTATATGTAAATATGAAGCTAGGTCAGATAATAATTATTATGTGTCTATATTTAAAGCTGTGATAATATAAAATAGTTTTGTGAATATCTGATATTTATTATTACGTTGTTAATGTATACCTCAATATAGATATTTTTTATTATTATTTCTTTACACTTCAAATTCTTCAATTTGCATGGTCTGAGAATTGGATTCTGTCTCAAATGTTTGAGGTTTGGGCTGGGTGTAGGTTCAGGATCAACCTCAGGATCAACTTCAATAAAATCCAGATTTTAAGAAATACAGTAATCTAATTGGACAATACAACTATAGATTTAAAACCAAGTTTAGTTATTGACCAATCAGATGACTGGAACACTTGAAATCATCGAAATCAACAGGAGTTCTGATCAAAGAAAAAAAACACCATATAAAAAGATATGATTTTATTTAATACCAGCCCAAAGTGTTGAAAACTGATCAGTTTGATTGGTGAATAGTCCAGTTGGTACAACATAATTTATAGCTGTTTCTTTCTTTCTTCTTTTACACTCCTTCTCTATCAACTGAAACATGAATATTTATTAACTTAATTAGCATACATGAATATTCATTGGTATAATGAATATCATAATTCATGAATTGTGTAATTGTAAATAATGTGACCCTTGGCTAGGTTTGAAGTTAAAGATGTATATAAGAACAATGTTACTGCCCATTTTAAATATTGGTCGAGTAACGAAGGTGGTAGCTTATCAGTCATTGATAACTCGTAAGGGGGGACTTTATTGTGGTGGCATATTGAAGGTGGGTTCCTAATCAAGGTGGTGGTGTGACCAGGGTTTACTGCACTATGTAAGATATAAAATACTATCTATACGATATTTTACCTCGTCTGTAGAAATATCTAAAATATCAGACAGTAATTCTTCTTGTTGATTTAACTGACTGTTAATTTTATTGGCTGCTAGAACCACTTCTGGACAGTAGTGAGACTGTAGGGTCTACAATATAACATCAAAAATATATGACTTGATACACAGGCTGGGTGTGGTTCTGACAGTGTAAAGACAAACTTTATGAAGGATGCACTGCAAGAGCACAAGATTCATAATATCTCTAGTGTAAGAAATTAAAAATTGAGAAATACAACACATGATGATAAGAAATGGAACCCTTTCCTCCAACTATGATAGAGGATGCAAAGCCAATATAGAGGATACAAAGGGTTATAGTGAGAATGACTCAGTAAGCCAACCTAGAGGGTGTAAAGTTTAGACAGTAAGCCAACCTTTCAGGGTTATTGTATAAGATAGCAGAAAAACTACACTACATACCTTGATTTCCCAGAGATAACTATCCATGGCTCGACATTTACTGGGATCATTTTCATCCAGGATAAATGGATCATCTTGTATTTCTTAAATAGAAATTATTATTCCATTTTAACTGATCCATCAAATACAGGCATGTTAAAATCATTTTAATTTTGCTTTTGTACATAAGGCTCATGATCTTTTATGCTACGATTCAGTGTTCTTGACTTGGATCTAGGGACAAGTTAAAAATTCACTACGCCTGAACTTACCTGAGGGTCCTTCTAGTCGACCCAGTAAAACTTGACAGTTGGGATGTCGTTTTAATAGATTGAGTATCAACGTAATCGCGATACTTATTCCACTAGGGGGAGCTGTCAAACATAATCTCGCTAGTTTCTTGATGAAGGCAGCAACTAAATACCCTGGTAAATGTCTGAAATTATAACGAAAAAAGTCGCAGATAAAAGGCGTTATTTCTATGATCTTGCAATGTACAATTTGATTTATCAGATTATATAAAGATTCTGTTTTGTTATTTATAACAGCAGGTATATCCACTGATGAATATATTCTCTTATTGAGCAAGTTTAAATTTTTTGGATTTATCAGATTATATAAGGATTCTGTTATGTTATTTATGACAGCAGGTATATCTACTGATGAATATATACTCTTATTGACCAAGTTTAATATTTTAATGTTTTGTTAGATTTATCAGATTATATAAGGATTCTGTTATGTTATTTATAACAGCAGGTATATCTACTGATGAATATATACTCTTATTGACCAAGTTTAATATTTTTTTGGATTTATCAGATTATATAAGGATTCTGTTATATTATTTATAACAGCAGGTATATCTACTGATGAATATATACTCTTATTGACCAAGTGTAATATTGTAAAATTTCACGGTCATTCTTAGACACAGTATGAAAACTAGAACTTACGTGGAAGATAAGAATAAATCAGCCAAGTAAAAAAACCTGGCTCGATATTTGGCATGAAATATAATAGGTTCGAATAATAAATATAATTTGTTGTAAAAATCAGGATAATCTCTGAAATATATAACAGAAAATAAATTTTAAAATATCTTTTATGATAGCTTCCAATACATTTGTGCCTTTACATTGCCCAATAGGTGCTGAAGATTGGACATAAAACTCAATTTATAAGTCCATTAGGTGCAGAAAACTAAGATGTAAAACTCCATTCATTTCATTTCTTTCTTTGTCTTGAAATATATTTTTCTGTTGTTTTGAAATGATTCTAAAGACCTTTTCTTAGTTCAGGATACATGGCCTTTGATTTTCATGAATACTCAGGTTTCAAAGGTTAATAGGTTCAGCTGGGTATAGATACAAGAATTATTGTATAGTTTTATAAGGTAAACACATTGATGTTTTGGGTATATACTAAGAAAATAAAACAGCGCAGGACCAGAAACTATACGTTACTTACAAGTTGTATTTGTTAATCAGAATAAAAATACTGTTTAAAGCTAGTAGACTTATAGCTCCACCTGTAATAGAGAGATAAAATCAGATCATGCTACACTACCAAGTTGTTGATGCGTCCATATATGCCGGTCATGTCTGAAACATGGCACAAAAATTCTGACAATCGAAAATGGGATAGGCTGGTGACTTATTTAATCACCCTCGCATGTTGCGTTGTTTGGTAGTTCTTCATTTTTCTTGATAACGCTACCGGTGTGTGTTTAGAAACGTAGTATGCAGTATATCTATATATCTTGTGTTTTTATGTTTACCTTCCTGTTTCTATACACCTTTCTGTCTTCATAAGGTGCAGAAGAGTAGGACGTAAAACTCCATTAATTTCATTAGCCCATTATGTGCAGAAGAGTAGGACATAAAACTCCATTCATTTTATTTCAAAAAGTTTATATTGTGTTTTGAAACGTAGTAAGTAGTATAATATATATCTTGTGTTCTTTATTACCCCATTAGGTTGCAGAACAGTAGGATGTAAAACTCCATTTCTATACATCTTATAAAGATAAGAATAAACTAGTTGATAGTCCAGAGACTGCTGGGATATAAGAATGATACTTACCTATATTATAAGAATCCGTTAAGAAATCGGCTAGAAAGAGTGGACTGGTTAAATTAGGAATCACTTTATCATGCATTATCATTAGTACATGTTTATATATACTAGGAGTCAGCTGAAAATGTATAACTGTCCTTATTAAATCGTAACTTTCCACGTCTGAACCAGTCGTTTCTGATCGTCCTAAACTTGAATGACTAATTTTATTGAAAACTTTGTCAAACATGGCTAGTTCGAAACCAGGAAGTGTTTGTTTTTGTTTCATTATTTAGCACTTTGATAACTTAATTAACTAAATGGAAAATATCAACAAATTCTGGATTAAAATAATGGTATATTTGTGACCTTTGCCCCCCCAAAAATACTATTATATTCTTCTTACCTTAAATCTGAGAAATTTTAACCAAATTGTAGAAAATAATTTTTTCTGTTCATCTAAAGATTTGGCTTGTAAAGCTTCTTCTGTGTCTAAACACATTAACAAAGATATTAGTTAGTTGTCAACCTGTCAGGGACAGGCATCAGGTATTTTGAGGGTGGGGCATTATTGAAACAGTGAAAAATATAAACATAGCTTGGGTCTTATGCAGATTTTCTGTCGTCTGCTGTAACACAAGAAAATGTCAACCATTAACTAAATTGTTGCTCCATAAAATAGTTTCATTCAAAAATTTAATTTAATTTTCCATATTATATTTATAGTTCACTCACCAGGTTTTTTGGCCAGCCATTTTGTTTCTGACCTATGACCCCTAGTTGAAGAAGTGAAGGTGAGATTCTCTAACAGACTAAAAACATTTTTCACGTAAATTTCATTCACTTCCTGAAAGCATAAAGAAAGAAAACATAGAATTAACCAGAAAACTAGCTGTCCTGATTAGGATTCTATATCCAAAACATGCATCAGGTAGTTAGCATTAAGAATTCCGAAGATTTTCAAATTTATCAAAGATCTGTTCAGACATTATTTTACTTTCTTACACATGAAATAAAGCAAAGATAAGGATTCAGAAATCCATCAAACAATTTATCCTCTCACTGCTTACATTCCTCCGTTTTCATTACCCCATTAGGTGCAGAAGACTAGGACGTAAAACTCCATTCATTTCATTAGACCATTAGGTACAGAAGACTAGGACGTAAAACTCCATTCATTTCATTTACTGCTTACATTCCTGTGCCAGTGATTCTGTAGTATTTCTAAAACTAACCTGTCTCACGACGGTCTAAACCCAGCTCACGTTCCCTGTTGGTGGGTGAACAATCCAACGCTTTCTGAAATTCTACTTCGCAATGATAGGAAGAGCCGACATCGAAGAACTATAACAACTGAACTATAATTTCGAAAGACTCAAGCCTCTTACCTGATTTTTCTTGTGTTTGAAATCAGAATGTAGAAAACTTAGAACGTAATATCGTACATCTTCATATTCCGTATATTCCTGGAATTTCGTCCATAGTCTGCTCATATCTTTTGTGTCTGAGATTAACTTGGTAAATATTTTCTAAAAAACAAACAGAAACTCAAATAGAATAGATTAGCAAGATGTCATTTCTATAATTATGTTTATCACTTATTCCCATAACAGTGAAAAACATTTGATCATAAAAGTGTTTCTGGGAAAGGCATTTAGCCAAAACGTTAGACAACAGGACAAGGGAAAAGTTTACAGACCTGAAAAAGTCGAGAAGGAAAGGTCTGTTGAGGAGTTATTTTACGTAATGGTGTGTGACCTTCACCTTCTACCAGTTTCATCATCGTTAACAATGCAGAATCCTGTAAAAATAAACAACAGAAATTTGATAAAGGCATACTTCTGAATCTCATTGACTTTATGAAAGGAAAAGAAATAATTCTGAAAAAGCGAGCGCCTAAAATCACCATGTCCAAAAAATATATAACATGAATTGACTTCTAAGATTAAGTAAATTCGACACTACAGAAGATCGTTCATATCTTATATCAAATGAAGACGTGTATTATCGTACTGTATTTGACATAAAATAGTCGTCAAAAAGCTATATTAATGGAATATGTGGATTGTCAAGGTGTAATCAATACGCAAGGTGATTGACGTATATAAAATAGGTGAGTTACGGTACCTGTATTAGCGTATTATCATGATGTAATAAATCAGCTAGATGAAATAACGTACTAGCGTATTGTTCTCGTAACCACACTTTATATTTCTCTTCTACTTTCAGATCTATAAAACAAACAACCAAAGTTAAAATAAGTCAGCAATGAATTATAGTTTAATTCATACGACAAAATACCTGCAAGGACAGTTCTTTTTGACCTGCTCAGTCTCTTCATTAGTGACCTTACAGCTTGCGGGGAGAAATAGGAGCTTAAAATAGAACTAAATCTATGTACAAAGAAGCCAATAAAAATTAAAATCATTCAAAAAATGGAATTCAATGACTCAAAAGATCAATTCTTAAATAGAAATACAGGTACTCTTAATTTTGAACAATTAATAGAAGTTTCTTAAGAAGGTATTTAGCCAAAACGTTAGAAAACAGGACAATAATATATATAATGAAATATGAACAATCTACCTTACCTTTCATATCTTGTTCTGATGGAGGTTTATCAAAATACATCTCTTGTGTTGAAATAAACCTGGTAAATATTTTATGTAGCCCCCGGATACAAGCTAATATAACGCTTTCATCTTCTAACTACAAACAGAAATCAAAATAACACTTTGAAGGTAAGAGTCAACTCCTGCATGTAAAAACTTATTTTCACAATGTCAACCTATTACAAACTGTGTCTTATACCTTGACTACAATAGTCACCTTTCTTGTATCACATCTTCACAATGTCAACCTATTACTCAAACAGAACTTCATACTATATAATTCAACACTTGACTCAATAGTCACCTTTCTTGTATAACATCTTCACAATGTCAAGCTATTACTAACTTCATACTTATACCTTGACTACAATAGTCACCTTTCTTGTATCACATCTTCACAATGTCAAGCTATTACTAACTTCATACTTATACCTTGACTACAATAGCACCTTTCTTGTATCACATCTTCACAATGTCAAGCTATTACTAACTTCATACTTATACCTTGACTACAATAGCCACCTTTCTTGTATCACATCTTCACAATGTCAAGCTATTACTAACTTCATACTTATACCTTGACTACAATAGCCACCTTTCTTGTATAACATCTTCACAATGTCAAGCTATTACTAACTTCATACTTATACCTTGACTACAATAGCCACCTTTCTTGTATCACATCTTCACAATGTTAAGCTATTACTAACTTCATACTTATACCTTGACTACAATAGTCACCTTTCGTGTATCTTCACAATGTTAAGCTACTACAAAGTTTGTTTAGTCTCTAGACTGAAATAGCCATCTTGTTTATATCATGGACACAATATTTGTGAAATAAAACTCAGGAGTAGTATAACAAACTATTTTGTTGTTAAAATGTAAAACGAGGTAGCAGACTTTAGCCAGAAGCAATTGACCTGTCTTGATCATTTATAAGGATACCTAGAGACTTATCATTAGGTTAGGGAAGTGGTTACGACCAAGGATTAAGATTATCTATAAATAGCCAACTAACTATAATCCAAGAGGGTAAGGATTAGGATTATATAGGGTGAGGGGTCAAACAAAATCAAAATAGGTATTCAGGAATGCCTTACAATGTGATCATGTAAACAAAACTGCCACGCCCACTTTTCACATTTTTAGATAAAAAATGACTCAAGATCACAGGACAGTAAAATCTGATGACAGAAATGAACTAAGGGTACCTCAATGTATCCCAGGATGTCAACGATCGCATTGGAATTTTTTCTGTCTTCCGCACAAAGTTTGGCTTTTTCTTTAATTTCATTGATAACTTGCTTAGAAGAACCTCGTGTGTCTTTGGGAGCCATGTTTAATCACGTGACAGTGTGTAATCAATCAATGTAGTCGACATGATCCAGTCTTTAATTTTCATTGACATTCTTACTGGAAAGACGAGACTTGATAAAATGCGTGGCGTGTTCACGCAGGCGCATTATACACCTTGGTCTCCCATATTCGATTGAATCGCATTTCCAGACTGGGATATTTCTGCAATTTTCTTGATCAAATTTTTTAACCAAGTACCAAAACTCATCAAAATGTTTAGCTAAAGTGCTAAGTTGGTTGGAAATGGGTAAAATGGCCAAGGATGGATGGTAAAAATACCATAAACTTATAAATTTCTATTTGGTAAGGAGTAAAAATTATCATTCAAAATGGCGCCGGGCACTTCAAGGCCATTTGCGCGCCTTGTCTATTTCAACGCAGTCATGTTCGATTGCAAATTTCGTCGCACATGATGATCCGATTGCTTGACTTTCAATGGGAAATTTTAAATTGAGCTTTAAAAATTGCATCTTCAAATTTTCGAATAATGGCATCATTGATTTTGGAATATTTTTCCGAATTTCTGATGCAATTTTTGGGGGGATGAGGCACGTGCTTTTGTTATGATTTGCAACTTTGTTGTCTGGAGCCTTTCATCTATTTTCTGGATGCACCAAACATCCAAACTGCCAATATTCATTGCTGTGAAAACCCTTTTTTGATGCCTTTGCCCTTGTTTAGTCCTTGCACATGAACTTAGCAAGGGGGCATCCCTAATGATTCAAGGAGGTGGAAACCACTGTCACCCTTGGGAGGAACTTGCAAAGGGGGAATCCACTGCATCCTGTCTTCACATGTCTTGACAGATGTAAAGATGCTGATACCTAAAATGTCATTTATTGAGCGTTGTTAATAGCTGTATTCACCAGTGTCAATCCAAACAGATAGCTTAATTCAATGATGCAAATCAAAACTTGAAAGACGCAGTTCGAGTTGGCTGGACATTGCAAAATGTATTTTGTAATAACTTGACATTGTGAAGATGTATAAGATGAAGTTTGTAATAACTTGACATTGTAAAGATGTATAAGATGAAGTTTTTTAATAGCTTGACATTGTAAAAATGCTGTATATTTTGAAGAATATTAAACCAGGCTATTATTTTGGGTTTTATTACAGGAGGTTCGAGCAGTATGCAGAGGGGTGAAAAGATTGGCAGCAATGACTCTGCAGACCAGCAGAAGACCACTGTGGCAGCGTCTGGAAGCAATAGAGAGGGTGTGGTGGTGTCGGTTATCCCCCAGTCTGGGGTGCTGCAACCCGGCACCATTCAGCAATATACCCTTACAGAACATCAACTACAGACTTTAACTTCAGGTCGGTATTCTGCCTGACTTTTATACTTCAGCATTTTTTACATTCAAATTTCAAACATTCAACCTTGGAAGTTTCGATGCAAGCACTGGTCCAGCTTATTAATTTGAGTCCTTAGTCCAACCAATTGTAAATAGGGAAAAAACCTAGGTCAGCTTTACACTCTTCAAAATGTTTGCCAAGACTGACCTATATAAAGACAACTATGAGCATTGTAAAACTTTTTTGACTCATTGTAGACAAAGACCAAATGAAAACCTATTTTAATTTTAGTGCTTTTCATTTCGTCAACATTTTTCATAATTTTTAGTCCACCCACTAGAAAATGATTCAGCTTACCAGTACCAAAAAACTAAAATAAAAAATCACCCCTGAAGCTAAATCTCTCAATCTAATCTGAATTGGTCTCGTCTGTTCACAATATTTAGAATATGTTCACAATAATATTTAGAATATTTCTGCCTTTCAGGTGTTGTTCAAAGTTTAGGTGGATCAAGCCTCATGCTTCAGACTGCTACACCACATCCAGTACCTGTTCAACCTCCGACTCAATCAACTGGTAGTCAATTAGTCAGTCCTGTTGTCCAGACTCTAATAACATCTGGTGCAGGCTCTAGTCTCTCAACCGCTGATCTAAACTCAGTTTTACAACAACAGTTAGCTTCAAGTAAGTACACTTGGATGTCTGTTACTATTATTTGCTTGGATACGTTGAAAGTGTAGGATGTGAGTTCTAATCTCGATCGGCATGTGATCAGTGTGTGAAAGTTTGATAACCTTGAATATGTCATCCTCACTCACAATTCCAGTCCACCCAGCTGTAAATGGATACGGTAATCCGGGAAAGATCAATACCAAGAGGTTTGGCCAAGGACCAGCTGGTAGAAAGGATCCCTGTCACGTGAATCTTAGTTGTTATCCTTGTAAAATATTGTTCTTTCTTTCTTTCTCTCATTTCTAGATAAACAAAACTTGAACTGTGTGCCAGTGCCTTTTATTGAATAGTTACTTAATTATGTCTGTTTAATCAATGGAACCATGTAGGGTGCCACATCTGTTCTTCTCTGTTCTTATCCTGTGGCTTGAGAATTCTAGAGATAGAGACCTTATAGGACTCTTGTCAAGTCAAGCTACTGCATGTATACAAATATTTTGGATGGACTGAAGCAAGCAATATTGTTTGAATTATCTAAATTATATTTTCAGATATAGTGAATGTGACTGCCATTAATCCACAATCAGGTCAGCAATCTAACTTAGCTACTACTGTTCATTTAGTGACAGGAGCTGTTTCCTCACCCCATCGTACCCCTCCGTCTACTAGTAGTGTCAGCCCATCTGGGGGCACCATCCACCACCACGGTCAGAGCCCAACCAGGGGTGGGCAGCCACCTCTTTCCAACCTACAGCAAAATCGACTAAGTATGAGTATAAATCAACAGGCTCAACAATTGGCTCAAAAACGCTCCGTTCAGGGTGGCGCCAGCAGCAATCCTGGAACTCCGGTATCAAGTAGAACTCTGATTGATGCAAGACACACTCCTCATCCAATCGGAACATTGACGTCCCCGCCCTCTAGAGTCGTAACCACACCCACGGGACAACCTCCCAGAAAGAAATTAAAACTTGAAGAGAAGCCTCCAGCGACACCTGAAGTTGGTCGACAACGTAAAATGATTCTCGATCAGCATTACAAAACACTAAGTGAACTCAAAGAAAATTGTATTGAAAATTTAACGGAACTGTTTTTCCTGCAACATTCTGGAAATATGATGGAATTTCATCAATGGAAGAAACGCCCCACCCCTCAGTTAGTTCAGTTTTTAAAATCCAGTAGTTTTGATTCGGATGAGGAGGAGGAACACTTGCAAGAGAAACGTATCAATGATGAAGTAAGTTCTCTTAGATTTTAAATAATTTTCAGCCTTTCATTTTATATAATGATTACACACAAAAATGTTAATAAACCACACCCCTATTGTGTTTAAACCACACCCCTATTCATCAACTTCCTTGAGGCTCGGAGAATAGGAGCCACACCCGATATGTCATACTCCTCAAGGTATTCAGAACTAAATATTGTCCAATCAAAAAATATTTCAGAGGCATCCTATGTCATCAAATGTCTTGTTTGCTCTCCTACAAGACAAATGCTAGTGGGCTAAGTTTAATACAGGTGACAAGACATAAGCATGCACCTTGATTTACCTTAAATCTTTACTTTGTAACCTTGGCCAGTGCTTTTATGAGATTATGTTCTCATCACCAACTAACAATAACAAACCTGTATTAAAGATTTGATACTCAGACAGAAGACAAGAAAGGGGAATATATAACATTTGTATAATTTCAGGTAAAAGTATTGACGAGTGCTGGAAGTAATGTACCACTAGCGACACCTATCGCCATCTCAACCACCCTACCCCCGTCTGTGTCGGCTCTAAGTCAACTAGGTATAAAAGTCTTACAAGCCCCTTACACTAACACAAACCCTAATCTTCTTTCTGATCATCAGAAACCTACCATCCAGGATTTTTTGAAGCAACTCTCTGCATACGCCAAGGGTATTACGCAAAATTTTCATACTCACTCATTTTTTATTGTTGCATGACGTCAACTTTTACTTTATCGGTGTTGTTTGACTTTCGTAGTGTGTAGTTTATAATAGATGTCGCTTCTGTATAAATATGATGTAGTTCATGGCTTAATGTACGCTGTCAAATTTCGTGTCGTCAAAAGGGATCATTCTTGAAATTTTTGAAGAAATTTTTCCAAATGATTCAGTCATTGCAGAGCTGTGTTGTTATTGGTTAATATTTCTAGAAGTTGCCCTTTTCGAACCTTCTGTCAAATCTTGAATGAAGTTTGTTCTTTGTTGCTGCATATTTTAGTTTAGATGTGTTCTGTTTGTTAGAATTTTGCTTTGGTTTTAGGGAAGCCCCATTTACCATCCTGCTTTACTAACGCTTTTGAATAATTTTAAATTAGGGGCCTCTTATAGACTGATTTTGTTAGGGTTGAAGAATTTTGGCATGCAAATAAAAATATTAAATTGATTAATAAACAGACATGGTTTAAGAACTTGGGGTTACATTGGCAAAGAGTTTACTAACCTATCTAGTTATACATGCTTATATTTCCTGTAATTGCATGAAGACTATATTTTTAGTTTACTAGCTATTGTATCTTGCACAATTTTTAATAGAAATCTTTTCATTTAAAGAAACATCAAAAATCATATGCATCTTAAAATATAAAGTTAATAACGAATGAGGTATATTTTCTGAATTTGTGATTGGTTATGGAAGTTTTAAAAGTTTTGCGTTGACTGTTGTAGGCTCGGAGAATAAACTAATTAAAACAGGGCAGGCTAGTGGAAGTCGGTCGCCCGGTTCTGCATCAGGTAATATGATAATGTCGTTTAGTTTGATCTGTTGTTAAGTTGTAATTGACTGTGAGATGTCCCTACACTGTTATAAAATTTAAGTTACCTTCTTGCGTTTCCTAAAATTAATTTTTACCTGTAACTTTAGTACATGAGGGTGGGTAATGGTTATCAGAAACTTAACCTTAATTTTTGCCCTATACCCAGATACCCTACTACTTTCAACCTTCGTCCTTTCATTCTTGATTTGACTAACAAGGTACTGGTAATAGAACAATGTCATGTGTTTATATGTTACTTTGATGGTGAGGATTTCCACGAGAGAACAGTACCTATGTATCCAAGAACTATACAACCCTATCATTATTCAACACTAAGACAACAAATAACTGAAAAGAAATGTTCTCTCCCATAGTGTCCCTAGTTCCAATATTTTTCTTCCCATTTCAGGGTTACCTGTTCAACCGACAGCAGTAGGAGAATTGACAACAACAGTTGATGTCTCGTTGACGTTACCTAGCTCTGTCATCTTGTCGACAGCCACGCCTACTGCCAGCTCCTCTCAGCTCCAGATTCATCTAGCTAAAAACATGACTCAACCATTGTCTATCAAAACTACACAATCTTTAAAAACCCCACTCTCTTCTCCGTGAGTATCCTTCGGACAGTTTTTTGAAAATTAGACTTCCAATATTCTTCGTTCAATTAGTCAGTAATCTGTTAGTTGAACCAAAGAAAGTAATATCAATTCTTTTATTGACCAATTTGATTGCTGAATCTTTTGAGTATAAATCTCAGAGGGGCTTTGAAGGAACTCCATCTTTTACTCGTGGACTTCCATTGTGCTGTCTCTTGGTATACCTTTCTATGCCTTATCCTTGTTTTGTCAGTGACAATAAAGACACTCTATGTGGCATTAATGGATGTTTGAAAAAAAATAATTGTGAATTGCCCTGCCATACTATATGTGACAGAAAATGATCATATTATTATTATGAATTATCTTTCAGTGGTATTGGCAATACATCAGTCAAATTAAAATCTCCGCCTCTATCACCACGACAACATACCAGACAACAGTCTATATCAGCTGTATATGATACTTCTATTGGATCTCAGGAAGCTATCGTCGAACGTGCCAAACAGGTATGGGAATTCTTATATTACTCTATATTGAAACTGTACAGGTATATTATTACATGGAGTCTTATAAGTCCTATAGTTCAATAAGATAGAAGAAAGGAAATTGTTTCATTTCTGATCACGATTTAAGTATGTTTTAATAACTTCATTAGAAAAAAATCTACATACAACTATCTGTATCACTTTCCAATTTTAAAATCTGGCACCCACTTTAAAACTTTTCACTGAATTTTTATTTAAGTCCTTCTTTGAGATATTCTTGTAATTTACAAACTTTTCAATTTATATCAGGAAGCACAAGTGATGCAGCGAGTAGCAGAAATGAGACGAGAAGGATTATGGTCGTCCAGACGGTTACCGAAAGTTCACGAACCAGCAAGAAACAAAGCACACTGGGATTATTTATTAGAAGAGATGCAGTGGCTGGCCACCGACTTTGTACAGGAACGAAAATGGAAGAAAGCTGCATGCAGAAAGGTGGGTGTTTTTGTCTTTATCTTTTATCTTACCACAATAGCTAAAAATATATTTTACAATGAAATATAGGACTTTCTATGTCCTACTTTTCTGGAACTAATGAGCTAATGAAGACGGACGGTGCCATATAGTTTGAAACTAGTGAAATTTTTGTCTGGGCAGCAGTCTACTCTTTTGGGGGAGCCGCTGTGGCTCAGTGGGTTCGACGCTTGCCCGCTAACCTGAAGGTCCAGGGTTCAATCCCGGCAAAGGTCGAGATGAACTTTCGGATTTTTCAGCCCGGTTTCCCCTTGTCAGTGATGCAGGTCGGAGGGACTGACATGGAAAAAACGTCTAGTCGTTCGGATGGGACAATAAACCGAGGCCCCGTGTGCTACAGGCTGTGCACGTTAAAGATCCCTTGACAGTTGGAAATCGCAAAAAGAGTAGGCTAATGCCCTGGTCCTGGCAAAATTTCCCTCATTGCACACTGCATGGCGTTGCCCGTCTTCATTAGCCCATAAGGTGCAGAAGAGTAGGACGTAAAACTCCATTTCATTTCATTTACTCTTTTGGGGGTTTCAACTGTCGAGGGATTTTTAAAATATACAGTCTGCATCACTTATATGACTTGAATAATTTGTAGAAAATATTTTGTAATAATTATTTCAGATAGCGAGAATGGTAGCTAAATATCACCAAGAAATAGAACAGAAAGAAGTGAAGGCTGAGAAGGAAGAAGCTTTAAAAGTGAAGCGTATTGCCTCGCAGATGGCCAAACTAGTAAAAGAATTCTGGTCCAATATTGAAAAGGTCAGTTCGTTGGTCAATTACTTGAGTCTCATGTTCGTTTGCCGAACCAAATTTGACTCCTGGTTTGTATGAAAATTGAAATATCGGCAATATCGGCAAAAAATTTCAGCTTAATATCAATTATTTTTGTTCGAAATTTAAACATATAATGAGTTCTTTTTTACTTAACTTGTAAATCTGAAAGTTAGATGTAAATTGACCTGAATTGTTTGATTCTGATATTTCTTTTTGTCTTATTCCAGGTCGTACAATACAAACAACAATCACGACAAGACGAACGTAAGAAGAAAGCGTTGGACGTCCATCTTAATTTTATAGTTGATCAAACAGAGAAATACTCGTCATGGTTGACAGAAACTCTACATCAGAGCAGCAGCGTTGGTCCGTCGTCTGTTAATGGGTCTATTTCATCACCAGCTCACTCCAGTGATGGAGACAGTAAGTAGATTGTCTAGTTTCCCTCATTGCACACTGCATTGTGTTGGGTTTCTAAGGTGCAGAAATGTAGGACGTAAAATCCATTCATTTCATTTCTAGGTTTCCTTGTATCTTGAACTATTGACTGTAGTTTATTAAAGTGATACTGTGTCTTAAAATGGACATGAAGTTCTCAAGAATGGTCAATATGAGTATATATTCATCAGTGAACTTACCTGGTGTCATAAAGTAACAGAATCTCTGAAAAATCTGGAAAACTCACAAAGCGAAACATATTATTAATTTATAAAGAATTTAGAAGTTCTCAAGAATGGTCAATATGAGTATATATTCATCAGTAAACTTACCTGATGTCATAAAGTAACAGAATCTCTGTAAAATCTGGAAAACTCACAAAGTGAAACATATTATTAATTTATAAAGAATGGTCAATATGAGTATATATTCATCAGTGAACTTCCTGGTGATCATAAAGTAACAGAATCTCTGAAAATCTGGAAAACTCACAAAATCATATTACTTATTTATGTGTCCAATGGAATTTCACTAGGAACTGACCTGTCTATAAAGTAACGACTCTCATGTAATTGGTATATACAACAAATAATTATTTCCCCTAAATTTGTAATTTCCAGTCAACTTGTACTATTAGAATTCTGTATGAATTGGACTATAAATTGAAAAACATATCCGTTCTTCTAGACAGTGGATCAGTTGATAGAAGCTATTATTACATGGATATAGAAAGGATCCCTTTTCATAACAGACTTGTGAACTCTAAGTGTTATCCTTGTAAAATGTAGTTCTTTCTATCTTTATGGATGAAAAAAGAAATTCCCCTCAGCTAAGAGTGTTTCAATTCATGAATTATTGAATGTTTTAACAGGAATCAACTCAGAAAGAATTAGAAGAATTACAGAAAGAAAGTGAACTACCAATAGAAGATTTATTAAAAACATTACCCTCAGAAGTTTTAGACACGCCCGCCCCACTCCCTAATCCTGATTCTAGTTCTGATGAAGAGGTAGGTTCTTAAACAAGTCTAGTTTTCCTCATCAGTAATCAAGAGCTGCAGGGGCTCGATTAGATTTTTGCTCAGCTAACCTGACGATCCAAAACAAATTGTCAGATTTTTCAACCTCATGTGCCCCTGTTAGTGATGGAAAAAGTGTCTGTGTATTTTTGTCCGTGAATATTCAATTTTCAGAATTTGGAAATCACAAAAATGCCTCTGTTCTGACAAAATTTCTCTCATTGCAACCTACAAGAAGAAGAGTTGGATGTAAAACCTCCATTCATTAGATTTTATCATTGCTTTATATAGAATTTTTATTGATTTGTAATTATAGGAGAAAGGCAGTGATTCCGAATTTACAGCCACCCAAGAGGATGAAAGGGATGTAGAAGATACTATAGAAGAACAGGAGAAACATGAAAAGAATTCTCTAGAAGAATTAAATGAACTACAAGCTGAAGGTATGATTTTATTCTGGTTTTATTGATGAATAGGATAACTTGAACTTCAAAATAACTATGAAATGGAGTTTTACATCTTACTCCTCTGCACCTAACAGGTTAATGAAGACAGGCAATGCCGTGCAGTGTGCAATTAGAAAAAATTGGCCAGGACAGTGGCAATTGATAACACAATATTATATTGTAGGTGAAATGTCTATAGAAGAACTAGTAAAGAAATATGCTGGAGCGTATGACAGTGATTTTGAAATGCCAGAAAGTGAAGAAGAATCAGATGATAGTACTGATGAAGAATCTGAAGGTATATTTCTATTTCCCTGTCACCCGATTCTCTAAAAAACTTACTACAAACTTAGGTTTTGAATGAAGGTGGGACATAAAACTCAATTCCCTCTCTTAATTAAATACATCAGATAACCTTCTAGTGCTCCTGTGACATTAAGGAATTTATTGGAAGCAATTTTTTCTAATTCCATCTTCATGTCTCCTTTGTAGAAAGTGCCAAAGAATCTTCATCATCTGAAGAGGAAGAGGAGGAAGAAGAAGAAGATAAAATGGAGTTAGATGTTGGTCTGGATTTCTTATTAAAATCACAAGATGAAGCTTCACCTCAAAAGGTAGGTTGATGTTTTATTACAGGTATCACTCGTAGAAAGTATGCTAATGCTGTTGTCCTGGCAAAATTGTCCTCAATGCTCACTCCATGATGTTAATAATCTTCATTATCCCATTTTCAAAAGGATTGTTCAGCTATGCTTTGCTCCTCAAGGCTCACTGTCCAACAGGCAAGGGCAAGCAACTCTACTGGACTTAAAGGGAAGTAACTTTTGTTAAGAAGAAAGTAATCTAGTCCACAATTAAATAGAAGATTTGGTATATAATACCCATACCTGTGTCAAATCTTATTTTATTACTTCCAGGCTGTAGAAGTTAAAGAAGAAACAGGTCCTGGTAAAGAATTAACAGATGCTGCTGCAGAGGCTCTCCGATTACAACCTAAAGGTTATACTTTAGAAACAACTGAGGTAGGTCAAGATTTACATAGACCTAAATACGTTGTCTGTTATAACTAGTCAATGTTCTAGTGGGGAATGGAATATTCATTAATGATGCTGTCTTCATAAAATTTCCCTCGTTGCACACAGCATGGCAATGCTTGTCCTTATTATCCTATTAGGTGCAGTCTAGTCAGTCTATTGGTAGCGACTAGAATATTTTTATGATGCTGTCTTTGGAAAATTTCCTCTTTGTACACTGCATGACTTTGCCCATCTTTATTAGTTTTTAGGTGTAAAGGAGTAGGACGTAAAACTCCATTCATTTGTTATTGATAAACATGATAATTTGGGAATCAATTCTGTGTCTTTGTAGGTTAAAACGAAGGTACCGTTCCTGCTAAAACATACGTTACGAGAATATCAACACGTAGGTCTAGACTGGCTAGCTACCATGTATACTAAACGCTTAAACGGTATCCTGGCCGACGAGATGGGGCTCGGTAAAACGATACAGACAATATCCGTCTTGTCTCATCTGGCTTGTGAAAAAGGTACGCCCTCTATTTTTTCATGAACCACTAGTTGATGTGTAGAGAATCATCAGGGATCAATTGCAAAGCTACTACTAGATTTACTAGTTCTGTGGCGGTTACATTTTTATTCTTGAGGATTAGTCAATTAAAGATAACATATTATAAAGTTTAGTTCCCTATCTGGCAGTCAGGTGCGGAAGAGTAGGACGTAAAACACCATTCATTTAATTTCCACTGTAACTAGATATACGTCAGGTTCCTCTATCTGGCAACCCCTTTTCTGTCACATGGATTAACACCTTGCTCTCTCTTACTAGGAGGGAAGTAACTCTTGTTAGGAAAGGGCTCAACCAGACCACAATAACATTAAAATGATAAAAATTACATTGAAAGTTTATTTTGTATGTTCAGGTATTTGGGGTCCTCATCTGATCGTAGTACCAACTAGTGTTATGTTAAACTGGGAAATCGAACTCAAAAAATGGTGTCCTGCCTTTAAAATTCTTACATATTACGGAAGTCAGAAAGAACGAAAACAGAAACGAACGGTAGGTTTTCAATAATATAGGATATTTCCATGGTTACCTAAGATAAGTCTTTAAATCTATTGAGTAGATTGGATGTTCAAGCATTAAGCAAGAATGGCCTGAAAGATGTCAAGATGCTGTCTTGTCAAATAAACAATAGTTGCAATCCATTAAGACTTCTTCTGTGTCTAGCCTGGCAAAATTTACCTTGTTGCATACATCATGGTGTGGCCTATACATATAAGCTAAAATAACTGCTGAAAACTAAAACAGAATTCATTCCTGGCAATCTAAAGAAGATTAGGAAATTGGTTTAACTTATGGTTTTGTTTTGTATATTCCAGGGTTGGACTAAAACGAATGCATTCCATGTATGTATAACATCGTATAAATTAGTTATACAGGACCACGCTGCCTTCAGACGGAAAAAATGGAAATATTTGATATTAGATGAGGTAAGAGAAAATTTATTGAAGAACTTGATGCTGGATTGACAAATATAATAATAAATTGCTAAGAATTGTAGTAACATGCAAATTTAAAGATTAATACATTGTTGAAGGGTTTTGGTATAGAAATAAAAAGAAATAAACTATTAGAAAATCTTAAACTTCGATAAGTAAAATAAATTTAGGTTTATTATCCAATTATATTACAGTATTTCTTAAAATCTGGACTTTATTTTATCTAGTATGTCTTCATAGGCCCATCCATAACATTAAACCTGTTCAACTTGATTTATTACATAACTCATCTAATGATGTAGGGGTCATCTAAATGTTTCTTGTTTCTTTTTAGGCTCAAAATATAAAAAACTTCAAGTCACAAAGATGGCAGATGTTGTTGAATTTTCAAAGTCAGAGACGTCTGTTACTTACTGGAACACCTCTACAGAACAGTTTGATGGAACTTTGGTCTCTGATGCATTTCCTCATGCCCCACGTGTTTCAATCACATAAAGAATTTAAAGAATGGTTCGCCAACCCCCTGACTGGAATGGTGGAAGGGAGTCAGGATTATAATGAAGGATTAGTCAAACGTCTGCACAAGGTTTGTTACGTTTCTGACTTAGCTTGCACTTGATTGGTTGGTTCTGAACAATGCTTTTTTCAAATTATATTTAAAAAACTTGCCGTTAATTCCATCAAACCAATAGAGCATAAGCCTGAAATGTTTTATTGCAAGCTTTTCATAATAGTTTGGATTCAAAGCTTTAACACACTCTTTTAAATATCACTATCTTTATTTAGGCTTTAATCAACTCTCCTAAGGGAGAGTACTCTTGATAGACTTGATATCTTCAGACCACAATATGAACAAATAAATTACAACTGTAGTAAAAAAGAGTATGGATGCAAAGAGAAAAATATATTAGCACAAGCAATCCACATGCACGATTTTAAGCTTAATTTCTGAAATGCAATACACTTTCAATACTTCTTATTTCTTTTTCAAGGTACTGCGTCCATTTTTATTACGTCGTTTAAAAGATGATGTAGAGAAACAGATGCCTAAGAAATACGAACATGTGGTGATGTGTAAATTATCGAAACGTCAACGTTATTTATATGATGAATTTATGGGACAAACCAAGTAAGTTGATATTTATTTCATCCTGATTGACGGGGTTTGGCCAAATTTATTCACTGCAAACTGGCATTTTATGAGAGAATTTTGAAATATCTAAGACAAAGATGTGGTTTTAGATCCTATACATTTGATATCTGTCTTACACATTAACATTCTACTCTTAAACAGTTAAACTCCATTCATCTCATTTCCAATTAAATGTTAAACTGTTCGTGCAGTTCTTCATTCTTTGAACATTTTGGAGAAAGCTTACCACTGTATCCTTGTACATGGTTAAATTTCCTTGTTATAGATCTAACGGCAACTGATTGACTTTTGAATAGACAGACTATTTTGATTTTTTCAGGACCAAAGAAACTCTGAATGCTGGAGATTTTTTAAGTGTCATTAATGTATTGATGCAGCTACGTAAAGTTTGTAACCATCCGAACTTATTTGATCCTCGACCGATTGTTTCCCCTTTCCAAATGGAGGGTATCGTCTATAATACGGCATCATTAGTACTTAAAGCTCTACAGTACGATCCCTTTAAGGTAAGATAGTCATTTTAAATAACCATAAAAACTTTCGTTCACTACTCCTGAGTTTTATTGTATACAATGTTTCAACAATTTACATTGTAATCATCAGTTTATATTGTATACTACTCCTGAGTTTTATTGTACACAACGTTTCAACAATTTACATTGTAATCATCAGTTTATGTTGTATTCTACTGAGTTTTATTGTACACAACGTTTCAACAATTTACATTGTCATCATCAGTTTATATAGTATACTACTCCTTAGTTTTATTGTACACAACGTTTCAACAATTTACATTGTAATCATCAGTTTATGTTGTATTCTACTGAGTTTTATTGTAGCACAAGTTTCTACAATTTACATTGTCTTGTGTGAAAAATATATCTTTTGGGATAGAAGCTTAAATTTAGTGTCTAAATTCATTGTACCATCTCTGCTCCTGTAGAATTGTAGAAACTAGTCAGAATGGGAAGCAGAATAGTGCCAGTTGATTCAGAAAACATTACTATATAACCATTATTTTCTATAGGAAGTAGACCTACGATGTTTGTATCCAAGTTTATCAGAGATGGAACTGAACCTGCCGGCGTTCGTAGCTCATAGAGTTCGTAAATTACAAACACCACGGAAACTGATAGAAGAAATTGATGATATAGAAGACCCTCCCCCCAGACCTAAACCAGGCCGATTAAAGAATTTAAATTTTAGAAGTGCCTCTCCTGCTGTTGTACAGGTGAGACCGTGTTTTTTTAATCTAGAGAGTTGCCCAACTTATCTAGTTTTGATTTAAAAATAGTCACAGAAATTGAAAAATTCAGTAATTTTTTTTTAACGCAATAGGGACAGTTTTGACTTGCAAACTGCGACATCACTTAAATTGGAGCCTGATCAAATTTCACTGAACTAAGAAATATTGTTTCAAAGGTTGATATCCTTGAATTTATTTCAGCCCCCGTCTGGTAGAGCTTCTCCTTTAGTCCTTGGTGGCAGTCAGAGTCGTTCTGCTTCACCTGTCACAGTTGTTAGATTGGCCACGCCTACTTCACGTATTGAGACTCCACCTTCTTCTTTAGCCACTCCCACTTCAAGTAAGTATTTCAACGGTTCATCAGTGAACTTACCTGATGTCAGAAAGTAACAGAATTGATACAATGAGTTGAGTTTTTGGGTTGTTTGGTTGTACATCTTGACCAGGAACCTGTTTTACAAAATTTTAACAAAGATACAATCAAGGTTTTAAGAAATACAGTAACCTGATTGGTTAATAAAAACTCAATTTTAGTGATTGACCAATTTGACCA
This sequence comes from Nipponacmea schrenckii, assembly GCA_030562195.1. Classification (NCBI taxonomy): domain Eukaryota; kingdom Metazoa; phylum Mollusca; class Gastropoda; family Lottiidae; genus Nipponacmea; species Nipponacmea schrenckii. The sequence continues at coordinate 21,343,921 of CM060201.1, forward strand.
TTGGAACACTAAAATCATCCTAAATTAAGTTTTCGTGAAACAGGCTCAAGGTGTTTTTTATGAAACAGAAAAAAAACATAAACAATAAGAGACAGGTGTATTAATAAAGTAAATAATTGTATATTTATAGCCCCTCAAGCAATACGACTAAATGTGATCAACCCAGCTACTAGTTCTACTGGTGTTAAAGTTACTACCTCCTCTACAACTACAGGTATCTTTCTATTGTATTATTTATTCTCCGTAGAAATGGAAGAGATTGAAATTCAGATACTGCAGCAAAGTTCGAGCCTTTTATACAGCCAATCTGTGCCTTTGAACCTGCACACTCTTGTCCAGTTCCCTTGAACGCATCCTTGAGTTTACGATAGATGAAAGGATTAATAATAAAGGGAAGATAACTGCTTGGAAAAAACACCCGTAGCTTTTCGTAAAGCTCTGGACACCTGAACCAAGCGACATAATTTATTCTTGTATCAAATTTACTCCACATTAGGGAGAATTGAAATTTCTTTCCATGCTTTTACACATTCCATAATTCGAATCCTTAACTGTAACAAGCAAGTTAAGTCAGATAAGTCGAAAGGGGGGGTGTTTTATATATGTTAGTGTCTCCATCTAGATATGAATAAAATTTCAGGTATTATTCATACGTCTGCCTCCTCAAACACTCTGTCTTCTCAACAACCAATCACAGTTCAGATCCAGCAAACTCAACAAGGAACCAGATTGATGATCCCAACTAGTCAGTTCTCTCAACTTCCAGGTAGGTCTTTAACACGAATCTTTATTACAGAATAATAAACCACAATCTGACACTAGCTTGAGGGAATAAGATTGTGTTATTAGCCAGAGACCATTTCCTCCAGGCAAAAATATGCTATTTTTAAAAAGTTTATGAAGTTCAGACTTTTGCTAGATAGTTGTCACGGCCAAAAAAAAAAAAAACATTCTTGCTCTAGGCCATGGTAAAAGCAAATGAAGAAATGGCATATATATGTAAAAGATTTTAAAAAAATTTACCAGAATGGGGTTTGTTTTTTCTCAGGTTTTTTTTAGATTTGGTGAAAACTTAATTAAATTTTAATGAATATTGGTTTTGTTAATTTTCAGCTGGGTTAATTCAAATAGTACAGACGTCAACTGGTCAACATTTAATAGCCACAAGTTCCTCAACTACTACCCCCGTCCAACATGTTACTCCTGTTCAAAACACTGTATCTGGTAATATATTAATTCACATAATTTTAATTTAAATATGCGCATATTTTAATGAAATTGTAAATATATGTATATCAGGGACACTGATAGCATCAATTTACATCATTCTAATTTTCAATCTGATGTCTGTGGTTCCTGTAATTCTACTAAAACCACACGTATTATGACATCACTAATTGCAAATTTTGCCTATGAAGGTCCCTTGAAAGTGTCCTATGTTAAACGTGACAGTAGGATTTCTAATTAACAAGGGAAAGATAACTGCTTAACTAAAACATCCGGAACTTTTATCATGGAGTTTTGGACACCTGAATTAAGCTACAAGTTAATGATGCCTCCTTTTCAATGTACAATCATATCTGTGTTTTCGTTTGATTCTGTTTTTGATTTTCAACCTGTTCCTTGGTGACAAAATTCCTTATTCCAGGAGGTAATTTAATCCTGCTGTCATCTTGAAAATCGTAAAAACACAACTATCATTTCTATTTATAGGAGCCGGTCGTACTACCATAGTAACACCGACAACAGTTACGTCTGCTACACCGGTAACACAAATAAAAACAATACCAGTACAGTTACCCTCAGGTAGTGTGGTTAGTACCCAGAAACCTGTCATGAGAGTTCCTCCCCTTACTTCAGTTGATTCTAGTGCCACTTCGGTTACTTCTGCTGTGACGTCTGCACCTCGAAATCTGTCTTCACTTTCTACAGTCACTGCTGCACAAGGTATGTCCGTCTGTTACAAATGTCTTTGTTAGCATTCTTTCTGAATGGTTGTTTAGCAACATCGAGCAAGTTAATTTGCCTTTTGTTACTGAATTGAATAGATACGCTGGTTTTAGCTAGAAAGAGTCTGTTTCAAGCGTGCATTGTTTCTAAGTTGCTACCCTTTATTTAAGAAAATTTATCGACTTTCTTTGTAGCTGCCTCTGCCATTGCTGCTATAAAAACTACGGAACCACAGACCTCCAGTAGTCCAGTTCAACAAGCCCCGGTTATTACACGAAGAAAATCTAAACCTATACCACAATCTGAACTTCATTTGGTACGTAGAATTATTTCGTTATCATGTGATATGGCTCTGGACTTTTAATGAAGTTATTAACGATAAAAAGTAGGGATGGGCGATAATACGATATTTCAATATAAACCGGTATGAAAATTACTTCGCTGGCAAGACAAGTCGAGAATAATGCTGACGAAAGGCCTAACGATTCGCAGTTAAATCCACCAAACGTCTTTTGAGCAAGACAACAATTTCACTCGGGTTAAAATTTTTTTACCAGGTTTCTCACCAAATCCCTCCTTTGCTTTTAATTCCGGTGAGGATATATGTTAATATTAAATAATCCCATTCCCCGTCACCAAAATTATATAATTCACATGTCCCTCATAAGTGTGAAAATATTTATAGATATCGTGATTATATTGCTAAAATAGTTCACGATATAATCGTCACAATATATCGTCATATCGTAATATTAAAATAAAAATATCGTGATATACAAAATTTCAATATCGCCCATCCCTAGGTGAAAGGTCACAAAATCATGACAGATGATGAAGACAGACATGAAAACCCCTTTCTAATCTTCGGCCTCTATATCAGGAATTCCCAATTAATTTGTCGTGCAAACCAGAAAAGGATGGGGCCACTAAGTACAGAGCTTACTTTTCCCTGTTTCTTAATTCAGATATTGTTTTCAAACAAATTATATTTACTCCTCAAAGAATTTTGGACTCTTAAAGGGATACTGCATCTTAGCTTGAACATGTGATTTAACTTCTCAGGAATGTGTTTGAAAAGAACAATTTGTTTCATATATATGGTTTTGTATTCCAGAAAGCATTGAAAGAAAAGCGAGAAAAACATAGAAAATCTAAACTGGAATTAATCGCGAGAATCAACAGACGTCACTGTGACGTTAAACCTGTTTATGGACAAGATTTATGTGAATCAGTGGAAGCGTTTAATGACTTGGAACCCACGACTGTGACCAGTAATATCTGGCATGGACTCGGAACAGTGTATTGTCGTCATGCCAACCGTTACGATAATTCCCACGGAAATTTCTGGAAAACTACTAGTGCTTTATCAAACATTGTTCACACACCAGAACAGTATTTGACAGAACTTCAGGATATATTAGAACGTTATGTGTTTGTTACGCCCCCTGTGACAGTGCCTTCAATAAAAATGCATGTGTCCCACCCTCCCCCGTCTCATTTATTGGAACAATCTTATCGTGATATTTATCTCCGGAAAAAACTATCGGATTTATCTACTCCGTTACATCGGATATCGTCTCGAATGCAGGTCATGTTTCCAGAAGTTCGGTTAATACAGTATGATTGTGGTAAGTTTATGTCGCCTTTTTGTGTTAAAAGATTTTGGCTCAGTGAGTTGAATACATGCTAATTCATTTGAAAGTTCCAGGGTTCAATCCAGACTTGGGTCATAAACAAAGCTTTTGGCTTCATGTGTTAAATGTATGCTCACTAATTTGAAATGTCCCGGGTTCAATCCAGGCATAGGTCAAAATAATGTTGTTTTTCAACCCAATTTCCCCATTGTCTTTTTAAGTTTAAGACACCAAAGAATCTAATGATTAGAAATTGTTTGAAATCAAATAAATTATATTTGACATCTTGGAGACCTAATGAAGATTCATTAAATATATTTATATGAAATTGTGTCACGCAGTCCTTTTATTAATAAGTTTATAATATTTTGCCCTGTGGTTGTAAAGTCAGATTTCAGTCATGTAAAAATTAAATTGTGAATCTAATGATTAGAAATTTATAAAAATCAAATAAATTATATTTGACATCTTGGAGACCTAATGAAGATTCATAATCCATTTCTTTTATGTTCATATTTCTGATAAATCACCTTGGATACGATAAATATTGACCTTGCTCCCTATAGGTCAAGTTTAAGTTTCAATCTGGCATCTCAAATTTTAAATTGGATTTTAATTTCAGCAATGAGTAATTGAATTAATTATTTCAGGTAAATTACAAACGTTAGATCGACTTCTAGCCCGGTTAAAATCAGGTCAACATCGTGTTTTAATATTTACTCAGATGACGAAGATGTTGGACGTATTAGAATCGTTTTTAAATTATCATGGACATCGATATTTACGTCTAGACGGAACTACCAAGGTTGAACAGAGACAAGTAAGTTCCATTCTGTTTTAATTTTATACTCAGATAGATGAAATGAATGGAGTTTTACGTTCCTATTTTTCTGCACCTTTGGGTCTAATGAATGAAGGATTAACTAAGACAGGGTAGGTGTTTATAACTTGACATTTTGATAGGTATAAATGAATCGAGTTTTACATTTTCTTCTACCACTTATGGGTTAACCAAGAAGAAGCTGTAGAGAGAGGCTTTCAAAAATGTATGTGTATCATCAATTTGCATCATTTCAGTTTTCTATGAGTTTTGAAAGTTAAATCTAAGAGTTTTATCACGTTCAAATCACAGAAGATGCTAATATTTAATCTCACTCAACCTAAACCATTTTCATTAGACTTCTTATTCTTTATTTCAGGTTTTAATGGACAGGTTCAATGGTGATAAAAGAATCTTTTGTTTTATTTTATCAACGCGATCTGGAGGTATCGGAGTAAATCTGACGGGAGCCGATACGGTAATATTTTACGATAGTGACTGGAATCCAACAATGGACGCCCAGGCTCAGGACCGGTGTCATCGTATTGGTCAAACTCGCGATGTTCATATTTATCGGTAAGTTTTCCTGAATTTAGTTTTATATTTCTGCTTTTTATTTGGAGGTTAAAAAATGGGAATATTTTTCCAGGTCTAACCTCGTAAGTTTTCTTGAAATTAGTAAATTTAGAAATACAAGTCTGCTCTTTATTTGAATGGCAAAAAACTGGGAATATTTTTCTAAGCCCCATTCGGACTTCCTACAGCACATTAGACTATGCTTAACCTCGTATTTTTATTGCTCAATACCTTCGACACCCATCACTCCTGTTTTCATTGGCCGATTAAGTGCAGAAGAGTAGGACGTAAAACTCCATTAATTTTATTTCCACCTGTCAGTGGACACTGTCTTCATTAGCCCATTAGGTGCAGAAGAGTAGGACGTAAAACTCCATTCATTTTATTTCCACCTGTCAGTGACACTGTCTTCATTAGCCCATTAGGTGCAGAAGAGTAGGACGTAATATCCATTCATTTCATTTACTCAACATCACTGACAAGAGAGAACTAATAAGGAAGAAACTTGTAATTAGTATAGAACTTATAACAAGCATCTCTCTTAATATTTATGCATCAACAATTTTCATACATTGAGAAACATTAAATATAAAATTCTCCGTAAAAAACAAGCCCAATGATTATTTCTAATTTTTCGTCAAATGAAACACGATGAAATTAAACTGTGATGAGGGCTGTTTATAATTCTTTCCAAATTAAATTTGTTAATGAATCTAATGATTAGAAATTTATAAAATCAAATAAATTATATTTGACATCTTGGAGACCTAATGAAGATTCATTGACAATATATTTATATGTTTTAAAACCTTGCTAAAACGTGGAAAAAAAACCTCTAATGCCTTAACTAATTAATTGAATCTAATGATTAGAAATTGTTTGAAATCAAATTACTTATATTTGACATCTTGGAGACCTAATGAAGATTCATTTAAAATTGAGGAAGGGCCGTAGCGCAGTTGGTTAGAGTGTTCAAATCTTTACATGACATCATTTGCTTCCGTTGACTTTGATTTCAACTTTTGTCGTCCTTTTTTTGTAGGCTAATCAGTGATAAAACTATCGAAGAAAATATTCTCAAAAAAGCGAATCAAAAACGTCTTTTGGGTGATTTAGCCATTGAAGGTGGAAATTTCACAACAGCGTTCTTCAAACAACAGACATTGAAAGAATTGTTTGAGGAACCGTCGGGTTTGGAAAGTCTGGCCGATCAAAAAAATAAAGCGAAAGTGGATGAATCGGAACCAATGGAAGTTGAGAAAGTACGAGAAGTTGAAACATCGGCTAAAAATAAACCGGATTCTGGAATTAAAGATTCTTCAGTTCTCAAACAGTTTGAAATGGTGAGTAATTTTGAATTTCTCAAAAATTGTGTAATTTGAATCCAAAGAAGTTAAGTTTTTCATAATTCACTTGTCCCTTTGGGAAAATTAGCTTTTTGGAAAAGTTGAAGTTTTTGACTTTTAATCCAAAATGAGGTAAATTTGTTACAAAATCGTCACCCTGCCTCTTCTGTGTTCAAGTTCAAGGATCAATGATTCAATTTTTTGAGGTTTTCAAATGATAAAATATTTGAAAAAGGCGGATTTATGAGATTCCTTGAACATTTAAAAGTTAGATATATTTTTTCATCTGGAAGATTTAACTGCAGTTTAGGAATAACCCCATACTTCCATTCAAGGATCAATGATTCAATTTTTTGAGGTTTTCAAATGATAAAATATTTGAAAAAGGCGGATTTATGAGATTTCCTTGATTATGTGAAGTTTAAAATTCTGACTAAGTCATTTAGTTGAAACGTTAAATGCCGTTACAATAGTATATATTATCTCCCCTGATATAATTTAAACTTCTCCTGTGTTTGCATCTCAATAACTTTAGCATGCAGACTTTCATACTCAAATAGGATTCAATGAAACCTTTTGATGTATACTGAAGTCATTTGGTTTCATGAAAAAATTATTTATTTGGACATATATTTCCAACATCCTGTGACTTGTCTGGACAATACAACCAGTTGTGTCCTCAGAAGATTAAAATGTTACGATCTTGCTTTCTAGGCCCTGTGTAAAGCGGAAGATGAGACTGATGTAATAGCAGCGAAACAAGTTCAGGCTGAACAGAAGGCGGAGCTAGCCGAGTTCGATGAGTCGATACCGTGGGACGAGAAAGAACAGGAGAATCGTAAGGAAGAAGATGAAGTGTCGAAAGTAGAATTAGAGTTAGCCCAACTGGATAAGGAGGTAACTTACATATTTCTATATTTCTATACAGAGTTTTCATCCTGGTTTACCCTGCTGTAATGTAGTGAAGAGTGTCAAGTCGTTCAGATGGGATAATAAACCAAGGCCTTGAATGCTACAGACTGACTGTGCAGGTTATGTTTATAGCGTAAGTCATAGATACAAATTGGAGTTTGAAATACATTCTAAACCCCTGTTCTTCCATAGGCCAAAATACCAAAAGTTGTCACCTCTATATGGTAGCTGTCTTGTGGCACTGGCCTTAAAATAATATTTTATTGAAGACAACCCAACTCCTATATTAGGACTTGATTTTCTTTCATAAATACACTTTTAGTCTCGTTATTGAAGTTTTAAGTTGTTGTGGGTACAGGTTTGTTATAAGGTTTCGTAAAGGTTTTCTAATTTTGTTTTTATGTCTTCTGAAAACATTGATAGCAAAATATGCTTGTATTATAACTTATCTTTGCAATAAGTGACGCCATTAAACACCTAGTTCTAGTGGAATGGCAGATACCAAATTAATGCATCAGTTCCCCTGATACAAATTAAATATTTGTTAATGAAAGATTCCTGTATTTGAATTGAAACATTGTTTTAATTAAAGAGAAGTAGTATATCTATAATAGTGGTCTTATTTATCTAAAGTTACTATATCTATTATTGTATAACTTGATAAAGATTGCTGTATGTGAATTGAAACATTGTTAAATTAAAGAGAAGTAGTATATCTATAATAGTGGTCTTATTTATCTAAAGTTACTATATCTATTATTGTATAACTTGATAAAGATTGCTGTATGTGAATTGAAACGTTGTTAAATTAAAGAGAAGTAGTATATCTATCTATAATAGTGGTCTTGTTTATCTAAGTTTGTCTAGTTTGATTTGAGAGTATATTAGTTTTAAAATTGACTGTTAATATTGTCAGTATATGGAGGGGAAGGTAATTGGCTAGTTTCTATGTTTTAATCACTCTATTTGTGATCAAAATGACTAGACCAGTGTTTATGATAATTTTTCGTCAAATGAAATTTCTGTGAAATGAAAATTTTCATGAGGTCTTGTTAATATTTAAAAATGAATCTTATGATTATACATGGTACGTCAAATGTTTTTTATTTGAAAACTGGCGGATTAATGAAGATTCAATATTTACATGAATGATTATATTTTGTTTTTTGGGCTGAGAATTTAAACGTGGACCCAAAAGATTCTAATTCTGAGTGTCTTATATTTGGTTGAGTATTTTCTAGTAATAATTTCAAGATGACAGGCCAAAATACCAAAAGTTGCCACCTCTATATGGTAGCTGTCTTGTGGCACTGGCCTTAAAATAATATTTTATTGAAGACAACCCAACTCCTATATTAGGACTTGATTTTCTTTCATAAATACACTTTTAGTCTCGTTATTGAAGTTTTAAGTTGTTGTGGGTACAGGTTTGTTATAAGGTTGGTTATATGTATCAGGAACATTGATAGCAAAATATACTTGTATTACAATTTATCTTTGATAATAAGTTACTTCATTAAACACCTAGTTTTAGTCACATTGTTGTATATTATAGTTATCACCAATAGAGAGATATGCTGTAGGTTATGTAGAAGCGGAAATGGAACCAGATGAGGATTCATTTGATGAGGTATGACAATTTTATTCCAATATTAGTTTTTTCAGTCTTCCGTACTACTTTTCAGAACAAATTCAGGCATTTGGTTTGTCTACAATCACATGTTCGTTAAACTACAATTGTGTTGTCAGAAAATTTTCCTCATTTCCCACTTTCATGTATGTTTCTCTGACAATTTTAGGATGACATTGAGAATGCGAAGAAAGATTGGGAGTTGGCCAGATTAAAGGCTTTAAAAGAAGAAGAAGAACGAAGAGCAGAAATGGAGGAAGATGAAATGTTGTATACTTACTCCGTCGAAGATTCACAGGTGAAAAAGAAAAAATCCAAATCTAAAAAAGTCACGTCTGATTCTTCGTTAGAAAGTAGTCTTGATATTTCTACGCCAGGTTCTCAAAGAAGTAGTGATAGGGCTCGTAACGTTAAAAAGAAACAAAACGATATGAATACTAGTGACGAAGGTTCACGAAGTAAACCTGGTAGTAAAGTTACCTCCCCTAGTGGTGAAAGACGGTCCTTACGCACGCCTACCGGTAGTAATCAGACCTCACCCAAACCTAAATCGACACCACAGGTCAAAGTTCAAGCTAAAAAGTCGCCAATTAAGGCCAAAATAGAACAAGCGAAAAAGACTTTGGAGGCAGCCAAAATAGTTGAAACTACCAAAAAGGCGCCCGTTGCCAAACTTGTTACTAAGCAAGTTGTTTCAACACCAAAAGTTGAAAATAAAGTCAAAGTTAACGTTGTAAGAAGAACGCCACCTGTAACGTCTGCTCAAAAATCTATTGTTCTTCCGCCAAATTCTGACCTCAAAGATATGATTTTCTTAAAACTTCCGGTTTCTGCCACATCCCTTTCGTCTCAAAATACCGTTCTCAATTCCAATGTTGTTCAAAATTCAGGGGATAAAACCACTGTCAATAATCATAATAATCGCAATGTTTTTGCCGCTATGCAGGATTTGATTCGTATTAATCCAAACACTGTGATCAGAACATCGGGGGGCACAACTCTAAATCATGCTGGTGCTGTCAATTACTCGCCTGTTACTATAAACAATGTCACTAACGTCCAGTCTCAAAAAGGGGCGCAACCAGTTCAACTTCCTAAAACCATTATTTTGCAAAATCCCATGACACCAACATTTTGCATTAATTCTACAGGGACATTGGCTCGTATTGCTCGCCCCGGGGCCCTGGGCACTCAACAATGTGTCACACTTACCCCAGCCCAATTACAACAGATGCAACAGTTGAATAACATCGTCACTTCTGGCAATAGGCCCGTTATCAGAGTCCCTTTTGTCAGAACTGCTCAACCTCAAACTGTAAATATCCGCTCCCCTATTCAAGTCCCTACTAGTTGTATTATAACAAGCCCTGGCCCAAGGGTGACCTCTCCCCGCCCTGTCATTGTCTCGCCTGTGGCTAACAACATTGTTGGTTCACCCCCTCAACCCTGGTCAAATCCCAATCTTGTGATACGTACTCGGAGAGCTGTACAACAACAGGACCCCGCGTCCCCCGTAATGGTAAACGTATCGAATGTTGCAAACGTCCCTCGTATTGTGCCCATTCAAAGTTTACAAGGCTTGAATTTTAAACCAATGACAAGTCAGACTGTAACATTACAACGCCCACAAATTATTTCAACCAATCAACTTCCTAATTTTGTTGTTGTTAATCAAAAGAAGCCTGTTACTACGACTATAACCTCCCAACCTAATACAAATGGTCATAGTGTCAATAATGTCAAGGACACTGGTTAAAGGTCAAGGTTCAGGCTTGAGGTTAAGGTCAAAATAATTGTCACTCAAAGTGCTAATAAGAATCAAAACTCAGGAAGAGATGAGAACGTGAATGATCCACGCTGAAAGGACCTGAGGTGTTAACGATGAGGTGTTTTAAGTTATATTTCGAAAGTGTTTCATTTGAGTTCGACTTCTGTTGGTTTTAAAGAATTATTTGCGGTATGAAAGTTTTGGACAACATTTGCATAATTCAGACTGAAAATGGAATGTTATGATTTCGTATTAGTTCAGGTTGTCCTATTAAATCTTAATACTTAAAAAGTTCTGTCCGAAAGTGTGAAACTTGAACAAAAAGATGCTTTAATTTTTTATAACATATAGTTATTGGTTGTATGATGAAAATAACTAAGTTTAATAGATAAACAATTACTGAGTTTATTTATTGTGCGACGTTTTAACAAGCGTTCCTACTTGATAACGACAAGAGAACACTCGTTGAAACGTCGCAAAATAAATACTCAGTAATTGTTATTCCATAAAACTTAGTTGTTATTATGCTTTAAAGTTAATTGCCAAGATATAAATAGAATTTTATAAAACAGCTCCCAAATCTAGATACACCATAAACAAATCAAACTTAATTTATTTCCAAAAGTGAAAAGTATGTTTTATTTCAAGATGCTTTAACGTTTTGTATTTTGCCAAGATTGAAATAAAATTTCTCAGTTCTAAATAGCCCCGGTAATGTGTATAAATGTAGTCATGTGACATTAAAACTGCGTAGATGCGATATGATCAAATACGAGAATTGATATACGAATGCATGTAAAAGATAAAAATTTAGTTATTGTAAATTTAATTCCGTTAATATTTTATCTTCTTGTCGGAAACTTTTTTTCTTTTTTTGGAATTCGTTGATTTTTTGATCATTCCGGGGCCTTATTTTGATGATTTCCGATGAAAGATTTCGTACTTAGTTTGAATTTTGTTTGAAAGTTTTGTAAAATTTTGTTTGTCAGTTGATGATTATGTTATTTAAAATAAGATTTTGTTGCCCTTTTTGTCAAGTATGGTTCGTATAAGAAAGTTTTGTCTTATACCTTGACTGTAATAGTCACCTTTTCTTGTATTTACATTTAAGATTTTAAAAAGGGGTACTATTAGCAAATGTCGATTTATACCTTGTGAAAGATGTGATACAAGAAAGGTGACTATTGTAGTCAAGGTATAAGTAGAATTTTCTTTATTTAATTGTGAAGATGTGATACAAGAAAGGTGTCTATTGTAGTCAAGGTATAAGAGGAATTTATCATAAAGATGTGATACCAGAATAGTGTCTTATACCTTGACAGTATGAAGATAGATAAAAGTAGAACTCAAGGCATACCACAACTTAACAATGGTCAACATATTTTACAACATGATATCAAAAATATTCAAATTTTGTCTGAGATATTCGTTAACTTCTTGGGTTTGATTCAAAACTAAACTAGGAGCTCGTTCCACAAAATAGATCACAAAAATTATTTGTTTGTTACCATACTAACGATATGTTAGATTTTTTTTAATTAAATGGAGGTGGGTAAAAAAAAAATTTGTAGAGAAATACCATACATCAAAATTGATGGTAATATTTTTGTTTGAATGGCCCAGATGCGCAGAAAAATTTGATGAGCTATGATCTCACTAACTAGAAGATATGTTAGCTTGTGTCTGTTTATTTTGAATCGTTCACTCAACGTGTACCGATATCTCACATTGATTTAATTTGAATATTTTTGAGTATATTTCTATTTTTTGTATGATTGATATTATTGTTAAATTTATGAGAGCTTTAGACAAAGTACTATGTGATACACTGATATAGAAAGCAAAATGCAAATTGAATGCAAATAGAAATAAATGAGCTATCAACTTTATAAAATGATTTGTTTCTTATTTATGTGGAATGGAAGAGATGAATCGAAGACCTTTATCACTTTTACTAAATTTTAAATCTGTTACCAGTTTTGAAATAAAATCTAAAATGTTTTAAACAAACATCTGAACAGTATTTGAAAGTTTTGTAATAGTGATATTGTCTTGTACAGCAACACAAGGTTTTGGTGTAGAAACCTCAGTAAAAAATTCACTTTCTGTATCTCATTCTATGTAGAAAGCTAAAAAAGAAAAACGCAATTACTTACGTAAAAGCAGGCCTCTTTGATTTTATCTCCCTTTGTTTTAAAAAAAAATCAAAAATTTTGAAGAGAAGGCTTGATCGATGACAAACTATAATTTCTCATTAACACAATTTTTGAAAAATTCGCCAATTTTTTGACTGGAAACAAATTCAAATTGTCAAATCTTGATCCATTTTTTACCAAATCTTGATCCATTTTATTTTTGTGTCGAGAGTTGAACACCAAATACCTTGTTTTATAACAGCTGTTTATCTTTATACATTCCTACATAAATGAGATGCAATTAGTGTATCCCTCCACCAGAGAAAATAGTTCTCTGTGATTGTCTGTGGTCCTCATGAATTAAGCAATATGTGCTCGGCACATTTCTTATTCTAAGTTTTGAAGGACAAGTTTGAATCGCCCAAAATAAATTTAAAGATACAAATATAGGTTTGATATCATCTTGAAGAATTGGGTTGTCAAGCTATAATTGATTGACTTGGCAAAATTTTTAAAAAATATTTTGAAATCATTGGATAAAAAAAATTCTGCAATCAAACTTGTCCTTTTATAAATTACAATCACCAGAGTCCTGCCACAAATCAAAACTCTTTCATACTATTGTACTGAGGCTACATTCAAACAAAACCTACAATTATACTTGGAACTGTGAACGGCTCCGAACATGGCCTAAGTCTATATTACATAACAAGCTTATCAAATTGAAACATATTGCAACAAACACTTTCACACACATACACACTCCGGCAAAATTATATTAAGGTAATGTGAAGTTTGACACGATTGTCATCAAGATGATTTTGGCACTAAAGCACAGACTGATTTTCATGATGCAGTAATACACTTTTACTGAATTTTCTTTACGTCCAACAACTGTTGATATTTGGCTTCAAGACAAAGGTAACAAAAAATATCTTTCAAAAATTGCAAAACAATGTAGATATATGCTTCAATTCGCTTATTACTTACCACAATACATCTTCCTCACCCCACACACACTATTATTTTAAAATATTCAATATTCTTTACTTGACCCAAAAACCATTTTATTTTTCAGCTGTTTATTTCTGATATAGATGAAGAGATTATGCCGGTAAGTTTTAAGATAATCTGAAGCTGATCTTATTAAATACTTCACAAGTCTACATCGATAAAACTTGATAGATTTAATTTACCTGGCCACATATTATTGAAATGATGTCCAGTGTTAGAATTAAAGGCCCAAGGATATCCTAGAAACATTGTTAGATAAGATTCTAGATTTTCCTAGAAACAGTGTTAGAAATAAACACCCTAGGATATAAAATCACAAAGATGGTTTAGAGAATATATGGCCATGTTATTTGCTTGGAAATCATTCTATGATTTAAATTAAAAATCAGTCTTTGGATTTAAGTTTACAATGGAACCTCCGTTTACTTTCAGATGTGGGCACCCCCTACCCCACCCCAGGATGATAATGATGTATACATGGACAACAGTCTTCTGTTTCTCTATGAACCTAACGTAATGTCCGAATCTCAGCTACCTCCCGTGTATATTCGTAAAGAACATAAAAAACCTCGTATAGAAACCGTTACTAGTAAGTATCCTTGGATTTATTCCCTTCTGCTCCATCTTCTGGAACCATGGAAACTACTGGGTTTCTGGACGTCTGATGATAAAGATCCTATTGAAACTTTTGCTTGATTCATCAGTGCTGTTCAAAAAGCGTTTGTGATATTGTAGGGCATGCACAATGTCTGATGTCCCTGATGGATTTTGTTAAATCATTATGAACATAAATGTAGGAGAGTCCCCCATGGACTATGTGCCATATAGCTCATGAAAAAGTTTGGGGGATTTTCATAGATTTAATACCTTTAACAATTAATTAGTATAATATTTCATGTTCTGGGGCCTTATTCTCAAACACTTACAATAATTTTAGTGTTTCAATCATCTGATTGGTCAATCATTAAAATTGGATTTGAATTTAGTTTTATTATCCAATGAGATTACTGTATTTAGGAGAAAAGGCCCAGAAACATAGTTTAAAAATTTGTTGACATTCAGACGCTAAAACGTTTTGTCCTTTATCACTATTTCAGCTCGTAAGCAGAAACAACGTAAAGAAGAACCACCTAGGGTTCCAAGGTCATTATTTGATCGACCGACGGCCATACAACAAAAACTACGTCGTGAAGCCAAGATGCAGAAATTAAAACAAGGTTTAGTGAAACCATTCCGCCCCTCTCAACCGTTGTTAACCAATAAAACAGTTATAGAATCCCAGGATCAGGATATCCCAGAATGGTTGATACATGAAGATTGGGCCTTATTACAGGTAAATATTATATTACAGTGAAACCCCTTTAAACTAGTATCCCAACACACCGATGTAAAATGGCGGTGTAGAAGAGTTATCTGTTTATTGTCATTAAACATGAAAATAGGCAGGTTTTGTTGAAAAGAAACCTCTATATTTCGCAAGTCAGTTGTGCCAGGGATCCTTTCTACCAGCTGGTCCTTGGCCAAACCTCTTGGTATTGATCTTTCTCAGTTTATCCGTACCCATTTACAGCTGGGTTGACTGGAAGTATGAGTGAAGATGACTTATGTAAGGTCATTGGACTTTTCTTTGTTGATATTTCACTTTGCTTATTTCTTGATTTCAGGCTGTCCAGTCTTTATTAAACTTGCCATTAAACCTACAAGTTGTCTCCCCTGCTGTGATAATCAATTGGGATCTGGTAGCAGACGTTGTTAATAGCGGTAGTCGTGTTTACCGTACTCCCAAGATGTGTAAATTTCAATACGAGAACGTGATCATTCCACGAGAAGAAGGGAGAATACTCTACGATGTCAGCCCACGGAAACAGAAAAAACAAAAAGGCATCTACAAGGTATGTTAGGCATAAAATTTTCCCTTGTAGCAGTGCAAATGCACACTTCATCATCTTAAACTCAGAAAGGTGCAGGTGGTCATAAAACTTCATTCTTCTTTTAATTTTTCAGTCTCAATTTCCCACGAAGAATAATCGTCCAATGAGAACAAGTCATTTATATCTGCAGAACGGTACAAGTGATTTAAAATCGTTGTACTCCTCGCGATTTGATCTGGTGAAAAATATATCCACAAAGCGTACTCCTCCTTTACGTCAAACTCTAGCCAATCCAACGCTACGTAACCCAAAACATGCAGCAGTTCTAGAAGAAAATGGCATTAACTACGATAAACCTCTGGACCCTCTTCAAGTAGCCACTAATAGAGCCGAGAGGATTGCACGGGAGAAGAAGCAATCTCACGCTGCTGCTCAAGTCAAGGTAAGGAAATTGGTTGTTTATTAATGATTGAAGATGCACAATATTTTTATATTGTGGTCTGGATTTCAGTTTCTTAACAAGAGTAACTTCCCTTTAGTCAGATAAGAGTTGCTTGCCCTCTCCTTTATTGTACAAGATATCAAGATTTGAATAAATACATATAGAATGAATTCTTCTTTGTCCATTAATGTTGAAATTGATTTGAAGGAAACGTTATTTATTTTTCTAGCAAGCAGCAGAGCAATTGGCAGCTCAAAGAAGTCAAGCAGCTGCTCAAGCAACAGTGACAGTTGGTGCTGCTGTTTCTGCTCCTACAATAGCCCAGGCCGTCCAGGCTCAACAACTTCAACCCTTGGTGACTGGAGCTACAACAGTCATGGTAGGTCTTAGATTCTCTTTTCTCTGAAGATTTGATAATTTGATATAACTCAAAATTCTTTTTTTTTGAGATGACATCAATTCTCTCTAGTTGAACAGAGTTGCTCCCCCTGTTGTTATGTAACCAATGGAAGACGATGTCCTTTAGAGACTTTTAACTATCAGGCTATGTATTCTCAAAACTATCTGAGCAACCCTAGGATATCCTAGCACTAAGATAGTTTTGAAAATACAGGGCCTGAATCCCACGCCACGAAAAGCCTTCTCCGTAATTCTTGCAACAAATATTTTGTGATCCATACAAAAAAATTGAATTGATTAAATAAATGAAATCTTCTATCTGTAGCAATCTGGACCAGTGCAGAAATTAGGTCAGAATGTAACAGCAGTTTCAATCGCTAGGACGATTGGAGGAACTGGTAATATAATCGTCAATACACCTGGTACACCAAACTTCGCTACTATTACTAAAGGTATCAGTCGTGCAGTGACTGTAGCAGCTCAACCTACCTCTATAGTAAGTTTACTCTCTTTTCATTGGTCAGGTTTGGGGGTAAGCATCATGGTAAAACTATCGCATAATTCTTACATAGAAGTAACAGACGGGAACTCAATTGTAATCTATTAAATTACAGCGCCAGACTAAATCAGTCGAATGATGTAAAGTGTCGTGATATTTTCTTGTATAGAAAAGTAGTTCGGCAAGGTCACACCTTTAAAAGACCTGTGCCCTCATTCTAGTAACCAGATCAGACGTGTTATCATATGATTGCATTTGTTATGGAGATCTTTGGCTTGATTTCAAGATATATTCCTTCTACCGTTGTCCTAGGATACAATTTGGTACATTTGACATGGAAACATGCATATTTAAACCTTACACAGACCAAACTAAATGATTTTCTGGTGGTGCATAGTGTCTATGTTCATTGGTTTTAAGGGGCAGATAAATTTGGACTGTTGCATTAATTTGATGCATGATTCTTCAATTTCAGGCAGTTACCAGCGCCTTAGGCCAAACAGTCAGAACGAATCGACCATTGGAATTAACAGCTATAACCACTGGAGGGCAGACGGCCCAGGTGACTGGGCAGACGCGAGCTACCTTACAAGCCGGTACCAACACTACTATACCAGCTCAACGAATAGCTACACTTTCTGGTAGATTTTTATACAGGGAGGGTAGGGTTGGGGTAGGGGGAGCTAACTCAACCAATCACTTCATAGGAGCAGCATACATCACATGTCAAAATTATAAAAGTTGAGAGAGTGAAACTGGCTTAGTCAAATGGCAAACAGAAAAATCGTCAAAACAAACACCAATCAAGATATCCCTTTAGGTCAAAGTTCACAACATCATTTTAAACATACAGCTACGTGAATTTTGATAATGTGATTTTTCTTTTCAGTCCAACAACAGCTTACTAATGCAGCCATTGCCAAGAGTCTGTCTCCTCAACAGATTAATATGTTACGACAACAGTCGATTGTTCGACAGCAGAATCCTCAGTTACGTCAACAGAAGTTCAACATTACAGTAAGTTCAATCTGGAGTCGAATCTTACTCGCTCTCATTCCATTTGATACAAATTCATACCAAGACTTCTAAAACCGGAAGCCTGGTTGAACACCCTTGGGGTATCATTTTTTTTAAAAACTTAATGAGGATTGTTTATGGTTACCGGTATTCGTCTGATTGGTCGATCACTAAAATTGATTCTAATTTTATCTCGATTTTACTTCATGGACTGTATTTTTCAAGAAATTCTCCCTTATCTGATGTTAGGTTACCGGTATTCGTCTGATTGGTCGATCACTAAAATTGATTCTAATTTTATCTGGATTTTACTTCATGGACTGTATTTTTCAAGAAATTCTCCCTTATCTGATGTTAGGGTTTTAATCACTAAGTTTTCTAAAAATGATTTGAATTTTATTTAAGTTTAGTTCCCCTGAAAGAAGGACCAGCTGGTAGACAGGATCCTCAAAAACTTCAGGAAGTTTTTTTGCCTAAAAAGGTTTTCCATATTAAATTCTGCTTGTATTTTTATATTTTAGGCAGATCAGATTCGACACCCTGTAAAAAGAGTACCCACAAATACTATAACTGGTCAGAAAGTAATTACAACTCTACAGATGGTAAGTTGGTAATATACTAGTCTGGGGTAGCTGAAAGGATGTTGTACTTTGTATCTGGTCTTTTCTAATCTATAGTCCTATCTAACAGTCCATAGAGACAAACATAGACTCTTTATTTTACATGGATCAGAATTAGGTTCAATACACTAGGACATGGGCCTAACATGCAGTCTATAGAGACAAACATAGACTTTATTTTACATGGATCAGAATTAGGTTCAATACACTAGGACATGGGCCTAACATGCAGTCTATAGAAACAAACATCCAATACACAAGGACATAGTTCTGTCTAACATTCAGTCCATAGAGACAAACATAGACTCTTTATTTTACATGGATCAGAATTAGGTCCAATACACAAGGACATGGTCCTGTCTAACATTCAGTCCATGGAGACAAACATAGACTCTTTATTTTACATGGATCAGAATTAGGTCCAATACACAAGGACATGGTCCTATCTAACATTCAACCCATAGAGACAAACATAGACTCTTTATTTTACATGGGTCAGAATTAGGTCCAATACACAAGGACATGGTCCTGTCTAACATTCAGTCCATAGAGACAAACATAGACTCTTTATTTTACATGGATCAGAATTAGGTCCAATACACAAGGACATGGTCCTGTCTCACATTCAGTCTATAGAGACAAACATAGACTCTTTATTTTACATGGGTCAGAATTAGGTCTAATACACAAGGACATGGTCCTGTCTAACATTCAGTCCATGGAGACAAACATAGACTCTTTATTTTACATGGGTCAGATTTAGGTCCAATACACAAGGACATGGTCTTGTCTTACATTCAGCCCATAGATACAAACATAAACTCTTTATTTTCATGGGTCAGAATTAGGTCCAATACACAAGGACATGGTCCTATCTAACATTCAGCCCATGGAGACAAACATACTCTTTATTTTACATGGGTCAGAATAAGGTCTAATTCACAAGGACATGGTCCTGTCTAACATTCAGCCCATAGAGACAAACATAGACTCTTTATTTTACATGGGTCATCAGAATTAGGTCCAATACACAAGAACATAGTCCTGTCTTACATTCAGCCCATAGAGACAAACATAGACTCTTTATTTTACATGGATCAGAATTAGGTTCAATACACAAGGACATGGTCCTGTCTAACATTCAGTCCATAGAGACAAACATAGACTGTTTATTTTACATGGATCAGAATTAGGTTCAATACACAAGGACATGGTCCTAACATGCAGTCTATAGAAACAAACATAGACTCTTTATTTTACATGGATCAGAATTAGGTTCAATACACAAGGACATGGGCCTGTCTAACATTCAGTCCATGGAGACAAACATAGACTCTTTATTTTACATGGATCAGAATTAGGTTCAATACACAAGGACATGGTCCTGTCTAACATTCAGCCCATAGAGACAAACATAGACTCTTTATTTTACATGGGTCAGAATTAGGTCCAATACACAAGGACATAGTCCTGTCTCACATTCAGTCTATAGAGACAAACATAGACTCTTTATTTTACATGGGTCATCAGAATTAGGTCCAATACACAAGGACATAGTCCTGTCTAACATTCAGTCCATAGAGACAAACATAGACTCTTTATTTTACATGGATCAGAATTAGGTCCAATACACAAGGACATGGTCCTGTCTCACATTCAGTCTATAGAGACAAACATAGACTCTTTATTTTACATGGGTCAGAATTAGGTCCAATACACAAGGACATGGTCCTGTCTAACATTCAGTCCATGGAGACAAACATAGACTCCTTATTTTACATGGGTCAGATTTAGGTCCAATACACAAGGACATGGTCTTGTCTTACATTCAGCCCATAGATACAAAAATAAACTCTTTATTTTCATGGGTCAGAATTAGGTCCAATACACAAGGACATGGTCCTATCTAACATTCAGCCCATGGAGACAAACATACTCTTTATTTTACATGGGTCAGAATAAGGTCTAATTCACAAGGACATGGTCCTGTCTAACATTCAGCCCATAGAGACAAACATAGACTCTTTATTTTACATGGGTCATCAGAATTAGGTCCAATACACAAGAACATGGTCCTGTCTTACATTCAGCCCATAGAGACAAACATAGACTCTTTATTTTACATGGATCAGAATTAGGTTCAATACACAAGGACATGGTCCTGTCTAACATTCAGTCCATAGAGACAAACATAGACTCTTTATTTTACATGGATCAGAATTAGGTTCAATACACAAGGACATGGGCCTAACATGCAGTCTATAGAAACAAACATAGACTCTTTATTTTACATGGATCAGAATTAGGTTCAATACACAAGGACATGGGCCTGTCTAACATTCAGTCCATGGAGACAAACATAGACTCTTTATTTTACATGGATCAGAATTAGGTTCAATACACAAGGACATGGTCCTGTCTAACATTCAGCCCATAGAGACAAACATAGACTCTTTATTTTACATGGGTCAGAATTAGGTTCAATACACAAGGACATGGTCCTGTCTAACATTCAGCCCATAGAGACAAACATAGACTCCTTATTTTACATGGGTCAGAATTAGGTCCAATACACAAGGACATGGTCCTGTCTCACATTCAGTCCATAGAGACAAACATAGACTCTTTATTTTACATGGGTCAGAATTAGGTTCAATACACTAGGACATGGTCCTGTCTCACATTCAGTCCATAGAGACAAACATAGACTCTTTATTTTACATGGGTCAGAATTAGGTCCAATACACAAGGACATGGTCCTGTCTCACATTCAGTCCATAGAGACAAACATAGACTCTTTATTTTACATGGGTCAGAATTAGGTCCAATACACAAGGACATGGTCCTGTCTCACATTCAGTCCATAGAGACAAACATAGACTCTTTATTTTACATGGATCAGAACTAGGTTCAATACACAAGGACATGGTCCTGTCTCACATTCAGTCTATAGAGACAAACATAGACTCTTTATTTTACATGGGTCAGAATTAGGTCTAATACACAAGGACATGGTCCTGTCTAACATTCAGTCCATGGAGACAAACATAGACTCTTTATTTTACACGGGTCAGAATAAGGTCCAATACACAAGGACATGGTCCTGTCTAACATTCATTCCATGGAGACATACATAGACTCTTTAACTCTTTATTTTACACGGGTCAGAATTAGGTCCAATACACAAGGACATGGTCCTGTCTAACATTCAGTCCATGGAGACAAACATAGACTCTTTATTTTACACGGGTCAGAATAAGGTCCAATACACAAGGACATGGTCCTGTCTAACATTCAGTCCATGGAGGCAAACATAGACTCTTTATTTAACATAGGTCAGAATTAGGTCCAATACACAAGGACATGGTTCTGTCTAACGTCTAACATTCAGTCCATGGATGCAATGAATGATATGAAGAGAAATATGAAGCATTCAGCTGCTCATCCACCTCATGAGGGATGGTGGTGATGAATGGCTATTTAACATCGTTGCCAACTTATGCTAATATCATGGACTACTTCATTAGGATGTCTTCGAGCTCTCCATATACCATTTCATTAGTTGAGAACATGACCACATCAAACTTCCATTTCATTTCAAAGCTCATTAATTTTTGTTCACATGTTTTCTAGGGTCAGAAAACAGGAATGAGACCTGAACAATTCCAGCAGCTTCGTCAACAACAACAGAGGTTATTACAAGTTCAGCAGAAAACAGTGACTAGTGGCGCCACCTCCACTGTAGGACAGGGGCAGATAACTGTACAGGGTACTACAACTCAGGTCAGACACTATCTATTCTCCTTAAGTCATTACTAGAACGCTAATTTCTGATTTTTTGAGAGTGCTTTCTTAAATCTTTCTAGAAATTGAATTTTACTCTTCTGCTTTGCAAAGTTTGTATGTTATTTATAGACAAAATAAAATATGCCATGATGTCGAGGCCCAAATTTCAATTTTGTGCCATTGTGACTTAGTAATATCACTAACATAATATTTTGTTTACAGCACCCCACAGCACAGATTATAGCTCAGACTCAGGGGGTGAATATTACCCAGGGGACGTCCCAGGCCCCAGTCGTAACACTGGTTAAATCTGCGTCTGCCCCCAGCCCTGTTAATATCAGTGTCAACGTGGGTCAACAGAAACATGTCCTTAGTGAGTAGATTTTAGATATCAATATTTCATCATTACTTGATAAAGACGAGAGTATCATCGTTGAAACGTCGCAAGTTATTTAATCAAGTAATTGTTATCCATATATGTCCCTGAATTATATCAGAAAACTAAAGGGACGTAACTGAGCAACTTCAGAACATAGTTATTGAATCTAATATTTATCTGTATTGTAGCTACAAGGGGGGGAACAGCTACACCTCTCACAGCTTCCAATCAAAAACTACTGTTAACTAAAAGAACCCAGTTTCAACCTGCTCAAAAAGGTAAGTATTGTTCTGTATTACATTATTAGCCTTGTGAACTCTCTGAAAGTGGTGCTGAACCAGGTTTTATAATGTTTATGATTGATATTGATTGGTGGAAAGAATGGAATATCTGTAAGGAACGTCCAGGACTTGTAAATTATTGAGCCTTGTTTTTTATATACCATGGTGTTATCCTTGTTATATCGGGACAGTTTGAATACTTGAAGATAAACGTCAAGGGATTTAGTTTTTTTGCATTGAAATAAATGTTTTATTTGATGAATTCTGTAAATGAAAATGCATGTATTGCTTTAAACCTTTTTCGAAGTCCACGCTGCACAGAGGCAAGATACAAATCAAATTTAATGTTTTATATTTTCTGTTTCTTAGTTTCAGCACAGTTACAGAAGGGTCACTTTCCGGTGCTGATTCCTAATCAGAAACTAGGACAGCATCTGAGTGGACAGCAGATTCTTCATCACCTGGTCAAACATCAGGGTGCATCCATTTCTCAACTCATACCACAAAATATGATCCCAGTTTCATCCACTGGACAACCCACCCAGATGATAACAAAAGTCTGTATCGCTACTACAGCGCCCTCATCTCAAATCCAGACGTTAGTAACGGCTGCTTCACCTGTTACCGTGACTCCAGTACCCCCTGCATCTTCTGGACAAATTCAAACAATCAATGTTTCAACGACGTCTGCTTCGTCTATCATGAAAACATCCATCCCATCATCTCAGGTGACCACGATGCAAGTTCGAACCATTCCCAGTAGCATGACCTTGACCCAGGTCAAAAATTCTCAACCAATGACCCACAGTTTAGTTACGCAGCCTCTCCATCAAGTTCAACCCGCGTCAAATATTCAGCAGATACAGGTGAATATTCCCGCCACGACGGCAGTGACTCAAACTCCGTCGCCTGCAACAGTTCAGATACAACAAGTCGCTTCCGAACCTCAACAAATTACCATCGAGTCGCCACCTGTACAACAGTCACAAGTTCTAGCTCAGTCTGTACCTCAACCTGCTGCTAACGCTACCATAGTAACCACTCAAACGGCAGCAGGACAGCCGGGTACTAAACAATATGGGATGCGAACCAGAAATACTAAATAGAAGACAAAGCTTTCATTGACAAAGTACAGTAACTATTGTGGGCCATTTTTATTTTTCAAGATATCAAAATTGTGAATAAACAATTTTCACAAAGTAAAGGCTGCTGTAAACAGTGGGATGTAAAACTCCATTACGTTTAGTTACGTAAGGCGAGATTCCATATCGAAGGACGCACCAGGCGGATGCGTAATACGGTATACAGAATCGATATCCGTTACTAGCGTCTATGTCAAAATCCCCAAATAAATCGCCGAGTAAAGCGAATTTTGCCGTATCCGAACATCTTGCCGCAGGGAGATTTCCCAAATCTAACGTTATGTGGGACTTCTCTGTATTTTCCCGTCATATTTTGTCGTCTGAATGGTAGTCTGTGCGGAAAATTAAACATACGTTTTCTACCCACGTGGTATTAATAATTTTCGCATGACGGATACACAAAACGGAGTTATTTCCGCATGACAGATATGCATCACGCGGTTATGAAATATTATTTATCATTGTTGTCTGTAGAATATAAAGCTTTGTTAGAGATTTCAATTTTTAAAAATAACTCCATGTAAATTTGTATATGAAGACAGAATTTATATTGTTAGGTTTTATACAGAGTGATTCTGTACTTATTTAGCTGTTGTAGAATTTATATTGTTATTTTAAAACAAGGATACAGCCTTGAAGACTCAATATCTTTAAACTGATTTGCAGCCTTTAAAAGCTGGCGTGCATCATAAAAATCATGTCCATTTCCACGTCAGTTCATCTAGAACATCATTGTATATCATCATTCAGCATTGACCATATATCATTTGAATATTTGTCTTATTTGATGTGGTCATGAGTAAGATTTATTGTATATTTTGAAAAGTGTAGAAAGTTTTTTATAAAAACATTTTTTCTCACCAATTTTGCTTGTTTTGATCACAATTGTGTTAAATTTGGAGCAACACTAATAGAAGATAGAAATTTTGACAGAGGTGCCGCTGATGTGCGAACCATATTGGCATTTTCCTTCATCATTATTTTAGGGTATTTCTAACGGTCTGCTTTACGGAAACTGTCGAAGAGCAACTCAACTGGAATATAATAGGCTTACCAGAACACTGTGCGAACCATGTGGCATTTGGATCTTCTTTCTTATCCAATTAAAAGATCTTTGGAATTCAATGAGTTAGTACGTCCTACCGTGAAAGTTATGCTTACGCTCTGCAACTATCTTCAGCCTCACGCAAATTTGTCACGAATTGCCGAATGTAGAACAATCGTCTAGTTTTTAGGATGATGCCTTGAGATGAATGTAGTCTATGCTCTGCATGCTCAATTTGACACAGAGACGAAGGCTGTTCGTTCTGTCGGTGGAGAGTAAATTGATGAATAGAGGAGGCATTGTCGATTTTAATATGAACAAGGACTATTGTTGGATACCGGGTAGAAGGCGCTAAGGGCAACTGAAATCTATCTTTTACCCCACACGGCCCGACGTGATCTTTTTTTTTTTCTTTTTTTTTTTGCTAAACTGTAGGAATTAATCGAGCGGTCACCGAATGCTTTCACAAGTCAACTGTGCAAGGCTGGATCTTCACGAGTATCCAAATGCCCCTGAAGCAAAGTTATATATATCCAAACGTTGCTTTCGGAACATGGTGTATCTATAGCTATGGAAAAATAGACCCCACGGAACCCCGGCAAATTCTCCATTTAAATGAGCATTGATCAAGAGAGAATGTCTTTTCAGAAATAACAGCACCATTTAATAAATAACAATAAAAAATGAGGAATCAAACATCGACCTTAATGTGGTCCAGCCACAGAGTTTTCACACAAATAGGATTCAATATTTTATCTCAAAACCTGCATGTAATTTACACATGTGTTGGGGCGTGCATTGCCTCTGCAGCGTCAACGATATCTTCGAAAACGTCATCCGATAAATCGTCGTATTCGTCGTCATCATCCTCATCGTCATTAAAGTCATCCGATGAATCGTCATTCTCATCGTCATGGAAGTCATCCGATAAATCGTCACTGGAATCATCCGATGAATCGTCATCGTCATGTCCATCATCGTTGACGTCATCATCATCATCATCGCTATGATCATCAAAGACGTCGTCAATCATATCATCGACCTCGTCCATTCTTTCTTCGATTTGTTTATATAAAGCATCTTGATTTACACCGTCACTTGCAACTCCATTAACACTTTGCATTACATTTACCAAATCGACATCATCGCTATCATCATCGCTGTCATCATCACTATCATCATCGCTGTCATCATCACTATCATCCGTATCCAAAGTACCATTAACATCGTCGATTTCGTTTGCGTCTTCGGCAACGTCTTTAATTTCGTCAAATAATTCTTGAACAGTGTCATCAATTCTTTGGTTTCCGTTTTTGGCAACTGCACCAAGTTGATTTTGACTAGCGTAACCTACAACCTCGGGGTGAACGGCATACACATTTGCATTGTGGGCGCCTCCTACGATATCCAAGATATCGTCAACAGTGTCTGACGTGTCGGAATCATCACTGTCATCACTAGAATCTTCGATCAGTTCCATCACATCGCCCTGAGCATCGTGGAGATCTTCTGGAACATCATCTCCATCATCATCATCGTCTGAGGAGTCGTCAATAACGTCATCGATCATGTCTATGACGTCATCTACGGCGTCTTCTATTTGTTCAACGTCATCAATATCGTCATCAATATCGTCACCATACTCATCTGCATCGTCATAATTGAACTCATCATCTTCGTCATCATCACTATCACTGTGATAACGTTCATTCTGCTGCAATCCACTTAGAATATTATCTAAGTTAGAATCAATATTAGTGAAAGTGTACCTGGAATTTGTGTATCCCGGATAATGAGGAAACGAAGAAAGAGGATCCTTGTATATAGAGTTGAAATTCAGGAGAGGTCTTCCACTGGCGTAGACAAACAATGTAACAATAGCTAACAAGCACAGTACAGATCTTGCAGCCATTTTGAGTTGAGGTTTCTGAAACGACTGGAAACAAAACGATCTTCAAGAATGTAAATGAAGACTTCTCCTATGTAACGGCGACTGTTTGAGAACTTCTTCACTCACTTTGAGAACTTCTTCACTCACTTGTCAGACGGTCAACATTTACTGTTGTTCATATAAATAATTATTCTCGCTTTTTATACAACACACATTAAAATTTAAAAAAATAAATCAGACATGAATTTGTTTATCAAGTCGGTGATTGGTTTAAAAATCGTGAGTGTAACCCCACGAACCAATGGTAAGCCAAGACTAAACGTTTTTTTTAACAAAATGTTGTTCCGTTTGGCCGATTTTAGATTTCAGTGCCGTGTTTAATCCATCAGGAGGGGAATAAAAACAAGTGTAAACCACCAACATAAATCTTAGTTAAACAAGAGCTGTCCGCTAAATAACAACATGTTACTAGATATTATAATGTAATTATATCGTCGAGTCCCCAATGGAGGGGGGGGGGGTAGGGGCGGCTCGTGATTACCTTTCTACTGGTGAATCTAATCAGCTGCGTCTGGAGAACATACTTAATTGCTGGATACAGTTGGCCCGAGCGACTAAAATAATACAGACGAAGACAAGTCAATAATAATAGAGGACTGTAACCTTGGAATTTTTGTAATTCGATTGATTCCTTCATATCCACTGCAGTGATCCAATGGATTCTTCAGAAGACCCCCCCCCCTTTTTTTTCCCTTAGACCATTCTCAGCCATGTTGGATCTGATCTAGTTTTCTAGACGAGAAACTATGAACCTACTCGTCGACCCAAGCCTGCATCCAAGCGCCCCGGTCTTCTTTATTGACTACCTGCATGCCCTTTCGGTTCCCCTGCCCCATCCGGTGCCTCATTCATATACATCTTCAGTATGTTTAACGGTATTAGAGTGAATCATGCAATGTGATGTGGGTCGTGTCAGTATTTGGTGTCAGTAATGGGAATTGTGACGGATGAAACTATAAATCTACCGTACACGAGACTGAAGTATTTAATACACAAATAAAAAACAACTTCACGTCACGTCACTTTCTGATATGTGAAAGTGCTGAGATTAGGAGATTAAACAAAGTTGAGAGAGAGTTGAACAAATCGTTTTTCTTTTTGATGAAAGCCCGCCAAATCTAGCGTGACTTAAACCCAATGTAACAAAGCAACTATGCTACCCTATATGGTCATAAGTCAAATTGGATATAATTCGATCAACAGGTACTTTGTCTTCATTGGAGAACTAGACAACTTTGTTGCCGCTATATGTTCATAAGTAAAAATGGTAACTTAGGCAGCTTTGTTGGTGTCGTGTATTGTTGGTGTAATTCTTTCTCAAGGTAAAATGCAAACTAGGCAACTTTGTTGCTGTAATGTTTTTAAAAGTTCAAGTGGTTACGAGGCCACTTGGTTACTACATCATGGCTGCTGTAATACGTTACAAGGTACATTGGTAACTAGGCAACATGGTGCCCATAATTACAGGGTACATTAGTTACTAGGCAACATGGTTTCTGTAATACGTCACAGGGTACATTGGTATCTAGGCAACATGGTTGTTGTACTACGTCACAAGGTATATTGGTAGCTAGGCAACATTGATGCTGTAATACGTCACAAGGTACATTAGTATCTAGGCAACATGGTTGCTGTAATACGTCACAAGGTATATTGGTAGCTAGGCAACATGGTTGCTATAATTCGTCTCAAGGTACATCGGTATCTCGGCAACATGGTTGCTGTAATACGTCACAAGGTATATTGATAACTAGGCAACGTGGTTGCTAAAATACGTAACAAGGTACACTGATTGTCAGTCAAATAGACCATTAGTAAATTGGTTGCAGTAATTTGGGGGCTCCCTGTGGCCAACTTACCGTGACACTTCTTTATTTCTTTTTGATTAATAAAACAAAATAAAGATTCACACCCTACAGTTCCGCAACTAATGAAGACATGTAATGTGTATGACTTATATGAATATATTTTTAGAAAAATTACGCCAGACCCGTGACAAGTTGACAAGATGAATGAAAATAGACTTGATAATAATTTGAAATTATAACAGTTTATGATAGCGACAATAAAGTTTATTACCAGGGAGAGGCGGTATGATTTACTTGATAAATATTGCTATGAAAGTTTTACAATAAACTAGCGTTTTCTATAGTCTAAACCAATAGGACCTATTTAACGAAAACGTCACTTTTATGGTTTCAGTCGAGAATTTATTCCGAAAGATTCAACAATAGCCTATATACTATTGTCCTGTCGTTTAACTTTTCGACTAAATGACTTTCTCAGAAAAGCTTCAGGGGTTAATTCTATGGTTATATTTTTTCGTTGCTCACAACAATGTAAATAAATAAGTAATAAAAGGACGAAAATAAACTACTGAAGTGTTTCTGAAGAAGGTATTTAGCCGAAACGTTAGATGGCAAGACAATAGTGTATATTCTTAATTGTTTTCCCCTGTAATGGGAATTCGTGATATAATTCACTATTGAATTGTTTAAATCTTAATTGTATCCAGGTTTAGAATTCCTGCAGTCTGATTAGTTGATGAAGTTCGAATGGAAATCTATTATTGTGATTGACTAATAGTTGTTAACTACCGACTTCCTACCGACACCTTCTAGAATTGAGGGTTAACTTACCAAATTAGACTTCAGGCTATGATCAGTGTAGGCAAAATTAAGATTTTGTCAAATATAATGGAGGCGCCTGTCTCTCGGACTTTGGGCAGAATGACTTAATGGGGGTAAGAGAGAGGAAAACTGTCAAGGTTGAAATTCAATGCAGCTCTGAGGATAAGGAAGCAAAAATATGCACGAGCATCCTATTGAGAGGGGTCTTCTCCAAGGAAATTTTTTGAAAAAGTTTAATTGATTTGACGTATTCTTACACATGAAGTCGGGGTAAAAATGGAAGTGCAAATCCTTTTTTTAGCAAATACATGTACTAACTCAGTGATCAAGCGGGTGTCTGGCTTATAAAACGATAGTAAAAGATTAAAGTCATAGCAAGAACTCATTATTGTAGACAATATGCCTAATATCTACATAACTT
The DNA here is from genome assembly GCA_030562195.1 of Nipponacmea schrenckii. Classification (NCBI taxonomy): domain Eukaryota; kingdom Metazoa; phylum Mollusca; class Gastropoda; family Lottiidae; genus Nipponacmea; species Nipponacmea schrenckii. Next base: position 21,374,189 of record CM060201.1, read on the forward strand.
TTTAATATGGTCGTAAATCGCGAGTTGTCACGAGATCCTAGGGTCGGGATTTATAACCATTCTGATTTATTTTAGACAATAATTGTCCTGTCTTGTCATCAAACTATGTTTTTATAGACTTGGGGTCCCAACATCTTCAGTCTATTTTTGTCAAATGAGAAGAAATAACTGACAGGTATTTTTGATGAAATTTTCGAAATATTTTTAATTTTATGAGAGTATTAACAGACCGAGTTTTTGAGGTGAAAATAACAATTTCTTACATTCAATATCGCACAATACATCCTGCCGCATATTAGAGATTCCCATCTTCTGGTAACGAATGGCTTTTTGCACCGCAGACAGCTCCAGCAGGAAACAAAAATAATTCAGAGTAAAAATGAAAGAAAAACAGTTGAGGGCATTGTTTAGTGGTTTTCTATAATTTATATGTGTATCGAGAACACTTATAGCATTGAGTTAAACTATTCTAATTTTGAATCAAGATGTCTGTGGTTCCTGCAATTCTACTAAAACTAAACAGTTCTATTAAAGAGATTGTAAAGAGGTTTTCTATATTTTGTATGTATATCAGAGGACACTGATAGCATCAATTTACATCATTCTAATTTTCAATCAAGATGTCTGTGGTTCCTGCAATTCTACTAAAACTAAACAGTTCTATTAAAGAGATTGTAAAGATGTTTTCTATATTTTATATGTGTATCAGGGACACTGATATCATCAATTTACATCATTCTAATTTTCAATCAAGATGTCTGTGGTTCCTGTAATTCTACTAAAACCAAGTGTTCGATGTCGCCAGTAATCATTAAATCTTCTATCATATTATAAGGCCCTATACATTAGTGACGTCATAAAAACTAAGTTTTTGTAGAATTACAGGACGTCTGATTTTAAATTAGAATGGCGTAAATTGATCCTCGTAGTGTCGCACTTAAAATACCGAGGAAACCTTTTCAATGTTTTATTAATAATACATCTAATATTGATGTCCAATTTCGTTTAGTGAAACAACTCTTAACCGACATCCAATCTGACTAGTTTAAGAAGGGGTTGTCGGTTCAACGTGCAATAATAGTGTATTATAGTGTAGTGGGGTGGGGGGGGGGGGGGGTGTTTACTGTATTAAAATTGGACCGATATTGAGATACACCTTATCATATTGATCAAATTGTTTTTTATGATGGCACTATGAAGCAAGGGAATAAAACAAGTGGGTGTCCGGCCCCCAAAAAAACAAGTTTGAAACCTAAATTCTACCCTTTATTACAAGCCTGTATAATATTATTAAGTAAAGTTTTTTGACTGTATGCCGTATAAAATGAATATCTATAATGTGGGGCGAGTTTTTCTGTTTCTTCCAGTTTCATCTCATCTTCCGTTAAACTGGTAGGGTAAGATTTTAATCTGGTAATACACCATCTAAAATAACAATTAATCATATTTCTTTGACAGTTTAAACTTTACCTAGATTTCATCAATATATATAGGCCTACCTGTATACAATGGTTTTCTATTGTGTATACATGAAACAACAAAGCACGCACTGACGAGCATATAGAAAGGGGGCGATCGCAATTTGTCCAAGTGTATAATAAATTATTTTTCTATTCAAGACATAAATGAACCAAACAACACAAATTTCAAATTAATTTCATTATCCTTGTTTATTATGTTTTACTTTCTGACAGCAATAAATTCTGTCATCTCAGATATCATATACATTTTCACACTTTTTAAACACGTAAGTCAATATATAAGGCCCATATTTGATGTATTTAAGGCAATATTAAGTTTGAAGGGTCAATACCGATGTATTGAGGTCCAATATCAATGTGTTCAGTGCCAATACTGATGTGCTCAGTGCCAATATCGATGTGCCCAGGGCCAATATCGATGTGCTCAGTGCCAATACCGATGTGCTCAGTGCCAATACTGATGTGCTAAGGGGTCAATACCGATGTGCTAAGGGGTCAATACCGATGTGCTAAGGGGTCAATACCGATGTGCTAAGGGGTCAATACCGATGTGCTAAGGGTCAATATCGATGTGCTAAGGGGTCAATACTGATGTGCTCAGTGCCAATATCGATGTGCTCAGGGCCAATATCGATGTGCTCAGGGCCAATACTGATGTGCTCAGTGGCCAATATCGATGCCTTTTTGGCCAATACTATGTGTAAGTAAGAAGTTTATTAAAATAAGAAATGTATCTACCTTTGTAAAACTGCTTTCCATTCTTGTGCCAGTTTGGGAATATTTTCTGAAATAAAGACAACAATTTCTTCCAAAAAAAACTCTTTAAAAGTGATGCTGAGTATAAACCTAAATACCAAATAAACATTATTAGCTATGTGGACTCTCTGAAAAGGATGTCAAGTTGACAAACCTAAATACCAAATAAACATTTAGCTTGTGCTTAAAAGGGATGTTTTCTAAATAAAAAAACAATATTAGCTATGTAGACTCTCTGAAAGGGATGTCAAGTTGACAAACCTAAATACCAAATAAACAGTATAAGCTATGTGGACTCTCTGAAAGATGCTGAGTTGAAATGCCCAGTTACAGAATGGTCTCGGGTGTTCGTGAAAGGGAAATGTGAAAGCAACTAACCTAACGTAAACATATTTTCTTCCACCTCATCATCACTATCTTCTTGGTCCTCTTCTTGAATAAAATTATCAAACTCCGACTCACTCATCAATAATATCTTGATAACTTTCTCACACTCATAGTCCGATAACACGCCCGTCATACCAATTACTATCGATCCGTCGTCATCCACTATCTCCTGTAATATACCATCATCAATATTAAGGGGAATATATCACTTAACTAAATATCTAGACCAATATCCCTCAATATTTAGGGGAATATATTACTTAACTAAATATTTAGGGGCCTATATCACTTGACCAAATGTCTAGACCAATATCACTTAATTCAATAATTAGATGACTATATCACTTAACTAAATATTTAGGGACTATATCACTTAACTAAATATCTAGACCAATATCACTTAATTCAATAATTAGATGACTATATCACTAAATAAGCATATCACTATCAATAATTAGATGGACTATATCACTTAACTAAATATCTAGACCAATATCACTTAATTCAATAATTAGATGACTATATCACTTAACTAAATATCTCTTAATTCAATAATTAGATGACTATATCACTTAACTAAATATGTAGACCAATATCACTTAATTCAATAATTAGATGACTATATCACTTAACTAAATATTTAGAGCCAATATCACTTAATTAATAATCTAGATGACTATATCACTTAACTTAATATTAGATACCATAATCACTTAACTTCAATATTTAGATGACATATCACTTAACTATAATATCTAGAGACTATATCACTTAACTTAATATCTATGACCATATCACTTAACTAATAGGGATATATCACTTAATAATATCTAGATGACCATATCACTTAACTCAATATCTAGATGACCATATCACTTAACTAAATATCTAGATGAATATCACTTAACTTAATATCTAGATGACCATATCACTTAACTTAATATTTAGATGACCATATCACTTAAAAAGATATTTCCCATCCACCAAAATTAAATGGAGCATAAAATGGAGAACAGTAGGATATAAAACTCTATTGTAAGTCAATTATTCCATAAGTGACAGAGCAGTAGGATATAAAACTCTATTGTAAGTCAATTATTCTAAGGATACAGAGCAGTAGGATATAAAACTCTATTGTAAGTCAATTATTCCATAAGATACAGAGCAGTAAGATATAAAACTCTATTGTAAGTCAATTATTCCATAAGGAACAGAGCAGTAAGATATAAAACTCTATTGTAAGTCAATTATTCCATAAGGTACAGAGCAGTAGGATATAAAACTCTATTGTAAGTCAATTATTCCATAAGATACAGAGCAGTAGGATATAAAACTCTATTGTAAGTCAATTATTCCATAAGGAACAGAGCAGTAGGATATAAAACTCTATTGTAAGTCAATTATTCCATAAGGAACAGAGCAGTAGGATATAAAACTCTATTGTAAGTCAATTATTCCATAAGGAACAGAGCAGTAGGATATAAAACTCTATTGTAAGTCAATTATTCCATAAGGAACAGAGCAGTAGGATATAAAACTCTATTGTAAGTCAATTATTCCATAAGATACAGAGCAGTAGGATATAAAACTCTATTGTAAGTCAATTATTCCATAAGGAACAGAGCAGTAGGATATAAAACTCTATTGTAAGTCAATATTCCATAAGATACAGAGCAGTAGGATATAAAACTCTATTGTAAGTCAATTATTCCATAAGGAACAGAGCAGTAGGATATAAAACTCTATTTCATTTCATTAGTCCAATAAGATACAGAACAGTAGGATATAAAACTCTATTGTATTTCATTAGTCCAATAAGATACAGAGCAGTAGGATATAAAACTCTATTGTAAGTCAATTATTCCATAAGGAACAGAGCAGTAGGATATAAAACTCTATTTCATTTCATTAGTCCAATAAGATACAGAGCAGTAGGATATAAAACTCTATTGTAAGTCAATTATTCCATAAGATACAGAGCAGTAGGATATAAAACTCTATTGTAAGTCAATTATTCCATAAGAACAGAGCAGTAGGATATAAAACTCTATTGTAAGTCAATTATTCCATAAGAACAGAGCAGTAGGATATAAAACTCTATTGTAAGTCAATTATTCCATAAGGAACAGAGCAGTAGGATATAAAACTCTATTGTAAGTAAATTATTCCATAAGGAACAGAGCAGTAGGATATAAAACTCTATTTCATTTCATTAGTTCAATAAGATACAGAACAGTAGGATATAAAACTCTATTGTAAGTCAATTATTCCATAAGGAACAGAGCAGTAGGATATAAAACTCTATTGTAAGTACAATTATTCCATAAGGTACAGAGCAGTAGGATATAAAACTCTATTGTAAGTCAATTATTCCATAAGATACAGAGCAGTAGGATATAAAACTCTATTGTAAGTCAATTATTCCATAAGGAACAGAGCAGTAGGATATAAAACTCTATTGTAAGTCAATTATTCCATAAGATACAGAGCAGTAAGATATAAAACTCTATTGTAAGTCAATTATTCATAAGATACAGAGCAGTAGGATATAAAACTCTATTGTAAGTCAATTATTCCATAAGATACAGAGCAGTAGGATATAAAACTCTATTGGTAAATTCTTTTCCATACAGTCCTAAATATCAGCATTTAAATCAAAATTTCAACCATTTTCTCATGTTTTTGATACGAAATATAGCTTAAAGGTATTTCCCTACAAATAAATACAGAATAGCCTAAAAAGCTGTCCGTTTAAAAACTACTGAACCCTTTAGCGAGATCAATGTCTTGATTTATGGTTAATATTTCATCTCAGCATTATAAAAGATTCTGAAAGAAACTGTACAGACATCAATCTTGGAGGTTGCTGCTTTATTGGTAAGTTCTGTACAATCAGGATTCAGGGATTCCTGACAGAATTCAAGATGGCTGAGAAAGAAACATATCCCCCTTCATATCGTTCGAACCTGTTCAGAACTGTTCAATCGAACCCCATCATGGGTTAAAATTCACTGGATCTTTCATGAACTATACCTACCGTATCGTTGTGGTTGTGGGGATATTTCTCTGCGTAGCCGTACATCTGTAGAAGGTGGGCGTTGTCAGGCTCCCCATAGGAGTTGAAAATCTCTTCATCCTGAAATACAAGTTTTAATATATACCCGTATAGATAACGTCACAAAATAATACATTGTGTCTGTCTGTGGAGTCTTATTTCTCTGTATGTACACAATGATACCACAGTTCTTAATAAATATCTGGACACGATTATATAGATTACAATTACTTTATTAAATAACTTGTGACATTTCAACAATAGTACTCTCTCTTATGACACAAATATCAGAGCTAGGTGAATCCATTCGAAGATGAAAGGTTGCCTAATTAGAAATAAATAATTAATAGAATACGCTAATTAATAACTATTAGGTTTGTATTTTTTTTTTTTGCCTTCTTAATTTGACATGGCTAGGTTAGTTACATAGTTACTTCCCCTTGTCCAATTTAAGGAACGTATAAATTCACTGGACAATATCTCCTATCAATATGGTTTTCTATTATCATATAATAATACATACCAATATTACTTCATATCATGAAAAAAAATCGAACCCATATCAAAACATTTCCATTATTGAATCTTTCTGTTTGAAATATATTTACAAACAAATTTACCAAAAGTTTCAAAAAATAAGTTTACCTTTGATATTCTTTTAATAGCCACCATCTTTAAAACATCTTTTTCAAATTCTAAATGAGCGTTATTTTTAGCAACGCTGTTTAAAATATCAGCTACTGGTACCATCATAGGCGATGATTTCATAGTCTCGTTAGAGACGGTATCCTCCGTGAAGCTATACGCCATAACGAAGGCAACCATCTTTTTATAAAATTCTTTTTCTTTACAGATGGGCCTGAAAAAATACATTTTCATGTTTGAATATTTCCAATATAGACTCTTTGTAAGGAAATGAATGGAGTTTTACATCATACTCTTCTCCAACTAAAGGGCTAATGAAGACAAGCAATGTCATGCAGTGTTCAATGAGGTACATTTTGTCAGGACATCCCATTTTCTTTCAATATCCAACTGATGAGGGATCTAAAATGTGCACTGCCTGTAGAACAAGGGGCCTCAGTTATTGTCCCATCCGAACTACTAGACACTCTTTTCCATGTCAGCATTTTCCCCTCAGTCCTGTATCACTGGACACTCAGGTTAACAAGCAAGCATCTAACTCACTGAGCCACTGTGACTCTCAACTCTATTATCAATCCCAACTGCTAAATTGAGAGGCCATTTTCACTTGCTGTTTGAGTTCAAGACTAAAACTTACATGAATGAATCAGGATGTTTGTTGATAAACGGTAAAACTATTTTATTAAATTCTGTATTGATAGATTTCAGATCTCGATCCACTGCTTCAATCACACCAGTTCCTTTTAATAATTTTTTTCTTTCTTCACTGAAACACATGAAAAATATTTCAAAACATCATAAACTTAGTTGGGAACATAAAATATTGGAGTAACTTCACTTGAGTTATCTGGAGTTGAAATGTCTAGCTTCTTCAAATGATTAAAATAGAAAAAATCCAAGGATACCTGTCCCAGAACATCGGTAAATTGAGTTCCTTAAAATCAGGAACGAGATCTAGATATGGTCTCCATGGTGATTGTGGATTATTGTATTCATACATCAGAGAAATTAATAACGGAACCCATCCACTCTCACTCTGTAACTCTTTACTTCCTACAACAAAAAATAGTCCGTTAGAAAAGGCAAAAAGGCTGAAGAATGGCATGGAATATTATGATGAGCTTTTCTTTATTTCGTTGAAAGATAAAATAGGGCAATACTGTGCAGTGTGCAATGAGGATGATGCAGAAACAGAAAATACAGACATGTTATTGAAAAGATAAATAGAGCAATACTATGAGGATGATGTAGGAGCAGCAAATGCAGACTTTTAATGTACATCAGACAATGTTTTATAAATCTTTTATCCTAAAATTTCTTGAAGCTTTCATGTAGGCCTACTATATAAACTGATTTTGTCCTTCACATGAGCTTGAAGCTTACTGTATCATTTGACAAAGAAAATATTTAATTTACAAATACTTGAATTGTACCTCTAGCTAGAATATCAGAGATATGGGTTGTATTTTCATACAATAGTTTATCTCGAGGTATGGTGAATAAACATTCCCCTTCTTCTATATCATCTCTGGCTATCATCCCATACTGAGCACAGGATCCAGTTTTACTGATTCTAACCTGAAATAGAAACATAGTTTTACGCCTTCTTACATTATTATAAATCTAGGCCATGACCCGTTAAATTTTAAGGAATTTTTGAGATTCTATTAGGCCTTACCGACAATGACTAACAAATCATTAACTATTACAATAATATTTTACATAGATGTACATAAGATAGGCGTTCACATCACTTAGTGCTTTGTTTGGATATTTATTTCACCCTACTTGAAATTGATTGTGGTTCTCATGAAATTTAGATATCTAGACAGTACATGTTTCAGATATACAATCCTCATCAGGACATCCTAGTCAGTGCAAAAAAGATCAAATAAATGTTCAACTACAGGACTGATTGGCTAAGACTGGTCCAGGTATATTTTTATCTTTTTGAGAATATTGGTAGGTCGATCATGTAGTTTTAACAAGTGATTTATTTATGTTTGCAGAATTGAATTTGAGAATGGAATTATCCTCACTTTTTCACTTATTTTAATGTGACTGTCGTTACACCAGGTCAAAAATGCATCCAGATTCTGGTCTGAGGTGTCTGTTGTTGATTTTTTATTTGGTATTTCACTTGAATCGTCATCTTTGTTTACTTTCATCTTTATGGGGGCCGCCATTTTTAGACTCTTTGTGATTTTTATTATTAAAGAGCGCCAGGGGAGTTAATTCTTGCAGCTAATTTTGACTTTAAAATTGGAAAGTATTTTAAGGGGAGGTAATAGCAAGAGGACTACGAAAAAAAGTTTGAAAATTGTATATTCCTATACTTAAAATGAACCGTCTCGCATACTTGTGCTTTTGATGTGATTTAAAGTCGTCTGTTCTATTAGATGAAAAGGCTGATCACGAGCAACTTAAGTGTGACTGTGATGCATCTGCAAAATTTATCTTTAATATTAATAATAGTTTGACTTTCAGACAATATTTAATTCCTCAGTTAGCCAAATGCACAGCGGTTTCTCTTTACTGTAATGTTAGCTTCACTTATATCAAGTAAGCCTAATAGTTCGTAATCTAGAATAAAGGGAAGTAAGTTAGTTATCCTTGTTGACAAGCATTCTTTATGTATCTAATCATTCTATTAGATTAGTGAATGATAGAAATGGAGGATTTATTAAAAGAAGAATTACAGACCAGTAAATTAAAACGTCTGGGTTCCAGATTGGCTAAAACTGGTCCGGGTATATTTTTATCTTTTTGAGAATATTGGTAGGTCGATCATGTAGTTTTAACAAGTGATTTATTTATGTTTGCAGAATTGAATTTGAGAATGGAATTATCCTCACTTTTTCACTTATTTTAATGTGACTGTCGTTACACCAGGTCAAAAATGTATCCAGATTCTGGTCTGAGGTGTCTGTTGTTGATTTTTTATTTGGTATTTCACTTGAATCGTCATCTTTGTTTACTTTCATCTTTATGGGGGCCGCCATTTTTAGACTCTTTGTGTTTTTTATTATTAAAGAGCGCCAGGGGAGTTAATTCTTGCAGCTAATTTTGACTTTAAAATTGGAAAGTATTTTAAGGGGAGGTAATAGCAAGAGGACTACGAAAAAGTTTGTAAATCGTAAATTTCTATACTTAAAATGAACCGTCTCGCATACTTGTGCTTTTGATGTGATTTAAAGTCGTCTGTTCTATTAGATGAAAAGGCTAGTCACGAGCAACTTAAGTGTGACTGTGATGCATCTGCAAAATTTATCTTTAATATTAATAATAGTTTGACTTTCAGACAATATTTAATTCCTCAGTTAGCCAAATGCACAGCGGTTTCTCTTTACTGTAATGTTAGCTTCACTTATATCAAGTAAGCCTAATAGTTCGTAATCTAGAATAAAGGGAAGTAAGTTAGTTATCCTTGTTGACAAGCATTCTTTATGTATCTAATCATTCTATTAGATTAGTGAATGATAGAAATGGAGGATTTATTAAAAGAAGAATTACAGACCAGTAAATTAAAACGTCTGGGTTCCAGTGGGGGAGGGTGTATCAGTGATGCTGAAGCTTTTGATACAGATCAGGGGAAGATATTTGTAAAAATCAACAGAAAACCAGAGGTGAGTCTAGTCCGAAACTTGCTGACACTGTTACAAGCCTCTGATAGCTAATTGGTCTGATATGGCTGGGTCTATCAGAGGCTCGGAATAGAGTCAGCAGTTTCAGACTATGGTGAGACTTTATAAAATCTATACTATTTAGAACTAGATGTGCAGAGCTAGATTTATTTAACTTGATGATTATGTAAATGGTTGAACATGATAAAACCAAGGAGTAGTAATAAAACCACTAAATTGTTTTGTGCTACCGTATTTAATATTATCCCACTTTGTCGCTTTAGGATTATTTTCATGCTTTGATAAGCTACAGATGCTGCTGTTCTAGATAATCTCAGCTTTTGTCTTGCTCATTGCAGTTTTAAAGTTTAACCCTTTAAACTAGAAGCCAGTATACCGGCTCATCCTTATATGATATATATACCCTATGAGCCGGTAAACCGGCTGTTGTCAAGTGACGTCATACAACGTTAACGTCATACAAATTAAGAAATATTGCTTGGAGCTCAGGGTATATGACGTTCTATCTAAATTACACTCAGGGTTCAAAGGGTTAAAATTATAATTACAGGCTGGGCGTATGTTTCTAGGAGAGTTTAAAAGTTTAGAAGCTATCAATCAAACTGGAACTGTTAAAACTCCAAAACCATATAAGGTAGAAACACTTAATACTTGTGACCTAGGCCAGTGCTTCTATAGGAGAGTATCTCTTATAAAATCTAATACTTGTAACCTAGGCCAGTGCTTCTATAGGAGAGTATCTCTTATAACACCTAATACTTGTGACCTAGGCCAGTACTTCTATAGGAGAGTATCTCTTATAACACCTAATACTTGTGACCTAGGCCAGTGCTTCTATAGGAGAGTATCTCTTATAACACCTAATACTTGTGACCTAGGCCAGTACTTCTATAGGAGAGTATCTCTTATAACACCTAATACTTGTGACCTAGGCCAGTGCTTCTATAGGAGAGTATCTCTTATAACACCTAATACTTGTGAGCTAGGCCAGTGCTTCTATAGGAGAGTATCTCTTATAACACCTAATACTTGTGAGCTAGGTCAGTGCTTCTATAGGAAAGTATCTCTTATAACACCTAATACTTGTGACCTAGGCCAGTGCTTCTATAGGAGAGTATCTCTTATAACACCTAATACTTGTGAGCTAGGCCAGTGCTTCTATAGGAGAGTATCTCTTATAACACCTAATACTTGTGACCTAGGCCAGTGCTTCTATAGGAGAGTATCTCTTATAACACCTAATACTTGTGTCCTAGACCAGTGCTTCTATAGGAGAGTATCTCTTATAACACCTAATACTTGTGTCCTAGACCAGTGCTTCTATAGGAGAGTATCTCTTATAACACCTAATACTTGTGACCTAGGCCAGTGCTTCTATAGGAGAGTATCTCTTATAACACCTAATACTTGTGAGCTAGGCCAGTGCTTCTATAGGAGAGTATCTCTTATAACACCTAATACTTGTGAGCTAGGTCAGTGCTTCTATAGGAGAGTATCTCTTATAACACCTAATACTTGTGACCTAGGCCAGTACTTCTATAGGAGAGTATCTCTTATAACACCTAATACTTGTGGCCTAGGCCAGTGCTTCTATAGGAGAGTATCTCTTGTAACACCTAATACTTGTGACCTAGGCCAGTACTTCTATAGGAGAGAATCTCTTATAACATCTAATACTTGTAATCTAGGCCAGTGCTTCTATAGGAGAGTATCTCTTATAACACCTAATACTTGTGACCTAGGCCAGTGTTTCTATAGGAGAGTATCTCTTATAACACCTAATACTTGTGACCTAGGCCAGTACTTCTATAGGACAGTATCTCTTATAACACCTAATACTTGTGACCTAGGCCAGTGTTTCTATAGGAGAGTATCTCTTATAACACCTAATACTTGTGACCTAGACCAGTGCTTCTATAGGAGAGTATCCCTTATAACACCTAATACTTGTGACCTAGGTCAGTACTTCTATAGGACAGTATCTCTTATAACACCTAATACTTGTGACCTTGGCCAGTGTTTCTATAGGAGAGTATCTCTTATAACACCTAATACTTGTGACCTAGGCCAGTACTTCTATAGGAGAGTATCTCTTATAACACCTAATACTTGTAACCTAGTCCAGTACTTCTATAGGAGAGAATCTCTTATAACATCTAATACTTGTAATCTAGTCCAGTGCTTCTATAGGAGAGAATCTCTTATAACATCTAATACTTGTAATCTAGACCAGTGCTTCTATAGGAGAGAATCTCTTATAACATCTAATACTTGTAACCTAGTCCAGTACTTCTATAGGAGAGTATCTCTTATAACATCTAATACTTGTAATCTAGACCAGTGCTTCTATAGGAGAGTATCTCTTATAACACCTAATACTTGTGACCTAGGCCAGTGTTTCTATAGGACAGTATCTCTTATAACACCTAATACTTGTGACCTAGGCCAGTACTTCTATATGAGAGTATCTCTTATAACACCTAATACTTGTGACCTAGGCCAGTGCTTCTATAGGAGAGTATCTCTTATATCACCTAATACTTGTGACCTAGGCCAGTGTTTCTATAGGAGAGTATCTCTTATATCACCTAATACTTGTGACCTAGGCCAGTGCTTCTATAGGAGAGTATCTCTTATAACACCTAATACTTGTGACCTAGGCCAGTGCTTCTATAGGACAGTATCTCTTATAACACCTAATACTTGTGACCTAGGCCAGTGCTTCTATAGGACAGTATCTCTTACTCTTACCAGTTTTATGTCCTTTTTTCTCTTCTGGACATAATGGGCTAATGAAGACAGATTTAAAATCAAAGTGATTTTTTAATCTATTATAAATATTGAGATAATTTAGTAAATATTATTACAGGTGATAGACTTACCTGAAGGAGGATGTATGTTAATTATGGAATACCTGGATCTCAAGACAGGATTGTCGAAATATTCTTCTCAACTTGGGCGAGAGCTGGCCAGGTAAGTCTACGAACAGCTCATCAGTGATGCATTTCGTATGGGCTGCCAGGGGAAAATAATCTCATTTGTTCAGAAGAGATGCCTCAACAATTTCAAAAACTAGAATCCAAGAGACATATGACGTTTCCCAGACAACAAAATGTTAATTTTTTGGTTTTTGTAAATTAATCTACCTCTTAACTGAAGAAGGTTTAGAGAGAGGTCAATTCATTTGGTGAGGCTTAATTCTCACTAGCCAGGGCCCAGCTTCTCTGGTTCTTCTTCAACTCTTTCATTTAAATATCCCAAAAAAAGGTCGTGCTTTTTTCTGTGTTCCAGCCTTCATCTCCATAATACCCACCTAAAAGAACGGAAGAATGCGAGAGAAAGTTTTGTAGGTAAACAAGATACAGTAAATTATATAGATCGGTTTGGTTTTGAAATTCCAACGTGTTGTGGCTATTTACCTCAGGATAATTCCTGGTCTTCTGATTGGTTGGTAGGTTTAAACTTTGAACTCTCGTTTAATCAAAGCTTCAGAAGAAATATAGATCTAGATGTATATTCTGTGTTTTTTTTATCTGATGGACACCACAAAATGAAGATCTCAATTTAAGTTTTGTTGTTGTCTTTGTCTTGCCACAGATTTCAATCAATCTATGTTTAGTACAGTTGCTGTTTTCTAGGGTCTGAAAATGTCTTTTAAACCGAAATTAAATTCGTACCCAATTTTTGTTTCCTTTTACATGTACTTATGTGTAGTTTGATCTCTTTCAATAGAATAATGCCAAAACTTTTTTTTCTATTTTTGTGTATCAGAATTTCTACAGTTTTAATCTTGTGAATTGTTGCATTTGGACGAAAAAAAATTCTATTATTTCTGTATACTGTATAGAGTTTTAATTTTATTTCTTGTTTATCAGAATTTCTACAGTTGTAAATTAGAAGAGCAAGTAGTAATGGCAGAATCAGAGGTTGGTGTCGGATTATTTTAAGTCAGATTATTCCAGAAGTATAGCCAGTGGATACAGTATTGCCAGGGTTACCTAAGCAATTTTTATCCATTTTTTGCCATGATAATATTTGCTTTATTTATAAACAATGTTTTTAACAGAAATTTGAACGGAAGCCTCTTTATTATCTTAATTAACTAATTGATTAATTGATTAATTAGCACATGGAATGACCAGAAATATTCTATTTTGTTTTTGCAGTATAAGGATAAAGAAGTAAGAGAATTATGGAATACTCTGTTACCAAGGTTACCTAAATTATTTACTGGTTTAGATGATATACAACCTGCCCTTCTCCATGGAGATCTGTGGGGTGGAAACGCTTCTGAAACTTTTGACGGGCCTGGTATGTTTTACAGTTGGGAAAACTTCGCCTACAATCTAATGTCGTTCAGATTCAACATTTGACTGAACTTATGTCAAAGGTTCACCATTTAGTTTTCGAATCGTACTTTGTTATCAGAAACAGGAATATTTTCACTAAGCTATTCAGTAGTAATGTTCACAGTTCACTATCAAAATTTGAGCCGTCAAATCCATGTGTGAAATTCATCTATTAATGGAAATGAAAATGAAATGAATGGAGTTTTACATCCTACTCTTCTGACATCATCTATTAATGGAAGGCTTTATTCAGTGCAGAACACTTTTGAAATGTTGTTGAAAATGTAAAACTTACGGCAAATATTTGAAATAATTTCCAAGTATAAAAAACCACCGAATTAAACTGAGAGGCTAAACCAATCAAATTATAATTTATTTCTACTTTCAGTAATTTACGACCCAGCATCATTTTACGGCCATGCGGAATACGATCTTGCCATATCTCATATGTTTGGTGGATTCAGTCGTGAGTTTTTCCGCGCCTATCACGGGGTGATCCCTAAAGCAGACGGCTTCCAAAACAGATTGGAACTTTATAAATTATTTCATTATTTAAACCATTGGTAAGTTAGAACGTTGGTATTCACATGACTTCATTTGCTGGGGTTACGACTAGATAATGGGGGCTGTGGGTTCCGATCTTGATCAGCGTGTGAAAATCTGATGATCTTGAATAAGTCATCTTCACTTATAATTCCAGTCCACCCAGCTGTAAATGGGTACAGATAATCTGGGAAAGATTAATGCCAAGAGGTTTGGCCAAGGACCAGCTGGTAGAAATGATCTTGAGAACCTAAGTTGTTATCCTTGTAAAATCAATACCAAGAGGTTTAGCCAAGGACCAGCTGGTAGAAATGATCTTGAGAATCTAAGTTGTTATCCGTGTAAAATCAATACCAAGAGGTTTAGCCAAGGACCAGCTGGTAGAAAGGATCCTTATCACGGAGGACTTGTGAACCTAAGTTGTTATCCTTGTAAAATATAGTTGTTTCTTTTCTTTTTTTCAGATTAGAATACAACATTGCCTACAAAGTTACGTTTTATTTTTCAGGAACCATTTTGGAGGAGGTTATCGACGGTCGTCTGTTAGTATTTTAAAATCATTGATAAAAGTTACAAAATGATTTTAACATTAATAACTATGTGGACTCTCTTAAAGGGATGCTAATTTGAGAAGGCATAATCATATAAATATTATTAGCTATGTGGACGCTCTGAAAGGGATGCCAAGTTGACAAATACCAAATAAACAATATTAGCTATGTGGACTCTCTGAAAGAGATGCTGAGTTGACAAACCTAAATACCAAATAAATATTATTAGCTATGTGGACTCTCTGAAAGGATGTCAAGTTGACAAACCTAAATACCAAATAAATATTATTAGCTATGTGGACTCTGAAAGAGATGCCAAGTTGACAAACCTTAATACCATATAAACATTATTTGTGGACTCTCTGAAAGGAATGTCAAGTAGACAAACCTAAATACCAAATAAACATTATTAGCTATGTTGACTCTCTGAAAGAGATGTCAAGTTGACAAACCTAAATACCAAATAAACATTATTAGCTATGTGGACTCTCTGAAAGAGATGTCAAGTTAACAAACCTAAATACCATATAAACATTATTAGCTAGTGGAATCTCTGAAATTCCAACTCTGACAACCCTTATCTTCATATTGAAAAAGAGACCTTTGTAAAGTGGATCAGAACTAAACCTAGTACATATATTTTAGCTATTTGAGATCATTAGGTGCATTAAAACACTTTCCTAGTTGTACATCTTTAGCACTATTCTGCATTTGGGGTCTTAGTTAAAATTTCCATGTATTACCTAGCTATGATAGCCTATATAGACAGTTGGTTGAAGAACTTTCCTAGTCTGACAGCTGTAGCCTATTAACAATTGGTTAGGAACTTTCCTAGTCTGACAGCTGTACCTATTTAACAGTTGGGCTAGGAACTTTCCTAGTCTGACAGCTGTAGCCTATTAGACAGTTGGCTAGGAACTTTCCTAGTCTGACAGCTGTAGCCTATTTAACAGTTGCTAGGAACTTTCCTAGTCTGACAGCTGTAGCCTATTAGACAGTTGGCTAAGGAACTTTCCTAGTCTGACAGCTGTAGCCCATTAGACAGTTGGCTAAGGGAAATTTCCTAGTCTGACAGCTGTAGCCTATTAGACAGTTGGTTTGGAACTTTCCTAGTCTGACAGCTGTAGCCTATTAGACAGTTGGCTAGGAACTTTCCTAGTCTGACAGCTGTAGCCTATTAGACAGTTGGCTAGGAACTTTCCTAGTCTGACAGCTGTAGCCTATTAAACAGTTGGCTAGGAACTTTCCTAGTCTGACAGCTGTAGCCATTAGACAGTTGGCTAAGATCTTCCTAGTCTGACAGCTGTAGCCTATTTGACAGCTAGGAACTTTCCCAGTCTGACAGCTGTTGCCTATTAGACAGTTGGCTAGGAACTTTCCTAGTCTGACAGCTGTAGCCTATTAGACAGTTGGCTAGGAACTTTCCTAGTCTGACAGCTGTAGCCTATTAGACAGTTGGCTAGGAACTTTCCTAGTCTGACAGCTGTAGCCTATTAGACAGTTGGCTAGGAACTTTCCTAGTCTGACAGCTGTAGCCTATAAGACAGTTGGCTAGGAACTTTCCTAGTCTGACAGCTGTAGCCTATTAGACAGTGTGTTGACTATCTAGAAACGTGCTGACTCTTACCTTGTTTCAGATCGGAAGACTTCAGAATTACATCGAGCAATCAGCTATTCATCTATTGAAAGCTACACAGCGCTACCCTTTTCATCCCGGCCCTACCCCACCCAGCTTGGCCGCAACGCACATCACCCCACAATACAAAAAACAATGTAAACACACACATATCTGAAAAACTGCACAATTATTACACACACGACATACTCAGTACAAAACTATAAATTTGTAGACGAATTGTAAGAAGAGCATGTAAAAGGACAGGTAACTAAGACCAAGTTTGACTGTAACTAAGAAGAGCAGAATAGTGCTCACCCCCTGTGCCCGTGCATTTGCAACTTTTTTACGAGTACATCTCAAGTTAACCATGCCAACAACCTCAAGTCGTAATTAGGCTTCTGTCTCTGTCCTGGCAAAATAGCCTTCATTGCACCCTGCATAGCGTTGCTCCTCTTCAATAAGCTCTTTTCATTTCACTTACAAGTCATAGAAAATCTAGTCAAACTCGTAGACTGGAAGGGGGTATCGTTACCCTACACATACATGTTTTGACAGTCCATAAGTGGACTATCGAAATGAATTGAATGGAGTTTTACTTCCTACTTTTCTGCAATTGGACTATCGAAAATCTTGCCCTGGTCGAACAGTTATTTTGTAATTCTATATATGCATATTTCAATATTGTTTACCTATTTAAAAATAGAAAATATGATATGCAACTTCCGTTTTCCTTGAAAACCGGCCTAGTTTATCCAGGTAGGGTCGTCGGGTATAAATCGTTACCCCCAAGTGGATTTCGCTGACGGGGAAGATATATAGGTAGAGAACTGGACATTGATGGTAAAGGAAGGTAAATATACAATATATATATGTTTTTAATGAAATACCCGACTAGATATTGAAGATGATGTTGATACACGAGATGGGATAGTTATTGATTATTATTAAAACCGGTTTATAACAAATATATTACTTCATAGAAAACATATCTAAATATGCACTGGAAAATCAACGTGGAGTCAAGTCTTACTCTTCTACATT
The DNA here is from genome assembly GCA_030562195.1 of Nipponacmea schrenckii. Classification (NCBI taxonomy): domain Eukaryota; kingdom Metazoa; phylum Mollusca; class Gastropoda; family Lottiidae; genus Nipponacmea; species Nipponacmea schrenckii. The sequence goes on from CM060201.1 coordinate 21,392,259, forward strand.
CATTTCTTTCGATCACATTTCAAATGTTTCATTGAGACCCGTCGGTGGGTCGCGAAATGGTATAGAGATGGGTCGCGAAATGTTGGCGTCCCATCGACGGGTTTTGAATGAAACATTGAAAATGTGTTTGAAAGAATGAATAAAATGATATGGTAAGCAAATTGTCCCTTTGGTGTTAAAGAGTAGGACGTAATACTCCATTCATTTCATTTCCACCTGTTAGCGAACACTGTCTTCATTAGTCCATTGGGCGCAGAATCTAACCTATACTTAGCCAATGAACTTTCCACAGAAAACGGTTGTTTTTTTATGATAAATAAAAAAAATCATCAGCCACACCTAAGTTATTTGTTAAGTCCATGCTCTAATAGGTTTAATATCAAACCATAAACTTCAAAACAATCTTTTTAAGAGAAAATTCAATGGCTTGTATTGGTATTTAGATGTGTGGGTCGATTACACCACCTCCTTTCTTCTATAAATCTTAACTATTTATGTTTTTCCCAGCAATTCATGTCGGAGAATATGGCGAAAATACTGCGTCTTAGAATGAACATTAAATTTTAAATTTTTTATAAATGACCAATAATTTTGTGAGTTTTCAAGATTTTACAGAGATTCTGTTACTTTTGACACCAGGTAAGTTTACTGATGAATATATACTCATATTGACCATTCTTGAGAACTTCTAAATTCTAAGACGCAGTGTCACTTTTAATTATAATTTTAAGCGCTTCACCCCCCCCCCCCCCCAAATGTTGAAAACCATCGATTATATCTTCTAAAATGGAATGATTTTTTTTATTAATTTGTATGAAATACGGGACTTTGGTTGCAATCTATCCGTTTTGTACAATTTGCTTACTTGATTATTTTCAGCGGTTTGGTTTAATCCAGCGATTGAAGAATAACATGGAAGTTTTACTGAAAGAAGAATTTAAAACCAGGAAACTAGAAAATTTGGGTTTTAAAACTGGTGGTTATATAAATGTTGCCCAGGTGTTTGATACAGACCATGGTAAAATATTCGTCAAGACCAACAAAATACCACAGGTAAAGAAATGAGCATCCGTACCTCAGAAATCATGCACGTCTGATTGAAAATCGGAATGGCGCGAATCGATGCTATCAGTGTCCCTGATGATAAACAATTTAGAAAACTTCCTAACATTCTCTTTAAAACTGCCATTTTGAAGACAAAGTTTACTGGAAGTTTGAAATTATAATTACAGGCTGGGCGTATGTTTCTAGGAGAGTTTAAAAGTTTAGAAGCTATCAATCAAACTGGAACTGTTAAATCGCCAAAACCATATAAGGTAAGAATTATTCGCAAATCTTCCCCAGTATCTAATCTGAATTACTGACAGGCTCTCCATGATGGAAGGTAAAAAATCAAATGAAATGAATAAGTTTGACGTGCTACTATTCTGCACCTTGATGCTTGCAGTGTGCAATGAGGGAAAATTTGCCGGGACAGCTACATCGATGCTGCTTTTTTTTTCAATTTTCAACTGGCGAGGGATCTTTAACGTGCACAGCCTGTAGCTGTTTATTGTCCCTTCCCGACGACTAGACGCTCTTTTCATGTTAGTCCCTGCGACCTGGATCACTGACCAGGGGAAACCTGTAGGAACAATCCGAAAGTGTATCTCGACCTTTGCCTTGATTGAACCCTGGACCTTCAGGTTAGCGAGCAAGCATCTCACTGAGCCACCACGGCTCTCGGTTAAAGCCACATGTTCATTCATTTCTTTTCTTTTCTTGTAGATCATAGACAACCCCGAGGGAGGAAGTATATTCATCATGGAGTATTTAGATCTCACGGGAAAACTGTCCACAACGTCTGTCCAACTCGGGCGGCAACTAGCTAAGTAGGTTTTAGTCGGTAACCCAAATATAAAGACCAATGGCTGAAATTGAGCTCTATCAGCTGGTAAAGTAAATATTTAGATGACTATACAGATAGCTGAAATTGAGCTCTATCAGCTGGTAAAGTAAATATTTAGATGACAATACAGATAGCTGAAATTGAGCTCTATCAGCTGGTAAAGTAAATATTTAGATGACTATACAGATAGCTGAAATTGAGCTCTATCAGCTGGTAAAGTAAATATTTAGATGAATATACAGATAGCTGAAATATAGCTCTATCAGTTGGTAAAGTGTATATATATAGATGACTATACAGATAGCTGAAATTAAGCTTTATCCGCTGGTAAAGTAAATATTTAGATGACTATACAGATAGCTGAAATTAAGCTTTATCAGCTGGTAAAGAAAAAATATTGAGAGGAGTGTACAGATAGCTGAAATTGAGCTCTATCAGCTGGAAAAGTAAATATTTAGATGACTAAATAGATAGCTGAAATTGAGTTCTATCAGCTGGTAAAGTAAATATTTAGATGACAATACAGATAGCTGAAATTGAGCTCTATCAGTTGGTAAAGTAAATATTTAGATGACTATACAGATAGCTGAAATTGAGATCTATCAGCTGGTAAAGTAAATATTTAGATGACTATACAGATAGCTGAAATTGAGATCTATCAGCTGGTAAAGTAAATATTTAGATGAATATACAGATAGCTGTAATAGAGCTCTATCAGCTGGTAAAGTAAATATTAAGATGACTATACAGATAGCTGTAATAGAGCTCTATCAGTTGGTAAATTAAATATCTAGATGACTATACAGATAGATGAAATTGAGCTATACAGATAGCTGAAATTGAGTTCTATCAGCTGCTAAAGTAAATATTAAGACAACTTTTCAGATAGCTGAAATTGAGTTTTATCAGCTGGTTAAGTAAATATTTAGATAACTATACAGATAGCTAAAATTGAGCTCTATCAGCTGGTAAAGTACATATTTAGATGATTATACAGATAGCTGAAATTGAGCTCTATCAGCTGGTAAAGCATATTTCTTTTTTTTTTAAAGCCTTCATCTCCATAATACCCACCTAAAAGAACGGAAGAATGCGACAGAAAGTTTTGTAGGTAAACAAGATACAGTAAATTATATAGATCGGTTTGGTTTTGAAATTCCAACGTGTTGTGGCTATTTACCTCAGGATAATTCCTGGTCTTCTGATTGGTTGAAATTCTATTGTGGAAAGGTGGAGGCCCAGATAGAGCATATAGATAGAAAACAGGTAGGTCGCCTTTAAACTTTGTTATGGACTTTATCTGTCGTTATCCACGTTAAGATTGATTCGCCTTTTTCGGGTGTTGATTTGGAACTTGAACATAATAAGTCACCTTACACCAAGTAACGTTACACCAGGTCACCTTTCACCAAGCCACATAACACCAAGTCACCTTACACCAAGTCACCTTACACCAAGTCACCTCACACCAAGTCACCTCACACCAAGTCACCTTACACCAAGTCACCCGTTACACCAAGTCACCTTACACCAAGTCACCTTACACCAAGTCACCTCACACCAAGTCACCTTACACCAAGCCACATAACACCAAGTCACCTCACACCAAGTCACCTTAAACAAGTCACCTCACACCAAGTCACCTTACACCAAGTCACCAAACTATACTATTTTCTTCCAGTATAATGGGGTATATAGAAAAATCCGAGAATTATGGAATACTCTGTTACCAAGAATACCTAAATTATTTACTGGTTTAGCTGATATACAGCCTGCACTTCTGCATGGAGATCTTCATTTCGGAAATACTTCAGAGTCCCTATATGGTCCCGGTAAGTTTAAAGGTCTTGTAGAAGGAAGGGGGGGGGGGAGGTTAATACCAAGACTCTATTGGTGTAATGGGCTATACTCGTCTAGTGAAAAGGGTGGGGAGGGTTTAGCCCATTATGGAATGAATTAAACGGCTTCAAATAACTTGACCGTAGATTCCGACGGTGTAAAGCAATGCAAAAAAACTGGTAAAGAAAGCGGATAAGATCTTTGGATATAGCAACGAAAGTTTTTCTTGCGTTAGTAGAATTGCAGGAAGCTTATAGCACATACGTCTGATTGAAAATTGGTATCGGTGTTACAGCTTTTAGAAAACCTCTTTACAATCCACTTAGAAGAGATTTCGCACCTAAATAACTAATTGAATAATATTTCAGTGATCTTCGACCCAGCATCATTTTACGGCCATGCAGAATACGATCTAGCAATAGCTCATATATATGGCAAATTTAAACCAGAGTTTTTCCGCGCCTATCACGGAGTCATCCCTAAAGCAGACGGCTTTCAAAACAGATTGGAACTGTATAAATTATTTCATTATTTAAACCATTGGTAAGTTGAGACGATTTCCTTGTATCGGGATTTCATCAGAAGTCTAATTAGACGCAGAATAGTGGAGACATACCTTTTTCACCTATAGGTCACACTATATCAGGAGATCAAGTATAGTCGTGCTGACTCTATTCCCAGCCCCCCGGCCATATCTGTCCAAAAAAGCTATCAGAGGCTGGGAATAGAGACAGCAAGTTTCAGACTAAGTTGCAGAAGTTTTAAGGGCGTTAACTTGACTTCATTTTAAATATTGCCTTTGAATGGTTGAACAGTATATGACTCCGAATGCGAGATGCAGAAAATATCGTTAGATCACGGATGGAGTCACTCACAAGAATTTGAATGGGAATGCAATTCTGGTCGGAGAACTTTCCCTTTTTGTTGTAGGAATATTTGACCACTTGTCTGGTGTTTTTCAGGAATCATTTTCACAAACAGTATCCAAGGCGATCGATCAGTATTTTACATAACCTGATTAACAACACAAATTGAATGATCTGTGAAGAACGAAACGTTGTTTTACGTTCAGTCTTATTATATTGTGGTCTTAGATAATAAAATTGTATTAGTAGTTATCTCCCTTGTACTTCAAGCAGTACAAAACTCTGTCCACAACAGAAGAGTTCTTCTCATAAAGACGAGCATTGCCATCCAGTATGCAAAGAAGAAAATATTGTCAGACTTTTTATAGAGGGCCTTATCTGGAGCGCAAACATGAGAGGGTCTTTTCTAGGCCCCGAAAAATCATGAGGCAAGTTAGAAGATGAATTTAGATGGTTAATCTTCACCTGAAGGCTTTTCATAATATTTCAATGGAGTTTTACGTCCTACTTTTCTGCACCTAATGGGCTGACTATGTTGTGCCGGGACAGCAGAATTAGCAAACTCTTCACCAACTTCCAGGGATCTTTGTCGGTCCCTCAGACCAGCATCACAGACCAGGTGAAATCAGAGTACAGAGAAAATTTGTAAAGATGATCTACCCAGGTCAGGGAGGGACAATTTTAATACAATATAAAACAATGTTTATTTTCATAACCAAAAACAAAATGGCCATTATTAATTATTACTCTTTCAATTTTGTTTATATTTAAATCGAGTTTTAAATGTCAAATATATTTAACAGTTAGACAGAAAACATAACCCAGAACACTAGAAATCGTCAATTATAATTCATACCACCCTTTTATAGGGGGGGGGTATTTATCAGGGCTGGTTTTGTTGCGATATAAAGATCAAATTTAGAATCAATTTAGTTACTGACCAATCAGATGACTGGATTAGTAAAGAAATGTTTTTGAAACTGGATTGAAATGGTTTCTAATACAGAATGAAACCTTAAATGTAAGAATTTCTCGTTAATTGAACACAAAACAAACTCAATTAGATCCATATCTCTGATAAGAAACTTGGATTCATTTCATAGAAGTCGAATCTAGTTGACCAATCAAATGTCAAAGCTAGTTGACCAATGAAATGTCCAAGCTAGCTGACCAATGAAATCTGAATTTAACCAATAAAACATCAGAATCTAGTTGACCAATGAAACCTTAAAACGTAGTTAACAAATCAAACATCAGTTTCCAGATGACCAATCAAATGTTAGTTTACAAATGACTAATCAAATGTTAGATTCCAGATGACCAATCAAATATTAGTTTACAGGACATCAGAAGACGTTTGTGTAACCCTATTCAAACAACACAAAGAGAATGATCAATATATCAAGCAATCTTCAACGTTAAAAAGAAAGATATACAATGGCGTTTCTTCATAAATTCATCAATATAACAATCGGTCAAAATACACAGAGCAACACAAGATGTTCAGTTTGACATCATCCATTTCTAGAGTGAATCCCTTGAAAACAACTGATGAATGAGATCCAAATCACACGGGAGAAATAGGATGGACTTCGAACACATGACGATGGAGATTTTAAGCGAAATATATGGACAATGCTTAGTTGGAATTATTTCTGTTCGAAACAATTTTACAATTCAAAAAGTTCGCAATAACCCGATTTCAGGTCAATAAAAACAAAGGTCACGATCAGATCCATTAATTCTCGCTTCCAAACAAGACTTAATTCCAGAATGGATCGATTCCAACAAAGGTCCAATATAGAACAGTTTCTATACATTATTCTGATGTTCCTGGACCAAATATCTTGAGTATTTGTCTGGTATCCATTGACTACCAGATTTTCAATTCCAAACTGGTAACAAGTATCACAGAAAGAACGTAACAAGCTACTTTGTTTCTGAACTTTGAGTTTTTTCTCCATTTTCTTTTTTATCGTCTTTCACCGACAATTCCTCTAATTTTTCTGCCACTTTTTCACTGTCTTTTTTCGATTGATCATTTGTTTTCGTGTCATTATCTGAGGATTTCTGAGGAGTGTTGTCAGCTTCTGTAACAAAAATAGATGTCAGTGAAACATAGTGTTATACAAAATAGCACATTGCATACATTATAGTAATACTGCACCTTAGATATAAAATTTTAACCTTGGTCAATAAGAGTATATATTCATCAGTAGATATACCTGGTGTCATAAATAACATAACAGAATCCTTATATAATCTGATAAATCTAACAAAACATTAAAATATTAAACTTGGTCAATAAGAGTATATATTCATCAGTAGATATACCTGCTGTCATAAATAACATAACAGAATCCTTATATAATCTGATAAATCCCCAAAACTTAGTAAATATCCATAAAAAAAAACCCACACAAAATCGTGTGTCTTACCTTTAGATTTTATCTCTCTCATAATTTCCTTGCATTCATCAAATTTACTTTTAAACTTCTGGGCATCTGCAGAAAAAAGTTAAAAAAAAAATCCGTACAAGCTTGATAATTTTGTTAAATGAAAATCACGTCCAATGAATGATAAGATCGGAGCCCATGTTGTATAGTAGCGGTCTCCTCCAAAAATGAAATGAATGGAGTGTTACATCCTACTCCTCTGAACCTTATGAGCCAATGTAGACAGGGGCCTCAATCAAAGAGGAAGTACTTTGAGGTGTTTGGAAAAGAGTAAGCAGGATCTGCTTTGCACATGACACCCGTCACTTCTAGGTATATGAGGTGTCAATAGCATGAGATACCACCTGATCGATATTCTTTCAAAATTACGGCAGCCAATGTAATGAATATATGTTACTAGTGAGGAGGTATGGGATACCAAACGCCGAATATTAATAAGGCATTACGGACTAAGATTAAGACATCTTTAGTATCGGGCCGTTGTCTTCCATATGGAGGTCTACACGGAACAAAAGATTTGATTACTCAATTGTGACAAAATTATGCCCATTTGAAGAAAATAAGGAATCAAATCTATCAGAATATCGACGATCATCAAAAAATCAGACCGCCCGTCGAAAATAATTCATCCTTTAGATTATAATTCAAAATTATTTCTATAATATCAACACTATTATAAAATTGGCAGGTTTTTATAAAACTTATACATCAATGATGTCTTCAGTAGCCGACAATAGTAGCCAGCTATTGTACTTTCCCTGCCAGCTATTGTACTTCCCTGCCAGATATTGTACTTTCTCTGCCAGCTATTGTACTTTCCCGACCAGCTATTGTACTTTCCCTGCCAGCTATTGTACTTTCCCTGCGAGATATTGTACTTTCCCTGCCAGCTATTGTACTTTCCCTGCCAGCTATTGTACTTTCCCTGCCAGCTATTGTACTTTCCCTGCCAGCTATTGTACTTTCCCTGCGAGATATTGTACTTTCCCTGCGAGATATTGTACTTTCCTTGCCAGATATTGTACTTTCCCTGACAGCTATTGTACTTTCCTTGCCAGATATTGTACTTTCCCTGCAGCTATTGTACTTTCCTTGCAGATATTGTACTTTCCCTGCCAGCTATTGTACTTTCCCTCGGTATTGTACTTTCCCTGCATATTGTACTTTCCTTGCCAGACTATTGTACTTTCCCTGCAGCTATTGTACTTTCCTGCCAGCTATTGTACTTTCCTGAATATTGTACTTTCCCTGCCAGTATTGTACTTTCCCTGACAGCTATTGTACTTTCCTTGCCAGTATTGTACTTTCCCTTGCCAGCTATTGTACTTTCCCTGCCAGCTATTGTACTTTCCCTGCCAGCTATTGTACTTTCCTGCCAGCTATTGTACTTTCCTGCCAGCTATTGTACTGTAACTAAACTTACTTTCTGCATTGGCAAATCTGATGGCTAATAACTCGGCTTTCGGTTCCTCGTCAGCGAAATCTGCGGTAGTTGACCACACCCAAGCTCTATCACTGTTACAGTTGGGTTTTAATTCCATGGCAGGGGACACTGAAGTAGAGAAATAGGGCATCAAAATTTCAAAGAATTTCATTCTAGTTATTAGGGTGGATGAAAAGAAATCAGTTACTATTGGTTACTAGTCACTATTCAACAGACGGCACTGGTACAAATGGTTCTCTAGGAGAAATTAGGGTTTTGGTTGAAAAATCAGTTACTATTGGTAACTAGTCCTATTTAACAGTAGGAAGCACTATTTTTAAAAGTAGTTCTCTCAGAAATTCGACACTCATCATAAGATCAGTCCGCCCGTCGAATATACATCATCACAGAAATTAGTCCCTGAACAAAATTTTTATTCAATTCAACTGTAAAGGGACAAGTAATTGCAATTTTGCAGGAAATTCTTCAATAGATATCTCTCAGAAATTCGACACTCATCAGTAGATCAGTCCGCCCGTCGAATCTACATCATCACAGAGACTGGCTTGAATAACAGCAAGAAATTTCAATTAAATGGTAGAAACAAGGCCAATAAAATAAAACCAATGGAGTTTTAAATCCTACTTTTCTACACCTTATGGGCTAATGAATAAGTGGCAAACAATATGGGCATATAAATGAAATGTATGGAGTTTTACATCCTATTCTAAAATTTTATGGCTAATGGAGACGTGAAAGAGGACAATGTGGGCGTATACAAACTCAACCTACCATAATGATTGGCACATATCTTTAATGTTTTATCTCTCCTCATTAATATTCGAATTAGACCGGTCTTCTTGTGTTTTAAAAACTTGATATCACCTGTACCTCTTTCTTTCCATTCTGGAGATTCAGAGTTGCTGTCAAATCGAAATAACTTGGCCCGGCTGGAAATAATGAAAAGCAGTTGAACTATCGGTTTTACAAAAAAAGGACTGAGTTCTCATGGTAAAATGAATATTTTGCAAAGACAGTATCAATAACTGCCTCATTTCTTGGTAACAAAGTTACCTACATTTTGAATAAATCTTCTTCATTCTCTTCGAGTGTGACAACCTCTACAGCTGGAAGGGAGATAACTGGTTCGAAATGGGCTGTACACGTGTCTTCATCTTGAGCTACAGCTCCGTTACTTGAACTGGAGGGTTTCCCAGTTACATCTTCTGTTGCTGGATTGGTTTGCTGCAAAACAAATTTAAATATATCATATTGTGATAGGAAAGAACCCTTTACTAAACTTGCTTGTGAAATTCCGTTGGATTATGATACTAGTCTTACAGTACCAGTATCAGGAATTGTCGATTAAACTTTAAACAGATTGCTCGATGAGTTGATGTCTACCAAGCTTTGCAAAAGCTCTATTATTTTTAGTGTCCAAACATGAAGAGCCTACCTACATTGCAATGCAAGCTGAAAGTTTCAGTTTTCTCAATAAAGATAGTTTTATGACATGCTGTCAATCAGCATAATTAGCAGAACACGGAAGAATCTCTCAAAACCAAATAATACAAAACAATCGAGGAAATAATATCTTGAGTCGAAACTGAAGATAAGAAATCTTCCATGATCATAAAGATGGTCCAAAACATTGAATCTTTAATAGGACGACGAAAAATATGTGATCATAAACTACTTAAGTGTTTCTGAAGAAGGCATTTAGTTGAAAGGTTAGACGACAGGACAGTAGTATATATATATTTTTAAAAGTGGAGAGTAAAAAAATATCTCTTTGTCACGCACAACACTATACTCTAAAACAACAAAAATGGCAGAAGAAGCCAATCTAATAGGTCCATCTAAAATCCTAGGCAGACTTGTAAAATATGGATGTCCAAATTTTCACCCAAATTACCTCGACTTCTGCCATTGTGAACCTTGATGTAATTGGATTTAAATTCTGTAGTAATTCACCAATGTTGCGACACCATTACAGTTCTTCCCGCTGATTCACCAATTTGAAAGTTGAGTTTCGTATTTTGAATTTGAACAAAATGTCACAAAATATTTATCTGTGACCAATTTTGTCACTCGAAACTTATTTGATATAATGTGTTTGATTGGGTTTTTGAATTCCATAATTTAATTTTGCTCTTTTGAAATATCAAAGAAATAGATTTAGGTTCTGTTAGTTGCGAATTCAAGATGTCTGCGCCCATGAATTCACATTTTTAGCTGATATTACGGTAATAAATGTAATCATACTGAAATAAATTATTGACAGCCTAAATCAGCATCAACATGTCAATTATAGCTATGCAGGTTCCTTAAAGACAATGTCACTTCTGGCTAAAGTCTCAAAAAAGCTTACAGTTGGAATGCTTCTGGAAAAAAATGGGGGGGGGGGGTGTTGTACTACAGATTATTACGCAATATGCAGGCAATGCATGAGATCGCCACACTTAAATGCATGTACAAATAATGGAGTGAACTTTATGTTCATCAGCTTTTTATGACATTCAAAACCAACGAACATCTAAATATCAACTACAAAAGAGGTATGATCATATTTGTCCAAATAAGCTTTGGCCTAGACTACTTGATTTTTTTTTTTATGATATAGTCTAATTTTCAGTATTGCTTGTTTTTGATTAGAATATTCAAAATGGAAGAAAAAGAAGCAACAGAAAATTCTGAGCTAGCCATTAAACCAGAAGAGGCAGAGAATACTGAGGCTGCTGAAATGGATCAAGACACGAAATCAGAAGAATCCATTGATCCTTTTCATTATTTAAAAACTGACGAATTTACGTCTGAGATTTATAAAATAGAGATTTATAATTTACCACGAAAGTTTGGATTTGCAGTAAGAAATTTTATCAATAATTACATAGGCCTATATTCTCTGATATAACTCAAGAGTTGCCATTTTGTTAATATTCAAAGTATGATTTTCAGTTGCAAACGCAGTTGTCCTAGAAATATCTTTTGATCCGCAAAATATATTAGGTTTGATTTGTACATTGTGAAATTCACACACCTCCCTTTGAGAAATTTCCTATGTGAATGTGACCCACAATTTATTCTTACTTTCCTCTTCCATTCTTGTACGACTCAAAAGTGTCTTCTATTATAAACCCTATTACTTCTCAAACCTGACTGAGAGCTGAAGGCCTTGAAAGTTTAAAACTTTCTACGTGTAATTATTTTTCAGCAATTACAGCTGATGTCTTTCTTAGTTTATCAAAATATATTTTCAGCAATTGAAGAAACGACTGAATGGAACTTTAGGGTTAAAATGTCATAAGATCAATAATCCACAGGCGAAGGCAGCTTTCGTTACTTTCAGGTGAGATAGAGTTATATCTAACATTAATAGACTTAAACCTAATAATTTTGTGTAAAATATATTTTTGTATTCATTTAGCAGAATAAGATGATAGAATAATTCTGCAGAATCAAGTGTGGATCTGAAAGCACAGTATGTAAAAAGTTAAGAAAAAAATGGTGTGATTTTTCGTAGGATCGATATAAACTTAGAAATAGATAAGATAACTAATACAATAACCCTGTCTTTTAGTAAACGTAAGAAAAAATGAGAAATATAATTTTAGGTATGTGTCGTTCTTTATCCAGAATAAAAGTTGAATATTTTGTTGTCGTATAATTTTAGATGTGAAGAAGATAGAGAAGAAGCCTTAAAGAAAATCAATGAACACGTCTGGAAGGGACAAAAATTATCAGCCAAGGTAGGTACAGTCAGAATATCACAAAACTTGACCTAGGCCAGTCCAGTCAGAATTTAAGAAATTGCAAAAAGAGTAGCCCATTAGGTAGAGAAGAGTGGGAGGTAAAACTCCATTCATTTCATTTCCACTTGTCAGTGAAACCTGTCTTCATTAGCCCATTAGGTAAAAGAAGAGTAGGAAAAATGTAAAACTCCATTCATTTCATTTCCACTTGTCAGTGAATCCTGTCTTCATTAGCCCAATAGGTAGAGAAGAGTAGGAGGTAAAACTCCATTCATTTCATATCCACCTGTCAGTGAATCCTGTCTTCATTAGCCCATTAGGTAGAGAAGAGTAGGAGGTAAAACTCCATTCATTTCATTTCCACTTGTCAGTGAATCCTGTCTTCATTAGCCATTAGGTAGAGAAGAGTAGGAGGTAAAACTCCATTCATTTCATTTCCACCTGTCAGTGAATCCTGTCTTCATTAGCCCAGTAGGTAGAGAAGAGTAAGATGTAAAACTGTAAATGAAATAATGTATATATTGTTGTTATAGGTGGCCAAACCGAGAGCTGATCCTATGTTCAGAAAGAGAAAACAAGAAGAAGGTAAAATAATTCTTGATAAAATTTCTTTTAATTTATTCCATGTGTGCAACAGCCTGAAAGAGCTTTCTACAGATGGCCATGGAATTTGAGCAGGCTACGTCCGCTGTCTTAACAAAGTTTCCTTCATTGCACACTACTTACATAGTGTTGCATGTCTTCATTAGCCCAATCAGGGGTGCCATTCTCGAAAACTTAATTAACATAAAATCCAGGTTTAAGAAATACTGTTATCTTATTGGATCTTTAGTCAACTTTAGGTGTTTCTAAAGAAGTCATTTAGCCAACAGGACAGTATATATTTTGAATTGTTTTCCCCTGTATATTATATGAATTTGAGATATAATTTAATAGCTCAAGTTAACGACAGTACACCCAGTGAGAAGAAAAGTAAGAAAGAACTGGAAGAAGATGTAGCCCCTCCACATATCAGGTATTCATTATTGACAAGATTTTTATCCTTTGAGCAAAACCTTTAAATTTTGAGAAAAAAAAAGTCTGTGGAATTATTTTGTCTGTTATATTTTTTCCAGATTTATTTAGTAGGAGTGCGCATAAAAAAATTTTGTGGGTTTTTTTTTTTCAGAATTAAGAACAGTGTCACTCCATATTGGAACGTAGATTATGATGAACAGTTAAAGGTAGGTAACTCTGTTATTTGAAGGAAAATGTAAAATAAAGTTTGCGCCTTCGCAAGAGTCATATTAAATGTCTGTCTCAAATGTTCATTTTTCTGTGGACTCTTAGAAGGGAAAAAACAAATTTAAATATCAATAAGTTTATAACTCAAAAGCTAAATAAACATTATTAGCTATGTGGACTCTCTGAAAGAGATGCTGAGTTGACAAACCTAAATACCAAATAAACATTATTAGCTATGTGGACTCTCTGAAAGAGATGCTGAGTTGACAAACCTATAATACCAAATAAACATTATTAGCTATGTGGACTCTCTGAAAGAGATGCTGAGTTGACAAACCTAAATACCAAATAAACATTATTAGCTATGTGGACTCTCTGAAAGAGATGCTGAGTTTACAAACCTCAATACCAAATAAACATTATTAGCTATCTGGACTCTCTGAAAGGGATTTTGATATTTTTTTCAGAGAAAGACTCAAAGTATAGTGGATGTATTAATTTCTGTTGCTAAGGAGACCAGATGTAAAACATTTATTTGTTGATCAGAGGTGGGTAGTCTGTAATATTTCTATCATCAGTGCGAGATTTTGCCCTACTGTAAGTTGATGAGCTATAAAAATTTTGATCTTTATCTTAATGCGTTTTTTTTTGTTATGAATTTCCATGATGCATTGATTTAATTGCATAGAGCTCATCTATAATCCTAATTAGACATTATTTTTGTATAAAGGGGGATTACTTTCTATAATTTTATTTAGGACGAAAAACAAACGTCTAATTTATTGTTTTTCAGAAAGAAATATAACGAAATGTGCTGTGAATTATTGCCCATAATTCCTTCAGTAAGTTGAATTTCCTTTTCACAAGATATATCATTTCTTAAAAATAAAATAAAAATGCAGTTCAGCCCTTTCACATCTGAAACTATCTCTTTGTCGTTACGAAATAACACGTTCTCATATGAGCTCATGAGCGATACAAATTAATTCAAGGGAGACAAGTCAACAGAAATATGTTTTCATAATTGAGAATTCGTTTGAAATATGAAACAGGATTAGGGAGCAGAAGTTTGTTTATATAATGTTAAGATCCAAAGCTACATAACGAAGTTAAAGAATTCGGTTTGGAAAATTAATTATGAATTTTGACTATTTTCAGCCAGTGATAGAGAAATACAGGAATAAATGTGAATTTTCAATCGGTAAAAACGTGGAGGGAAAAGGTAAGAAGCTGAATCTACTGATGTCAACTTTCTTTTGAACTAAGATAGAAAATTAGCGTGCAAAAGTAACCCCTTAAAATTCCTAAAAAGTGCTACTGTACATTGTTGACTGTTGATGGATTGTGTGGTTCTATCTAATATTATATTCCAGATAACTGTGTGGGGTTCCGCTATGGATTATATAAAGATGGTTTTAGTACAGTTGGTGATATAACAGATATAGCCTTTCTTCCTGACAGTCTCAAATCTGTTGCCAAGGTAACCATTTTTCAAAACTAGTGTGACATTAAAAAAATTTCATAAATACAGTTGCTACTTTGAAAATTATGTAGAAATATGAAAATTATGTAGAAATATGAAAATTATGTAGAAATATGAAAATTATGTAGAAACCAGAATTGAAATTTTTTAGATCATTAATTAAGGTTCTAATTAAGCATGCAAATGTACTTTGAAAGAATACCAATTAAACATTCTTTGAAAAAGCGATCTTTTGGTCCAGATCTTTCCTTGTCTGTTAAAGTTCATAACTCTGTCTATGAGGGCCATTACAAAATACTGTAAAAAAAAAGCTAGTGTAGTCTTTCGAAACAAAAACCAAAATTGATGGAGGAAATGGGTTGTGATAATCTAAAGAACAATGCCTATCCTTTTCTGGTTTTTTTTTTCCAGTCGTTTGAAGAGTTCCTATCAACCAGTCCCTATAAATCATATCATCAAGGTACACATGAAGGTCACTGGCGCCAACTGACTGTCAGGGCCACCAGAGCTGGAGGTATCATGATAATTCCTGAGTTTTATACCAAAAATATTTCTCAGGTATGTATTAGATCAAAGACTTTTGTCGCGGTTGTCTAACGTTTCAGCTAAATGCCTTCTTCAGAAACACTTGAGTTAGTTTATGATCACATTTTTAGTCCATTTTTTACTTTTTTAAAGTTCTATTTTGGTTTGAGAAATTGATATTGCTTGAAAATTTAAGGCTCACAGCGCCAGATCATAAATTTTAAATATTTTAACAAATCACCTGGGTGGAAGTTTAAAATCTAAAACAGTTTGTTTGTATTCCTTACAGGATGATTTAGAAGTAGAAAAGAAACGACTGGTAGAATTTTATACAGTTGGTCAGGGGAAAACACAGAATATAAATTCACTGTATTTTACACCATTTCAAAGGTAAGACTCGGAGGGCAGGGCTGTTGATTTAACTGTATTTGCCAGTCATGTCTGATTGGAGCTACAAAAATGACTGACTGGAATTTTGATATTTAGGACGTTTTCTATGTTATAACCTGCAATCTTGCATTGCCTTCTCTTTGAAAGTTTTCCCATCTTCTCATTTTTTGTCAATTTCTTTAATTATTTGGTCCATTTATTATTTTACAGTGGAGAAGGACAGCATATAAAAACATACCAACATTTATTTGGAGATCAGGTAATAATTTTAGCATCTATCTGGGAGAGTATTTTTTTATCAGCTATGTTTTTTTTTTTAAATTGTAAAATATAGTTGTTTCTTTTATACACTATACTCTGCTTGACTTTAATATTATATGTGTTTTATATAATATTTTGTGTGTTTTGTATAATAGTGTGTTTTGTGTAATAGTGTGTTTTGTATAATAGTGTGTTTTGTATAATAGTGTATTTATGTAATATGTTGTTTTTTGTATAATATTAAGTGTGTTTATATAATATTTTGTGTTTTTTGTATAATATTAAGTGTGTTTATATAATATGTTGTATTTGTATAAATATAAAGTGTTTATTCTCTAGACAATAAAAGAAGACATGTTGAATATGACAT
This sequence comes from Nipponacmea schrenckii, assembly GCA_030562195.1. Taxonomy (NCBI): domain Eukaryota; kingdom Metazoa; phylum Mollusca; class Gastropoda; family Lottiidae; genus Nipponacmea; species Nipponacmea schrenckii. The sequence continues at coordinate 21,408,736 of CM060201.1, forward strand.
TCCAGATTTCACCAGACGCCTTCTTTCAAGGTTTGTTTTTGGGCTTTTTTTTTTGAAAATTTAATTTAAGAATTATAAATTTTTCGCTCATTGAGTAAAAAAATGTTTTATTTTCCCTGAAAAATTTATGTCTACTGCTTGTACCAGGGGTGGGGTGGAGATTTGAATCTTAATTTTGAACGTCTGTTTCCTACTTGTTTCCCCTGTTTTGAGGTTGGCACTGCCACAGACTTCCTGTTCAAGGACACAGCCCAGTCCCTCACCACCCCCCCTCCATCTTTACCTATTCAATCTATTTAAATATGTGAATCCGTATATTTAGAAGTGTGTTAGAGGCCATATTCAATTTAAAACTTTGTGACTTAATATTTTTGCAGTTAATACCAGTGCCGCAGAGGTTTTATACAATAAAATAGGAGATTGGTGTAATATTCAACCAGACGTTAAAACTACGGTACTGGATATTTGTTGTGGTACAGGAACTATTGGACTGGCGCTTGCCAAGGTAACGTGTTAAAAAACTCTTTTTCTGTCAATTTTACACAAATGCTATTGGTTCATTGATTGGTTGGTTCATTGATTGGTTGGTTCATTGATTGATTGGTTCATTGATTGATTGATTGATTGGTTTATTGATTCATTGATTGATTGATTGGTTCATTCATTCATTCAGTGTCCCCAAGTATAATTTATCGACTAATCTGCTATTGTAATTTTTAGAAAGTAACGAAAGTTATTGGTGTAGAGATGTGTCAACAGGCGATAGACGACGCCAAACAAAACGCTAAAATTAATGGTGAGTCAATTAGTCCAAGACAACTTGAATTTTCCTTTTTATGTCTTGAATAATTAAAATAATAATTATAATGAAATTGTACAGCACCTAGTTATCCAGTCTAAATGCTGCTCTATAACGCTGTCCATTTTTGAAATTTCAAGAAGAACTAGGGCCTGTTTTAAAAGAAACTGAACAAAGACACAATCCAAATTTGATATAACACAGAATTTACAAAACTGTATTTGAAATAGATTCTAGTGTTTGACCAATCAATATCATTAACCCAGATTTTAGTTTTTGAAGTCTCATCTTTAATTTCAGAAATTAAGAATGTAGAATATTATTGTTCGAGAGCCGAGGAAGCCATAGTTACCATGATCAAAACAATCTGGACACCGAACGTAGTGGCAGTGGTCGATCCTCCTCGAGCTGGTTTACGTAAGTTCATGACGCGTTGATTTAATTTTCTGGAACCAAAAACTTGAATGTTTGCACACTTATGACAAGGTCGGAGGGGCTGACATGAAAAGAGCGTCTAGTCATTTGAATGGGTCAATAAACCCAGGCCCTGTGTGCTCCAGACTGTACATGTTAAAGATCCTGTGACAGTTGTAAATCGCAAAATTTCCCTAATTGCACCCTGCATGGCATTTCCCCTCTTCATTAACCCTTTATGTGCAGAAGAGAAGGATGTAAAACTCCATTTTATTTAATTAATCTGTTTTAATTACAGATAAAACTGTGTTAAGGTCGTTAAGAGTTTGCCGAAGGATTAAAAGATTAATCTACGTGTCTTGCAGCCCCCAATCAGCCAAGGATAACTTCATAGAGTGAGTTTTATTTTATTGACAAGTTGCTTCCCTATGACAGATCTATTCGATGCAGATTCTGTGGCCGTCACTATATGGTAGTAGGTAGATAGGTTCGTAACCAGCAAGTTCAGATTGTCGTCTGTAGGAGTATGGTTCTGATAGACAATGTAGTGACTTCAATACGCAATTGTGATGCCCCTTATTTAAGGGCCCACAAAATCTATACTTCTTTTGAGGAAGTGTTTTGGCTCAACATGTGCTCGTAAACTTTTCCTTAAAGCATTGAAGAACATTTTAAATGGTTAGCTTTATTTGAAAATCAATTATATGATAGGATGGTATGACATGAATAATTAAAGTATTGAATTTTATTTTCATATTTCTCTTGTAGCTTGGTACGACCTCCGACAAAGAAATTAAAAGGCCCACCGTATAAACTGATCAAGGCTGTGCCTGTGGACTTATTTCCCATGACCCCTCACTGTGAGCTGCTGTTATTGTTTGAGCGAGATCTGTCTCAGACCAATGACAGCAGTGGTTCAGATTTTGAAATGACTTCTGCTGAATCTAAAACGGACTCCTCAACAAAAGCAGACGTTTCTAATCCACCTGCTGAAATTACTAAGAAAGACAACTCTAGTTTACCAAGTGTGCCTGTAAATGTGGAGTCGAAATCAGAGGATGCTGAAAAAGAGTGACAGCAATCCAAAAGCTTGATCCCAAAACTGAAACATGGATTAGAAAAACCATCAGTGCCAGTAATGAAAGGTGAAAATGAAATGAAACAAAGTTTTACGTCCTACTCTAATGCACTTTGAAAGTGAAGTGAAAAGGGCATCAAATTTTTTTAACTGGATTACCCATTTTGAAAATATTCTTGGACAGAGTCAAGCGATTCTGAATCATATACCTTGACTGCAATAGACTCTTTCTTGTGTTACAAACGTTAGTAAATGAAGCAATTCGATTGGCTTATTAGTTGGTGTACCATCCAATCAGAATTTGGAAGAGTTTACAATATGACTATGCCATGATTGGCTGACTTCCCTAGCAAACAAACCAATCAATTTGCTGCATTTACAAACTTATGAAGACAAGAACAAGGGGAGATAAATACAATAATTCAACACGGTCTGTTTATATTAGAAATTTGTTGTATTTGAATAAACAACAATATATATACTACTAGAGTGAAATTACAATTATGAAACAAAAAAAGAGGGGGAGGGCGGGCGGAAGGGGCAATATGACACACGCAAGCTGGGGAGAAGGGGGGAGAGAAGAGGGGTACATACAGATAAAAATGTCTCTAATGAAGCCTATACATGATCTACGTACAGCACAAGTTTTTGTACAAATTCTAATTTACAATAACAGACTAGATTATAATATGACATACTTTACTTTCAGTTTCTTTAAAAATTCCACTAATCATGCCAAAATTTACTAGTTTATCTTTATTCAGATGTAGCCATATAAAATTAAGGCATGTTTGGTCAAACCAAATATAATTTAGATTTTTACTCAAAAATGCCAAATTTTAAGTTGGTTTCTATGTAGATGAAGTTAATAAATGAAAATTTTGACAATTATTGAGTCAAGATCAGATATTTCTGCTCTGATTTAAAACCTAAACCCGACCATTCCACTTTATCTATAGGTAGAATAAATAGTAATAGAAACTAAACAAGCTTAATGTATATGTGTCCATTACTAATGGATTACTCACATTAATATTTTACAACAGCCCAGGGACTGGTTTCACAAAATTTTAACACAGATACAATCAAGATTTTAAGAAATACTGTAACCTGATTGGTTAATAAAAACTCAATTTTAGTGATTGACCAATCTGACCATTGGAACACTAAAATCATCCTAAGTTCAGTTTTCGTGAAACCTCCTGGCTGTTGACAAATATTTTGAATGACCGATACATCAATTCTTATTTTAATAATTGAAAAATTCTGATAAATACGCAACGAAAACATGCAACAATATTAACTATGGTCTAACATTTAACAACAGGGTTTTGATCAGAGATGACAATTTAACGTCTGCTCGTCTTAGGTCAGTGATTTTTTTTTAAAAAAATTTCCAGATAACTTAGATATGTTTACTCAAAAATAAGTTGTTCATCAAAAGCAGTTGCCCATGACAATAATACCATACAGAAAGTGTTTCTTCATCTTAGCCTAGAATATATATTTTTTTTAAAAGAATATATATAGCACAGAAAGAGGCCTGGCACTTTATACAAATAAAGAGTTACTGCCCCTGTTTTAACACCAATTAGAACAGGGTGAAGACTTAATGACATGAATGGTTTTTTTTTAAACAATATGTAGCATAGAAAAAGGAGCGACACGTCACATTTATACAAATAAAGAGTTACTGCCCCTGTTTCTTCAAGTATTAGAACAGGGTGAAAACTTAACGAAATGAATGTGTTTTAAACAGTTACTGCCCTTGTTTCTACAAGAATTGAAATAGGATAAAGACTAAAATTACAGTCCAAAACTAGATACAAACAGTCATTCATAGTCTCTATACAAGTTTCCTACAAAGTCTTGAACAAACCAGGCCAAAGTTCAGAAAATTTCATGCAAAATATTGAGTTATACCGAACATGCAGGGGGTAGAATAAATATCTATGTATTAATATTTATAATGAGAACAAAACTTGTTTAAATCTTCCAGGCTTACTTCTAGAGTCTGTTTTCTTTTAGAGTGTTTTTTATCCAAAAGTTGCAGGTAACCATGGTGATCACACAAAAGAATTTTCCAACATAATATTCCAAGATGCATATTCTTTTTAGCACAAATTTCACAAACTTCATGCCAAGATCCAAAATTATTTTCATGGTTTAAAAACTTCATGCTGTTTTCCTAAATTATTTTTCACAACTCTAAACTAAATTCATGCCACTTTCCAAAAAACATTTTCCACAAACATCACATCATGCTGTTTATTTCCTTCCATCTGTTTTAGTGCAATACCTTATAAATCCAAACAAGCCGTTGATATAAGTTAGTTTCATAAATAGCTCAATATGACTTTGGTTACTAAGGGAATACAAATCTACGAATATGCGTTGTTAAGGAATTAGCATACATTAACGTGACGTGTTGCGTACAATGCCAAGGACATTAGGAGCCAATACATATTGTGACGTCATTGCCGTTTCTATGTTTTAGTCTGTAGTCTACAATTGAGGGTTGCTACTACACAATTCTGTTTTGTTACATTTTGGTGCCGTGACCAGGATTGTTGCTTTGTGTCAAGTTAAAGGAAAATTTTCTTAAAACACAGCACCCTCACAAGATGCTAGGGTCGCTAGGCCACGTTAATGTACACTTGCTTCTCAATGTCATAGACCTATATATGATGCATCCATCATTGCCCTGATTCCAAACCCCCAAGGCGTAAATTTAAGTTTAGTATAAGTTTTATATCAAAATAGATCTCTCTAACAACAATTCAAGATTTTTGGCAAGCTTGAATGACAGTAACTATGGATTTATGAAGAAAGGTACATAGAATCCTAGAGGTTCGGAGCCAGGGTATAGCATAGCATAGAATAAAGCATAGCATAGCATGCACAATAAATATGATACACAAAGGTTTAATATATCGTCACAAAAACATTCAGTTTTGAGACGAAAAAATGGATTTCTTTAAAATGATGATAAACAAATCAACATGATTATATGACTAACAAATTTTAATTGGGGGAAGCTGAAATACAAATTTTTGGGGAGGAGTCTAAGGCCTCTAATTCTTCAGAGCCAGGGTATTTCAAATTTCATGTGTATCAACAAGCAAAGCAAAAGCTTAGGCGTACTTATCCCTTAAAGCCAAATAAAAATTTCATTGAAGCTAAACTAAGCTTGTATACTAAATAACTTTTATAATCTTATTAAGAATTCAGATTCAGAATAAGGAGGGGGAAATTCTCCAAATTTGAAATTCATGCTAGACCAGATGGAAGAGAGGGTTTGGGGGAAGGGGAAGGTGTGTGGTGAATAAAAATTAATTTAGTTATATATAATATAATACATTGTTGAAATGATTTGTCTTCTGTCCTTGTGTCAGCGTAAACACGGAACGAAATGAGTTTGAAAACGCCATGACAACAGATAAATGTCGAGAAAAAAGAAATTCAAATCAAATCAATATGAAAGGTATCATTGAAATAACGTCACAAGTTGCTTGGCAGCCTTGGCGACATCGTAAGCACATTGTATAACTTGAGTTGTTGATTGTTTGGAGTTTGAATCTGACGAGAGATGTTTACACTCAATACGAAGTCTGTTGGCACTGTCTTTGAGCAGCTGTAACGAATGAAACACGTCGTCTTTTGAGATTTTCTGAAACAGAGAACAAACGGAATGTTGAAAAGATCATCACACAGAGTAAAAATCTACATCTTTACAATACCAGGCTATTACAAACTTTTCTTAGAAATATCAAAACAGAATTCTAAAAGGGATGCCAAGTTGACAAACTTAGCTACCAAATATACATCATTAGCTATGTGAACTCTCTGAAAGGAATGTCGAGTTGACAAACCTATATACTAAATAAACATTATTAGCTATGTGAACTCTCTGAAAGGAATGTCGAGTTGACAAACCTTAATACCGAAAAACATTATTAGCTATGTGGACTCTATAAAAGGGATGTTAAGTTGGTAAACCTAGATACCAAATATACATCATTAGCTATGTGGACTCTCTAAAAGAGATGCTGAGTTGACAGGGGTTGCTGAGATGAAAAACCTTGATAACAAATAATCATAATAAGTAATGTGGACTCTCTGAAAGACATGTTTGACTAATCAATCAAATTGTAACAAGTAAATGGCAACATGTAAGTAAGAAATAAGTAATTTACCCTTGGAAACAAAGCTTCCATTTCCGTCACGGCCATAAATATTCTGTCTGAACACGGATTATAACTGAAAATATAAACACAATATCATTATAAGTTTACAAATACAAAAACGTTCGTCTCATTAGAATTATTGGTGAGTAAACGGAGTTGATCATGTGACAAACTGAATAAATGACGATGCAAATTTAGATTGTGTTGTTGTTGTGCCTTGACTACGTCATGGTGTCATGTGACAAACTAAACGTGAACATTGATGTTTTTTGAATAATAAAACAAACAAACCTTTCGATGTCACCTTCTTGTGCCCTTTTTAATAACTCTTGAATACGTTTGGTGATTTTTTCAGTTTTCTTCACAACGTCTTCTTGTTCGGGTAAATCTACCGGAGGTGCTACAGCGCCACCTGGCATACTGTGTGTGCTGGATACAGAGTCCATCATTACTGACGGGATTCCGCTGAAATAGTGGATTTCAAAATATTATTATTGTAGAAACAAACAAAAACAATTTAAGAAAGAAAAGATCCAAAAAGAAATGTCCTGTTTTAAACGGCAAAAGTGAGAAGAATAAAAAAATAGTGAATCGAAACTGAAATCAAGATTTTGAATTTGGAAAGATCAGCAAAGATAAACAGCAAGTTCAAAATTTGATTTTATCCTGTATTGAACTTTGCAGTATTAAAAATGACACAATCAAATTGTACGATATAGGCTTCATCAAAGGGCAACAACTCACCCCACAACAGCGTCCAATCGTAATTCATCATAATCTGGATCCTTGACGTTGGCGTTGATTTTATCTGATTCTGATAAACCTGGTTCTTCAGGGTGTAAACTTAACTACAATTTCAAAATACACCAATTAAAATGGAGTTTTACATCCTCAAATCAATTGGAGACTGTATAGCAACATATTGACGTTTGTCTGTTAGCAAAATGAGTAACTCTGAGGCAAAAATTACATGTAAATAATATGAAATTAAACCTATAGAGTTCCTACTATTCCGCATCTAATGCGATATCAAAAGTTCCATCAGTTTTCTTTGCAACACTCTCTCAATTTATCAACCAATTCGATTACAGAATTTCCTTAAATCTGGAAGATGCAGACAAAGTTTTTGAGACGAGGCCCCTACACCTCGACAATTAGATTTAACTAAATGATTATAAAATAGATATAAAATACTAAATACCTGATTTTCTCCCAGGTGTATATTACTAACTGACAGAGCTGTTGTTATTTCATCTTTACCTTCGCTGTTCTAAAATTATAAACAACAACAAAATCTGAAAATATTGCTGGTTTTTTTTGGGAAGCTTAATTTATGGAGAAAAAATATCAATTTTACATATTACTTTTCACAATTATTTTTTATTAGGTATAATTAAGGCCTTTTACAATATTTAATCTACATCAACCTACCCTTTCTGAGTTTCGAAGTTTATCCCTGGCTTCAAACATGGACTGAGGTCGTGCCTTGACTACTTGTAATTCATATTTTCCTTCGATCAAACCTTGACTGATTTCATCGTTTTCTTCTCCTGTGAACCCGTTTGGCACGTTACCATCCTCAGATCCTCTATCGCTTTTTACGTCTCGTAATGACGCGTTTTCACGTAGAAGAGATTCAATCTAAAAATCAAAAAATCAGTGAATCTCTTTAAACAGGTAGGTTATTCATTATAAACAAACATTTTTAAAAGAATACTGGCTAAATTATATTATTGTTGTGTTGAGGTCTGTGTTCAAAGTAATGGCCTTGATTTGAAGACAAAATAAAGTCAATTAAATTATGACCTCCATCTTTATTCAAGCTCTAGTAGCTGTTGAGAAGCAGCATTGAAGTGGGGGTGTTGAGAGTAAATGCTACTTTAATTATTTTGCTTATTGACCACCATACATTGTTAAACGTTATTGGGCATGCTCTGTAGCAGTCTTCTGTTTCCCGTGAAGAAAATTGTTTCATCATGTTTTTATAGTAAAATAAATATATAATCCACTGGTATTTTGCCTCCATCTTAATCATCAACCCAATAAAGACAACCTCAACAGTAGCCACCTATCTCCTTAAGGGAGGTAACTCTTAACACATATATATTCAATGTAAAATAAGATGAAATATTCTGTAAGAAAATGATACCCCTTGAAATGGCAATCTGGCATGGATGGCAAGAAGGCCCAAAAATGGCTATAAGATTATTAATTAACTCTTTTAATTAACTTACAGTGCTTTGCATTATGTGTACTTTTTGTTCTAAATCTGTTTTTTTATGAACCAATGTTTTGATTGTAGTTTCGGCCCCTGCCAATGCTTTCTTGACCTCCATGTACTCGTCCGTAGAGACAGGTCCTTCGATTGCTTCCGAATTCATACTCTGAAAACCAATAAAACAGTATAGTAATATTACTAGAATATTCCTTACACAACTCCTGTTCGATGAGCGCATTTTCTTTACTTGGTACTCCATTATGAAAATGAAAATAAAAAATGAATGGAGTTTTACATCCTACTCTTCTGCACCTAATGAATGTTCTAAGTTGGAATTTTATCACGAATTGTCTTTCCATGCACTCAGTTGTCTTTCCATGCATTAACAAAATATCTAAGACACACTGAAAATTTTATTGAAACTTAAAAATGAAAACCTTCTCCAAAAAAACAATCAACAAAATGTGATATGTCCAAACCTCACCAAAAATAAATAAACCTATCGCTCAACTAAAAAAAACATCATTCATTCAAAGAAAAGCTGAGAGAAAAGAAATATTATTCTTGCTGAGATTTTAAGTAAATTTTGTTTTCCTAAATTTATATTTTACTCCAAGAAAACTAATAAAACACAGTTATTTCATTAATTTATTAAAAATTTCGAATAAACATCCCTAAACAATTTCTATATTTACATTCTTCATATTTAAAGGTATACAGTTATCTAAATATGTATATTACCAGCTGATAGAACTCAATCTCAGTTCTCATTAAATTCTGATCTCTAGATGAGTACATCCCTTTAAGTAAATCTTAGATTGTTAGCATGTATCAGGGGATATTTTTGAATAATTAGTAGGGGGACAGGCCATGTCTGTTAGTAAGTTATTTTGGGTGAGTGGGGGAGGTGAGGGGTAGGTAGTATTATCAGTATGAATCAAACTATTACCAAGGCAACTGTATTTCTTTATTTTCTGTTAGGCCTTGAAGCATGCTGATACTGAATATTAGTTGAGGGACAGGGCACGTTTTTTAGTCAGATATTTTGGAGGGTGGGAGGAGGTGTGGGGTAGGAAGTAGTATCAGTTAGTGTTGAAACGGTTAGTGATTTTTACTAACCGGGTAACTTTTGGCAATAACCGGTAATTACTCGGTTAATCCCGGTTAATGATTCAAATGCTTATACCTGTATAATATTAGGTAATAAAGCATTTGCAGCTGAAACTGTGTGAACTAAACTGCAGTAGGGTCAACTATCAAAGACTTGACCAAGTTTTAGACCAGTTATTGGCTTGAAAAATATTAATGAATAAATTATCAAAGAGAATAGAAATACACAGACAGGCGCCAATGTCATTGCAACAGGATAGCCTCGAACAGATCAAAGGATTAAAATATCAGTTTTGTCACGTAAGGGGAAACTGTTTCAATGAATCCATGCATCTAATCTCATGAATATTCATAACTGACCGTTTCTATTGGTTAACCTAATTTACATAACAGCATTCTTGCTGACAAGATAGACTCGATCATCCAGACCCAGTTATTGACTGTAAGTTTATAGAAAAAGAGGCTTAATAACCGTTGTTTTAAATGTTTATTACAAGGACATTTCTGTCAAAATAATGCCCTCTTTTAACTTCTTATACATTTGACGGTTAACCGATAATCTCAGATAATCTCAGATCAGGCCCGGGTAACCTTGAAATCCTACCCGGAATCGGTTAACTTATTAACCGTTTCAACACTAGTATCAGTATAAATCTAATATTACTAAGGCAACCATATTTCTTTTTTTTTGTAAAAGCAACGAAGCATGCCGATACTTAATATTAGTTGGGGGGCATGGCATGTCTTTTAGTAAGTTATTTTTGGGGTGGGGTAGTGTCAGTATAAATCCAATATTACCAAGACAACCGTATTTCTTTATTCTCTATAAAGCCTTGTCTTTCAGTAAGTTATTTTGGGGGGTGGAGGTGTGGGGTAGTTACAGTATTAATCAAACTATTACCAAGGCAACTGTATCGCCTCCCACCCATGCTTACATTAGTAGGTAACATTAAACAGTTAGCAAGGTATTTTTGGGGAGTGTTTGTATATTTGTTGATAGGACAGGATGTAAAAAATGGTGTAAAATGAATTTTAACTAATTTAAGCTGAATTAAGAAATACAACTAGCAATGTAAACAGTGTTACTGAGTGTTATATTAGCGTTAGTGGGCAGATTAAAACGTTAACTTTTAGGGGGCGTTATGGGGATGTTTTGAGGGCAGGGTAAGGTAAGTTAGGGTGGGGTCAAACTAGAACCAAGCCCACTAATCTCACCTCTGTAAATGATATCATGGAGGTCGGGGTGGTACCTCTCAAAGCGTACGCCTATTGTAAGTAAAAGCAACATAAATAGACACAAAGAACAACATTTTATCTATTTTTTCTTAATTTCGAAAATGAAATAAAATTTGAATAAGAACTTCGTATTAATATGTATTACAATTTTCATGGTATATATTAGAATAACCATTTTAAGACGGCTTCTTTCAACTTTGAGAATAATAAAGTTTGAGTCCAGTTTAGTGTTCCAGTCATCTGATTGGTCAATCAATAAAACCAATTTGAAATTAAGTTCCATCGATCACCGACCTGATGGTAATTGTATATCCAAAACGTGTCTAGAAGGAATCAAATCAATACAAAGTTCTTATTCGTTTGTGCTACAACTTTATAGTTCTAACTTTGATAGGAATTGAAAGAAAAAGAAAATGGCCTATAAGCCTGAAATCAAAGCTACAACACTGAACACTAAATTTGTCTAACAAAGCATAAAAAAATCAAAGCAGATTGAATTTTGTCCCCTAGAAATTTTTTGGTTTGATAGGAGATCTTACTTATATACTATACTTCCCATAAGAATTGATATAAAATTTAAAATCTCAAACTTAGAAAGTCCAGTTATAAACAAAGAATCATTTTTGGAAGTTAGTATACCTTTCCTATTTGTTTATGTTCATTTAAAATCTATTTTCGAAAAAATATCTGCTGATTATCAATTAATGTTAAACTTACGTCTGCTGGCTTATCTTTTTTCATCTCCACCCTCATAGACTGGACACTCTGGGTGTCAATAGAGCTGTAATCTTCATCTGAGGCTACACTATCATACAGAGGTTCCTCATCGCTAAACGCACTGGCCTTCGAAATCCGAGATAAACTCGACGGTAATAATCCAATATAACTTAAACTTTTAGCTGAAAATAAAAAACATCACATTTTTAAAAAATCTAGCTGAAAATGAAAAAATCACAGTTTTAAAAATCTAGCAGAAGTACCAAAAATCACAGTTTTAAACTTCTAGTATAGGATTAACATTTTTCAGAGTTTTCACGGAGAAAGCACTGTATCAATGTCCAGAAGAATTTAGTTCCGATTTCCAAGTTTAAGTTAAGGAACCCTGTTTCACAAAATTTTAACAAAGATACAATCAAGATTTTAAGAAATACAGTAACCTGATTGGTTAATAAAAACTCAATTTTAGTGATTGACCAATCTGAGCATTGGAATACTAGATCATCCTAAGTTAAGTTTTTTGTGAAACAGGCTTCAGAAAAAGAACATTTTGTAAACTCATAAATAATAATACACATTTTCAAAGTAATTATCAGATTTACATTCTTTTATTTAAATTTAGCATTTTATTTTAACCAAAGCAGGAACCTAAATCACAGACAAAACCTTTCAAAATTTTCAAAACACTGATTTTAAGTCTATAAGAATCTTTTATCTGGTTCAACATTTGTATGTTATCTGTTCCTATCTGATAGGAATGTAGGTTTCTAACCTGTAGAAATATACACACAAAACCATACATTTTCACCAGATATTATGTTTCCAACCAAAGCATAGATCTCTTAAATAACCTGACACAATTTTCACGGGATTAATTTATTATCCGATAGAATTCCATTCAAATTTTAGAATAATATTTCAATAAAACCATACACTTCAAATGCAATCACATTAAAAATTACACACAATTTTCAAAAATATGAGGTTACTACCTTCATTCCACCAAAGCACAAATCTTATATAATTTTCACAGTTTTAATTCATTGTCTGAGAGAATTTCATTCCATGTTTCAAGACAAGAAGAGAAATATCTGAATGGAGTAAGTGTCAACTGGAATAACTGAAATCAATATTTAGCCTGATTCTTCCTACTCCATCATGGTCTATTGTATAACACGTTTCAATTGATTTACTTCCTACTCCGCGAGAATCACAGTCAACGTGTTGCATGGACCACAGAATACAGCTTTTAATAAAATGATTTATTTTCGATACCCTCGGGAAATCTTTTCAATAACTAAAACAGGTTTGGTGTATTTGATGACGGCAAGTTTTAACTGTGGTGAGACTTTCTTGGTGTTATTAAAGAAGGTAAGGGTTAGGGTTAGGGTTAGGAGTGTGTTTTTTGTATGTGTCTCTTTTGAAATATTACCAACTATGTCCCCGCTCCACACACAGTACCGGAATACAGTCCAGGGGTAGGGTTTTCCCTTCTTCGTACAACCTCGTAATTCTATCCTTATTTTTGATAAAACTATTATATAACAACCCTTCAGAGATATAAACTAAACTTAGTCAAACTTAGAAAAGACGATTAAAGTGTTCTACCATTTAATTAAACATGTATTGCAAGCTAGAATCGTTACCTTTACGTTAAAACAAAGTTTGAATGATTCACCAACAGTTCACCGTTAGATAAGGAAAATAAATTGATACTAAAAACTACAAGTTATTAAGTAAAATATGACAATTTGTAAATATCAAACGCCATGTTTTATACGAAAGGTTATGTTTGATAAAATGTCAACATTTTAAGGTAGCAATAAGTTATTAAATCTTTCCCTAGTCCTCGATCTACACATAAAACTCTAGTCAGACATGACTGGTAAATACAGTCAAATCAACAGTCTAGAGATCTAGTCAGACATGACTGGTAAATACAATCAAATCAACAGTCGAGAACTCTAGTCAGACCTGACTGGTTAATACAGTTAAATCAAAAGTCTATTTCTGTAGTCAGACATGACTGGTAAATACAGGTAAATCAACAGTCTAGAGATCTTGTCAAACATGACTGGTAAATACAGTCAAATCAACGATCTAGAACTCTAGTTAGACATGACTGGTAAATAAAGCCAACACAACATCCCTGTCTATACCATCTGTAAGTGAATAAAAGCAGTAGAGCTCTAGTCAGACATGACTGGTAAATAAAGCCAACACAACATCCCTGTCTATACCATCTGTAAGTGAATAAAAGCAGTAGAGCTCTAGTCAGACATGACTGGTAAATAAAGCCAACACAACATCCCTGTCTATACCATCTGTAAGTGATTAAAACTACAGGAGTAAAACATGAAATCTAACATGATAAGATAAGAGCTGAAACTTGAGATTCTATTCATGAAAAAATTATCACATCTGGTGAGTCTGTCGATCTGTCTGTTTGTCTGTTTTAAACAGCTTCTGTACTGGTTTATATCATAACAGAAAGGACTGACACAGGATTAACATTTTCACCAAGGCTTAGACTACTATGTTTAAATCAAAATAACTTCAGAATATGTTTTAAAATGAAGAAGCATAAGATATATAGATATACTATTTCTGATATTTATTAACTCAATGTTTCACATGCTCATACAGACAGTGTTATCAAGATATATAGATATACTATTTCTGATATTTATTAACTCAACGTTTCACATGCTCATACAGACAGTGTTATCAAGATATATAGATATACTATTTCTGACATTTATTAACTCAACGTTTCACATGCTCATACAGACAGTGTTATCAAGATATATAGATATACTATTTCTGATATTTATTAACTCAATGTTTCACATGCTCATACAGACAGTGTTATCAAGATATATAGATATACTATTTCTGATATTTATTAACTCAATGTTTCACATGCTCATACAGACAGTGTTATCAAGATATATAGATATACTATTTCTGATATTTATTAACTCAATGTTTCACATGCTCATACAGACAGTGTTATCAAGATATATAGATATACTATTTCTGATATTTATTAACTCAATGTTTCACATGCTCATACAGACAGTGTTATCAAGATATATAGATATACTATTTCTGATATTTATTAACTCAAGTTTCACATGCTCATACAGAGCAATATTTAGTCAGATATATGTCTATTTCTGATATTTCTATAACTCAACGTTTCACATGGTCATAAGAAGTTATAATCTAAGATCGAAATTTCGAATATTAACCGAGGGGTTTGAGGTCTATATCTAACTTACAATCCAAGGTAAACTATGTTCCTTTTTTACTATTAACCCCTTTTTCCGATAGATTCGTCCACAGGTTAATATATGAAATAATCGTCGTCGACATCAAAGGTAAAATAATACCGTGGATTGTAAAGGAATTAAAACTATTAAATCCAAACCTAGTATATCCACACTACTATTTCAACTACCTCTATTAACTGATTATTAACTCACTTACATATTCTTATATATACTCATTAAAACTGACATGAATCCATCAAAATCACTTCCGATTAATTTGACCGTTGGTTATCAATAACCTCCAGGATCTTGTATTGATGTATATCAATAAATTATGGCCTAATTTTACTCATTTTTGTACAGGTTTTTTTATTTTTTCTATAATATTTGACAGCTAATTATTTTATTCAAAAACTATGTTTCTACGAATCTAACAGCTTGATAGTTTACTATTGTATCTTCAACACATCTGCCCCCCTCGACATTTAAAAGATTGCAAAAAGAGTAGGCTAATGCTGCTGTATTGGCAAAATATTCCTCACTGCACACTGCATGGTGTTGCCCTTCTTCATTAGCCCATAAGGTTCATGAGAGTTGGATGTAAAACTCCATTCATTTCATTTCAATGTTTTCTCCCTGTCTTCATTTACCCATAAGGGGCATGAGAGTTGGATGTAAAACTCCATTCATTTCATTGCTTCATGAGAATCTATTTGTATAAAGTGAACTCCAGTCAAATCTATCTGCGATACAGGGGCATGGTTTGAACGATGATGAATAGTTTTACATGTGTACTAAATAAACCTTCTAATCTTTTAAAACCAAACCATAAATATTTCTCAACTTCTATAACGAGCGGACGCCCACCAACAGCAATCAGAAAGGGGGCATAACTCACCAACCGTCAGAAAGCTGGTTTTCGAAAGGAACCGAGATTTTATGATGACAGAGACACATACCAAGTTTCATTGTAATCCGATGAAAACTGTGGTCTCTATTGTGGCCACAATCAATTGTGGACGGACGGACGGACGGACGGACAGGGTCAACCGCAATATACGTCCACATTATATGTGGGCGTATAAAAACATTGTTCCACTTCATACAACTTCTAAATTACCTCCAATTACAACTTAACATCCAAAAATATTTTATAAAGCTGAACAAAAGAAGATCTAGAAGGTTTTGTTTGATACCTTGACTTGTATTAACATACATCCTAAAATATCTGAGTTTTATAATTCAACCTGACAGCTAGACTTCTCTTCTTGAATTTATCCCATATTTTTACTTACAGATTCGATAAAATATACAAAAATTCTTAACTTTCAATAAGTAATAGAAGGAGTAAAATGTGATCACTCTACTGTAGAGTTTCTTAGCTGAAACATCAGACAACAGGACAATAAATATATTTTTAATGGTATTCCCTATTATAGGAATTTGTGTTATAAAACTTAAAAAAAAAAAACACATACTTCTTCATTTTTAAAAATTCAATCAAAAGAAATTGCACTAAGACTGAGAAGAACTGCTTTATAACTCAGAAGACAGGACATCTTGATAATGAAAAAACAAAACAAAGCCCACCATCTCTGTGACTGTACCCATGGCCAAAAACAAAGAGAAAGTAAAAGTAAAAAGATCTAGATGTAGGTGTCAATAATAGGGTTAAATAAAGAAAACAGTTAAGTTATTAGACAATAGCCAAGGAAGTTAACCTTTCTATTGTTATACTGAAGTAGTTGTCTATAGAGCTACCTGGCTGACAGGTAAACTCGTTACAGGTAAACTCATTACAGGTAAATTTGAGAAAAATCTAAACTTTGAGTCACTACCCTTTCTTTACTCATTTCTTAAAATATAATATAACTTAATGGATAAAACATTATAAATAGAAAACATACCTGTAAACAAATTGATTTTAATCACTAAATTTATTACTTAATATTAGAGAGAAAAGCAAGAATTATATCCAACTTTGGCTTTCAATCACTGACTTTGTCTATAAGCATCCTTTTGTCAAATAAGACCACTATAGAGCTTGCATCAATACACCAAGAGAATTTTTGAGGCGTAAAATATTAAAGGTACAGTAAAATAGGAAATATTGATGTATTTTTTTAAACACAACAAAAAATACTGACTGGGTCACAAAACATCCAAAATTCAAAAACACAAAAATAGCATAAAAACACACAAGAACTCTGTTTAAACACAGTGCCACAAGAAATGTGTAAATTGACTAAAAATTAGGTCTACCTCCCAAGATAAAAACACTCAGTTTTAGAGAAAATGAGCCAAACAGTATAAATGAGGTTCACTAGACTGTTATTATAACCAAACATTTCATTCACTCTACACTAATACTATATATACCTCTCTTATCATTGGTTTACTGTCTACTCCATTCACGTACTTCTATTGTCTTGTTATTGTATATAGGCTACTTGAGAGAGAGGAGAGTGGTAAACATCCTCTAGTTTGGCTTCAGCTTCATTCACAAAAATGAAATGAAACAAGTTTTATGTCCTACTCTTTTACACCTTATGGGCTAATGAAAACAGACAATGGTATGAACTGCACAATGAGGCACATTTTACCAGGACAGCAGCATTAGCCTACTCTTTGCCCCATTTCCAACTGTCGAGGGATTTTTAACATGCACAGCCTGTAGCACACAGTGTCTCTGTTTATTGTCCCATCTGAACAACTAGATGCTTACTTCAGTCCCTCCGACCTGCATCACTGACATATATTATAACCCCTTACACCCTCTAGGTTGGCTTAAAATGCATTAGTCTTAACTAGGACACTTTATAACTTTCGTACAGAAAGCACTAACCCTGAGCCATGAACCCTAAAATAGAATCACCCTACCCCCTGGAGCATGACCATATACAACCCTAAAGAATGCAAGCCTATCTAATGTCACTAGATGATGCTATTGTTGAAATTTCTAAAGCTGAACAATTTTAATTTGAAACTATTGAAGAGAAAATGGGTCAAAAATGTCACTTTTGAACTAGATTAGGTTTCTAAAATTTCATGTGTATCAGGGACACTAACATTGTATCCCTAATATAGGTTTTAACATAGTCATATTCACCCATATTAAACTTAATCCCTACACTGCATTTTGTAGCTGTGAAGATGAGAACAAAGCACCTACAACATGTGACTTGTTTTGATTCGCTATTTGATTTCCTATAAAGATGCTAGGGCTTGTTTTGATTGGATAATACCTAGCTATGAATACATAATGTCACTCACTTGTATTATTGTGTTCTCAAGAAAGTACAAAAGATCAGGGATGCGGTTCGGACAAAATAAGACACTCAATTTCTTTGACAAAAACAAGAATAGTGGACCTATGTTTTCAAACTCTAAGAATGGCGATATGGTGAACTAAAATTACGAAAATAAGGCTTTCAAAGCATAATAAGAAAGCTTTTTTAGCGTAGATATAACTAAACAATCTAATCCATTCCTTTCCAAGATTTTTCGGAAAGGGTCTGGTAGAAAAAGAAATCATAAAAGGGACATAATCAATGAATTAGTTGTTGTCTGAAAATAAAATGGAAGATACCATTATAAGTTGATAATAGACTCTCCCATCAATATATTACTGTACTAGAAGAAGGTCAGACTGTTTTGTATCCGGTATACTAGCAAGGTACACTTGACTTTCCACTGTCAGAATTTTTTATCAATATCTATGTTTTTAATAGTCATTAAGCTTATCAAGTAGGCTACTTATTCAGTACATCCAAATTAAGTTTTTATCAAAGATTATTTTTACACTCTTACTATCAGCAGACGTCGATAGATTGTTGAAAAAAAAAAAGTTTTACTTTCAATTTCCTGTCAGACTGACACAGACTTATTAATATGGACCTTTACATAATCCAGGTTGGCTAACGTCAATCTTCACTATAACTCCTTAGTTTGCTGTTATTTTTAGCCTACTACATCTCTTAACATCCTCTATGTTGGCTTACTGTTTTCTCTACTATTACCCTTTACATCCTCTAGGTTGGCTTACTGCTTACTCAACTAGTTTAATAGGCCTATTTACCTTTCAAAATAAGCTTACAGTTTTACCTACGTGTTGACCCTTGACTCTTATCCATATTAATCATGACTCTAATCCATCAACTTTTTTGACATCTTTAAGAAAAATGTTTTCTTGACAGCTCCATTTAATTATCCATTTTTTTTTTTAGTTAATGACAGTTAAACAAAATCTCCAGGACCAAAATGGAGTTTGGTGCTATCCAAAAAATACTCGATGAACATTTTTCTGATAAAGGCTTGGAGGTGTATCCGTTTAAAGTTGGCTGGTATAATCAGACGGTCAAGGAGAATTATAAACTGCCCTACCCTGACGACACACTGGCATTTATTGTAATAAGCATCCCGGAAATGTTTGAGAAGTGTTTTGTGCCGTACTTACGTCGACAGGAAGAAATCAAACGGTCGCATGATTTAATAGATCAGTGCTTTATAGAACTCTTTCAAACCCTCAAACCCAAATTTCCAAATAATAATTTAGAAATTCTGCATGACTTTGAGCTGCATCACAGCAGACGTCCTAAGATTTTGGTGCAGACGGCTGGCCACGTGGCAGGTGCAGCGTATTACTATCAACAATCGGATTTAACGGATGATCCACCCTCAGAGAATCCAGAAAATAAACGAAGAAAATTTTTTGGAGTTAGTCTTCATCCAAAATATGGAGGATGGTTTGCTCTACGGGGCTGTGTGATTTTTACAGACACAACTTGTGACCTTGACCCAAAAGAACCACAAAAGTTGTTGCAGACGGACGCAGAAATTCGTGACCTTTTAGAAAAGTTCAATTACCACTGGCAAGATCGGCGATATCGTGATGTCATTCCAGTACAGGATAAATATTCTTCACAACAGATAAAATATTTTGAAACTTTGCCCAAAGACAGAGGAGATCTCGTTGAGCAAATTCGTAAAAATGGTCAAATTGATACAGACTCATGAGATGTGGAATGAATTAACACTATTAGCCATGTGGACTCTCTAAACATGTTGCTTCATAAACTAAGTTGTTTACAAGACAACCTAGATTAAACAAATTAACATTATTAGCCATGTGGACTCTCTGAAAGGGTTGCTGAGTTGACAAACCTAAATACCACAATAACCTTATATGTGGACTCTCTGAAAGAGATGCTTAGTATACAGACCAAGATATCAAACAACATTAGCTATGTGGACTCTCTGAATAGGGAAGATGTTTAAGAAATACTAATTAATATTAGCAGCTATGTGGACTCTCTGAAAGGGTTGTTCAATACAGATGCCCAGCCTTGCCAATAATTAAACCGGTGAACCACCTTTATTGGTTGTTTTTTTTTACATGAAAGAGTTTAGTTTTCTGCCGCATTTTGTAAAGTAGAATATCTTATTTGGGTAAAAAATATAAATCTTGGAACAGTATAAGTTTTGTGGACTCCATTAATGAAGCTAGTAAATTACACCGTGTTGTTCTAATTTTCAAGCTTTTCAATAATAAGTGTATTGTGTTGGGTAATTTGTTGAAACATTGTGTTGTTCTAATTTTTAACTTTTCTAATAATAATTTTATTTTATTGTTGTGTAATTTGTTGAAACATTGTGATCGCTTGACATTTAATGTTAGTGATAACATTATCTTGTGCTATCATGAAGTGATTTATACAGTGTAATTTGTTGAAACGTTGTGTTTGATGTTAAAATAAAATTGTTATGTAGTAAATGTGGAAGAGTTCACTAAAACGTTGAGGGGTGTCAAATAGATGACAAGACCTGAAATTGGCAACGCTTTATTTCTATCAATGCAACCATGGTAACACTCGATTAGTCAGTTCTGAACAGGTTCTGTTTGTTTAGTAGTTTCTTCAAAAATCTTTTAAAACCCAAACATATTTTGATTTTTGAATTCTGTCCTGTACCTCCATTTTTTAGACAAATGAGGAACGCATTCTGAAAAGCATAAATCCCAAACGTGCAGAACTTCCCAGACAAATGTGACAATTAAATGATAAAAACGTAAATAACTTACTATGTTCTTTGGGTGTATTAACAGGGGAGCTAAATCCAGTCTGGCGTCGTCGAGCATCATTTAAAATATCAATTATTAACGTTGTGAATTCTCGTTTGTTGAACCTGGCTAATTTTTGACGACCCTGATTTCTAGTGGTTGAAAGGTCAGGATTAACTGGTAAAAACGGTACCGTGGTTCTATCACTGACTGCTGAATGGTCCTGGGTGTCTAACCAAACTGAAAATAGAAAACACAAAACAATTAAATAGTTAATTATTTTAGTACAATAGCCAGCAATTATCGTTAGCTACCAGCTTTTAATGATATAATTGTCACGGCCAGATACTAGAAAGATGAGAGAAAAATTGATACATACTTTTATCGTTCTCTCTTCTATCAACCTCATCATATACATCCATAGCTAGCTCTTCAAATAGATGATTGGTCAGCTGAAAAATAACAAACTGCTATAACAGTTGAAGAAATGATACAGATATCACAGATAATATTTCAGAGACATCCATAACTAACGCATCTAATTATCCTAACATTTAACTTACACCTTGTTTTATCATAAATACTTTTCTTTGTGACCTAGGCCAGTGCTTTTTCCCTTTCTTAACAAACTGATTTACTGTAATTTGTAAAATCTGTTCTTATTCAGAGAAAAGTTTGGTAAAACAGTTCCAAGATTATTGTTTGACAAATATAAAAGTTATAATTCTCTGGTTAAGATCAGGAATCTTCTATTTTCATAGACTTATAGTGAACAAAAATACAATTTCGATAAAAATGGCTGCTGATTGAATACAGGACCTAGGACAAGGTTGAATTACAATATTTAAAACATTTCAGAAACATGCTGTCCTGATGAGGATTGTGTATCTGAAACAGTGTGTCAATACAAGTCCTATAATTAGAAAGTTAATCTATATTCCATACTAGCTGTCCTGATGAAGACTGTGTATCTGAAACATGTATGAAACATAATAACCGTTCAACTTACTGCCTGTAGTTTCTTTTTAGCCTGTTTATCAAGTTCGGATAAATCTGACGAACTATTGTCCCCGATTTCTGGTATGATAAAATTCTGACCATTCCGATGATCTAGAAAAAAAGGAAAAGAAAATTAAGTTTTGACAATTTTACGGGAGAACAATTGAAGGGTAACATACAAATCATAAAATTAGAAGCTGTGTAGTCAAGTTTTTAAATGGAGAAAATTGATTGGATGCTGTACACTTCCAGTCCATGACAACCACTTTGACTTGACAGTCTCTCTGTTGAGGGCTGTGATTGGCTGTATTTGCAAGCATACAATCCAATTAAATCACTTCATTCACAGATTAAGTGCCTTATGATGTCGAGGTATAAGATGGAGCTTGCAATACCTCGACATGGTAAAGATGAAATAATTTAAGAAGGGGAGGTAACTCACCTGGTTTTCTACCACAGACATGAAAAGCAAGTCTATCTGTTAATTCATACTGACATTCTATTAATCTGTCTGCTATATCATTAAACCCTCCAATTCTGAAACAGGTCAAAACATTTCTTTATTACTGGACCTGGGGGTTGATATTGGTGGGTGAGGGTCAGGAAATTCAGAAAAACTGACTACCTCCTTAAGAGAAGTCTTTATCGAACCAAGGAAATCTCAGAACACCAGAAAGAAGAACACCTACCTGGCATAATCTATGGGTGATTTATTATTTACATCAAGTGCCCCTGGGTCAGCACCATAAACGACTAGAAGTTCAACCTGAGCTACCTGCCCTGCCTGGGCAGCCACGTGTAGGGGGCAGTTCCCCTTTTCCTGAAATAAAAATTCAGTTGAAAAATCAGAAAGTTCACCTCAACCTTTTTCCAGGATTGAAACTTAGAGCTCAGGTAAGCGAGTAAGCGTCTAACTCACTGAACCACCGCGACTCTCATATAAAATTCAAAATTGCATGAGTCAATTTTGATTTTTCCAGTGTAACAAATATTCCAAAGACATTCATGAATTTAGCTTCACGAAAACATTTAAACTAAGGTCAAAATCGAAATAGGACAAGTATAAATTGAAAAATGAACAACATACCTTGTGAAAATAATTAGGATCCGCCCCCTTCGATAACAACCGGAGACAAGTTTCTACATTGTTGGTCCTCACACTGGAGTGAAGTTCCTACAACGGGACGAAAAAAAAAATCAAATAAACTCAAAACATTACCTTGGATTTCTTCCTTATAAAAACTTATGATTAACATGCAAAAAACCTCGTATATTTTTCCTTATCTTAAATCAAAACTACCAGTCAGCCCTTCTCTCACTAGTTGGTTACAACCATAATAGGTTCAATAATAATATTTTTTGACATTGTGACAACAGATAAACATCCTCGAAATTCTAAATTTTGAATAAGTAATAGAAGGGAAAAAAATTGTCATCATAAACTACTGAATTGTTACTGAAGAAGGCATTTAGTCGAAATGTTAGACGACAGGACAAAAGTATATATTTTGTTTGTTCAAATCGTCCAGTTTCATTTCTTATTCTTCGTCATCTATTTTCCCGAGTTTAGTGACAAAAGCAATTTACTCAAATTCTAAAAACTCAAGAATCTAGTGAAGAATATAATTTCTTGACATAAAATTTCTCTTGACTAATTCCTCACCTTGCTAACATCATCTATAGAGTTCACATCACTGTCTTTCTGTTTATTTACAAAGGATAAAAACTGATACTTGGCTCGAATGAAATCAGCTTTATTTGGACTGTAAAGAAAACAACAGGGAAAGTTAAATGGACTGAATATGACAGAGTATTAATTTAACAACAATTAAATATTTGATCACCCTACACCACAAAATGTTCATCTTTCTGGGTTTTTTTTTTTGTAAATTAATCAATCTCTGCTACCTGAAGAAGGTTTAGAGAGAGGACAATTTTATTGGTGGGGCTTAATTCTCACTAGCAGAGGCCCAGTCCCCGTGGACCCCACCCTGTTGATGGGGCTGTTTATATAGTCAGCTCTATTCATACTTATGACCTACCCTTCATCTTCTCTTTTCCCTCACCCTAGAGAAAACTAACATACTCTCTATAAGTGTCCTTACTGGCAAGTTTTGTTATGCCAGCACCCCCCACCCACCTGCTTCATCCTCCCCTTCCCCCCCCCCCTTGATAGAAAAGACATACTTACTGTAAGGGGTCCTTACTGGCAGGTTTTTTCCGGCCATGTTTGTTCTGAGAGGGATCTTTAAGTTGATGTTCCCAGATATTGTTAGCACCATGATTAGCTAGCTGATACAGCATCTAAAAATCAAAATAATTATTAAAAGATGCATATTCCCATTGTTTAGGGTCAAATCAAGATTACTAATTGATTTATCAGTGTTTCTATTGAATATTCCACGTATCCAAATCATATATGGGCGTATAAAAGTTTGGGTACTTCGAAGAAACTATTTTACACTATATTGAGACTATATGTTTGTTCATGTGATCATGAACTGGGAGATCGATGAAAGACTCTGAGACTTGAAAGTTATTTTGTGACCTAACAATGTTTCTTGATCTGGCGTAACAATGAAAATTTCCTTCATAATTACACTTATTACAACTTAATTAGGGACTTGTGAGACAAACTGGTATTTTTTCCTGATCATTTGAATATCTCTACTTTCGATTGATATAAGGATTAGCCATGATTGACCAATCATAAGTTTTCGAAAGCAAGAATTGGTATATCACCGATTGGTATATGTCTGGATAAACAATAATAGATATTAACCGACCAATCAAATACTTACAGCATGTTGTGTCGGAGACCATTGGCCACGTCGTATAGATCGTACCTGGGAGACATGACGTCCCAGACTACGATGAACGCTACAACACTCATCACAGATTAAAACTCCACGATTTATTGACGCCCAGGTCGGATCTGAAATATATTAAATGAAGTTTTACATCCTACGATTTTAAAATACAAATAAAGCCATGCAGTGTGAAATGAAGGACACCAGATGGAATCTGAATTGAATTAGAATTAAAATGAAGTTATACATCTTACTCTTCTGCACCTTAGTGGCTAATGAAGACAGGCAACTGTAGAGAGATCTACAGCCTGTAGCACACAGAGCCTCAGCTCATTGTCCCATCTGAACGTCTGAAAAATGACAAAGGGAAGCTGGGTTGGAAAAATAAGGATTGATCCCTGGACATTCAGGTTAGCGAGCAAGCTTCTCTTACTCACTAAACCATGGCTGCCTTAAATGAGTTTAACATTGTATTTCTCTGCTCAAATATATTTGTAAGTAGGCCATAGCATTTAAAACATAATAATAAACTCTTTTACACAAGGACATGGTCCTGTCTAACATTCAGTCCATAGAGACAAACATAGATTCTTTATTTTACATAGGTCAGAATAAGGTACTGTCAAACATTCACCCCATGGGGGCCAAATTCTTTTTTTTACATGGGTCAGAATGAGGTTCAATACACAAGGACACGCTCCTGTCTAACATTCAGCCCATGGGGGCAGTACAATGAACAAAATGGAAAAAAAAACACGAAAAAATACAATCAATACAATGTAAAATTGTTTAAAAAATACACAAGTACATGTATCGTGTACATGTAGCCTACATGGAGAGATCTAAGTATATTCCTAAGAACATAAATATTATATATATTTTTTATTAGTACGGTATATTAGTATCTTTATCTACAAGTTTTATCAATAATATGATGAACTAAAAACATCTTAGTAACTTTTCAGATCTTAATAGTCAGAATTCTTCTAGCCCAGATAAAAACATCGAGATCTTAGAACTAATGTCATCTGGCTGCCATATGATAAATAAGTTGTAGGCTACTTCCGTGATATCTTATTATCAAATTATTTCACTTCATTCTGCCGTATTTCACAGTTGGCCAGTAAGGAGTCTAGAAGTTTTAATTATGGTTTTAGGTCTATTTTGGCATTGAAATTATTTCTTCTACTTCTAGCTTAACACAAATTCTGGTACAGTAACAAAAATGGCCTGTGATGCTATGATTACTTCATTCTAATGATAATTAAATATGTTTATTTAATTTTATCTTATCTTTTGTAGGTAAAAATTAAAATAAATATTTCCTTATTAAAAGGCTACGAATAGGTTTAGATTTAAATACACAAAGCCTGTGGGTAGTAAGAGATTTAAAATGACTTCATAATGTTATTCGCGTTTTGAAATCTCATTCAGGCCAGTATCCTTTCATAATTATTTTACCAGCTGACCTTAATTACTTCAGGTCAAGCCGTTCCACTTCTGCTAAGTCAGAAAAACCATGGCATCTGTGCCCAGCTGTCATATTCATTAAGAAAATAAATAAATAAGGCGTTAAGTCAGTAGACACCCATCATGACTTACCCGCAGCACTGCAATCAGCGCAAATTGACGAGGGTCTCAAACTTCCCCTGGACATAGAAACCACTTTGGTAGATTGTCTAAACAATCAAACAGAATTCCACACACAAAAATCTTCAAGAAAATGCTGATAAACGCCTTATTTGGCACTTGTCAAATTTGGACTGTTTTGGAAATAAGAATCACAAGAATCATGTCCTTTATTTTCACCCCCCACAAGGAGGAAATACCCAATTGTCAATGTGCTGCATAGAGCAAGTCCAATACTTTCATTCTAAACCATTATCCTTAACAATATACTTCAAAATTGTAACAAAAACACGGAAGAATTAATTCTAAGAGAGATCCTTTTTCATGGAGTGCCTTTCTGTGGTAGATTTCTAATGTCGTAAAAGTTTTTAATAATCCTTTAAAATTCCTGTATTTACGAATTCTTAGCTTTAAATTTTCTGAAATTTCTAGAATATGTTATAAATGTCAAATTTGAAGTGAAATTTTACCATAAAAGATAAGAATTCATACATTTTAAGTCATCGTTTACGACATTCTAAAATAAGTCCATTTCCGTAAATGAGTCAGTGGTCGTACTTGATTTATCGTAAATAATATTTATGGACAGCGCAATTAGCCAAAGTAAATCTAATCTCTGCCATTGACTCCTTCAGTATACAAACATCTTGTCGTAATTGTCTCTCCATACGGAAACATCCATTTGATTAATCAAGTTGTGACGAGACTCCATCTGTCAAATTATTCTTTCACTTCCTCAATTCGGAATTTTTTTTTCTGACTGGGTAATATTTATGAGGAAATATGTCGTCCAAAACGTTGGCAGAGGAATACCCCCTTCATTGGCGAGTTTGGCACAATGAATACAGCGAATTGGATGCGGAAATCCGGAAAAAAGTGGCAAGTTATCTAATGTTATTGTTTTACATTCATCCGAATAAAATTGATTTTTGCATTTCTGGAAGTTTCCTTCCTGTAGGCTAATGACAATGCAAAATGCAACGTGGGATTAAATGACATAGAATATACCATTGAATACTATAAGCTAGGTGAACCCTCTCCATACTGGAAAGTTTGTATTTCATCCACCAGAGATTTACTCCAACATTAGGCTTAGCATAAATGCCAGCCAATTGAGATCTCATTCACCAGACATTTACTCCAAATTTTCGGACTTAATAAAAATTTTACGCCAGCGACAATATAAATTTGGCGTGAGTAACTTATGCCACGCCAGAGATATCCGGCGTAACATACATGTTTTCCAGTATGGAACCCTCTGAACGGAAACTAGCCTAAATACAAAAGGATTGCCAGAGTGAACTAGGCTTATCAAAAAGGACAGCCTAGTAATTGACAAGTTGCCAGGTTTCAGGGTGGCATTAAGTGTTTCAGAAGTGTGAGATTACATATCTTTATGACTTTGATCTTCAATTTCTAATAGAGCATTCAGTTCAGATATCAAAATATGGAAATATATTTGAAAAGTAGACACACCCCTTTTGAAAATATTCCACCAAATTTTTGTAACTTAGTGACAGTCTTCCCATTCCCAAAGCTCACTTATAATAGTCCTGTCCTCTTTTTCACGTATCTAAATAGATTAGTTTTATTTAAGTTTGTTGTCATGGCATTTAAAGGGATAATAGCCGTTCTAATACACTCGTCCTACGGCTTATATTTTTGTTTAATATTGATTAGTTAAATAAGTTTGTATCCCACACTTGATGAAGTTTAAAAAAGCGAGAATAAAATTCTGATTTTTTTAAACAAGTGAGCAAGCGACGATTCCATTCTGTTTGGGAATTAAAGCGTTTGGGAAATCAGCGCTAAAACATCCTTGCAGGTAATCTATATGTGAGAGTTACTTCTCTTTATACTGCTATTATCCCTTTTAAGTCGTAAACCTTTAGGTATTGAGGGATGTGAGCCAACATGGCGCCTTATTTCCTAGCAGACGACAATCCAACTCACGACCAATTGAGTAATTCCACTACCAAACCCGTTTATTGATGTATGATACAATTGTTGATATCTTTCCAAAAATTAAAACAACTTTATTTCATTCCAGCATGATCTAGAGAGTGTAGATCCAAGGGGAAGAACTCCATTGATGCTAGCTGTAACGCTGGGACATATAGAAAGTGTAAGAGTATTATTACGACATGAAGCGAACGCTAACGCTGAGAATTCTAAATACTGGTCAGGTGAGTTGATAGTGTATCTTGAAGACTATCATGTATTTGATTAAGGTAGTTATTTAGATCCAAGGGGAAGAACTCTATTAATGCTAGCTGTTTCGCTGGGATGAAAGTGTGATCTAGGTGGACATTTAGATGCAGAGTTCTGTTTTGTTACATTTTCTGTTTATTGTAAGACATCAAAAAAGTAGGAGAGTATAACTTCCCTTAGAAACTAGAAAAACAAAAAACAATATTAGCCATGCGCACTCTCTGCAAAGGAAGCAAAGATATTAAGCCCTATTAACTTTGCATCAATTCTTAGATTTGTCGATATATTGATACGTTCGGTATCAATATATCGACAAAAATTAGTTTTGGGTTCAATAAAAGATATGAATAGCATAAGATGAGATTATTTGAGAAAGGTATATTGTTGCTCACTTCATTAGCAAATTAGGAGTAGAAAAGGAGATAGAACATCACACATAGGTAATTTATTACCTTGTACAGATCAATATCCAAAACTATTCAAATCCAGCCTAACTCTTCAGAACATATTCTCAACAGTAAACTCATCGTTATATTTCAGCTCTTCACGAAGCCGTGAGTACCGGAGACCCAGAGTTGGTTCAGATAGTTTTAAAATATAGAGATTACCAACGTCATAATAAACGCACCTTTAATGTCCCTGATTTACTCAAAAAGTTAAAAGAGGTGGGTTTTAAATAATTAGCTTACGTCAACATTCCGGTGCCTGTGTTTTTGTAGCATCACTTCAAGCGCAATGTTACAACCTTAAATTTTAGCAAACATAGTAAAATGCAATCTACTTTTCTTTCAGACCCCTGATTTTTATGTTGAAATGAAATGGGAATTCACCAGCTGGGGTAAGGATTAAATTGAATACTCACATTGAAACATTGTCGAGGAATTTTACAATTTTAATATATTTCGAGTACGTCTGCAGACTAACTACTTATATTTAAGATATTAAATTTAAAGATTTGTGGATTGTCGTTTCAACTGTGTCTGTTGTTTTTCAGTGCCGTTGATTTCGAGAATGTGTCCCAGTGATACATATAGAGTTTGGAAAAGCGGTAAGCGCAATATTTTCTTCTGTACTTTATCAAAGATATATGAGATATATGGCAAACAAACTATTATTTCTATGACGATGTTTTGTTAAATTGATCTACATCAGAATCATGGAATATTTTGAAATCGCTGAATATATATTGATATTCCTTTTTTAAGAAGTTTCTAGGTTTTTCAACTCTTTTAGAGAGTCCACATAGCTAATAATGTTTATTTGGTATTTAGGTTTGTCAACTCAGCATCTCTTTCAGAGAGTCCACATAGCTAATAATGTTTATTTGGTATTAAGGTTTGTCAACTCAGCATCTCTTTCAGAGAGTCCACATAGCTAATAATGTATATTTAGGTATGAAGGTTGCCACCTCAGACATCTCTTTCAGAGAGTTCACGTAATGTATATTGGGTATATTTAGGTTGTTGATAATAGACACCACTTACAGAGTTGAAATAGCGGAAGTAAGTATATATTTAAAGGACAAGTTAGTAATTATTCGTTCTTCTTTCAATTTATAAATCTTGGCTAAATTTCCCTCATTGCACACTACCAGTGCATTGCATTATCCATATTTATTAGCCTAACCAGGAGTTAGAAAGTATTTTATCTTATTTGTTTTTTCTTTGAAGTGGCCGTGTTGTAGTAAAGAAACACACAAATTATCGTTGATTTTTTCAGCTTTCTGAATTTCAGGATTTATCTCCCCTTGTTAAATTTTATTCAAAGAAATAATAATTTCAGGTGAAACAGCAACTGTGATGGAGATTGACCATGATAAACATGAAGTTTATCAAGAAACAATGCAGATCTCCCCCACCCCTCCAGATATAGCGGTCATGCAACCCTCAGAAGAAGCAGTGGCTGCCCGGTTAACCTCTCCCCTAGTCACTACATATATAGATACTGAAAAAATCTCGTTTGAAAGGTAACGGTTTTAAAAATTTGATAACCTATGACAACAAACATTTGAATTTTTAAAAATTTTGTCAGACTGAATCAGCATCCCTGGGATCAGGAGCACAGCCTGTAGTACATGGCGCCTAGGTTTATTGTAATGGTTGATATTTCAGGAATAAAGCCGGTATTTGGGGGTGGAGAAGTGATAAAACAGAATCTATAAATGGTTATGAATGTAAGGTAAGAATGTCGTCTGTTCTTTAATCATTGAATTAAATTAGTTTATTTTTAAAGGTATATGTAAAATTTTCGCTCTAGCATATAATAGGATATCCAGAAACAGTGTCAGACCCTAGGATATCCTAGAAACATGTAAGAAGATAAGACCCTAGGATATCCTAGTAACAATGTAAGAAGATAAGACCCTAGGATATCCTAGCTTAAGATGTTTTGAGAATACAGGGCCTTTTTTTTCTGTAAATCCTTTGCTAATAAGCTGTCGAAAGTGTTGTTTTTTGCAGAGTTTATTTTGTAGTTCAGTATTTTTTATCTGGTGATTTTTTATTCCCAGGTATTCAGTGCTAGCAGTGTTGAATTAGTTACTAAAACACGGACAGAACATCTAACACAACAAGATAAAGATAAATCTAAAAGGAGTAATAAAACACCATTAGAATCATTCCTAGGTGTAGCAGAAGAACACACCAAAGCATCTTCATCATCTACTGAAAACTCGGTATGTCATCTTTCGCTTTACCTGGTATCTAGTAACATGTGAGTTAACCTAGGTATCCTAGTCAATTCAGAGTAAACCCAGTATTCCTTTGGTAGCTGGTTCAGTGGATCTTGCAATCAATGTTAGATGATTACTGATACTGTTAGAGTTTGGTGGTGTTTGAGCCAAATGTACGATCTGGTCGATTGAACCCGGACTGCAGGTGTTGAAAGTCTAACATTCAGACTCTCACATTGTTCAAAAAGAAAAAAACCATTAGATCATTCCTTGGTGTGGGGTTTTTTATGATTTGGTTGTGGTTTCGCTTTACCTTATTTCATTGTCTATTTATATACTCTTATTAGAATATATATCACGGGTAGATGTTTTCTTCACAATGTCTAGCTATTACTGATACTGAGAGTTCTCTTGTGGCCAAAATTTCTTCATTGAACACTGCATGGTGTTGCAAATCTACATTAGCTCACATTGTGCAAAAGAATAGGAAGTAAAACTTCATTCATTTCATTTCTTTGGTAATTTTTATAGATTTTTAAGGGGTTGTTTTTATTTCAGGACGAGACTAGTGTATCATATAACCCATCTCATATCACCCCCGAGGAATATTTCAATAAACATATACCCCTAGAAAATCGTGATATCGGACGGCCAATGGAAGTGTCCACAAAAACTCAGAAGTTTAAAGCCACGTTATCGCTGTGTGAGACATTCCCCCTATCTCTACAAGAACAAGTGATTCCCATAATAGATCTAATGGCCGCAAGCAACGCTCATTTTAAAAAATTAAAAGATTTTATAACTTTACAACTTCCTGCTGGCTTTCCTGTTAAAATTGGTAAGTATAGAAAAACCTTGCTAGTTTTATTACGATCTTTTAGTTTCCTTGAGTGGTATTTAGTAATTGGAGAATATAAATCAGGACACAATTATATGGATAACAATTACTTTATTAAATAACTTTCAACGTATTGACGAAGGTTCTCCTGTCTTTATCAAGCAATGACGTCCTTGAGTGGCATTTAGTTAATAAAAGAATATATAGTCATGATGACCTGGCAACTTTCTCATCTGAAAAATAAACATTTTCAGGGGTGATAAATGAGAAATACTTCCCCTTGTTATTCCCAACCCTCCATTTTTATGACCTGTCAAAAAATACACATTTTTTAGAAAAGGACCGTGTTTATTTTTTCTCATCTTAACAAAGACACCATCATTCCTGATTATTTAAGATGAATAGATTGTATCGTCCAGCCCTGTTATTTATTTTCAGAAATTCCGTTATTCCATGTATTAAATGCCAGAATAACGTTTGGTAATATTTATGCATCTGATCAGTCCGTAAAACATGTGACATGTCTACCAGCAGACGAACCTAATCAATTGAGTTGTACGATAACGGAAGAATGTTTTGAAGTACCGGTGGGATATGGAACGATAGGTACGTTAAGTTATAAATAATAATAAATAAAACGAAAGTAAATCCATTATAATCAGGGGGGAAAAAAATTTATGCTTGTATGGTTAAAGGACAGGTTTGCCATTCGTTTTTTACCAATCCTGCCTTTGTCCTTTAAACTAAAATTTTTTAATAAGTTCTAGTTCTTTGCAAAAATTTGAGTCTGCAAATCCACGTTTCTAGAATTTTCTGTGTTGAAATTCAATTCTTGAGAATCTGTGATATATAGAAAAGACATAAATATAGAAATTAAAATTCCTAGTTTTTGTTAAGCTCAGTAGCTGCTAGTCATGTTTCATCAAATATTTTTGGATTTCGGGTTTCGTTTTACGGTTCCGTTGTTAGTGCTTGGTTTAATGATAGCCTATTTATATAGGGGAGATAATAACTTGACTGTATTTCTATACGATAGGAGACGGATATCATGAAAGATTACGTGACGAAGATGATGAATTACTACAGTTTGCGATACAACAAAGTTTAGTTGAATCTGGCAGCGAAGAAGATCAGGTTTGTACTCAACGAGGCCTTATTTAATTCTATATATTCTCATGACATCAAGGCAGGTTTGGGATACATAATCCTCATCAGGACAGCTAGTTCTTGGAAATTTGGATTAACTTTTCAACTAATTGACTAGAGCTAATCTCATATTGACGAACCTATGAAGTCAATTTTTGCTTTTTTTTATTCTATAGTTTAACATATTACTTTAATGTGGTCTTAAATATATATATTACAAATGATCTCCCTTTGGAGATAGGTAGCTACAAGAGCCGGAATAAAGATGGTGGTCTTTATTTCATAGGGTGTTTAATCTCCTTATCCAAGTCATTCCTTAATACATCCACCCCAACAGAACACTATGCTGTATTTTACAGGTTACATTTTTTGAAGCCTTAACTAACACACGACCGCCAGCCCTTCCGCCTAGAGACACTGATGATAGACTTTTACAAAGGTTTGTGCTTTACCCTGTTTTCTCAGTTTGTTTGTAAGCTCAAAAGCTCAATGATCAACCAGACTTCAAATGCATTTTTTTTACTAGATTCCTGTGCCGTTTTCTTTATTTGCCACCTCATTGAGGGTTTAACAAAGGCCTCTGGGACAAATCAAATTGTCAATCGTCAATTTCTGCCCTCTCAAGAAATCTTTTGAAATTTATTGTCGCAAAGTCTAACAGAGAAGCTAGAGCTGTTTTCTGCACCGAATTTAACGAACAACTTGTCATCTCTAAGTCTACATCTCTAATATTTTTTTAGGGCAATAGCTGAAAGTCTGTCGGCAGATCGAGGGTCGAACACAGTTGTTAATGGTCAACCCCCAACATATCAATCTGTATCCGACGACGACCAACTACGTCTCGCGTTACAAATATCACAAAATGAATTGGCCGAGGTTGAAAAACGTAGGAAAGAAGAAGAAGAGGAATTAGAAATGATTCTGAGATTGTCGTTAACGGAGAAATAAACTTTTCATAATCAAATTATTAAAATCTAAACGCAGCTTAATCAGATTGTTATTCACAGCATTTTCTAAAAGGAAACAACACGCCTGACTTAGTTACCAGAAACAACATGTCAAACTTAGTTACCAGAAAAAAACACGCCTGACTTAGTTCTCAGAAAACAACACGCCTGACTTAGTTCCCAGAAAACAACACGCCTGACTTAGTTACCACAAACAACATGTCTGACTTAGTTACCACAAACAACATGTCTGACTTAGTTACCGGAAACAACATGTCAAACATAGTTACCAGAAAACAACTCAACTGACTTAGTTACCAGAATCAACATGCTCCACCTAGTGACCAGAAATCATGCCCAACTTAGTTACAAGAAAATTTAGCACCAAACCAAGCTTATTTGACCAAGTCACCAGAATCAGATATTTTATTGAAGATTGTTGTTGGGTTCTTGAGTCTAAATCTGCTTCAAACACACAAAAGTAGAGGCCAAGAAGAAAATCAAATGTGGACTAATATTGGAATGTTTAAATGGGAACAGATGAGGTTGTGTCAGGCGTAAGATTATTGATTCATTAAAAAGAGACAACACGATTTAAAAACGCCGATAAAATAAGCTTTGTCTATATTTCTCGTGGATCAACAGTCCAGAATATACAGCACCATGTCTATTAAAATGAAAACAATATATTTGAAACTATAAAAGCATTAGTAGTTAGAAATCAGCTTGTCTGTGATGAAAGTTGTGTGCAAGGCTGGATATAAGTTGATGGGCAACTAAAAACACCCCTAATTTTACAATTAAGCTCTTCTAATTATACAAATACAGTATCATATAAATAGAAAGTATGCATGTGTGGAAGAGTTCAATTGAAAGCTGAGGGGTGTCAAATAGATGACTGGTACACTATTTCCAGCCTTGGTTGTGTGACAGATATTTTATATGTTTGAAGCTTAAGAGCTCATGAACGCTTTTTCTTACCAAAATAAATTATGTTTAAATCCTTTGACAAAGGGACAGGTTCGTCATTTTCTAGCGTTAATTTGGGTCTTGATTTTGTTTTTAAGTTTTCAGAAGTACTAGAAATGCATGCAAGTCTTTCAAAAATGCCACCAACTTAATTCTGCTGATTAGCTTCGCTTAAAATTCTGTTACTGAAACTAAGGTACGAGTAGTCAAACTAATGGCGAACCTGACCCTTTAACCGTGTAATATTACATCAGTCAGTATTATGTAAGTATTGACTCAAAAGAGGAATCCTTTAACATTAGGGTCAATTTAGTACAGAATATGGCTAGGTTGTTATTGGACCTACTGATTATAATCATCTCAGAATCTCAAAATACTGTCGAGATGTTTATAACCGTAGTCTAGAAAACATCTTTTAAAATCAATGTGGAATTTTTTTGTGCGCATCATTTTAATAGTAGATTGCGGTGCTTGTAGGAGATACAGTCATCTAAATATTTGCTTTACCAGTAAATATACATATAGTGCTATTTCAGCTTTCCATAATCCATAGCACATGCAAGAATTGATATTAAGCAATTCAGAAAAAGCATTTGGTTGATGTTACAACTACAATAACTTTTAGATCAAGTTTAGCATGTTCATATGTGTATAATCTTTTGGGTTATCATTTTTCAAGGATTTTGAAGGTGTCATAGAGCAACTTAAACAATCTGACAGCCCCTGGCCTAGCCTTTTCACATTAAATCAGAATTTCTTGATATCAATTCTGTGATTGTTAATTAGAAATGTTTTGAGACCATGTTTTCGCATCTTCTGTTACCTACTGTAATGAAACTCCCTCAACCAAACTTTGCCTATTAACTCTCTTTTATATCTGAGTTTCTCAAGTCAACGATGAAGATATCAATGTTGTTACAATAGACCTATTAGGCATCAACAAATTATCACAAAATAACACTTGCTAAAATTTCTTTTTTATATATATATATTGGCCAAAAGTAAAATAATTTTGTGATAGTTCACCTAATAAGTTCCACAACAAAGTCACAAATTGAATGCTTGTGCATTTTTTTTTTAAGGCTGTTAGTGAAATATTTATTTTGTGATGGTATTTTCCCCGACAAAATATCACAAATTAACGCATGTCAAAATGTTACTATTTATTTCTATTGGTAAGGATACGAAACTAATTTTGTTATGTTGTACATTTTGTTGACTTGTTTTGTATTTGTATAAATAATAATATTGTCTAAGGTATGTTTGTTAAAGATGTTCTTGGGAACAGTCAGTGATAAAAGCAGCTCGGCTTCTTCGTTGTCGTCATCGGATTCTCCCGGAAGAATAGTTGTGATTATTGAAAGTGGCCTTGACACAATAGCTATTAACAGTTGTGTATGGTAGTAAATGATTTGTATCCCTAATACAGGTTATAAGCGTCTTATTAACCCATATATTTAACTAAACCTGTGTATAATAAGTGGTTTGATTGGCTGAGATTTCATGAAAATTTACTAGGAGCCAATTTTGACGGAAGTAAGCTTACGTAATCCTCCTCACTTTATTACAAAGACTTTGTGGAATTATGACAAATGGGGCTGTGGCTTGAACAGGGGTCATGAATAAAAAAGTGGTCGGGAGTAGCATTATTCATAAGTTCAAAACACAATTGGTGTGAGGGCCACTTGCAATCTTCACAACCCTACACATCTGATAATCGCTTTGGTCTGAGGCCACTTTCCCTTATAGCACTGGGGGTACGAGTAGGCATACCTTGCCCTACGAATCATAAACAATTATCTTTGTATAAAGAAGGGTTGGGTAAGGACTCCTCATGGGTAGACTCATGATTAAAAATATTACCCACAATATATAATAGTGTTCTCTAGGAACTAGGAAAATTATAAAATCAAAACCACTAGTATGGGCTAAAATTTATTTCTACATCTTGTAAAATAAAATGTCGGATGTTATTTTTAGTCGAATAAACCGAAGCCCATGTCTTCATCGGATTCAGATTCAGGTTCTTCTTTCTTGGCTGGTTCTGAAATTAGATACAAAATTTACCAATTTAATTCCTGACTTGATCGAAAAAACTTGAGTTAAAATTATTTGACATATTAGTTGTTAAACTGTGGGAGCAAAACTATGGGTTAATCATTTTCAACTTTACTCCATGGAACAAAATCTTACAATGTAACACATAAAGCTGAATTAGTTGATTAACAACACAAAATTTTCAGTTTAGTTTAATAAAGCAGTCATCTGAACTGACACCATCTTAATTTCCCTTCACCAGTAAGGGGAGGTAACTACATTTAAGGGGGACTAGAGATTCTACAACCCAACATTTTCTACTTTCAATAGAAACAAGTGCAACAAGCATTTGGAAAGGGCATTGAGAACATCAAGTTTTAAAGAAACCCTAGACCACAAGATAGATACCACTTATATCAACACCATCAGTAAAGGACTTGTGGA
The DNA here is from genome assembly GCA_030562195.1 of Nipponacmea schrenckii. Classification (NCBI taxonomy): domain Eukaryota; kingdom Metazoa; phylum Mollusca; class Gastropoda; family Lottiidae; genus Nipponacmea; species Nipponacmea schrenckii. The sequence continues at coordinate 21,446,529 of CM060201.1, forward strand.
AAGGCAACAACTGCTTCGAACGACACCCCATCAATAAAATCTAGAAATTTACTCCTCTATAACTAAGAGTGGTCTAACAATGATACAAGGAGGGGAGGGGAGAAGAGGGGAGGTACCATCACCTTACAATTCAAAAACTTACTTCCTCCTAAAATAGTAAATTATTAGTATTTAATTATGGTGTGTGAAGATTGCTGTAGATTTGTATCTTATTTAAATACTTTAACAGATTAATTAGATTTAAATGAATCATATTCCAAATCAGTTCTTAATCGGCAAATTTTCATCGAACTATCTGGAGCTTTTACTCCATCATTCTCTATGTATTGAATTCAATGGAGTTTTACATCCTACTCTTCTGCACCTTATTGGCTATGCAAGATCAACGAATCTGTAGAATCATGAGAAATACATACCATCTTTCTTGGCTTCTCCACCCGCAGCTGCAGCAGCTGGTGCACCACCAGCAGGGGCAGCCCCACCACCTGATGGAACAGTGGCAAGTTTCTTCTGACCTGAAGAGGAATATAAACTTAAAATATAATATTTAATATAGTGTACCAATTAACTATTTAACACCCCTTAACTTTCTATTGAACTCTTCCACACATGCCTACATTCTATTGAGTTGATAGTGTATATATATAATTGGAAGAGCCCATTTGTCAAATTAGGGGTGTTTTATAGTTGCCTGTTAAATTATAGCCAGTCTTGTAGACAACTAAATATGTACAGTGAAATACTGCAATCAGTTTTTACAATTTACTCACTCCCTTTCTTAAATGAGGTCTTAAACTAATTACTTCTATAATAAAGAAACTTTCTGATGAGGTTTTTGAATCCATAATACACTCATGTACATTCTTGCAGCAATTCTGGAGCATTTGACACTAATAGTGCCTTTTTTAAAGAGCAAAATCATTTTTCATTTGGTTGCCTAAGACATACTAGAAAATAAACATAAAGCAAATTAACCCTTAATTTGACAAGTTTCATTTGCCATATATTAGCCTACCTTCAGCAATCAGTTCTTCAAGGTTCTTTCCACTCAATTCAGCAATTACAGTTTTAAGCTTGTCAGCTTCACTTTCAATACCCACACTACTTAAAATCTTTTCAATATCAGCTCCTGTTGGTTTGGTGTGACCCCCAAGGGTAGCAAGTAGGTAGGCGGCTACGTAACGCATTCTGAAAAAAATCAAGACCATTTCATTTATGGACCTTAAATTATAGATAAGTTATTTTCAACTAAAACTTTATAAGATTTTCTAAACTAAAATCTTGAAGTTTTTTTTAACAAAAAATGTAAGTCCTATCAAAGTGCTTTTATATTTACTTTTAAAAAAGGTTAGCAGGGTACGGACTTGTTTACTATTTCTCCAAATCGGCAATAGGATAGAATATTTCTTTTTTGAACTGCAAACAATATTCCTAGCTAGGCAAGGGTCCAACTAAATATCGAAGAAAAATTTGTGTTGCCAATGGTATTTCACAACACGTGGTCAACACTAACAGCGCAAAACAGTGCGAGATTGTTTTTAATCTCTCCAAATTGAAATTTCCTTAGAAAAACAGGAAAAATGAGAAATCTAACAATGCAGTTTTTTAGATGATTATTTAGGCTTTAAAAATAGTGAAAGAGAAGGCAGAATATTTGGAGTAGGGGCTTACTTTTAAGTCTTCTGTGAGACACGAAACGATAGACACGCTTAATGTTCAAGAGAAATGGCGTAAAGACTGAAACGAGGCAATAACCACGTGGTTTTCACTTTTGCTATCGCCTAAAATCGAGTAAGGTATTTTAACTTTTCTGAAAATACTTTTTTTATTCCAAAAATTCATTCCTATTCAGTGGTTTTGAAAACTTGCAATAAATATTTTCAAAAATACTTAATGTGAATCGAAATCCAATTGACCTAAAATTTGACAGATGTTCTTTTCCAAATCTTAGTTTTACACTCTCCAAATACAAATTGGGGAAACTATTGGTCGATTTGACCTAAAATGTGAAAGATTCCACAAATTTGATAAAACTGAAGCCATGGCAGATAGACTTACCCAGTTACAAGACGCAGTGAACCAAGTAAGTGATTATTTTGATTGAATCATCATTGTTTTAGAAATGTTTATGAAATGTTCAGAAATTCTGAAAGAAATGCCTGAAACAAAGAGGAGTCAATTCGTATTCTTGTCAAATTGCCCCAAACACAATCAAGTTAGTTCGAACCAAGTGTCAAAGTAAATTTTGGTTCTGTTTTTCAGCAAGCAGACCATTTCTGTAACAGTGTTGGTGTAATACAGCAGTGTGCCCCATCCAGTCCGTTTCCAGGGTTTGAGAGATCAGGAGGAAAAGGATCTCCACCGCAACAAGAAGGTAGGCCCTAAAGTTCTTTTTTCCAATTTCAACCATTTATGATTAGATTTAGGGTGATTGAAAGTAACAAGTTACTGTTCAATAAAAGGCACTGGCACAGGGTTACCATTGATGTACATGTATTTATAAGGTTTCTACTTTAAGCAGATCAGAGGTACTGTTGGATAAAGTGTCCAATCTTCCAGATAGAACTTTAAACCAAGGCCCCATGTACTCTACAGGCTAAGTAAACCTACAGATGGATATTAGTTATTTGATTGGACAATCCATGTTTAAAGTTAATAGTGGTTCTACCCATGGATAAAAATAGGTGCCTGTAGACAATAATCCAAGGGACTGTGTGCTACAGGCTGTGTGTGATAAAAATCCTCAGACAGTTCCTGGCAAAATTTTCTTGGCTATTTTCTTTATCTCAACTTCATGTATATAATAGAATAAAGTTTAAAAAAATTTCTCCTTTCATTTCATGACCATGTCATACTGTTAAAATTTTCAAAGATATGCAAAAATCTGTTACTTTGTTAATTTTCTAGGCTGCTACTTTCAAAAGTATAAAAATAAGACCTATTATAATTTCAGATTATGCATTGTTATTTGCTAAATTAATCGCCAGGACAGCGAAAGATATTGATGTTTTAATCGACTCCCTTCCTAGTGAGGAGTCTTCCCTGGAGCTGCAGGTAAGGATTGTCTCCCTTGAAATACATTGTCTTACTGTATGAGAGCGACACGATGGCAAGACAGTGCAATTGAAATCTTATAAATATTAGATTAGTTTGTTGGTTGGTGACAAGTTAACGTTCGCTTCCAGCAGATGCTGATTATCACAAACTAGGTGGCTGTGTAGTAAATGGTAGTTAGATGTTGATAATTCTTAAGTATAATACAAGCTTTACAGGTCTATTTCGTAGCAGGTTGATTAACACTGTCACCTTTTCATTGGTTAGTTATTTTAAGTAACACAGGAACTCCTGACATTGTTTTTCAGGGATTTTCCTAAAATAAAAACTCTTACTTAAAATGGGAGTCATTCTATTTTCATCAATAGTCTTTATTCTATTTTTCAGCTGGCAAGTTTAAAGAAATTAGAACAAGAGAATCAGGAAGCTGCCAGGAAGTTGGAGGATATCGTCAACCACGGAGAACGGTTGCTAGAACAAATACAAGCTGCATTACACGATATCGCCCAATCACAACTCAACTGTCAGGCCAAGGTGTCAGATCCCGATTCGTAACATAGACGTTAAATATTTCTGGTCGTTTTAAATTACAACAAAGACGGAGAGAGAAGAAATTTGATTGGCTATCAGAATCAAGTCATTAAATGGAGGAATGTTCCAGAAGTCCATCATGAGATCCCAACTGATGTGGTTATATTAAAAATCAAAGCTAATAAAAATGGAACGAAGGTTTTAAATTGGGTCGGGCTTGTGTAATTAATGTTATAATGAATTCCAATCCTCTTGAAAAACAGGGTTAAGAGATTTCTTGGTTTAAGAACCTGTCCCTACCCTATAGACAAGATTTTGCAAAGGGTGGAAAATTGCTGGGCAAGGTTCGACCTCCCCTAAAGAAAAATCACCGTCTTATTCAGGATTTCTAAAATCGGTGCAATGCTGGAAAGTTCTTAGAATAAAACATTAAATAAAAGTCGTTGTAAAAAAGTAAAAAAAAAAAATTTGTATTTTAATGTTTACTTCATATATGGTTTTTTTGTAACCATGGTAAAATAAACATAATTTCATCATCTACAAATTTAAGTGTTTTTGTATGTTATTTTTTTTTATTAAATGTGGGCCCCTGGTATGTTTTAGGCACAAAAGAGCTTGCCTTTTATTTTTAACAGAAAAAACAAAAAATTACCAAATGCAGCCTTGCTCAAATATTACAGGGTTGTATAGAACAGGCAATAAGAGTATGTTCCTTCATTATGTCATTTCCTTGGTTACGTCTAGCAATGGCTGCTGTGGGTTCTAATCTTAATCAGCAAGCAAGAGTAGTCAGATGACCCTGAATAAGTCATCTTCACTCATAATTCCAGTCCACCCAACTGTAAATGGGTCAATAGCTAGAGGTATGACCTGTGGCATAGGGTGTTCACTTTTTTCTTAATGACAAAGTCATTCTTCAGGACTGTTTGTGTCCTTTTTTTTTTCCTGGTTTAAGTAAACCAAACAAATAGTATCAACAAGTCTAACGTAGAAAGAGGAATAAGGTATTCTAGAGGTTTCTAATACCCTCCCACACACTGGCTCGCCCTGTCACACCCAAATCAGACAAACTAAAACTGATTATTTGGACTCTAAAGAACCATTCACTTTTCAAACAAGGTAGCTGATAAATCTTAAATGTACACGTTTTACTTGCAGTTGTTTGTGATCTGATAGCCAAATAATTGTCAGACTGATCTGACCAGAGAAATTAAATTATACATGGGTTATTCATTCAAGTTCATCTTCTATCTATTAATTTTCAAAACGCAATTTCTAAAATGTCAAGCCGTGTCAAGCAGCTTTAAAGTTAGACAAATTACAACCCTTAATTATGAGATAAACACAGGTTTAGGATTAGGCTTTTGAAAGATGAAAGATCGTGACGCGACACCTTTGTCTTGTCTAGGACATGTCACCTATTTTGTAACAGGTGAAATAATTCGGTCAACATGGGAATCACCAAATCTGAGAAAACCCGTTCTTGATGACGTCACGAGGATTTTGATTGGTTTGAAATGTTCCGGGGTAATCCCCAATGACGCCATTCTTAGCGGACGAATATATTATCCTCATGTGATGAAATAGTCCCAATGTTAAATGCTTCTTTTGGGGAGATAGGTAAAGATAAAGGCTGAATAAAGCCAAGTTCGTGTTGAACAGTATATGCATTATTGATTTCAAAAGTAAATTATAGGGATTGCATAAAATGTCGTCTTTCTAAATTAGGAATTATGCGTAAGTTTTGATTGGAACTACTTGTGGAAAGTCTCTACGCCAATGGCCGCCATCTTGAGTGATAAGTGAGGGACGGTCATCTACGAAGCCACCGAAACCAATTTCTGAGGAATAAATACAATACAAGGAACTGGTGAATCCAGAGAGAAACAACCCTAGCGTGAGGCTATGGCGCAAATTCTTCCCATACGCTTTCAGGAGCATCTGCAGGTGAGTTATTTTCAACCGGTACACTCATTTTCTTCTCTTTTCATTTTACACGCCCCTTCAAAAAATGGCCGTCGTGTACAATACGGCGTAAAACATGTTTGTTTTAGTAGTTTTGTGTAGATAATTCAGTGATTCTGATAAAAGGAAAGATGGGGATAGAATTAGGGTCAAGATTAAATCATTTTGCACAAGATTTGGGGTATTTGTGACATGTTATTTGAGCTGTCAAATTTAACAATTTGCCGGTTAGTTGATGACTTGGCAAGTAGTAAACGGAACCGGAAATCATTTATGTGAAGGAATAGTGTATTATTCATTTTCTACTATTGATTGATTTGTCATTAGAAGAAACTTTGGTCATTGATCAGTTGAAATATTCTCCAGTTTCCTAATTGATACCAAATCAATTGTAGATCTCATTATAATAAAAGATGACCCTGTAAAAATGAAAGAAGCATCTTTCAGAAGACACCCACCAAATTAGTGTGATCCGCCCCTTTCATTTTAATTAATTTGATGTAGTCATAACAAGACATTTGAAGGTTTCATGAATTATTATGACTTGTTAAAGCACAAAATAGGGTATTACAAATGTTCTGCATTAGGACAGGCGAAGAATAATATATTGGACAAATATTGCATTACTAGCTGTCTGACAAATGATGGCTAGACGTAAAATAGGCCTAGATATATGTGGCTAGAATCAAGCTCTTCCAAAATATTGCATGGTAATGAGCAACTATAGCACTATATGAAGCTGAGTATGTTAGGCCTAGGGCACCATATTGAAAAAGAGTAATGGCTTTAAGCTCCAATGATTATAGATCTATCTATTAATCAATGGTGTCAGTATATTGAAGGTGTGGTAGGGTTTTACTAAGGGTCATCATTGTACCATAGGTAATCTGCCTTACATGGATTAACTTTACAGGTGTGATCAACTGGTACCTGTTGGCATAGACAAACTTTGTACCATAAATTATTCTGAAGGAAGTAGGGATCAGACTTTACAGGTGTGATCAACTGGTACCTGTTAGCTTAGACAACACCTTGCACCATAAATTATTCTGATAGGATTAAGTATCAGACCTTACAGGTGTAATTAATTCACCAGTAGCTTGATTATTAGGCAATACTTAACACCTTGTAAATGTAGACACTGACTAGAATCTCAGGTAGCCTGATGCCAATTAAGCTCGTTAATCAAGGTGTTAGGAGCTCATTAGTCTATGTTTATTTCTACACAGTGATTGTTGACACCACCTGCTGTAGAGGTTGAGGTAGATGTTTTTCAAGTAGCTTGCTAAAAGATGTTTTTTTTCATGTTTGCTCTACATGAGTTTATTCATATTTCATAAGATGAAGGCAACAGGATTTCATTTCTCTCTGCAATACACTATTAAGAGATGTCTTCTTCCTTTTTGAGTTTATCCAAGAATACCTGCTTACTCTTTTCGAAACACCTGATGGTACTTCACATTTGAAGAGTCCACTAAGTACAAATATGACTCCCTGATTTGTTAAATTCAGACCTATAAATCTGTTACTTGAATTATTGTGCTTGTTCAGATTTTTCTCTAAATTAACGCCATTGTACCTACTTAAAAAAAGTGCTTTTCTTGGCACATGTACACATGGTTATTTCCTATTTCTATTGCAAATTTATATTGCTGAGTTTGTTTGACCTGAGGCCTGGCTGGTCTAATAAAGAAAGTTGATTGACAATGTGATTAAAAAGGGGGTGTGATCAATAAATTATCATTGAAATTTAAAGGTTAAAATGCCCTTTATATATTTCTAGTTAAACATCCACATCAGATTGTTTAGGTTAGATACTGACCCTATCCTACAGATCTGATAACATGCTGAATATATGAAATTTCTAAATTAATATCAAATATTATTCCAGTTTAGAATTCTAATAAGAAAATCTTATGGTTAATTAGAGACAGTTAACTGATAAATGTGATGTAGGTTTTACTGTGTTTCTTAGCGTTGGTTAAAGACAGAATTAGAATTGATATACCTTGTAAAAATAGTATTGTATTATTATTAGCCTGATCAATATCTAGATCAAGTTTGTCATTTTCTAGAACCAGTAGTAGATTTACGATCGCTGTCATTAAAAATCAGCAGCCATCAATTAATCCAGTAAAAATGGTCTCTTTGCTTCAGATTCTGAAGATATCTACATCAATGAAATATGTCTAGTCAGTAAATTAGAAAGTAATAATAATTGAACTAGATGACCAGGACTATTGGATAAAAGTGACGTGGTGTTGTTAGTTGCCGATAACGATATTTTATACTAATAATAGTTCCTCCCTCGCTCTCACGATTTATTCTATTTGTTTTTAAGTTATTATCATATTGATTATTGGTTATTCTGAAACACTTTATTTCCTATCGTCAAGTCTCTTTCTTACAGCATAGTACTTCTATAGTACTTCTGTATTTCTAATTATCAAGCCTCTTCATTAACAGAATAATTATTCTCCAGTACTATAATGTCTAGTTATTTTCTTTAGATTCTGATGTAATTTGTCGTAACTTTTGACATGCAAATTGTTTTTAATTACATAGAGCTTTCAACTGCTTAGTCCTTATCAAAAACATTACTTTAGTTTTGGCAATCAAAATCAATCTTCAAACAGAGTTGTCTTTTCTTCCCTTATCCAAATCAATGTTCACCTCTGGGAAACTAAAGAACATTGGCAAAGGTTGAGAATCTAATGTAGATGAGAAAGTAATAATAATCAAATTGGATAATCTGGATTATAAAATTTGGGGGAAAGAATAATAAACTACCGCATCTATTCAATAAGTTTATTCCATTTATTAATGTGATCTTCACCCCTAAATGTTACTTTAGGATTATTCCGTACTGCTAGGGACTAGAGTACTGACTGTAACAAACTAGTTCAGATTTAGTATAAAAACTTGTTCATTGATTATTGGTTAAGTTTACGCTAGATGTTAGTTTTCACCACGAACTATTCCATTCATTCTAGTCTGTAATAGTTCATCTCCAGGATTGGCTGGCGCTGACTGGCACTCTACACTTGTTCTTAATCAATAAAATCACTTCAATATTAATCACATACATTCTCAGCTGAGGCTTCTATCTTGGCAATCTTCAGACTTCCGAGTTCCAACCTGAACTTTTCTTGTCTGTTGGCTGACAGATTTTTATGAAGGGCATGTCTGTCCCAGCCATGTTTCACCCTAGGGCACTTCTCTTAAAATGTGCCCTGAGTTCTCAAAAAATCTTGAAATAATAATTGACAGAACACATTCACTAACAAAAGTTGATCTAAGATTTTTTGGAGAAATGCATAATATTTGATTTGGTACTTGCTAGTTAGTACTAAGCTGATTAGCATATATATCGACAGTACTGGTTTTAATTGGGTGAGATAATTAACGAGTATAAAGAGAGGATGTAGAATGATTAGTTATCAGTGAGGTGATGATATCAGTTACCTGTAGACAGACGTACATCAGTTACACTAAACTAGATTGATATTAAATATACTATAGGGGTGGATTTACATTGTCTTCACCTTTTGTCAAGGTCAAATTAATCTGAAAGGGATGTTGAATTGAATGCCAGTCAAGTCTGATAATGACTGTTACTTGTGTTGAAACGTTATGTTCCCATGTATTAAAGAAGTATGTAATTTGTGTCGAAATGTTAGGTACGGTACTTTGTTATTAAAGAAGTATGTAGGTACGGTACTTTGTTATTAAAGAAGTATGTAGGTACAGTACTTTGTTATTAAAGAAGTATGTAGGTACGGTACTTTGTTATTAAAGAAGTATGTAGGTACAGTACTTTGTTATTAAAGAAGTATGTAGGTACGGTACTTTGTTATTAAAGAAGTATGTAGGTAGGTACTTTGTTATTAAAGAAGTATGTAGGTAGGTACTTTGTTATTAAAGAAGTATGTAGGTACGGTACTTTGTTATTAAAGAAGTATGTAGGTACGGTACTTTGTTATTAAAGAAGTATGTAGGTACGGTACTTTGTTATTAAAGAAGTATGTAGGTACGGTACTTTGTTATTAAAGAAGTATGTAGGTACGGTACTTTGTTATTAAAGAAGTATGTAGGTACGGTACTTTGTTATTAAAGAAGTATGTAGGTACAGTACTTTGTTATTAAAGAAGTATGTAGGTACGGTACTTTGTTATTAAAGAAGTATGTAGGTACGGTACTTTGTTATTAAAGAAGTATGTAGGTACAGTACTTTGTTATTAAAGAAGTATGTAGGTACGGTACTTTGTTATTAAAGAAGTATGTAGGTACTGGTACTTTGTTATTAAAGAAGTATGTAGGTATGGTACTTTGTTATTAAAGAAGTATGTAGGTATGGTACTTTGTTATTAAAGAAGTATGTAGGTACGGTACTTTGTTATTAAAGAAGTATGTAGGTATGGTACTTTGTTATTAAAGAAGTATGTAGGTATGGTACTTTGTTATTAAAGAAGTATGTAGGTACGGTACTTTGTTATTAAAGAAGTATGTAGGTACGGTACTTTGTTATTAAAGAAGTATGTAGGTACGGTACTTTGTTATTAAAGAAGTATGTAGGTACGGTACTTTGTTATTAAAGAAGTATGTAAAAGAAGTATGTAGGTACGGTACTTTGTTATTAAAGAAGTATGTAGGTACGGTACTTTGTTATTAAAGAAGTATGTAGGTATGGTACTTTGTTATTAAAGAAGTGTATTTAACCCATAATTATTATCTTATATATGATATAAGTCTGATCTAATCCCATTATTCCAGTCCGACCTACTGTATGTAAATGGGTACGGATAATCCGAGAAAGATCAATGCTAAGAAGGCTTATATAATGTTATCCTTGTAGAATATCCTTGTTTCTGACTTTCCTTGTAACAGCTGTGATTAAGTGTGTTAATCCTTAGTTTTATTGCCATTCAAACTAGATAATAAGGGATGCCGATTTGAATACCGATCATGATTGACTTGAGCCTCAAGATGATTGGTGGTTTCAGACAGCAGAACACATTACCTCTGCTATTCCTAGCTATTGTCAAGGTTATTGTTGCATAGAAGGGAAGTCATTGTTAGTTCTAGTACCGGTCATGTCTGAATAGAGGGCCAAGATGTCTGGTGTTAAATTTAGTATTCAGGACATTGAACATGTCCTAAGATTTATTTTAGAAAGTGATACAGATGAAATTGTGTTATATCAGCTGGTATATCAGATATGTTAAGAAAGTATTATCCTATGATATAGAAATATAAAGTATTATCAGGTTGAGACATGTAATATAAACCTACATGAATCTCAATATACTTTGAACATGTACCTATTATATGTACCTTATTATCAGTATTTAACTGTGTATTAAATCTAAAAATAAAAATTGACATCTCGTCCAGATATCAATTAAATCTGCTGACATAAAACACTGCCTAAATCACTGAAATTGAGATGATTTTAATTGTTAACGCGATATTTGTAATCATTAGAATGTGGGGTAGCCTTGATAATATCTTTGTATTTCTCTTGAATGTCCCCTCCCTAACTCTGAATGACAACAGACGTGCGAACAGCGACTGATTTGCCCATTAATTAAATATATGAAATAGAATTATATCACGGAACAAATATATAGTAGTCTTGAACATATCAGGCCACTCTTCTACCTTAAAGTAGACTTGAATATACCAGGCCACTTTTCTACCTCAATGGAACGTTCTAACACATTCAACCACTACATGGATACATTTTCGCAACAGAACAACCAACCAACATGAATATTATTGTCATTGACAAGATATGCTGACTCCCACTGGACCACCCCCTAAGAGATATAAACTCTAAAACAATTTCTTTCTGTTTGTTAATAAACAGTGACTTTAAGTTTTAGTAAATAAACAACATCAAGCTAATAAGATATTATTATTAGATTATCAAAATAAGTGAAAATAAGACGGGATGTTTTCTATATATATTATGTATATATTTGGCTTTTTTCCCAAAAATTAATCGAATAATTTTCTTGTTTCTATTTTGGCATTTTCATTTGAAAGATATTTACTGAATAGATATAATGTTATTCAAAAACATTAGAAATAATCAGGTTACATAAAATTATTTCTAAAATATATAATGATATACTGAAATTTAAAAATTTTGACACGTTGGTTTCTTCCTTATTATATATTCTCATATTTACCCCTTCTTCTTCATTTCATCTTATGACATGTGATAATCGTGTTATTTATCTTGTTATTAAAGAAGTGTGTCATGCACCTTGTTATTAACTCTTTGAAACCTACGCTCGAATCCAGTCGAGCCACACAAATCTCGACTCGCGACCGAAGCTCGAATCCAGTCGAGCGAGTCGTCACACCCGTTACATGACGCGCTACAGGGGAATCCCGTCTATTAGGTTATTTTTAGTATCAACAGCTGCAGTCACGTGATCATGGGGAAGACCTTTTCTATTTATATCATATTGATAGACCGCTATTTTTATCGCTAATTTTACGAATTTGACTTGGAATTTTCTTTTGTTTACGTGATTAGTTGATAATGGGGTCAAGATTTACAGTAGAAAATGGGGGGGATTTGTCCCTTCCCCTATTTTAGGGGGGCACCTACAACCTCAAAATACATATTTTCTGAAAGCTTATTTAATACCCTACAAATGATGTATTGACTTCACATCAAATTATCTCGCCAAAAATTGCATTTGAATAAATGTTGTTGTTATCCTAAAATTAATCTAGGTCACTAAGGCATTATGACGTCATATGAATGCAGTACCAAAAGAGTTAAAGAAGTGTGTTATGTACCTTGTTATTAAAGAAGTGTGTTATGTACCTTGTTATAAAAGAAGTGTGTTATGTACCTTGTTATTAAAGAAGTGTGTTATGTACTTTGTTATTAAAGAAGTGTGTTATACCATAATATAATAGAAAAAATTGATTGATTTCTCACACCATGGCCAGTGTTGTAGTGTTATAGTTCACATGGTGTAGGCCATTCTATTAATGATATATTATAGACTGTAGAAAGGTTGTATAGTAATTGAGATGGAGTTAGTCGATGGTATTTTATTGAAGGGTGGGTTTGTTAACCCGAGTAAATAATGTAATTTATTGTTCTAGTCCCTTGTCTATTTTCTTCTACTAACAAACTGTGATGTTAAAAACATTGGCAATGTGTCTATAAAATCAGTGTGCTGGGAGAGATAATACCAAGGCCTCTGTCTTGTAGACTGGGACTGTTAAAAATCTGTGGATACTCTATCAGCAGTGAACAATGAGGGAAGAATTGTAGTGGCATTAGCCTAAGTTTGGCACTCCTCTCCAGTTGAAGAGGGATCTTGTTTGTGGACATGAGGTTGGTCCCTTCAACCGACATCAGTCTCGGCAACTATCAATTCATTTCATTCTCTTTCCAGTTTAATTATGACACTTTTCAATTAAACATCCAATTAGGATTGCCTACTGACAAACTACATCAGGTTAATTAAATATTGTACAGGTAGATTGTGTATTAATGTTTAAAGTAAAAACCTATGATTATAAATGTATGTAACCACGGTAATGGATTGGATAATGAAATATTAAGCCTCAAGTTATAAATGAAAGTGATTATATTTATTTCTCGAGTTTTAACAACATTATTTTCAATAATTATCATTTAAAATATACCAATTTCTTCTTTCTTTCATTATATATTGGGACTTTTTGTCCCAGAATTCTTATGTTGGTAAAATTATTTTATATAAATCCGATAAATATACAATTTTGTGAAGTTCCATGTGGTACAGGCTGTGTATGTTAAAGATCCCCTGACAGTTAAACATCGCAAAAAGAGTAGGCTGCTGCATCTCTCATTTTGCTTATTACACACTCATCTTCATTAGCCCATTAGGTACAGATAAGTAGGATGTAAAACTCCTTTTATTTTATTTTTCAGCTTCAAAATGTTGGAATCAATGCAGCAACGATTGGGTTCAGTACCCTCACAATGGAGTCTGATAAATTTATTTGTGTCCGAGAGAAAGTGGGAGAAACAGCACAGGTTGTTATTATTGATATGAACGATACAGCTAATCCTATCAGACGACCAATTTCGGCAGATTCTGCTATCATGAACCCAACCAGTAAAGTCATCGCACTTAAAGGTAAGCTTTTATATTATTATAATTTCTTAATTCTACTTGCTAAATCTTGTTGTAAGGGTTCAAGAACTTATTTTATTAAAGATCCATGGACAGTTTGAATTGCAAAAAGAGTAGGCTAATGCCGCTGTCCTGGCTTCAAACATGGCATTGCCCCTCTTCATTAGTCCATAAAGGTGCAAAAGAGAAGGATGTAAAACTCCAATCATTTTATGTATGCCCTGAGGTTATTATTCAATAGTAATAAATGTTATATTTATATTTCAGCTGGTAAAACACTACAAATTTTTAATATTGAAATGAAGAGTAAAATGAAGGCTCATTCGTTAACTGATGACGTCATCTTCTGGAAGTGGATTTCCGTCAACACGATTGGTCTCGTTACAGAAACATCAGTATTTCATTGGACCATGGAAGGTAAGAAATGAAATAATAGATATTGTATGCTATACATTTATTGAACACCCCTTTACTTTTGAATGGACTCTTCTGCACATGCATTCACTCTATTAAGTTTTGTTGGACTGGAAGAGATCATTATTAAAATAAGGGGTGTTTTTCTTACAACAGTATTATCTAGATGTGGACTCAATTTCTATCAGTCAATTAAATAAACAATCAAATTTATAAATCCCATTTCTGCTCTATATTTTAGGTGATTCCCAACCTCAGAAGATTTTTGATCGTCATACCAACCTTGCAGGATGTCAGATTATTAATTATAGAACAGATGCCAAACAACAATGGCTACTATTGGTCGGAATTTCTGCTCAGGTAAACATCTTTTTCATAAAAAAAAAATATTTTTGGCACATTTACCACAGAAGGCATCATAAGCCTATTAAACTTGTAATTTTAAGCCTTTGAGGGCTGAGATGAAAGGAGTACTGCCTCTAAGGATTAACATAAAATTGAGCTTTACCCTTTTTTTTATTCAAAAATGCTTGAAGATTCTGTTTTAAAACTTCTTTGTCAAATTTAATTTTATGTTCATTCTACTATTCCTTTCAAATCACCAGAACATTAGATACTTTATAAGTTAAGTTTTTGTAAGAAAAATCAGTGTTTTGAAGTTATGATAAAATAATCTTTACACATTTTTGAAGTTTATATTGTATTCCTCAATGTAGGCCTACTAATGGTCAGATATTCTTTAGAAACGGGGACCTGGACTAGAAAAATTATGTTAAAAAAATTTATATTTTCAGCAAAACAGAGTAGTAGGAGCAATGCAGTTGTATTCAGTAGAAAGAAAAGTGAGTCAACCTATAGAAGGGCATGCTGCAGCTTTCTCTCAATTTAAACTGGAGGGTAATCCCCACCCCTCAACATTATTTATCTTCGCTGTACGCGGAGCACAGGGTGGAAAGGTAAGGCTGAAATTTTATACGATGTTGATCTTTATTGTAGTGTGATGCATTCAAATTTTTATTTATTTCATTTGATTTTTTACATGTTTTCTGTGTTGATGTTCGAAAGATGATCGTAAGCCAAATGGCAAATTTAAATGTTCCTGATTCTATATTATGTTTTACAAAGCATAAATTTAAATACGTTTTTAAAAATGACCTATTATAGAAGTTTTGAATGCTGCAGTAATAAATTTATTCAAATAGAATTTCCTCATACCAGTTAGTTTATGTTTTCTAATACATGACTGCCAGAACGTTAAATGACGCGTGTGTTTCCATTGTAGTTACATGTAATAGAAGTCGGCCAACCCCCAGAAGGAAATACAGCTTTTACCAAGAAAGCAGTGGATGTTTATTTTCCTGCCGAGGCCCAGAATGATTTCCCAGTAGCTATGCAGGTAATTCTGAAACTTTTTATCAGATGTAGGAAGAGGAAGGGGCAAGATTTAAAAATTTTGAAAAAATTAAGCCATTACCCTTTAACCTTCTTAATCGTTCTGTGTTACAAGCTACTGAAAATAACTGCCATTTCCGTGTACACTGCATGTTATACATTAAAAATAAAATATAAAATATGGAGGAAAAAGAGTAGGCGAATACTGATGTCTTGACAAATGCCTTTCATTACACACTGCATGGCATTGCTTATCTTCATTACATCATAAGGTGTAGAAGAGTAGGATGTAAAACTCCATTCATTCCATTACCGTTTGTCAGTGAACCCAGTCTTCATTAGTCTATAAGGTGGAGAAGAGTAGGATGTAAAACTCCATTCATTTCATTACCATCTGTCAGTGAACCCTGTCTTCATTAGTCCATAAGGTAGAGAAGAGTAGGATGTAAAACTCCATTTCATTTCATTTATATATAAAGGCCATTGTTAGAGTGATATTGTGAGTAATATACTAGATTGATAGTAATGATTAAGGTACCAGCTGTTACTATAACTAGTATATGATATAATATCATCTGATAGTGACTCACTGTACTAATTATAACAACATTGTTCTACATAGTACTATTTAGTTTCAAACCTTGTATCAGTGAAGGGAGGCACAGTGACTCAGTCAGTTAAACATTCAATTATTAACCTGAGGGTCCAGGGTTCAATCCCGGCAAAGTTGAGATGAACTTTTAGATTTTTCAACCCCCCATGTCATTGATGCAGGTCTGAGGGACTCCTTGTGTTACAGACTGTGCACATTAAAGATCCCTTGCAAAATGTTTAGACTTATGCCACTGTCTCATTGAACACTGCATGCAATGGTGTTGACTTTCTCAGAAACATCGATTAAACAGAAGTCTGGAACAGAATTTGACTTTGACCCAACTGTTCTTATCTGAACTAGTTAATACAAGTGCATAAATTATTAATCAATTGTAAATATTTTGTGAAAATGAAGACCAACATTATTATTTTATTGAATAAATTATCCTAAAGAACTGAATCATTGCTAGTAATTATAGATCTTCAGACTCACTAATACAGTTATATCAACAATGTGTTAGGTCAAATCTTGTGTTATTGTTCCGTGTTTGTGTTAAGCTGTTAATTTGGTGTTATAATACAGTGTACTCTGGGTAATCTAAAATATATCGGGACCGCAAAATAATGTCAGATTAGCGAGTGTGTCGGATTTCTCAGTGTACACTGTATATTAACATGAAGAACGATTTCAAATTTCGTGTTATGTGATGGTGTTAACACTAACACAAAACACTAACATGGAACACTAAGACCACACCCATAGTACAACATTGTAACAATATAATATGTTTTATTTATATGGTATAATGAGAAACATAGGATATTATACAGTAGGATTAGGACTGTCTTGTTCTATCTATTCTAGTATCTTATTCTATAATCAGACTGGAGAGTCAGTAATCTTATAGGAATATCATAACCTGTATCTATATATTACAATAATATCAGTATTATACAATAACAGGAGACACTTATCAATTCAAACTCTTAAACAATATCAGGAGACACATTATCATTTCAAACTCTTAAACAATATCAGGAATCTAATACTGGCACTACAATAGTAGCAAGTATAGATTTTAGTATGAGGAGGTATATCATATATCAAACATAAATAAGAGAGTATTCTGATAATAAATTAGTTGTATCAGGTGTCTAGAAGAGTAAGTATAACCCTGTCTGGCGAGACACCAACCATTTGTAATTGTCTCTTGAATTGTTAATATTTCTTATTGTGTATTCACCTCTTTACTGTTATTTAAATTGTTACGAACCAATATTATTATTGCTAAAGTTTACAACAAAATGAAACCCAAACATTAAAAACCAGGCAATCACTTTCTAATCAGCATCCTTACCCTTCTACATCTCTTTTACATCTGTTCAGTTATAATGGTTATTTAAACTTATAAATATCAGGCAATAATATATAATAAACATCCTCAAATAACCTGGTTACCTCCCCTTCAGTAATAACGTGTTATTTAATTATAATTTCAGGTGTCCCCTAAACACGGAGTGGTATTTTTAGTCACTAAATTTGGTTATATACATCTTCACGATATCGAAACAGCTACGTCTATATATATGAATCGTATTAGCGGTGAGACTATATTCGTCACGGCACCTCACGAGGCGACCTCTGGTATTATTGGTGTCAATAGAAAGGGACAGGTTAGTGTTTGTTTTTTTTTGGAATTCATGACCAACTTTCATTCTCCCCGAACATACGTATCTGTAATGTGAGAACACCTTAATTAAATATATTTGTTTTCAGTATTATTTTTCTAAGTAAAAGTTTGTACCAATCTATTTTACCACCCCTAACTTCTATATTTAGGTTTTATCAGTAAGTGTCGAAGAGGACACTATCGTACAGTACGTAGCTAATAATATCAACAACCCTGACCTTGCGTTACGTATCGCATCACGATGTAACTTACCTGGAGCAGAAGATTTATTTGTTAGAAAGTTTAATAATTTATTCCAAGCTGGATCATACGCTGAAGCTGCCAAGGTGGCTGCTAGTGCACCCAAGGTAAGTTCACTGTCAAAATTTGACTCGTCTAATCCACGTGAGTCCAGCATTATCCATGTTTAAAGTTATAATTATGACTTGTCATTTTTTGAGATTCAGCATTATATAGAAAGACATATATAGAAATAGAAAGTAAAATTCCTAGTTTGAGGTATATTTGAAGGAATTATGTATTTCTAGTACTTCTGAAGACTATTTACATATATTCAAGACCCAAATCAACCCCTTTATAGAAAATACATATATAGAAATAGAAAGTAAAATTCGTATTTGCGTGTGTGATGGTAAACACCTAGCAACCATTCATTGTTAATGGTTACCTCCGCTGTCTAATCATTCCGTTTTATTTTTCAGGGGATTTTAAGAACTCCTCAGACTATTCAAAGATTTCAACAAATTCCAGCCCAGCCTGGACAAACCTCACCGTTGTTCCAATTTTTCGGTATTTTACTCGACAAGGGTCAGCTGAATAAATACGAATCTATTGAACTCTGTCGACCTATTTTACAACAGGGACGTCCCCAGTTACTAGAAAAATGGCTGAAAGAAGAAAAGGTGTGTTGATTTTATTGGTCATTTACCGGTAACTGAGGTATTTTAGTTACATACATTACAGATATTGATTTATCATAACGTCTAATATTTTACAAGAGAAGAATAAACGCTAATCATTTAAAATTTATAATTTCAGCTTGAATGTTGTGAAGAATTAGGAGATTTAATCAAACCAGCTGATTCTACCCTCGCTCTGTCGATTTATCTTCGAGCTAACGTTCCAAACAAGGTAGGGGGCGTGTTGTATATATTGAGAGTGTTTATTAGGTCGTAACGATCTGGGATGGTAGGATATATGGATATACTAATATTTGTTATGTTAAATATTTGATAATGGACCTGCTGCATTCATATTTAAATAAAACCTCATTTTGTTGCCACATTGATACATTCCAGGTTATTCAATGTTTCGCTGAAACAGGGCAGTTCCAAAAGATTATTCTATACTCGAAAAAAGTTGGTTTTACTCCCGATTACATCTTTCTGTTACGTAATATCATGAGAATGAATCCAGAACAAGGTCTACAGTTCGCTCAGATGTTAGTTGCAGACGATGAACCACTAGCAGATTTAAACCAGGTAGGTCAAGGACACAGATATTTATCGGAAGCAGCCTAATTCTAATGCTTCTATCTAAAAAAAAAACTAAACTTAAATATTCTAGATTTTAAAAAAAGACAGTAATCTGATTGGATAAGAAAACTTAAGTGAAACTCAATTTTAGTGATTGACCAATCAGATGGCTTGAACATTTGAAATTATTTTGAGAAAAGTTTATCGAGAATATAGCCCATGCCCTTAGATTTCATTTGGGAAAAGAGATGGTGATGAAACTTGGAAATGGCTAAAATTATTTGCATTTCCTTGTAGATTGTAGATGTTTTTATGGAATTCAACCTGATCCAACAATGTACGTCATTCTTATTGGATGCTTTGAAAAACAACCGACCCGCTGAAGGCCCCCTACAGACCAGACTGTTTGAGATGAATTTAATGTCGGCACCACAAGTAGCAGACGCCATTCTCGGAAACCAGATGTTCACTCATTATGATCGGGCTCATATCGCTCAACTTTGCGAGAAAGCTGGACTTTTACAGAGAGTAAGTTGAAAATTATGTTATTCTTATCGTAAGGTTTGATTGGATGTAAAAATATTCAGCCCTACGTTTAATCAAATGAATTGTTTGGAAATGATTCACCACATTGTACCGAATGAGTTGTCATAGCAATAAAGGACTTGAAGTATGACAATAACAACTGAATGCTGGGAATGTTTAACGTAAGTTTGTTTACATTCTGATTGATCTGTTAGCAGATCTCGAAAAAATTTCAAATGAAACCTGAATAGGCCGTCTGTAACAGTTGTCATTGACAATTACCTCATTGTACATAGCAAGACATTGTCTTTTAGACTGATACACCAAGAAAAATTGATAGTTTTAAATGATGGTATTTATTTTACAGGCTTTAGAACATTATACAGATTTATACGACATCAAACGAGCCGTAGTTCATACACATCTACTCAACCCCGAGGTAGGTAACATGTTTTATACGCTACATGTTTTGTATCTTGGACACTTAAATTATATATTTTAGGGGAGCTGCAGTGGCTCAGTTAGATGCTAGCTTGCTAACCTGATGATCCAGGGTCTTACCCAAGCACAGGTCGAGATGAACTTTCAGATTTTTCAGCCAGGTTTCCAATTGTCAGTGATACAGGTCGGATGGTCTGATATTGAATGCATGTTATTGTATGGACAATAAACTGAGGCCTTTTTGCCACATGCTGTACACGCTCACAGATCTCATGACAGTTGGACTTCATAAAAAGACTAGAATAATGCTGCTTTCCTGACATCTTGCATGGCGTTATCCATCTTCATTAGCCCATGCGGTGTTGAAGAGTAGTATGTAAAACTCTTCATTTCATTGATTGAAAGCTGTGATACTGTCAATATTTGTTTAAAACAGTTCTGGAGATAAAATTTGATCTTTATCTATTTCAGTGGTTGGTGACATATTTTGGATCGATTTCAATCGATGACTCTGTAGAATGTTTACGTGCCATGTTACAAGCCAACATTAGACAAAATCTACAAGTTTGTGTGCAGATAGCCTCGAAATACCATGAACAACTGGGCACTCAGAATTTAATAGAACTGTTTGAATCATTCAAGAGTTACGAAGGTATGTGAGCTTTGATTGGTTGAAATCTGTCACATGACTGTCACACGATATGAACGGTAATAGTGGAAACAAAATTTCCACCATTGCACACTGCATGCTGTTGTTAATCAAAATAAAATTTCAGAATATAGAACTTTAGACTTCATTCACTCAGCAAATTTTTACATTGAATAATGAAAATCAATATTATGGTATGCTACTGTTGGGTTTAATTGTACACAACGTTTCAACAATTTACACCGTCGTCATCAGTTTATTTGGTATACTTCTGCTGGGTTTAATTGTATACAATGTTTCAACAATTTACACTGTCATCAGGTGAAAAATAATGATTTACACAATTTGTGAGTTTACTGTCAATTTAACATTTTATTTTCAGGTTTATTCTATTTCCTTGGATCAATCGTAAACTTCAGTCAAGATGCAGACGTACATCTAAAATATATCCAGGCTGCGTGTAAAACAGGACAAATTAAAGAAGTAGAGAGGATATGTCGAGAGAGTAACTGTTACGACCCAGAACGAGTCAAAAATTTCCTCAAGGTCAGCTTTTTATCATTATCTCAAATTTACATGCAATAATGTGCCAAGATAATTGAGTTTTTGTCATATTCGAAAAAGCTTTTGAAAGTGTTGCTAAATCATGTGAAAGGTTTCAACAAAACCAGCATCATTAAAGATTATTGCTCAGTCTTCATTAGCCTATTAGGTGTAGAAGAGTAGGATGTAAAACTCCATTTATTTCATCTTCACCTGCCAGTGAACCCTGTCTACATTAGCCCATTAGGTTCTGGAGAGAAGGATGTAAAACTCCATTTATTTCATTTCAATGAGTAAATGCCATTTGTGTTTTTTTTTCAGGAAGCTAAACTAACAGATCAGTTACCGTTGATTATAGTTTGTGATCGTTTTGATTTCGTACACGATCTTGTTCTCTACCTCTATAGAAACAATCTTCAAAAATATATTGAAATTTACGTACAGAAGGTAGGTATATCATTGGTTTGGTTTCGTAAAATATTATGTTATGAAAAACTTGACGTAAAAATGTTCTACAAACTAAAATTTTAATCATACAGAACCCAGATTGATCAGAAGGAAACTTAAAATTTTTATCTCCTGTGATTTTGTAACTTAGTAACAACCTAGACTCACCAACATCGTAATTAAAAAAATACAAATTGTCCATTCCAAATTATGAATATTGTTTAAGAAACATGTTATATAATTAACTTTTTTAGTTGTAAATGATTAGGTCCTGAATTTTTTTCGTGGCTTGCAATATTGTTATAAATTTATTGTAAGAATCATGAGAGAAGAAAAATAAATTTTAGAATACTTACTAATTGATTTATATTTCAGGTGAATCCAGCTCGTTTACCTGTAGTTGTAGGAGGTTTATTAGATGTTGATTGTTCAGAAGATGTAATTAAACAATTAATAATGGTCGTTAAGGGTCAGTTCTCTACTGACGAACTTGTAGCTGAAGTAGAAAAACGAAATAGGTTTGTAGATTACGACTTGTCCTGACTTTTATTGAAGTATTAGGTTAAAAGTCTGCCTAATTTCTTCAAAATGATTAAATTTTATGGATTCCCGTCCCAAAAAAGGAAGTAAGAAAAAGGGGACGGATAAGTTGCGACATAAATAACGTCATTTTATGTAAGTCAACTAATATGCTGAACAAAAATGCAGACATTTCTCATTGCTTATATTGCATGGTTTTCAGATTGAAATTATTATTACCATGGTTAGAAAATAGAATAATAGAAGGTGTCACAGAACCTGCTACCCATAATGCACTAGGTAAAATATATATCGACAGTAACAACAATCCAGAAAGATTCTTGAGGTAAGTTTCTGACTTTTATCTCACATAGTTTGGATGTCAAGGTGAAGATGAATACCCAAATTTTTTAATTTAAACTTAGATAATTCTAGACAAACCTGAATAGCTGAAGTGTTGACTTCAAATTTCTTATAAATTCTTCATACAGTTCGTTAGTTATAGCAATATTGGCTATATCAGGAGCATCATAATTATCTAATCTATTAATATATTCCATTACTCCAGACTCAAAGTTTCCAGTTTGTAAGACTTAGTATGATTGGTCCAACTAATGGCGAAGTTGTCCCTTTGAATATATTTCCTCGACAGAAGATTTCTTTTCTGTATTTATTCGGGAGCCACAGTAGCTTTGAGAGTTAGACACTTGCTGGGTAACCTGAGGGTCCGCATTCCATTTTCATTTTTCCATTCTGTATTTTCAGAGAGAATCAGCACTATGATAGTAAAGTTGTAGGTAAATATTGTGAAAAACGTGACCCCCATCTGGCTTGTGTGGCGTATGAACGAGGACTGTGTGATGAAGAACTTATCAAAGTAGGTTTACGGGTTTTTATCTTGTACTACAACCCATCATGCTTTGGGTTGCCGTGGAGCTCCGTCTTTATTAGCTCATTAGGTGCAGAAGAGTAGGAAGTAAAACTCCATTTATTTCATTTCTCCCTTGATGCAATTTTCAACAAAAATTAGGGACATATTGAGTTGAAGTTTCGTAAGAGTCAGTGTTTGAAAATGTTTACTTAATTTTCTCTTTACAACAGTATTTCTGTTAATTAATGTTTATTTTGTAACGAGTTTTCTAATGAAATATAACGTGATTATAGGTGTGTAACGAAAACTCACTGTTTAAATCTGAAGCCAGATATCTGGTACGAAGAAAGGACACAGACCTCTGGGTAGAAGTTCTCAATGAAAATAATGAATACAGACGTCAACTTATTGATCAGGTATATATATTGATTTTTTTCAAGTTTGTGGGTAATAAATTTAGAAGTTGTGCTTAGATACAGTTATTTTTTGATAACTGACTTTTGTCTTGTTGGAGCCGCAGTGGCTCAGTGAGCTTGCCTGCTAAACTCAGGGTCAAGGGTTCAATTCGGGCTAAGGTTGAGATGAATTTTGGGATTTTTCAGCCCAGTTTCCCCTTGTCAGTGATGAACGTCGGAGGGATTGACATGGAAAAAGCGTCTAGTTGTTCAGATGGGACAATAAACCCAGGCTCCATGTGCTACAGGCTGTGTATGTTAAAGGTCCCTCGACATTTCTCCCTTATTGCACACTGCATGGTGTTACCAGTCTTCCATTAGCCCATAAGATGCAGAAGAGAAGGTCCTAAAATTCTATTCATTTCATTTTATTTTACCTGTTACAGGTGTGTACCACAGCTCTGTCAGAAACACAAGATCCAGAAGAGATATCAGTGGCTGTCAAAGCCTTTATGACGGCAGATTTACCCAATGAATTGATAGAATTGTTAGAAAAGGTTGTTTTAGAAAGTTCTGTATTTAGTGATCATAGGTATGTCTAGATTTTTATTATTGAATTTTGAAAACTTTGAATTAGGGGTGAGATTTTTGCATAAGATACTGTGAAACCTTTGATTATTAAATAGGGAGGGGCCGACATAAAAGCAAAGTATTTTTTTTTTATGGGACAGGCTATGCATGTTAAAGATCTCTCAACAAATGGAAGTTTAAACAAGAGAAGATTAATGCTGGATATATTTATTACGTTACATTATGTATTTTGTTTTTTAAAGAAGCGTGTCTCTATCCCATAATAATCATCTTGTATTATATATGTGCTCCTGGCTTCTAAAAGTCGTTCAAGCCTTATATTATTTGATTATATTTTCAGAAATTTACAGAATCTGTTGATATTAACAGCTATTAAAGCCGACCGTACGAGAGTAATGGAGTATATTAATAGATTAGATAATTATGATGCTCCTGATATAGCCAATATTGCTATAACTAACGAACTGTATGAAGAAGCCTTCGCTATTTATAAGAAATTTGAAGTCAACACTTCAGCTATTCAGGTTTGTTTTACAAAATTTTAATCTGATCTTACTCTCGAAAAAAAACCTTTAGTAAGATAAAATTTAGAATTTTAAGATATTGATTGATCAAACTAATCTTTTAATGTTGGAACAAATTCTAAAACCAAGTGTCAAGTAGGCTTTGTAAAGAACCCTGAATCTATTAGGAGATTGATAAACAGGCGATAACAAGGGGCAGTAATTAGCTTAGTAGCTTAATCTACCAAATATTTTAAACAATGTCCGAATTTCTACTTGTTATTTAATTTTTTTTATTTATTCTTTAGGTTTTGATTGATAATGTAGATAATTTAGACCGAGCTTATGAATTCGCCGAAAGATGTAACGACCCAGCCGTATGGTCACAACTTGGTCGTGCTCAGTTGAAAAAGGGCATGATGAAAGAGGCTGTAGACTCGTTTATCAAGGCTGATGATCCTTCAGAGTATATGGAAGTTGTGTCCGTTGCTAGTAAGAGTGGTGAGTAGGTCTTCATGAATTTTCTGTGAATTATATTCCGCGAGAACTGATTCTGCCTAACGATATTTAAGAAGTCTGAGTGACTCAGTGGTATAGTACACCAGTCTGAAACCCTAGGGGTGTGGGGCTTGAATCCTGACACTGGATCCAATAGCATCAAAACCTCGGCACTGAACTGACAACGTAATGAAGAAAACCAGAAGTTTTTATCCAAACTTGTTTTATTATTCCAGATAAATGGGAAGATTTAGTGAAATTTTTACAAATGGCCAGAAAGAAGGCGCGAGAAACCTACATTGAAACAGAATTAATTTATGCGTACGCTAAAACTAACAGATTGGCTGATTTAGAAGAATTTATTTCAGGACCTAACCATGCTAATATTACACAGGTTTGTCTCCCTTTATTTTTGACAATTCGTCTCATTCACTGATGGTTTTAAATTGTTTTTTCTGTTGTGATACACATTGATAAAGCTGTCTCTTACTGATCAGAATCTCTTTTGAACACTTAATTCCACTCCACCTGTAATCAATGTTCAAATCAAATGAGTCCTATTGTGATTCTAAGATCAAAGAGGTTGTCTTTTTTGGAAGACAATGTTGGTTTGTTTAATCCTAACGAAGCCTCTATTTGATGTTTTCAGGTAGCTGATCGATGTTTTGATGACAAGATGTATGATGCTTGTAAACTATTATATAACAATGTGTCAAACTACGCTCGTCTAGCTATTACCCTGGTCCACCTGGGAGAATATCAAGGTGCCGTAGACGGAGCTAGGAAAGCCAATAGTACAAGAACTTGGAAGGAGGTATGTTATTTTTTTTAATCATTTATTTCATTATTTCATGTTACGAATAAAGTGTAGAAGAGTAGGACGTAAAACTCCATTCCTTTCATTTTGAATGATAAATTGGGAAAGCAATTTTGAAATTTTTGAGTTAAAGAAGTTCTACATCTAACAACATAAATAATAAATCTGAAATTAATTTAAAAAATATTTTAAAAATCTAAATATTGAAAGACTGTTTTGATAAAGCTTATGCCCTATTATTTATATGTTACCTTTCGAACTGTAGGTATGTTTTGCGTGTGTGGATAATGAAGAATTCCGATTGGCTCAGACTTGTGGGTTACACATCGTGGTTCACGCCGACGAACTGGAAGAATTGATCAACTATTATCAGGATCGAGGATATTTTGAAGAGCTGATTTCTCTACTAGAGGCAGCTTTAGGTGAGTTGTCTAGATTCTACTGATTGTTCTGTCGCTGGTGCTTGTGGAAGATTCATAAATCAACTGTAATTTCTATAAGAAATGTTACAACAGGGTTTAGAATATGATGTGAAAATACAGTAGTAGATATACTTCATAATGGTGTAGGAAAAGAAGACAAAACTTTGAATGTGTCGTCATGGTTTTTTACTGATTCTATAGATTATGTTAGAACGTGCCTATTATTATATATAATTACTTTGTTACTATGGCATGCCTTTTATATATCTGATATTTACTATGTGTATTGACACCTAGAATCCGGAAGACAGAAATTGGTACCCATTATGCTATAAAAGGGTTATTTGTCTAATATTGACTATGTTTTTTGACACCTTGTAAACAGAATTTGTTACCCTATGCGAGGGCATGCCTTATGTTTATAATTATAATTACTCCTATGCCATGATAACTGCCCTATATTTATCTAATATTGACTATGTTTTTCAGGTTTGGAAAGAGCTCATATGGGTATGTTCACAGAATTAGCCATCTTATACTCCAGATATAAACCAGAAAAAATGAGAGAACATTTGGAGCTGTTCTGGTCTCGAGTCAACATTCCAAAGGTAAGAAAACTTTCATATTTTAACGAACAAAATTTGATGGTGTTTAATTGGATTTATCTCCCTTTAATTGGAAAGGAAAAAAATTGGCTTTGGCTTTGTTATAGAGCAGATTTATTGGAAAGGATCATATCCTTGTAAAATCAATACCAAGAGGTTTAACCATAGGCCAGTTGGTAGAAAGAATTGTTTTCCTTGTACAATGTAGTTGTTTCTTTGTGTCTTTATTTTCCCCAAATTAACCAAGCCAACTTGTTGTTTCAGGTCTTACGAGCAGCTGACCAAGCTCATCTCTGGTCGGAGTTAGTGTTCCTGTATGATAAATACGAGGAATACGACAACGCCATCTTGACTATGATGAATCACCCGACGGAGGCATGGAAAGAAAGTCAGTTTAAAGATATCGTTACGAAAGTCGCCAACATTGAGCTGTATTACAAAGCTATTCAGTTCTATCTAGATTTCAAACCATTATTACTAAACGACCTCTTGTTGGTTCTTACACCACGTCTAGATCACACACGCTCCGTAACTTTCTTCACGAAAGCCAATCAAATACCATTGGTCAAACCATACCTTCGCTCCGTGCAGAAGAACAACAACAAGGCCATCAATGAAGCTCTGAACAATCTGTTTATTGAAGAAGAAGACTACAATGGATTAAGAGCCTCGATCGATGCTTACGAGAACTTCGACAACATCTCGTTAGCTCAGCGTCTAGAGAAACATGATTTGATAGAATTCCGACGTATCGCTGCCTATCTTTATAAGGGTAATAATAGATGGAAACAGAGTGTTGATTTATGTAAGAAAGATAGATTATTTAAGGTGAGATATTTCAGAATTTTTTGGACCATGGAGCCGTTTTGATTCCCCCTACGCTCTGAAGGGTTGACATGGGGACCAACCAGCCCTCTTGATTGTTTGTATGGGACAATAAACCAAGGTCTCTTTTACTGACAAGTAATAAACTAAGATAGCTCTACAGTTACAAATGGAAAGAGATTAGGCTAATGATACTGACAAAATTTCCCTCATTGCAGACTGCTATGTGTTTCAAAAAGACATTTCATTTCATTATTCATTAAGGAGCATGAGAGGATGGTGTTCAAAATTTCCTTCATTGCACACAGGCGTTTGCTGCCTTCATTTCTTCATTAACACATTATAGTTAAAAGCTTATTCCATATTTGGACATCTTCATTAGCCCATAAGGTGCAGAAGAGTAGGACGTAAAACTCAATCTATTTCATTTCATATTAAGAACATCTGGTGAAAACAATTTTGAAAATCCTGATTGTGTTTTTCAGGATGCTATGATGTATGCAGGAGAATCCAGACAAGTGGAAATAGCCGAAGAATTAATAGCCTGGTTCCTAGAAAATAAAAATAACGAATGTTTCGCTGCATGTCTGTTTCAATGTTACGATTTATTACGACCTGATGTTATACTCGAGTTGGCATGGCGACACAATATCATGGATTTCGCTATGCCGTATATGATACAAGTCATGAGAGAATATACTGCTAAAGTAAGTACTGGTTTTGTATTAAGGCACTTCGCACAAATATTTAAGAATTTAGTTGACATCTTGATTTGGATTACATACTTGAGAGCAAAGTAAAATTCATGAAACTTTCCAATCTTAAAAAAATGCCTGTGCCAGTGCCAAGGACCAGCCGGTAGAAAGGATCCCTGTCATGGCGGACTCGTGAACCTAAGTTGTTACCCTTAACTAGTAACCGATAGTAACTGGTTTCTGTTCATCCACCCTATTCTATTAAGTTTTGATAGATTTTGCCTAGTTTTGGAGAATATGGAATTTGGTTACAAATTCAAGTATGGTTGATAATTTGGCCATTTTCACAAAATCTGATCTGATCCTTGACCCTTGACATTTTGTAACGCAATTTGATGAAAGCTGGTCAAGTAAACAAAGTAATTATACGTTGGCCTAGATTGTTAGTGGACAATATATATTAACTCTAGGGGGTTTACTAGAGTATCCACCCCTGGCTTATTACCGTATCAGGGGCGAGCTTACTGGGGTATCACCCCTGGCTTATAGTGGTGTCGTATTTCACAGGCTAAAGTATAATGTCTATTGTCCACCCTAACGGTCAATCCTTTATTCAAACTAATATTAAATTTCACAATCTACTATTTATTATGAAAGCTCGACTATCCTGTGTTTTGGTAAACAATAATTTAAGATGTGAAATCAGTTCTGGACAGTAGAGGATAACTTATGGTTAAGTTTACGAATATAATATTTTCTATCAAATAAAATTTCAATCAAAAACTTATCTGAATTCTGCATTTGAAAGGAATTTTAGATATACCATCTCAATTTGAGCTACCTGTATTACTTTTCAAAGTTAAGATCAGATGTTTGGTTCTCCTAAAGCCTTAAAAAAATAAAAATTTGATAATGCTAAAAACGAGTAGACTACAGCATGTAAATAATGATATATGTGTTACAATGTGATAATGTCGGTTATAATACTAGAACAATACATGTTATAAAGGTGATTGATGGACACCAGTTGATACATGGTACGGTAGTTGTCATGTTAGACGTCGTTAACAACCTTCTGCTTATTGGTTACATGTACAACCCTCACCCCAGACACCTTGTTTATTAATTAATCATGACCTTTGTGACCTTTTAGTACAGGACATGGAAAAAGCGTCTAGTCGTTTGGATGGGACAATAAACCAAGGCCCCGGACTTGTGTGGGGTTAAAGATCCCTTGATAGTTGGTAATCACAAAAAGAGTAGGCCTGAGTGCTGCAGTCCTGGCAAAATTTCCCTCATTTCACACTGCATTGCATTGCATTCATTAGTGCAGAAGAGTGAGATGTAAAACTCCATTCATTTCAATTCTAAATTATTCTTTCAATTCATAAACACCTGCCTATGGGCTTAAATGTTAAGAATGAAAAGTTGTAAAAGAAAGTGTATGTAAGAAGGTTTAGAACAGGGTATGATGTATGTTATATCTGTAACAAGAATTTAGGAAATAATATTATTCTTGTCACAGTTGGTTGTAAGATTAAAGGGGCACCTGTTTTTCTACCTGTCCATCAGGTAATACTTGTCTTCAATCTACACAGATATCAACGTCTTTCATTCATGTTTCACAAAGACTGTAACATATTTAAATAAATGACATGTTTTACGTCCTACTCTTCTTTACCTAATGGACAAATGAAGTGAATGGAGTTTTATGTCCTACTCTTCTGCACTTAATAATGTAACAAATTTAAAGAGATTGTAAAGAGGTTTCTAAAAAAAAATTATGTGTATCAGGAACTCTTATAGCATCAATTAACACCATTCTAATTTGCTATAAGATGTCTGTGGTTCCTGTAATTCCACTAAAACTAAGAGTTTGATGACATCATTAAGTCTGAAAGGTCTTGTATGATAGTTTTTGTTGAATTTCTAACATACTATTTATATTGTACTTACAGGTAGATAAACTAGAACAATCAGACGCTGTACGAAGTGAAGAGGAACAAAGAGCTGAAGAAAGACCCATTGTTTTAGGTTTGTAACATTTATCATTTTAAAACTTGGTCTGAGAACATTGCCTAATTCACATAAATAATGACTTTGGGTTGCCTAACTCTTGTCTAGCATGTTAGGCATTGGCTGGTAAGCTTAAGGGTCTTGGGTTAGAACCTAGCATTGGTCTAGCTAACAGTGCTCAATGCTGATATGGTGTCCACTTCAAAAGGGTGTTAGACATCTATTTGATACCCCCTTCATTCTAATGAACTTGTCCAGATAAACATGCTTACCATCAATAAGATTTTGTTGGAAGAACACATTTATAAAAATTAGGGATGTTTTTTTTTTTGCTCATTAGAACAGCTTCATTTGAGTCAGAATTTTTTTTTTGGTTTCAGGTGAACCTCAATTAATGTTAACAGCTGGGCCAGGTATGATACCCCCTACCCAACCAGGTTACCCAGGGGGCTACGGACCTGCACCTGGCATGCCCCAACCTGGAATGGCTATGCCTGGTTCCTATGGTTACGGCATGTAGAATGTTAGAGATTAACGTGAATTGTATATTAATTATGTAAATTATATGCGAAAGAGAAAATATATTATCCAATCAAATAAAAACGCTGTTAATAACGGCTTTTCGTTTACAATCGGGGGAAAGTCACGGAATAAGTATAAGTGTAATTAAGAGACGTGTATTCATATGTCTCAAACTTCGTTAATTTTTATAAACCGTTTTCTTCAAATTATCTCAGAAAAAAAATTTCCATCTTTCATTTTTTTCAAAAACTATATGAATTGAGATTTAAAAGTTTGGCCATTTCATAACTTGAATTTGAAATAACGAATTCGGGAGTTGTTTTTGTATGAACTTCAACATGTTGATGAAATTTGAAGTGAAATGGTTTTTAAAATAATGACGTTATATTGAATTTAAAATCATTGAAAGTTTCACATTCCGGATGTATGTTTATTTAGAGTTGCTAATTATTGGTGAGTGCTAGTAGTCTTTATCATACCAGCCATTTTATAGTAGTCACTGTTATACCAGACCCTCGTCTGTCTAGAGTATTTATTATAATAATACTTGAAAGAAATGCGTAGTCTTTGTCATCATTTAAAGGGATGTGGTTTAATTTGAAAACGAATATTTCACCTATTGGTAAGGGGTACTTTTCAAATTAGAGCATCTTCTCTTTAAATGTAAAGTTAGATAGAAATGGTATTCTATTAAATGTTTCACTGTGAACTTAGCTAGATTTAACAACAATTTTAGAAGGTGTATACGAGAGGGCATTTTGTAAATTATTTCAAACCAAGGGGGCATAACTAGAGCATATTTGATAGTAAATGTACATACAGAAGACCCTTGAATTCACGATTTCAAATTTAACAGGGGTCAAAGTTTTCTAATATGTTATATCTTTATTTTGTGCATGGCAGTTTTATGCATTTGTTTGTATTTCCAAGTCATTTTAAACAGTCCTGTAAGCTAACTGTTCTATTTTATAACATACAGGTTAATGCACATACATGCGTATGAAAGATCAGATTTGAAACAAATAAACAACTTTGTACAATCTTCATCAGCAATTAAATTTGAGCCACTGTCCTTCTTTCTCTACCTTTCTAAAATTGCTCAAAATTTTGCACCCAGTTTTGACCTGACACTTGAGCTAAAAATATTTATGCAAAAATAATTTTTTGTAATAACGTCCAATTACAATTATGTTAAAAATTTCAATGTGACTTATTTCTGATTGGCATTAATTAATTTCTATTCATTTGACCAACTTTTGTTTGGGCTAAAGTATTAGTACCTGAATCCTACATTATAATTTTTATGAATATTAATGTATGCAAATGAGCTAATTTGCATTAAATATTCAAGTAATTAACATATTCTGAATTATATTATTAATAGTGTGTATGCGTTCACTTCATATAGTTTTAGCTTTTCAATTCATATTTAACCATAGCAACAAATTAAAATCAATAAAAACATTGAAATATGAAAATGTATAAAAAATATCAGAAAAATTTATGATTTTAGACAATTATTTTTTCTTTTTGTTATTGTTTAATGTATTCATTTATTATTATTATTATTATATGTCATGATTCCACGTAGCCATGTTTATCAAGTTCTTTATGTTATTGTTATTCTAAAACGATAGTGACTTGATGTTCAGGACTTAAAATCATATTGAATAGTTGATAAAATAATGGACTGGCACGATAAATATATCAAGAATATTGTCACAGTAAAATATGTTACTCCCTACCCCCCCTGCCCTGCCCCTAAGGACATTAAGACAAGACTAGTATATGTTTGTGAATTATGATACAGAAATAACTGGTGTGACGTCATGTCACAGGTGTGATGCATCACAGATGTCATGGCTGTCACATTATTTTGTCACTCGTTTTGCATTGCTTTAGCATTCATAATAGATTTTGCATTTGAAATATGTTGCAATTGTTCCCATCTTTGCTGCATTTGTAGTCCTTGTCACACTTGTGATGGATTTACTAATGTGATGAAGTGACAGTGTGATGCCTGTGATATGTGTGATGCGCGTGACGTGTGATGTGATGCACACAGTATATATCTATATTATTATGTTATATTAGTTGTATTTAAATACATGTCATCAATAAATATACGTACTAAAAACCTTGTATTGTCACTCCCCTTTATTCATTCATTTGTGCTCGGTTAATAAAATACCCCCACCCCCTCTTTTGAATCTGTATGCCGCTTCTTTTGAACGTTGTAGAAAAATGGTGTTGTCTGAATGGAACCAAGAAATTCAAATATTCTGCCTTGGTGCATTTTGTGATGCTTTCTTTGTCTAAAATAAATTACAAAGTAGCTTGTTGGCATCATCCTGCAGCCCCCCCCTCCCCACTCTCTCTCTCGTCATCCTCCTCTCCCCTTGCTGGAATGTATATATCGTTGACAATTGCACAGGAAACCATGTCTAGCATTCAAGAATTACATATTTAAAGGGATTTTATAGAGGTTTTCCGAATCTTGTATGTGTATCAGGCACACTGATAGGCCCATTTCGGAAGTCAGGCGTCTAAGTGTTTATGTACAATGGCGCAAGAGCTGCAGGTATTTTCAACCCGAACTGGTGGCTTAAAAAGTGAGAACATGTGAGAGCCTCTAAGACATCCGCGCTCTCGTCACATTAAAAATCATCAGCTGCATAGAAACAGTTAATGTCCAATTAAACATAGAAATATCTGGAGAGTTGAAGGCAGAACGAGTGTTTACTTTCAATAAGCTTCTACTTTTAAGGATTATATTGTGTTAGAGGCCATTAACTCGTCCAATATTGACCAATTTTTTTTAAAGGGAAATACGGAAAATGGACTACATTTTATTTCTAAGAATTGTTTTTCATTTAATGTATCAGCCTATCTGAACCGCCAAATTTCGTTTCCAACCTCAAATGTTTCGGGCTTGCAGATAAAAAAAAATATAGCCAGAATCGAAGAGTACTATACGAATATTGGTACCACGCTGTAAAATTTGGTCAAAATGACGTAGCTATATCCATCGTCGCTACTATCAATTTTTGCAGAGTTGCCGAGGTTTATATTTACAGTGCATCTTTAATCCCTATTTTTATGCAACCAACGGACTAATGTGGACGGACTGGGTAACGCCATTTAGTGTTCAATGTGGTATCTTAACACACTATCGAGAAAGTTTTTGTAATGTGCACAGCCTGCAGCAGTTGTAATCTCGGTAAACTGTCCCATACAAACGACTACACACATTTCCATCTCAGTTGCTCGGACCTGCATCACATTCAAGGCGTTATCTTGAATTTAAAATCCATTATAAAAGTTAGATTAATAGCCCAGACGAAACCTTGAGGAAATCTATTTAGAGAGATTGATGTTTTTATTGAAGAATACTCGAGTGTATCCAGATGATCATTGTCAACTTACCATTGTCTCGAGTAGCCTACTGTAGTTTTATTCTTTTCACGCCATGTTTCTCGTATTATTACGCACAAGGTTTGGAATTCTTCAAAGACCACCTTGCTTTGTCATGAGACTGCGGAAAACCACATCCCGTGACCTAGAAGACCCCAGTCGTCTTTTCACCAACAATTTCCTTTCTCATCGTCTCATAAATCATATCTAAGTTTTATAATGATTAGTAAACATAAATAGGCTAAACATTCATTATTTCCGTCAATTTATTTCCTAAGAAAAATGGTGACGTGGGATCGAAACTTTGAGGCATTTATTTATCATGGCCAGAGTAAGGTTTGCGATTACATGCGACATCCATTGGAATTGAGTCAGATTGTCGTCTGGTAGATACAGGCGTCGTCCATTGACACCTTACTCAAACACACGTGATAAAAAGTACAAGATGGTGGTTCGTTTATTTCTATCACGTGACCATATTTTGGATGCGTACGCAATCTAAGATGGCGACTGAAAAATTGAAATTCTTGAAAAACACTTTGACGCAATCGCAGACGTAACATTAATGGTGATGGGGAATTATGATGGTGTGATTGAATTACAAAAACATCCATCTTTCCAAATATATAGAGGTTTACTATATTCCAGGTATGTAAATACGATTAAACCCCCTGAACCCGTGAAGGTGGGAAAAATCCCAAATTCGTTTGCCTTAGTTTATTTTGACTCCCCCAGTCATATCTGTCCAAATATCTATCAGAGGCTGGGAATAGAGTCAGTAAGTTTCGGACTATGTACACCCTTAGATTTGTTAACTTAGTCATAAAAAATTTATAAACGTTTTGTGTAACAATAACATGAGTTTACTTCCGATCGTAAAACAAAGAACGCACTGTGTGTTCGAATTCATCTGAAGTTAACTTATTGAAACAGTGCTAGGTCTAAACACCAAGTTAAAGATGGTGTTATGAGTTCGAATCTATTGAAATGAGCAAAACTTCTTTGTGACGGGGTATTCGGATATCAAAAAAAGGGATAGTGAATTCTACTGTCCTGTCAAATTTCCCTCGTTCTAGATTTTTGTCTTTCTTGGTCTGTTATTGTAAATCAATGGTGGATTTCATTTAAATTTTAAAGATAGCGCTGGTGATAGACGCTCATCATCTAAACCAGAAACATTCATTCATTTCATTATCTCTTCGTGAAAGTTCCGCAAACGCTTTGCATTAAAGAAACTTGGCGAGAGTAACAAGGTATTCTCATGCAAGGATTTATATAGTTCTTTTTGTGAGACTTGTGATGTTTGAATTGTTTCGTATCCTTGATTGTGTCCAGTGACAAACATTGTGACCATGGGGGTCACTCCTAGAAAGTTTAACCCTAAGAAACGTGTCAACCTATTAACCCTTATTGACCATCCACTCAGTGTTAATGGTGATAATAAGATAATAGAGGTATGGGGTATGAATCAACCCGTTGTTTGTTGTCTGTAGTCGTCACAACAAAACAATTTACTTGACCTTACCCAGATCTTTTTGGATAAGACTAAGTCTAAGACAGTGATAATGATTGTGATGTAGTGTGGTGATCACCCCCACCCCCAAACCCCACTCGCAAATTATTTAGCTCTATTTTTAAGTCTCGTACAGTACCAAACTCCTAACTCCAACTCAATTTGTTCCATGAGACGCAAGAATCGCTGTCTTTCCAAACTTTTATTGTGCCCAATCTTTCCAAGACATTCCTTAAGAAACGTAGATTACGGGTTCAACCTATTACCTATTCTTCTACGTCTAATATCGATTTATATTGAACTGTTTGTCGCATCCCGGAAGTACCAGGCTATACTATCCCATCTCTATTTCCTAAACCTGACAGCATCGCCCCCCTCCCTCCACCTTACAGCATCGCCCCCCTCCCTCCACCTTGTTCTCCATCTCCAACCGATATCGACTGATGGCTGTTTAAATAACAATCAGCTGGGGTAATCACGTCTGTCTTATTCTCTAATCATTTTCCTCCGGGTCATTTTCCGGCTGAATTGACCCGGTCAGAGTAGAGCTTACTATGGTCATTCATTGTCCAGTAATTGGAAAATCGATTGGATAAACGGGAAATTATCTTTCCTTGGCTGCTTCTCCCCCAGGCTAGACGTGTGTCTGTAAATTTATAAAACAAACCAAGTAAGGTTAGTGGCAGTATGACATGAAAATAACCAGTTAACTCACGTGGTGTCCATCTCTACATGGTGGCAGTTTTCAGAATGGGATGTCCGTTATGTCCTAGATCCTAAGACTTTAGCTCCTCTATAAATCAACAAATTTCTCTTCAAGGCATCTTCATGTGAATCCTAAACTAAAATGCGTGGAGTTATTCGCCTACCTTTCTGCTACTGAATGGGCTAATGAAGATGGATAACGCCTTATAGTATGCAATGAGGTAAAACTAGCTTTGGTCTAGATCTTCTATAAATCAAATATTTTCTAACCAAGCTTCTAGGGACCGACATGGAAAAAGCGTCTAGTCGTTCTGATGTGACAATAAACCAAGGCCCTGTATGCTACAGGTTGTGCACGTTAAAGACCCCTCGACAGTTGGAAATCGAAAAAGAGCAGGCTAATGCCGCAGTCCTGGCAAAATTTCCCTCATAGCACACTGCATGGCGTTGCCCGTCTTCGTTATCCCAATAGGTGCAGAAAAGTAGGACGTAGAACTCCATTCATTTCATTTTCATTTTCTAACCAAGCTTCTGCAACTTCTTACGCCTCTATGTTTGTTAATCGTAAAAATGTATAGACAATTCTACATCGCCTCACACACCGTCTTTAAAGTAGGGTCAAAATAAAAGAAGCTTAAAATCCAAAAGACTATGGTGGTTAATAACGGTCTATCTTTGATCCATACAATGACAGCATTCGGCCAGGTATATGTATATGAAACACTGTATATCGGACTAAGTCAATATTAGAATGGATTCTATTGAAGTGATGTGGTTTGATGTTTAGTAATCAATACAGAAGATATAATTCATAACAATAAATATACTTGTACTCAAATAAACAGTGTCGTATAACCAAACTCACAATTCAGGGTAAAACATGGAAAGCCTCCAGCGACGGTTCTTGTTTAAATGTCAAAGGAATATAAATATGGACGCGGTTTGCAAGTATAGAAGTTGGGAAAATCTGTCTAGAGCTAAATGCAACTCTATGTTTTTTTTTGTATTTCTGAAAGGCAACCACTTATCAATCGCTGCAAGAGACAGCACGTTATGCGGTTTGCGCCCCCACCCACCCTCTATGCTTTTAGTGTTGTCTTATTATAGGTTTCAAAGAGCTAATTTTACAAGCTTTTAAAACAAAATTGGTCGAACTAGCTCCGGTCTCTGTCCCTTCCACTCATGCTGACTACGCCGGGCTCCTGGTGGTTATTTTCGATACTGACTCTAGCGAGGAAATGTTTGAGCCGTTACAAGTCTCCCTTATATTTGAAGTTATTGTGTCAAATCTACCAATAAATGAGTTTGTTCTTAGATAAGCTGTTATCAATGATACCTCGTCGTGAAATGAACGTGCATTTTATAAGTAGGTCATTATTTACTATATATTATGATGACAATCCAGAAAGAACATACCTATTACCCCGACCCTCCCTGGAGCGTTATGTTTATTATATCTGGCACCCTAGGGGTTAATGTTTAACCCATCTGACTGAAGACATTAGTCGTACGGTATGACAAGTAAAATAAATAGCGTTATAGAATTTGATAGAAGTTTTTGGGTATAAATCTGTTCTTTCAATAAATGACAAAATTTGGACCGTGACTGAAGCATTTTACACGTGCCGGCTGTCGGTGATCTAGTTTGGTAGGCTTCTATCTCATCGAACAACTAGCTTACCGATCGGAGGGGACAAAACAAATCAGGTCCTGCTTGTTGTACACTTTAAAAAAGAATAGGCCACATTGGACGTATCAAAGGTTTGCTTCATTGTAGACCGTATGGAGTTGATTACCCAACATTGGATTAATTCAGGACGTAAATTTCCATTTGTTCCACTAATGTTAGGTTTTATTTCTAGAAATCTCCGCTAAAATCTTCATTTCTAAACTTAATGATGAATTTTGCTACAATCCCTGTTTTTTGGTGTTTTTTAATTCAGTTAAATTGGGCTTGAAATAAGTCCAAAATTTTCCCAGCTAGCGAAATAGGTCAGTGTTTCACGGGAGTAATTTTTATCAATTAAAGTTTTTTGATAAATTTGGTCTAGTCTTTAATTATCTAATAATAATTATATCTTTTATGTTGCATTAACCCCTATTTCATACTTGTATAACTCCGTTGGTGTTCATTGAAAAAATATACCGCATCCCCCGGGGTTAAAGGGTTAAATAATACATTGTATGGTTTAATGTCCATGTGTCTCTATATTGATTTCCCTGTCCCCATTAGCCCATTAAGTGCAGAAGAGTAGGACGTAAAACTTCATTCATTTCATTTCATTTGCTCAAGAGAAGTTAAATGGCAGTATTTATTTCATTTCATTAGCCCATTATATAGGTGCAGAAGAGTAGGACGTAAAACTCCATTCATTTCATGTCTATTTTGATTTTCCTCCCGAAACGTTAATGATAGGGATTGGAGGCCGTCAACTGATCTTTTTTCAGAAGCACTGCCCGTGGAGTCGGTTTTATTCTGTACTACGTTGTACTTGCAATTACCAACGAGTAAAAATCGCGATAATAACATATATTTATAAAAGCACTGGCCAAGGTCACAATGTAATGATTTATTTTCACGGGTATGTGTCGGTCATTTCTTTGGGTTTTTGTTAATGAATTTTTATCCAAACAATATTATTTATCAATTAACGGAAGCCTAATTGGGTAATTAATTAAAGTGATTAAACAAGTCGCTAAAAGGTTTTTAATTATCTACTCCTCAAAACAATTAGGCCTATATAGACTTCAAACGATGTGTTGAAAACAAAGTGCATCTTTCAAAAGGAAGGAATTTGAGAGAGAATCTATATCTTCACCGAAACAACTGGTCGAGGTTCAAATATGCGACTTATATATGAATAAAAGGCGTCTAATAGCATATCAATGATTGAAAACGCATCGATACTGAGCAAGGCTTGTATAGGAAGGATTTATTAAGATCTCCGCTCGTCAG
This sequence comes from Nipponacmea schrenckii, assembly GCA_030562195.1. Taxonomy (NCBI): domain Eukaryota; kingdom Metazoa; phylum Mollusca; class Gastropoda; family Lottiidae; genus Nipponacmea; species Nipponacmea schrenckii. The sequence continues at coordinate 21,486,270 of CM060201.1, forward strand.
TCACGGAGGTGCACAGGGCAAGTGATTTACTGAGGGAGTATCTAAGAAGGGCCATATACAGAAGGGACGGGTAGGGTAAGGGTTGTATTGGACGGACCCAAGGTTGCAGGATAGCTATACAGGGAGATTTGTTTGCAGAACAGATCCTGGGCCAAGAGAACGACTTCAGGGCATATCCAGATAGAAGGGCTGTGCAGAACGTCCAGTCCAAGTAGAGGGCTTTAGCGTGGAATATACAGTACGTCTATACGCTGTGAGTGGGATTATACGGGGGACCCCCGACCTGTCAGTAAGTTTAGAGAGAGACAGAGAGAGAGGGTTGAGTGTTACTAACTATATAACAGTACAGTATAGTGAGCTTTAACAGATCTCAAGTCGCGTGCATTCACTCTAACTTCACTGATCCTAGAATCAGTCCATTCACTCAGCCGGAGTTAGCGTGTGGAGTGTAGACTTACTTTCTAGCTTCACTTTAAACTTTTTAACTTTCTACTAGATTTACCTTATTGCCCACAGTTATAATAGCAGAATGGCGGGGTGTACTAGTGGATCTGTAAAGTTTCTGTGTGTTGTATTTCTAACCGTACTTTGTGCTCTCTCTGTGTCCGGTCAAAGAACATGCAAGGAAGCTGACATGTGCTGTAAGGCTCAGAACAATACCTGTTATTTATTTGGACCCAGGATGGACGGGAATTATAACGAATCTAGATGTTATTGTGATGCTAATTGTCTGATTATGGGGGATTGCTGCATCGATTTCCATAGTCATTGTGAAGGTAAGAAGTTCAAAATTTCATTCTTTTGTCCGATTTTTTTTTATATGTAAAATGATCCCTGCCCAACCTCCTGAAGCCACGATGGCACTTTTTTCAGTTTCGAATCTTTTCATAGAGCTGCGTTCATTTCCACACTAAGGTCTAATGCAACGTTTCGTTCATTTATAAGTAGTAGTCAATGCTATAATATGAAAACCATGACGTTATAAGCGGGCAATATAGAGTGTAATGCCCTCTTCAGATTTTATAACGACTAGCAGAACTCTTTGAACTTTTGCGGCTGCCATTTTTGTTATTCCACATCGTAACTACATTACCTTGATATTATATTAATTCTGCAGACTTTTTCAATATCGAAAACATACATAAGTACATTTATTAATATATACACGCATTTATTATGAAACTATACTGTATGTAATTGTATGTAACTGGGCAATATTGGTCTAATAACGCACACTTGCGGAGTTAAACAAGTTTTTGAAGAAACTTTCAGAAGTTTTGCTTGTTAATAGTGATGCCTGCTATTAATAGACAGTACTTGCTATGGTTTCTCGATATCATTTATATTGCCTCCAGTACAACTGATATAGTTTATCTGAGAAACTTCTTTGATGTTCAAACGGTAATAGAAGCTAGAGGTGGACTGAAAAGGTTGGTTGAGTCCCAGAGGCATTGACCATGGATTCTGAATTCTTCTTACCTTGAAGAGAATCCCAAGGCTCAGAGAATCCCAAGGCTCAGAGAATCCCAAGACTCAGAGAATCCCAAGGCTCTTTATGGTTTATGAATTATGTGAAATATTGTATTACTGTTGTTGAAAAGTTCTTCACTATGTCCAGTTTGTTTTCTAGTTTTATTTGACTAGTTGTAAGTTAATGTCAGGTATCTGATTATCTGGTATAGTAAAAAAGATAAGAGAACATACTTTATAATATACAGGTATATGATTACAGTCCACCTTCAATCAAATCATTTTTAACCACTGTTTGATTAGGTTAAATCTATGTCAAGTGAGTTATAAAACCAACACCTTGTACTTCTACCGTCTTGCTTATTCAGCAAATTTTGTATTAAAGGGGCAGGGGTGAAGAAAGAGAGTGTGATGACTCTCAAAAGCATTGTTCATGGCTCCTAACCTTTCTAGAAAATTTAGCAATTAAAAATGAGTTCTTAATTATATGTTGAAAGGAGAGGGGTGTAGAAAGAGAGTTGGAATGACCCTCAAAAGCATTGTTCATGGCTCCTAACCTTTCTTGAAAATTTAGCAGTTAAAAATGAGTTCTTAATTATATGTGTTAAATTTGTATATGTTGACAAATAACAAATTTCTTAACTTTGTGTTTTATGCCCTTCTTCTCTAAACCTGGACAAATGCAGACAGGTAATGCCATGCAAAGTTCAATGAAGGAAATTTTGTGCAGATATCAATATTAGCTTATTCTAGTTCATTTCCAACTGTTTGAGGGTTCACAAGCAATTAATATGTTGACAATAGATAATATTAGATAATAGGTATGTATTGACCGAGGTATTCTGTAGTTCAGTGTCTCTATCGTAGATTGGTATCAGGTGTTTAAGATGTATTGTCTAACAGGCCAATATATCAATAAAATATTTATATAAAACAATAAAATTGTGTCACATTGTCCGATATTTTTAACACAGCTGTGATAAATGATAGACAATAGTCTCCCAGGACAAAAACCCCTTGAACAATCTTACACCAGGACAAAAGGCCTTCCACCTAGAACAGTGCTGATGTTTCCACTCAAGTTTTTGATGCAATTTCTTTGTCTCTGATTATATCTTCCTTGAGTGGTATTTAGTAACTAGATGATGAATATTAATCTTCTTCATATCACCCATCAGCATCACCTTCCTTAGATACATCTTCCTTAGATACATCTTCCTTAGATACATCTTCCTTAGATACATCTTCCTTAGATACATCTTCCTTAGATACATCTTCCTTAGATACATCTTCCCTCAGATACATCTTCCTTAGCTTAATCTTCCTAGATACATCCTTAGATACATCTTCACAGCTACAGTACATCTTCCTCAGTACATCTTCCTAAGATAATCTTTCATCAGCTCACATCTTCCTTAGCCACATCTTCCTAAGATACATTTTCCTTAGATACATCTTCCTTAGATACATCTTCATCAGATACATTTTCCTAAGCTTAATCTTCATAGCTACACATCTTCCTCAGCTACATCTTCCTAAGATACATCTTCCTAAGTACATTTTCATCAGCTAAACATCTTCCTTAGCTACATCTTCATCAGCTACACACCTTCCTTAGATACATCTTCCTTAGATACATCTTCATACATCTTCCTTAGATACATCTTCCTAAGCTTAATCTTCATCAGCTACATCTTTCTCAGCTACACATCTTCCTCAGCTCACATCTTCCTCAGCTACATCTTCCTAGATCATCTCAGCTAAACGTCTTCCCTAGCTACATCTTCCTAAGCTTAATCTCCCTCAGTCACATCTTCCTGAACACAATAAAGAGTAAGGTAATTTATTTTGTTTAAGGTAATATTGTTTTAAAGAAAGATGGTGTAATCATCACAGAACGTGTAATCTTTTTAAGTACATCATCAATATTTTAAGAAAATGAATATTTATTAAATTTCATGAGAAATAATTTGTGTCTGCAGTCATCTAGAACAATCAACTAACAAAATCAACCAAGTCTAATAGACCTGCACCTGTTACACTTCAATCAACACAATTTCACAATTTGATTTGATTTGCCTAATTTTTCATAAATGATAGTTTTGATGAAGATTTTAGGCTTTTTGTCTGTAGATTTACTCTCTTTCTCTTGGTGAATGGTGATTTTTAATGACCTGGAATAAGTCATCTTTCGACGATGTTCGAATCTGAGGTTTTTAGGTTCTAAAGTTGGTCAGCATTTCAAAGTCTGATGACCTTGAATAAGTCATCTCCATCATAATTCCAGTGGACCCAGCTGTAAATGGGTACGGATAATCTTGGAAAGATCAATGCCAAGAGGTTTAGCCAAGGACCAGCTGGTAGACTAGATCCTCATAATCCCAGTCAATCCAGTTGTAAATAGCTAGGGATGATTTAAGTAAAATCAATACCAAGAGGTTTGACCAAGGACCAGCTGGTAGAAAGGATCATTGTGAACCTAAGTTGTTATCCATGTGAACTCAATACCATGTGGTTTGAGGACCAGCTGGTGAGGAGGTTCCAGGAATAATAAGATATTTAAGAACTGGTGTTGTTATTCCTGTAAAATCAATGCTACAAGAAGTTGGACCAAGAACCAGCTGGTAGACAATAACCTATGATAATATTACAAATTTGCATATCCAAAAACTTATTCAGACACTTTATTTTTGACTCTTGAAATATCAAAGATTAAGATTTAAGTCCTAAAAAAGCTATGTGTGAACTTTCAAGTTAAATTTAACGTGTTTTTCTGTCTTAAATGAACTGTAGAAGGCCATTTAGTTTAAACCTGGAGAAAATTTTAATCTGAGGGCACTTGACTTAGTCACAATTAGTCAGGATCTTGGTTAAATACAGGTTTATTGTTGTCAATCGATGGAGCAGGCATTTCATGACTGAGTGAGTGGGGGCGGGGATTGGGTCGTAAAGGTGTCAGGGGTCATACAGGTGTATAGAAATCTACTAGAACCTGTATAGATCATTATAAAACCATGAATCTTAATTATCTCTATCCTCAGTTAAAGTTTAAGCCATGAATTAAAGGGTCATTGAATCATTAAAACCTGTTATCATATAAAAACATCTATCCTTCTTTTCAGATTGTTTCTGAAATTAAACGTTGTTAAAACTTAAAGGGCTCCATTTATGAAATCCTTCTAAAACCTGTTATCTTATAAAAAACAGAAATCTTCTTTCTGATTGTCTTCATTACATCGGAACTAAAGTTATAAAAACCTTTATTTATAATGGGCCTCCCAGTTATTGTCCCAATAACAAAAATTCCTGTTAACATTATCCATAAGAATAATAACTCTTTATTTTACATGGGTCAGAATTAGGCCCAATATACCAATATACCAATAGAGACCCTCGACCGCAAGCGGTCTCGGGATCTAATGATTCAAGCATGGTTAAATATCGAATAAACCCCCTCTAAATCTAAAACAGAAAGTGTTTTATCTTCTAATTAAGGAGGGTTGATATGAAACATTTTTGTTGTTAACTTGAGGGCCCACGATATATAACACAGCAGTTGACAATCCAACTAGTGACTGTCAACTGAAATGCCACTGTGGTGGGTAAATATTTTTAAACAGAACCCTCTTAAGTCCCTCTGAAGATTGACATTTTATAAAAAAAATGCTGAAATATTTATAACGGGGTATAAAACCAATTCTTGAATTTAACTTGATATTAAAAATGTACTAAAAATCATCCATATTTTTGAATTTCTGTCAACTTTGAAGTTCAAAGGAGATGACAATACCATTGTTTACATGGCAACCATCAATTCGTCACACAAACACAAAATAATGGCTTTTGATAAATATATAGGTGTAGATGTTTTTAATAGTCCAATTCCAGAAAACCTCATCAATTTTTATTGCCACCATCAATAGATCTGACAAAAACAAAATGGCAGCCCCCACATATCAAATGTCCAAAATTGTCACCATGACAATAGGTACTTGTGTCTGGCCATCAAGGTGAAAATGTCCACCTCCTTCAATTTGATCTCAAGTAGGTCCTTCAGACAGACAATATGGCCGACAGTTGTCACATTGCTAGAAGAAAGAATCAGGTTTCTGAAGGTTTGTGTGGGAAAGAAGAGAAATGGAGTCCTACTGCCATTTAACTTCTTAAGCAAATGAAATGAAATGAATGGAGTTTTACTTCTATGTCAGTCCCTCAGACCTGCATCACTGACAAACTTCTTGAGCAAATGTGGTTTGGTGCATTATGCACTTAAAGATCCTTCTTTATTCAAAGTGTTCACATAAATTATAACATTTTTTTGTTTTTAAATTTTGAATTAAGCGTGACTTTTTATTTTTTTTCAAATTTCGTTCTAGGTAGAGACATAATTCATGTTTTGAACTGTTTTCGATAAATTAAAAAAAAATTTGATTTATTTGAAAAAAATATGAAAACTTGATGATGAATGTGAATTGCAGATCTTTAATATTTTTTAACTTTTCCACCCTCAGGCTATCAATTATATTTTTTTAAAAATGCAACATGCACATCTTTCAAAATACTGAATAATCATTCATCATTTCAACATATTTGAAGAAATTTTTGAGAGTTGAGATCGAAATATACCTGTTGAACTCTCGTTTGAAATTAAGACTCAATGGTAGACGAAACAACTGTTGAGGGCCTGTGCACTACCAGCGTTGTACTACAGGTGTAACACTACAGGCATTGCGCTACAGGCATTGCACTCTATGACTTTTGATATTGGATATTTTGGGACTGATTGAAATTGAAAAAAAGCAGGTTTTGAAGTCAGTCATCGCAAAATTTCCTTCATTCACATTACATGACTTTGCCCTTCTGCCCAAACCAAACCAAGGAGCAGAAATAATAATGTAAAACTCTGTTTCATTCGAATTTTAAAAATGCAAATTCTATTTTTAACCAAGAATATGGACCTAGTGTCGGCCCAAAAACTCTAATACCCGTTACCCCCAAGTTAAATTAAAATACACATAGTCTAATCTCAAGTACAGACCACGGATATCACGACGAATTAACAATCTCAAATTGAAACTAGGGGTTAATTTATACCCCTTATTTTCTTTATTTAACTTTGATAGAATTCAAATATTAACCCTTTGTGAGCTGTGTTTATTTGTTTGGTTTGGCGTGGTGCAGACTAACAAAATTAACCCCCAAGTCAACAAAAATTAACTGGGCAACCTGTCGTGTTGGGGATAGGTTTAACCCCTCAGGCTCTGACATAATCCTGTCAAAAGTAACATTGAGTGAAGATTACGATAATTCAACCCCCACTTATAAATATTTATCTTCTGTTACAGTTGACATGGCCCTGGGGATTGTTGATGTTGTCTTGTCAAGTCCCTCTGTATGGGATAATTTGTTAGCAAAGCAAAGAAATTGTAAAGGTTTTTTTTTAAGTGTGATGTTAAAGTGATACTGTGTCTTAGAATGGACATAAAATTTAAGTTATCAAGAATGGTCAATATGAGTATATATTCATCAGTGAACTTACCTGGTGTCATAAAGTAACAGAATCCCTGCAAAAATCTCACAAAACTAAGTTATTATTAACCATTTATGGATTAACCTGATTATATAAGGATTCTGTTATGTTATTTATGACAGCAGGTATATCTACTGATGAATATATACTCTTATTGACCAAGTTTAATATTTTAATGTTTTGTTTGATTTATCAGATTATATAAGGATTCTGTTATGTTATTTATGACAGCAGGTATATCTACTGATGAATATATACTCTTATTGGCCAAGTTTAAAATTTTACATTCATTCTAAGATGCAGTATCTATCTAACTATTTTTCATTATTGAGGCATAAAACACAAATTAGAGAACTCGATGATCAGGACTGTCAAATTGAGGTTCCGTGATAAAGTATACACGTCAAATACAAGTACTGTTATCTGATCATCGTCATACCAACAGACCAATTGATTTTGTTTTTCCAGTAATTATTGTCAGTTAATCAAAATAAATTGGTCTGACATTGTTTCTCGCTGACTTGACCCTGGGACTTAGAACTTGTTTTCACCTGTTTTAGTGCCGACCTAAAAACAATAGCATGAAATGTATATAATTCTTTTTACTGACAAAATTCTCTTTTTTTATCTTAAACCCAAACTGTCCACTAACACTATACAGTTTGTAGCTCAAATTATAAAAAATTTGGTAGCGAAGATATTGTGGTGTTTGTTAAGGATTGATGTTAATTTTATGGAATTGAAAAACTCCATAACTGTAATATTTTCAGAAGGTGCCACCAGCTTATAAAAATCCTTACGTCCTTATATTTAGAATTTAGATTTTAGACTGAAAAGAGTTGTGAACAGTTTGAAGAATGACCTTGGGGACAGCCTTGTCCATCAACAGAGATCGTGTATCCCAAATCTCCGCGATTTTCACATTTAGTATTCCCATGATGCAGCAGTAAAGTAACATATTGACATTACATTGAATGACTCTTAATCAATTAACGTCTATCTCAAGTTTGATTAGAACGCTACGATTCAAGGACAATGGTAGTTCATGTACCATCTCTTGACTCCATTAAATCATTTCTATAATCCCAGTAATATTATTCATTATTCTCTTGGTTTTGTCTTCTTGCTGTATGTTTTTTTCGGATGTTCATATATTAGAAGTTGTTCTGTTATGTATTAGAATTTTTTTCAAAATTTGGAACATATACAATTTCTTTTTTGATAGTAATGGAGCAGATAAAAGACAGCTATTAAAAGAATTTTGTATATTTTTCTCCAACCTTTGGAATCCAAATTCGGAAATTTGAGATGTCTTGTCACTGACTAATACTTGATGTCCGACTGAGACTATTTTCAATCGGCCATTTTAGACAGAAAATCAGACATGACTGGCATATACAGCCAAATCAACATCCCTGGTTAGGATTCAGCATCTCACTGATTCACGATATTAACTCCATGTTTTCTTTAAAGATTTTTGCACATACAGGATTCCAAAATCAATATGGATTTTCATAATAACATTTTTCTGAATCTTTAGCCCATTATTTTAAATTCAACATTTTATCTCCAGGCAAGTTGGAATCATTGTGAGTTTTGTCCATTGTTTGGAATCAACATGGCGCCACTCTATTATAGACCACAGAGAAATTAGTTCCTGTTTTTATCCTCTAGTCATTGTTTTGTGAAATAATTGGCCCACTTAAGCCATGAGTCAGCCGATTATTAAAAGTTTTCAAAAAATAATAATTACTGTAAGAGTAATTAGTGTCAAAATTGGATATCTGTTCTCTAGAAATCTGCAGCCTGATGAATTACATGACATCTGGATGTAAAACTTCATTTCATTAGTCCAATAAGGTACAGAGGAGTAGGATATAAAACTCTATTTCATTTCATTAGTCCAATAAGATACAGAACAGTAGGATATAAAACTCTATTTCATTTCATTAGTCCAATAAGATACAGAACAGTAAGATATAAAACTCTATTTCATTTCATTAGTCCAATAAGATACAGAACAGTAGAATATAAAACTCTATTTCATTTCATTAGTCCAATAAGATACAGAACAGTAGGATATAAAACTCTATTTCATTTCATTAGTCCAATAAGATACAGAACAGTAGGATATAAAACTCGATTTCATTTCATTAGTCCAATAAGATACAGAACAGTAGGATATAAAACTCTGTTTTATTTCATTAGTCCAATAAGATACAGAACAGTAGGATATAAAACTCTGTTTTATTTCATTAGTCCAATAAGATACAGAACAGTAGGATATAAAACTCTATTTCATTTCATTAGTCCAATAAGATACAGAACAGTAGAATATAAAACTCTATTTTATTTCAATAAGAAACAGACTATTTTCAAGTTTAATTTGAATTGATATCAATCAAAACCATGTAAATCAGCCGGAAATTTAATTTTCAAATTGCTTTGCCTTTGTTATATATACAAGCTTTTATGAAACGAACGGGTTATTTCCCGTGAGCTGTTACACGTAACAATTAAACAAATTGAGTATATCAACCAATCAGATGATTAATAGGTAATCAACGCTATTGTGTCAGAGATATAACGATAACCCAGTGCTGCCCTCTGTAATTACAGTGTAACTTGTTAACAAGACTAAGAGTTGGTTTTCTCCCTCGGGTCATCTTTCGTGTCAACTTTGTCCTGCTTCATAAATTAACATTGTTCTTGGTGATGGTGAAATTTGCCTCAAGCATTTTCTTACGTTTTTCAATTCTGTAATTGACTTAATAAGCCTTTGATTTATTTTTCTGATTGTATCATGTGATTTTAAGATATGTACTTCATTGATTCGTGGGTTCCATGCTTCACCCAAAGTGTATGAAACCAGGCCCCATATTCCCATGAACAGATAGTACTGTAGTCCACTCATTTATCAGCTATTTAGATAGTGTTAACCACTGTCTTTTTTATTTATTGATGATTTGAAGGACTGAAAAATGGAAAAAGCGTTTGGTAGTTTGCATGTCCAATAAACTTAGGTCCTGTGTGATATACACGTTAAAGTTCCGCCGACAGTTGAAAATTGCAAAAAGAGTAGGCTAATGATACTGTCCTGACAAAATTTCCTCATAGCACACTGCATGGCATTGCCCATTCATTTTATCTTCAGTTCAATTGTAGTCAGGCAGATCAACCCTACCTCAATCTAGTATGCAGTCCTCCTGTCCCCACGTTGCATGTAAAACTACCATTTTATTTTGTTTAGAGTTTAAAACATTGATTTTTGTGGGGTAGAGAAAACTAATACCTTATTATTAGTGGCTAATGAATCATCTCTTTTCATTTCTTTATCTGAGACATTATTCCACGAAAAACAATACAGGCTTAGGTTACAGCATACTTTTAGATATTTTAATTCTTTAAATGCTGGAATTAAAAAATTTTTGTAGATCAAAATCTTTTCAGGGCGGTTGAAGGAGTGGTGGGGCTGGCGAAAGGTGGGTTGGTTGGGTGGTAACCAGATATGAGAGTTACTTCTCTGTGATTAGCCTCTTAGGTCCAATGCCTCTTGAAGTGGAGGTTTCGGACAAAGGCCAAAGAGAATCAATGAAGTTAGATGTATAGGGCCTAAATATTCACTTTCAAAAATGGGCATGGCTGAATAGCCCACCGGCTAATAAACCACTATGAAAGAGTGAGTACATTCTGCCTCATTCTGCCTCATTCTGCCTCATTGTTCTAATAAGAAAAGTTCCACAAACAATAGTTGCCTCTATCAAACCAGTTCCGTTTGTTTATTTAGTCTTTTTTAGTGCAGAACTAGATCGTGGAATTTAGGTCACTAGCTTTAAAAACTATTGAGCTAGTTTCAAGGAGTATATCAAAGATTCCTGGGTTTTGTTTGAAGTTTGGGTTCATGCTATGTTTTTTGGCCATGAGTAGATTGTTTTTGGTACTTCTATTTTACTTCGAAGATAGTGAATTCTTTGTTTAAGAACTTTTCCTGAACGACCTGAACTCTGAAGCTGCACTTAAAGTGACGTTATCACTTTTTTTGGCATGATTTAACCGAAACTATTTGTATACGTGATAGATAAAGAGGAAGTAGGTCACAGTGGTTAGGTTATTGGCACTGATTTAGGAACTAATAGTATTTCTTTAACATCTGATGAAATGGAGGTTTGCCGTCTGCTGTTTTACACATGATTGAACTATCTCTATAGCAGTATCCAATGAGGAAAATTGTGCTTGAGGCATTAAATCACTGGTACAGGGATAAAACGGTGTTCACTAATTGTAGAGATTAAGGTGGCTAAAAGATAACAATCTGCCCCACCTTACCCTAAATGATTTCACAGCAGTCAAACACTTCTGATGTTTTGGTTGTAATTTGATCACCTGACCTAAATTCCACTACTATGTTCAGATATTTGGAAACAAAACTAAATCTCAAGACCAACAACTTTAAAATGGTAAATTTGAAGATTAATGAACAAAAGATTAAATGATAATTTTCTTCCGTTTGACCATTGTGTGCGTCAGCTTAAATACCCTCAACAGTTGAAATCGCAAAAAGACTAGGCTAATGCTGCTGTTCTGGCAAACTTTCCCTTATTACACATTGAATGTCGTTGCCTGTCTTCTTAACCCATAAGGTGCAGAAGATAAGGACGTAAACTCCATTCATTTCTTTTGGAAACTGTCTCTTCCATTGTTGAAAACTGTCTCTTTCTGGATTTCCAATCAATTTGTTAGAGTTCTTTTAAATCCTATAGAATCTGATAGAATACAGAAAACATTATTTAAATATTATAATATTGAGATTTCAATCAACTTGTAAAGTTAATCTTCATCCAATTTTATTTTGAAGTCAAATTTCCCACTTTCAATCTGTTTTGTATCTTGAAATGTAAACATTCTCAAATACTTGCCGTCCCAATCTGTAATTGTAAACAATAAAACTCAAATTGTCACTTCCTGTACCATGTTGCTATGCTGTAATATTACATCCACATCCTGGCAACTGGTATCTATGTCAGCCATTTTGGTTTTATCCTTTCCAGATGTGTGTAAATCTGAGAACTTACAACCTAATGAAAAATAAACATATTTTTAAATGTTTGACATCCTAATTTGTTAAAGAAAGATATAATTTCAGAGAAATTTGGGGTTTGATTTTGTTAATCCTGTAGTCTGTTTAATACTAGTGCTGGATTCACTCTAAAACTTAAACTTTTCAGTTTCAAATTTCAACTTCTGCATTCTGCAAGAGCTTGACGGCTACAACATTCATCAATCTAATGCCATTGTCCGTCTGCAATTCACTGTCAAAGAAGCAATTTTCCATCTGCAATTCACTGTCAAAAAAATTATGGCTATCAAGAAAAAACTAATCTCAATGTTCAACAACTGAAAGAAACAACAGAAACTAAAAAAAAAAATCTAAAATTCCTGGCATGAACCGTACAAACTCAAAGACAAAGAAACGAAACTTATTTATTCATTCCTAGGATTAGGCCTCAAAGTAAACATGACAACCAAAAATCTCTGGGAATAATGAGACAGATCTCATTGCTGTGACATTTAATAGAATTCGGAAAGTAAGAAAATCTAATGGAGATACAAAGTGTTTTGTGTTATATTGGTATTACCAATATCGCGGAGATTCATTACACGGGTTAAAACCTAATTTGGTATTGATGGAACTCTAGGTCTGCGTAAATTGCCAGCGATAATAGGATATGTATCAATCACGCCGATAAATTGCCGATATTTAGTTTGGTAGTCCAAGATAACCAGTATTTAATGACTAACCAATTGATGTTATTCTCCAACGCTAAACATCCTGTCAATCATTCACTGCCATCCTGTAACAAGTGATGAACAATCTTAAAAAGTTTCCTTTGATCCAGGACCGTCTGATGTATGACCATTATCTCGAAATTGGATCTATTAAGAGTTGAAATCAAACGTTAAATTTTAGTCCTAGTCAGACAAGACTGGTAAAAAATTCTATAAAACTAATCATGCTACCTTGCTAACATCAGGACAAATCTAAAACCCTGGATTTAGAATTGTTTAAATTTCATTGAAGTATAAAAAATACACGAGGGACCAATCTGATTAAGAGAATTTTTGAGAGATGGGGATTTGAAATTGTCTTCGTGATGAAATTGCCTCAGTTTCAAATAACGTTGTTAATGGTTTTAATCAAACTGTTTCTAAGTAGTAACCAAGTCTCGTTCTTCACAACAAAATTAACCTAGAAACAATAACACGGAAATAACGGAAATGAGACCCACTTCTAGAAGATTTGTCTCCCCCATGAGAATACTTCGATCTAGGTAATTATGTCCGGGAGTGAGGCTACATACACAGAATTTTAATTTTCATTTCTGTCCACGTCTGCATTTTACGGATTGTAAATTCAAGTTTGAAGATTTGGAGAAAAATATGGAAAAAGTAAAGATCCTAAATTTTCGGATGATGTGTCTTTCAGTGAAATGTTTTTTTTTAACGTCTCAAAATCTTAAGCTACAATTGAAAACTGATAAATGAGTAGGTTAATGTTTCTATTTGGCAAAATTTCCCTCAGTGCACACTGCATGGTGTTTTCCTGTCTTCATTAGTCCACTCAAGATCAGAAAAGTACGATGTTCCATCAATTTAATCCTCTATATAAATTGTGTAGGATGTAGAATAAACACTATGTATTTCAATAAAATATTGTGATAATGGACAAAAATTCCCTCATTGCACACTGCATGGTGTTTTCCTTTCTTCATTAAGTAATAAAGATCAGAAAAGTACGATGTTCCATCAATTTAGTCCTCTATATAAATTGTGTAGGATGTAAAATAAACACTATTTATTTCAATAAAATATTGTGATAATGGACAAAAATTCCCTCATTGCACACTGCAGCAATCAATCCTGTATTTAAATAGCGTAGGATGTAAAATAAACACAATTTATTTCAATAAAATATTGTGATAATGGAGAATATTTAACATGATGGAAGCAATATTTTAAAATGTAAGGTTTGATGGCATGATAGTATTAAAAGAAAATCAATCACGTTGTTTGATTGAAACTGAATGTGTTGAAATTTTTACGATATTATTTTGATAGATAGACGATTCTCTGCGGAGCTGTTTTACCGGAAACATGGAGAGATAAGAATGATGAATCTAAGTTAACGTGACAGGTCCGAAATGGAAAAATATTTTGATTGGTGGTTTGGTTTTCAGGTTGAAATACATCCATTAACGAAGTCAGAACTGAAAAGATTTCAAATTCATCTCCCATTCAATATACTAAAATATTCTATTGTAGCGAATATCTTTTAATTCAGTTCAAACTTTCCAATTGAATATATTGTGAAAGAGAACAGCTTCCTGTGGTAATAAATGTGTCATAAAATATTATTAGTTACCAGTACGTGGACTCTCTGAAAGGGATGTCAAGTTGACATGTTCAAATACAAAATACGGAATATTGGCTATGAGAATCCCTGAATGGAAAACATGCCGTAAACGAAAAATGAGTGGCAAATTCTGAATAGTCAACAAACCTGATTCAGTTAATTGTAAAGTTATTTTGTCAGACAATTTTGAAGATTAATTGAACAAGACTGGCAAATCAACATCCCTTATTGGGAAGTAATTTGGTCTGATTAGTTTTTGTGACTTGTTGAAAACTGGCATTGATTTCACATTAACGTCCAAGTCTCCATTTCACTTGAGACGAATTTTTCCATTTCGTTGAAAATTGAAAGATGAAGAAAAAAAAACCAAGTTTAATGTAATTGTGTTATTAAATTAGTGTGTCGGTAAAAAGAATTAGTCTGTTGCAATGACCTTGGTTTGTGACCTTGTATCTGAAGCAGACGGTAGATTTGTCAAGCCTTGCTATAAAAAATGATTTTTAGTTTGTTTCATTTAAAGTTAATGTTGGTTAAATCTAGAGTAAATTTTGTTGGTTTTGAATTTGAGGTTTGTCCGTTTAGAATCTTAATTTTTCACCAGTGAAATTTTTGACGTGTACGGTGAGGGGTGCTGCAGCCTTAGAAATTAATGTATTTTTCCATCAGATGTTGGAAAAAGGAAAAACTGGTATTTTTTTGGGCCCTTTCTCTTAAACGATGGCTTTTTTCGAGAATAGACTTCTGATTAAATTTCAAATTCCATGGTCTGTGTTTTTGAGATACATCACTCTATCATTAGTAAGTAACAGGGACCACTGATTGAAGCAGCATCGAGACAAAAGAATTAAATTTCAACCTTTTGAACATGATTTTAAATTATAGTGTAGCAGACGTGTTACGGAAAGGTCAAGATGACTGTCATAAATGTCGTGTTATGAAATGTGCCGTCAAATTTTCCTTAATTATATGATTGGATAATTTCTATATGTGTGCCTCATTTTGACCTTTTGAGATCTCGCTGCTAAATGTTAAGTGTTCGCTCGCTGGAATAATGTGTCAAAAAAGTGTAGTATTTATGCCTTTGCAGTCACACAATTTCCCTCATTGCACACTACTTGGTATTGCCTGAGAAACAATTATGTTCTCTTCAGGTCATCCATAAGCATATCCTCAAATATGAAAAAATTGAAAGAGCACATAAATAAAATAACACAAGTGAATATATTATGGTATAACTCACTTCTTTAATTCTCATATTGACCCCTCTTCTTCATTTCATCTGATAGAGACAAGTGTAAATTGTGTTGAAACGTTATTTAGGCTAGCTAGTTTGAAAGATATCAAAAATAGTTTGGTGCTCCAAATATTTACTTACTTAAATAGGTGAAAAAATTTAAAATTTACATGGATGTATACCTTTATAATGAGAAATTAATGAAGCAGGTAATTAAAACCTGTAAATTATCGGGTATTGTTTTAATTAACTTAGCTCGTTAACACCTGGGGTTTTAATTAATCTATTTACATATTAATTAGCTCAGAATTTGAACTTTCAAGCCACATAATTTGTTAATTATGAGAGTGTCTTGAAATGATGATGCTCCTCTAGTAAAATGGGCTGAACACAGGGCTGTTAATTCAAAAAAAATTCCCAACCGGCCATTTTAACAGGTATATAATGATTAACTACTTGTTGTCATCAAGAATACATCAAAAATGTACAAAAAAATAGCACATTTATAATATAAAATGTCCAAATATATCAAAATTGCAGCCGGTCATATTGGAAGTCCAGTCATACATAACTGGCAAATACAGATAATTCAACAGCTCTAGTTATACCCCCAATGGGTACTTCATTTCTTAAATTCTTAAAAAAAAAATGTGTAACACCTTTTCCCCAAAATATTTGTCCGAATGTTTCTAATCAATTCAATTTTTCAAAAAATTTCTTTGGGGAAGAGTCCGTCTGCTCAGTTTTTGTCCATTATACTCAAAGACAGACAGTAAAACCTTAACAATGACTAGTAAAGCTTTCACAAGTTTCTTTGAACGGTTTTATACCAGACTCCATTAGATAATTTAAAACATGTTTGATTTTGATTTTAAAAAACGTTGGTGTTAGTTTAGTGTCTGGTAGTCATAACGATTTTTAATTATTTTAAAATTTTTTGAAAAGAATCACAGACATCAATTAATTATTGATAATATTCAATCAATTTGTCTTCCTTTTATCTTTATTTTTATCGTCATGGAAATTCATCATCAAAAACCAGCTGAAAAACCAGTATGTAATGATGTAGGTGAGATGTGGTATTTGAAATTCCAAAGAAAGATTAATTTTTTACTATGTGGACTCTCAAGATGAAATGCCAAGTTGATATACCTAGTTGTAAATGGCTTGGCAGTAAGCAACAAGATTTTCTTAGGTAGAAGCTTTCTTTCATTCAAGATAAATGAAAGTAGCCATAAATTTGTGTGTTTGGGTATCACCATCCATCAAAATTTTAAGTCCAAAAAAGTGTAAAAAAACAGGTTGAAAAAGAAAAACAGCTAGACCGAATTTACCATGTTTGAAATAGCGTAAACTGTCCTGACAACTTTTAAACATGAAATACAAAAATATTAGAATTGCGTTGTCCAAAACAAGTGCTATATCTGATTTGTGAAGTGTGTCGTTTCTGTAGCCATATTTTTGGTTAAGTCAAATATTAACCAAACGTGAAAAGCCGATCTGAGTGGTAGAATGTTGATATTGACAGAGCGCCATCTGTGTAAACTACGTCCATCGAATCAGTCAACAGATTTCATGACATCTAGAGCTTATCGGTGACTTTTATTGAAAATGGCCGCCCTAGTCAATTGTTTCAATACAGACTAGACAATTGGTCAGTTTAAAGGAGAGCTGCGGCTAAGAAGAAACTTAAAATTTGAAAATTTTAGACTTGGTCAATAAGAGCATATATTTACAGTAGATATACTTGCTGTTATACATAACGTAACAGAATCTGTGTATAATCTGATAAATCTAACAAAACATTAAAATTTTAAACTTGGTCAATAAGAGTATATATACATCAGTAGATATACCTGCTGTTATAAATAACATAACAGAATCTTTGTATAATCTGATAAATCCAAATAATTAGTTATCATCCATAAAGATGCGATTGATTATTGGAAAAACTCTTAATAAATTGATTTAGGACTTTTCAATAAAAGTTTTGTGAGTTTTCCAGATTTAACAGGGATTCTGTTATGTTATTCATAACACCAGGTAAGTTCACTGATGAATATATACTCATATTGACCATTCTTGAGAACTTAAATACGCACCTGTCTCTGAGACAAACATCAAATAGTCAATGAAGACTGATTGGTCAGAGTGAAAAGGAGGTCTGGAGAATTTGAAGGACAATGCCAATAAACTTCAAGGTCAAAGTCCTCCGAGCAGATGTGATTCATGTGGTTCTGTCCATATTGAAACAATCAGTTTTAACCCTCAAGGTCATTCTCTTTCAATTTGCCAAAATAGATGCAGTACTGCTGTTAATTCTGGTTTTTAGTAGCAATGACGTCTGCTGGAAACTCTTAAAAATTCAGAATAGAATTAAATTTTGTGAAAAGTGTAATCTGTGACGTTGATAACAATTCTTCAAAGTTTGTTTGTCGTCTGTGTTGTAACTGCTGATTCTGTCGTCTGCTGAAATCTCCCAAACTTACAGATAAGAATTTTTTTTGGTGATATTGATACAATTCTGCCATATTGTTTGTCGTCTGGTGTCAAGTATTTGAAGAGTGGACCATTGTCTGACGGATTTAACCCTCTTAATAAAATACATCAATAAATTGTTTTTTTCGCGGAAAATATTCATATTGACAAACTTGTCTACAGATTTAAGCCAAGATAAAACAACTCTCGAGAATGTTGACGTAGAATTTCGCGATAACAATGCCTATTCTTTAGCCACTTGTCGAAAGTGTTATCGAAAGAAAAAAGTGTAAACGTACAAACATTGAAATAGAATCAGAAAAAGAATGAAGAGTTCATTACTAACTCTTGCTTATTTGAGCTGGTGGCTATCAGCTTGCGGCAACGATTCGAGTCTTCTTCTATCAATGGCTTTAATTGGTCATTATCTAGACTTCTTTGTCCAGTCTTATTGGTAAATCGTCAAGCCGTATACTTTGATCAAATAAGCAACGAAACGGATATTTTCCAACGATATTGATTTGTGTACATTTCTGATTAAACATCTCAAAAGAGATAAATTTCTCCGTGATTTTCGAGAAAAAAAAAATATGGGATTCAGAATTGCGGAAATTTGTTAATTTAAAATAGATGTTCCGAGAAAGAGATCACTGGGGTTTATTTTCTCTGTTTAAAAAACTTGTTTCTTTTTTTCAGTATTCTTGTGTTCTTTATCCATTTATCTGAGAATAAAATTTATTTATCATCTGCCTTATTTTTTTTTATAATCTTCCGGAGATTACAGATAAAAGTTGTTGTATGAAGAAAAAAACAGAGAAAGATATGGAAGAAAAATGACATGAAAGATGATATTAAATTCAAAGTTTAGATTTGATAATGGTTTAACCCTTTGAACCCTGAGTGTAATTTAGATAGAACGTCATATACCCTGAGCTCCAAGCAATATTTCTTAATTTGTATGACGTTAACGTTGTATGACGTCACTTGACAACAGCCGGTTTACCGGCTCATAGGGTATTATATCATATAAGGATGAGCCGGTATACTGGCTTCTAGGGTTTAAAGGGTTAAACTTTAAAACATGCAATGAGCAAACAAAAGTTGAGATTATCTAGAACAGCAGCGTTAACGTTGTATGACGTCACTTGACAACAGCCGGTTTACCGGCCCATTGGGTATATGTCATATATGGTTAAGCCGGTTAGGGTTGAAAGGGTTAAGAAGGGTTTATTCTATATTCTTTACCATGATATTGACTGGTTTGCGTTCGTCAAAGTTTTGCTTCGTTCTTATGGTTTAGTTGTAGAATGTTTCGGTTTTTAGGTAAAATGAGTAATTATTTTTCTTTACAATTTGTTGTTTTTAACATGGTGTAATATTGGGTTGTCTAAATTGTAGTCATGTGTTTAAAAGTCAATCTACTTTTCCAAAACTTACTGTCCTGATGAGTGATTCTATATCGGAAACACATGAAGGTAGCTCTTGTTAATTAGGTATGAATCAAAAGTTCTTTGAAAACTAACTGTCCTGATGAGTGATTCTATATCAGAAACACATGTAGGTATCATGAACTTATGAATATTTTGGAAGGATTTTTACGCATATGAAAGCCTGAAAACATTTTTAATAGAAAATTCATCAGACTTTCTCCCTCGTTTGATCTCTCCTTTATTCAAGACCGTGAAATGAAATCCTGTTTAAAATTTCTGTCAGTTTGAAATATATCTTGAAAGTTCTTGTCAAATCTTATCAGCGTGAAATGAAATGGATCAATTTCACAGAAAATGAAGATCATGTAGAACAGAAATTAAGTAGAAGCATAAACATTACATTTAAATTACTTGCGACTTGGAGGAACTTGGAGGAACTTGGAGGAACGTGGAGGAACTTGGAGGAACGTGAAGGAACTTGGAGGAACGTGGAGGAACTTGGAGGAACGTGGAGGAACTTGGAGGAACGTGGAGGAACTTGGAGGAACGTGGAGGAACTTGGAGGAACGTGGAGGAACTTGGAGGAACTTGGAGGAACGTGAAGGAACTTGGAGGAACTTGGAGGATTGGCGGTGGTTGTAAAAGAAATTACCTAATTTGGAATTTATTCCATAAAGAAAGTGCCGAGTTTGTAAACTGGGTATTAAAAATTTTAAAGAGGTGAAATCTGTCAAGTTAATGTAATAAAATAACAGGTTGCTATCGGAAACTAATTCTATCGTTATGGTGATTGACGAGACTCTAGTGTGGTTGAGAAATTACCGTTGTTTAGATTAACGACAAGATACTGACAGTGTTTCTAGCGGTAACACCTCAAATAATATAGACATGGTGTCCTGGACTTTTAGCCAGAAATCATTCATATTCGAAGGGGCACAAGTTTTGCAAAAAGATTTGAAAGAAGCATTGCCAAATTATTATCTGTCATAAGTACCAAATTTGCTGGACTTTTATCAACTTCACAAGCCAGGAATTTCTTCTCTTAAAATCCATTTCCATGGAAACTTACTTTTTGATAGCAGTGGGTTTTTTTTTTTTGCTTAAACATTAGCAAACTTATCAAATTACAAAGCAGGACAAGATGCACTACTTTTTGAGACGTTGTTCCGTTCTTTACGACAGAAAATTTCTGACCTGGATTTGTCACCATTATTAAGCTAGATAGAAATTTCTTGGATAATCCTCTATCAGTGTGCAATGAGGCAAAAAAGAAACTTTAAGTGGACCAGTGACCTACTTCCTTTAAACCACTTGCTGCAAGCTAAATAAATCTTAATCTTAATTCAATTAATATGATAGAGAATTAAAAATAGATTTTCAACTCTTTCTTTTGGCTCTTTTTCTATCATATGAACACTTCAATTCATAGCAGACCACATGTGTCCAAAATAATTTGCCTCAAGCCATCAGCCCCCGTATTTCGATCAAAAGAATCGGCTGTGAATGGGGTTGTGGGTAGAAAGTCGATTGTTTTGTCTCCAACTGGGTAATGTACAATTCATGTTCGATATTACAGCAGACTCTTTTGTACAGAAGTTTCAGCTTTCTATCTTTATGAAAGGAGAGTTAAATTGTCGAATCTATCCCGAGGGAGTATTTGACCGCTTGTTTAAAGGGACATGACCATGTTGGCTTTAATCTTAGTACCGATAGAAATATATATACATGTAGGCATTTCACTTTTTAAGATAAATATTTCAGTGACCCTAATCACAAAAATAAGACATATTCTATAGGCTAACTGTATATCTATATAAATAGTAACTTGTTACCTTTCAACGACCCTAATCTTTAACCCTGTACCAGTACCTTCTGTTGAATAGTAACTTGTTACCTTTCACCAGCCTAATCTTTAACCCTGTACCAGTGCCTTCTTTGTAAAAGTAACATGTTACCTTTCAACCACCCTAATCTTAAACCCTGTACCAGTGCCTTCTTTTTTTTAAAAAGTAACTTGTTCCTTTCAACCACCCTAATCTTTAACCCTGTACCAGTACCTTCTGTTTAATAGTAACTTGTTACCTTTCAACCACCCTAATCTTTAACCCTGTACCAGTACCTTCTGTTTAATAGTAACATGTTACCTTTCAACCACCCTAATCTTTAACCCTGTACCAGTACCTTCTTTGTAAAAGTAACATGTTACCTTTCAACCACCCTAATCTTTAACCCTGTACCAGTACCTTCTGTTGAATAGTAACTTGTTACCTTTCAACCACCCTAATCTTTAACCCTGTACCAGTACCTTCTGTTGAATAGTAACATGTTACCTTTCAACCATCCTGATCTCTAACCCTGTACCAGTGCCTTCTGTTGTATAGTAACATGTTACCTTTCAACCACCCTAATCTTTAACCCTGTACCAGTACCTTCTGTTTAATAGTAACTTGTTACCTTTCAACCACCCTAATCTTTAACCCTGTACCAGTACCTTCTGTTTAATAGTAACATGTTACCTTTCAACCACCCTAACCTTTAACCCTGTACCAGTACCTTCTGTTGTATAGTAACATGTTACCTTTCAACCACCCTAATCTTTAACCCTGTACCAGTACCTTCTGTTGAATAGTAACTTGTTACCTTTCAACCAGCCCTAATCTTTAACCCTGTACCAGTGCCTTCTGTTGTATAGTAACATGTTACCTTTCAACCACCCTAATCTTAAACCCTGTACCAGTGCCTTCTGTTGAATAGTGACTAGTTACCAATAGTAACTGGTTCCTTTCAACTACCCTAATCTTAAACCCTGTACCAGTACCTTCTGTTTAATAGTAACTTGTTACCTTTCAACCACCCTAATCTTAAACCCTGTACCAGTACCTTCTGTTTAATAGTAACTTGTTACCTTTCAACCACCCTAATCTTAAACCCTGTACCAGTACCTTCTGTTTAATAGTAACTTGTTACCTTTCAACCACCCTAATCTTAAACCCTGTACCAGTACCTTCTGTTTAATAGTAACTTGTTACCTTTCAACCACCCTAATCTTAAACCCTGTACCAGTACCTTCTGTTTAATAGTAACTTGTTACCTTTCTACCACCCTAATCACTAAAAACTATTTATGAAATAAAGATAAAACAGTTTTGTTAATATTTTATCAGATTTAAAATATCTGAGAAGAAATGAGATCTTAAAGAGAAACAGTGTTAGTCCTGCTGGGTCCAGATTCAAAATTTAGATGAAAAGAAATCATTTAAAGTGTTATTGGAAGACAAAATTAATAAGTCTTCAGAAATTATTTTCACAGGAATAAAAAGCCAAACTTGTACAAAATAAAAAAAACTATTTAGAAAAAATTATGGTCTTATATTGAGACATCAACACCTTAAAATGATAAAAAAAACAAAATTATTGAACCATAAAAATTATTGATAACGTTGGAGATCCTATCTTGTGTAGACAGTAAAAAATAATTCATCCTTTTTATAGCCTAAATCTGATTGAAATGGTTTTATGAAGGTCAGGATGTGATGCATCTACAATCAAATTTTGTAAAAGTTTTCAAACTGTAGTGAATCGGATTAAGTCTGGTGTTGTAATTTAATGGACTCCGATTAGGTTCGGGTCTGTTTCTTTGTATATATTATTTATGATTTCTCTTTTCTATTTTCAGGTAAGTTTCAAAGTTGATTTCAAGGTCATTGAAAGGTCAAAGTTCACATGAATACTATAAGTGTTTCGACTCTGGTAAGAAAAAGGTTTATGTTTATAGCACAATTTTTTAATCATCTAGCTACATTAGTGGAATGAAATAGAAAACACAATAGGCACTGAAAGTCTCCTTGCCCAACTTCACATTAGTTCCACAAGTAACAATAGAATAGGCACCCTGCCAAAAGTCCCCTTTTTTGGTCGCTTACCGGTAAAAATGATTTTCTTCTTTGATTTGGATTCATTTAATATCAACATGAAAATAATTTTAGACATAACTTTAAACCTGTACCAGTGCCGTCTGTTGAATAGTGACTAGTAACCAATAGTAACTGGTTTCTTTTCAACCACCCTAATCTCTAAACCTGTACCAGTGCCGTCTGTTGAATAGTGACTAGTTACCAATAGTAACTGGTTTCTTTTCAACCACCCTAATCTCTAAACCTGTACCAGTGCCGTCTGTTGAATAGTGACTAGTTACCAATAGTAACTGGTTTCTTTTCAACCACCCTAATCTCTAAACCTGTACCAGTGCCGTCTGTTGAATAGTGACTAGTAACCAATAGTAACTGGTTTCTTTTCAACCACCCTAATCTCTAACCCTGTACCAGTACCTTCTGTTAAATAGTGACTAGTTACCAATAGTAACTGGTTTCTTTTCAACCACCCTAATATCTATAACGTCATCTACAGAAAATAATAGAATAAATTGAAGTAGAATGGAGTTGAATATAAGAACAATAAAAGTACGCTAGAGAATATAGAAACGAGAAATTGACGCCATGTTTTTAATCTCGAAACAAATCACAGACGCGTTTTATTACTGGTCATAATTCAGATTTATTCTCGAAACAATTGAATTGTGGGAAGATTTCTAGATTATTTTGTCTGTTTTTATCATAGAGGCTCTGTTGTAGGTCGTAGATTACTTCTAGTATAAAATAATGAAATAGAGGCTCTGTTGTAGGGTCATAGATTATTGTCAAAAGCATAAATCAATGAAACAAAACGATATGGTGTATGGGTCTATTCTCTGAACAGACAAATAACTGAGGCCCTTGATAGTGTATTTGATAGTAAATCGCAAAAGGAGTAGGCTACTGCTGCTGTCCTAGGAAAATTCGCCTCATTGCACACTGCATGGCTGCTTAATCAAAGCAGTGAAAAAACAATCCTCCAAGCATATATGTGCGTCTGCTTTTTCAATCTGTTGATTAAAAAATGGTGTGATTTAGTTCAATCTATGTTGATTCTGAAAATTTAAAAAGAAAATAATAAAAATCGTGTTAAGTTAAACGACTTGATCAATATGAAGGTAGAAGTTTAACGGCAAGTTGCGATGATTTTCAACACAGTGTCATTAACTGGGATAAAAAACACGGTTTTGTTTTCAAGCTAAAGGCACTTAAATCGTGTTTTGATGGTTTGTTTTTCCATTAACGTAAATTCGACTCTCGTTGTTCATTTTATCCCGTTATTTATCAAATTGATCTGAGAGATTCGCGAAACCAGAGTTTTAACGATGACGGAACACAGAGGAAAATTGACGTGATGTTGAGAAAGAAGGAAGGATAATTGGTTTTGACTTAATTTTTGATATTTCTGAAGTTTTTTTTATAACTTTATAATGGTGATTGTCTCAAATCTGTTATCAGATTTTTTTTGTTATTTTGTCATCAGCCCCAGGACTAACTTGGTAATGGGGCCCTTATTTTTGTCATGGTTCTTCCCCACCCCAAGGAAATTTCGAAAAATAGAAACCCAGAAAGCTATTTCTAACGATTCTGAGACACCTTAATGTTTATCTTTTTGGTTTTTGTAAATTAAGCAATCTGTTTACTGCCAAAGAAAAGACAATGGGTGGGGCTAAATTCTCTAAAGCCAGGGTCAAGATTTGAACCTATGTAAGTTTCACATCAAATCAATAAAATATCAAATTATTCCAACTTAATAGAATCCTTTTTATTACAAAAAATATTGAATATCTAAAATCTATATTGCCAATTTAAGCTAATAATTTCTAATAGAAACTTTTCCTAAATTTGAAGAAAATTTCTGTTTTTTTCCAATCCGAAGTGTCTTTAATAGTCTCATGTGATTTTCTCAAGAGAGAAGAAATTCAGAACGACTTTCCTGTCGAACATTTCCCTCTTTCCGTCTAATCAATCGCAAGTGTTTTTTACCGCTTTTTATAGAGAACTCTAAAATTGATCATAAATTGCGCGATCTTTTACACAAATTGGAAGGTTTTGAGTGAAATGGTCTGGTTAATGTAAAATCAATGCGTGGACTTGTTCTGATCAACCAGAACTTTATCTTCTAATGTTTGAAAGATGAAGTTATAGTCAAACGGTTCCACCTCAAAATAGTTCTATATTTATAGAAGTCAATATTTTCGGTAGAAACATTTTAAAATAGAATATTACCAAAGGGTCTAGATAGAGACCTCGAAGCCAATCTAGAAGGTGTAAGGGGTAATAGTAGAGATAGCTGTTAGCCAACCTAGAGGGTGTAAAGAGTTATAGTAAAGGGATAGCTTTAGCCAACCTAGAGGATGTAAAGGTTATAGTAAAGATAACAGTAAGCCAACCTAGAGGATGTAAAGGGTTATAGTAAAGATAGCTGTAGCCAACCTAGAGGGTGTAAAGAGTTATAGTAAAGATAGCTGTTAGCCAACCTAGAGGGTGAAAAAAGTTATAGTAAAGATAGCAGTAAGCCAACCTAGAGGGTGTAAAGAGTTATAGTAAAGATATCAGTAAGTCAACCTAGAGGATGTAAAGAGTTATAGTAAAGATAGCAGTAAGTCAACCTAGAGGGTGTAAAGAGTTATAGTAAAGATATCAGTAAGCCAACCTAGAAGGATGTAAAGAGTTATAGTAAAGAAAGCAGTAAGCCAACCTAGAGGATGTAAAGAGTTATAGTAAAGATACAGTAAGTCAACCTAGAGGTGTAAAGAGTTATAGTAAAGATATAGTAAGTCAACCTAGAGGGTGTAAAGAGTTATAATAAAGATATCAGTAAGCCAACCTAGAGGATGTAAAGAGTTATAGTAAAGATATCAGTAAGTCAACCTAGAGGATGTAAAGAGTTATAGTAAAGATATCAGTAAGTCAACCTAGAGGATGTAAAGAGTTATAATAAAGATATCAGTAAGTCAACCTAGAGGGTGTAAAGAGTTATAGTAAAGATATCAGTAAGTCAACCTAGAGGGTGTAAAGAGTTATAGTAAAGATATCAGTAAGCCAACCTAGAGGATGTAAAGAGTTATAGTAAAGATAGCAGTAAGTCAACCTAGAGGGTGTAAAGAGTTATAGTAAAGATAGAAGTAAGCCAACCTAGAGGATGTAAAGGTCTATCTATAAAGAATGAAGACATGTTTGACGTTGTTAAAATAACTGTTGGTATATGAAGGAATCACCAGAGTATTGTTGATAGTCTTGGTGTACCGCCGGTATACGATATAAATTATCTCGGCATGGATTATAGCTAGTTAAATCCTCACTTGCAACTAATGGGAATTCAGCATTAACTCAGGGATTACTGGTTCAAGGACAGTGCCATGCACTTAAGATAGAAATGAAAACCTTTAGGCTGTTGTGAAACCAAAGGATTTAGATTTTCTTGGTTTAACACCAGTGCAATAAACTTATGGTTATAAAAAAATAAAGAATTTTGAAACACTGGCCTTCTAGAATACTGGTAAAACTCCTTCCATATTCAACTCAGACCAAGAACCTCTCAATTTCTTCTTCTGACTAAAAATAACATGAAGTGAATAACGTAGATCTCTGGTATTTTTTTGAGAATCAAGGGTCTTCTAGAATACTGGTAAAACTCCTTCCATATTCAACTCAGACCAAGAACCTCTCAATTTCTTCTTCTGACTAAAAATAACATGAAGTGAATAACGTAGATCTCTGGATTTTTTTGAGAATCAAGGGTCTTCTAGAATACTGGTAAAACTCCTTCCATATTCAACTCAGACCAAGAACCTCTCAATTTCTTCTTCTGACTAAAAATAACATGAAGTGAATAACGTAGATCTCTGGTATTTTTTTGAGAATCAAGGGTCTTCTAGAATACTGGTAAAACTCCTTCCATATTCAACTCAGACCAAAAACCTCTCAATTTCTTCTTCTGACTAAAAATAACGTCAAGAGAATGAACGGAGGAAATAAGGGAAATGGATATCAATTTACTTCGATTGAAAATCAATTGTAGGGCCGTCAACCTTTTAGAACGTTACAATCTTTAATTAGCTTAATGGGGAAGTAAATAGCCTATTAATTAACAAGGTTCGTTAAGGTATAATGATTGACAATTAAATGTGATTCAATTCATTTCAAACAATTTATTTAATGGTTAACTACGACTATTGGTTCTCTCAAGAACAGGCCCCACTTTCTAAACAAAGTTTTCGTGGAAAATTTTAAGATTAGCTATGTGAACACTCTGAAATCTCAGTTATACCTTAACTACAATAGTCACCTTTCTTGTATCATGGAGTGTGGTTATTTGATTGGATTGAGCGATAATACAGCCAATGAAAGCCAGATAATAAATGGCTACCGGAGTCAAGGTATAAGACCAAGTTCGTAATAGCTGGGCATTGTGAAGATGTGATACTAGAAAGGTGACTATTACAGTCAAGGTATAAGACAAACTTTGTAATAACATGACATTGTGAAGATGTGATACAAGAAAGGTGACTATTGTAGTCAAGGTATAAGACCAAGTAATAACTTGACATTGTAAAGATGTGATACAAGAAAGTTGACTATTGCAGTCAAGGTATAAGACCAAGGTTGTAATGACATGGTGAAGTTCTCTGTCTAACTGTAGCTAATTATTGTGTAGTAAATTATTAATTATTTAAACTAATTAGAAAGATGGGTGAGAAATGTCAATAGGATTTGAAAGACAAAGATGGAGTAGGTTACAGACAACGCCAATCCCAAAACACTTTGCCATTTTTGGAACCTTTAAAGGGACAGTTTCGTCATGTTTTTTACTGATCGTACCTGAAACCGTAATTATTTAGCCATGTGTGTCTAGAATTATTATTTTTAAAAGTTAAATTGATGACGAATCTTTTTTGAGACTTGTGATTGAAGAGCCATATATAGAAATAGAAAATAAAATTCCTAGTTTGAGGTATATTTGAAAGAATTATGTGATTTTCGTGTACTTCCAGAACTTCTAAAGAAAATCTATATATACATACAACCCAAGCAAACCATGCCTTTAAACAGTAGATAAATTCCATTCCAAATTCTCTCAGATAAATTTCAATCTAAAATGTCAAATTATTTCAGTTCATTGGAATTTGGCACCTTGCCGAGCAACCAGCTGTTTAAGTGCATTACATATGCGCATAATTAATTTTGATACATGCTATATGTTTGTATATACTGTAATATTACTGGTTGGCTAATAATTCATAGGAAATAATTAATAAACCATTTCTTGTCACTTTCTTTTATTTTCACTCAGGAATTTTAATTTTAAATACAGAATTTTTCTGTTTTCTTTTTAAATTTTCTGATAAAAACTTGAATTAGGATCTTGAGTGTATTTCAGATAAAAACATTTGTTTGGTTTGATGGAATCTCCTCCAGGGCCGGATCTGTCGTGTGGGCAGGAGTTTGGGAACTCCCTGCTACAGGTTGTATGCAATGTTGAAATTACAATGTATAGTTTAAGAATACAATCTTTCATCTTATTATAGGTGTAACAGTATAAAATAGTAAAATATAGGTATATCAGTATAAAATAGTAAAATATAGGTATATCAGTATAAAATAGTAAAATATAGGTATATCAGTATAAAATAGTAAAATATAGGTATATCAGTATAAAATAGTAAAATATAGGTATATCAGTATAAAATAGTAAAATATAGGTATATCAGTATAAAATAGTAAAATATAGGTGTATCAGTATAAAATAGTAAAATATAGGTATATCAGTATAAAATAGTAAAATATAGGTATATCAGTATAAAATAGTAAAATATAGGTATATCAGTATAAAATAGTAAAATATAGGTATACAGTTTTAAAATATAGGTATATCAGTATAAAATAGTAAAATATAGGTATATCAGTATAAAATAGTAAAATATAGGTATATCAGTATAAAATAGTAAAATATAGGTGTATCAGTATAAAATAGTAAAATATAGGTATATCAGTATAAAATAGTAAAATATAGGTATATCAGTATAAAATAGTAAAATATAGGTATATCAGTATAAGTTATATAGTAAAATAGTAAAATATAGGTATATCAGTATAAAATAGTAAAATATAGGTATATCAGTATAAAATAGTAAAATATAGGTATATCAGTATAAAATAGTAAAATATAGGTACATCAGTATAAAATAGTAAAATATAGGTATATCAGTATAAAATAGTAAAATATAGGTGTAACAGTGTAAAATAGTAAAATATAGGTATATCAGTATAAAATAGTAAAATATAGGTCTATCAGTATAAAATAGTAAAATATAGGTATATCAGTATAAAATAGTAAAATATAGGTGTATCAGTGTAAAATAGTAAAATATAGGTATATCAGTATAAAATAGTAAAATATAGGTATATCAGTATAAAATAGTAAAATATAGGTATATCAGTATAAAATAGTAAAATATAGGTATATCAGTATAAAATAGTAAAATATAGGTGTATCAGTATAAAATAGTAAAATATAGGTGTATCAGTATAAAATAGAAAAATATAGGTTACAGTTAAAATATAAATATAGGTATATCAGTATAAAATAGTAAAATATAGGTATAAGTATAAAATAGTAAAATATAGGTGTATCAGTATAAAATAGTAAAATATAGGTATATCAGTATAAAATAGTAAAATATAGGTATATCAGTATAAAATAGTAAAATATAGGTATATCAGTATAAAATAGTAAAATATAGGTATATCAGTATAAAATAGTAAAATATAGGTATATCAGTATAAAATAGTAAAATATAGGTATATCAGTGTAAAATAGTAAAATATAGGTGTATCAGTGTAAAATAGTAAAATATAGGTATATCAGTATAAAATAGTAAAATATAGGTATATCAGTATAAAATAGTAAAATATAGGTATATCAGTATAAAATAGTAAAATATAGGTATATCAGTATAAAATAGTAAAATATAGGTATATCAGTATAAAATAGTAAAATATAGGTATATCAGTATATGTTATAGTAAAATATAGGTATATCAGTATAAAATAGTAAAATATAGGTGTATCAGTAATAGAATAGTAAAATATAGTTCAATATTCTAGTATAGTGTTTGATAAAAGATTATAAGTTTAAATATACCAGCTATAATAATGATTAAATTACATGTAGACCTAGAGATTAAGAGAGTCCACAAACCACAAATACCTCAACTATGTCAACATTATTACTGTCATTCAATATTAGGCCAGTGTAACACACACTCTCACACACTTACACACTCACAGAGTAAAAATGGTTGGGTTTTAGATTCTGGTCTGCAGGTGAAGAAACCCCACAAAATGTAGGAAGAAAGATTGAAGAAGTTCTTACAAAACGACCAAATATCATGAGATTTTTTCTACCAGTTTGTCCAATGGTAAACCTTTTGAAATTGATTTAACAAGGATAACAACTTAGGTTGACAGTTAAGTATCCTTTCTACCAGCTGATCCTGAATCAAACCTCTTAGTATTGATTTTATAAGGATAACAACTTGGTTCTGGGTTAAGCGTACCCATTTACAGCTGGCAGGACTGGAATTATGAGTGAAGATTACTATTAATTCAAGCTCATCAGATTTTTACACTCTGACAAAAATTATAGCCCACCACCACCATTTGTTTGAAATAACCAAACAATGATATGATGTAAAGATTTCAATACTCTAATCATCTGGGCTACAACCTGTCCTCATATCATTGATATCTGTATTTTCATTAGATTCTTAACAGTCAAGACCTCTTCAAAACACCTAAAATTAACACAACTCTATAAAAACCATTAAATAATTTTGGAGAGTCTATAAAAATAAATTAATTTTACTGTCCAATCTTATTGTAAAAAAAAAATCAAAACCACAAAATACTTAAATATTGACGTAAAGTTTGACGGTAAAGTGTTTACTTTAGTTTACAAACATGGCAGCCATTTTTACTTCAGGTTAAACAAGTTAAGAATTACAACTTGAAAAACTATTTCAAAAATCATTTCAGAATTCATATTGAGTAATCCGAATTTACTAACCTGTTGTGAGGCAGAGAAGAACCTAAGTTGTTATCCTTGTAAAATCAATACCAAGAGGTTTGACCAAGGACCAGCTGGTAGAAAGGATTCTTGTGAACCTAAGTTGTTATCCTTGTAAATCGATACCAAGAGGTTTGTCCAAAGACCAACTGGTAGAAATGATCTTGTGAACCTAAGTTTTTATCCTTGTAAAATCAATACCAAGAGGTTTGACCAACAACCAGCTGGTAGAAAGAATCCTAGTGACTCTTAAGTTGTTATCCTTTTGAAATCAATAACAAGAGGTTTGACCAAGGACCAGCTGGTAGAAAGGATGCTAGTTAATCTAAGTTGTTATCCTTTTGAAATCAATAACAAGAGGTTTGACCAAGGACCAGCTGGTAGAAAGGATCCTTGTAAACCTAAGTTGTTATCCTTGTAAAATCAATACCAAGAGGTTTGACTAAGAACCAGCTGGTAGACCTGGTCTCTGTTTACTTGTAGAATATAGATCTTATGTCTTTTTGATCTGATCTTTGATTGTATGAACAGTGGAAAATGGATGATTTTTTCGTCTGCATTAGACCAAGAAAAAGAACAATCAGATCTACTTTCGGACTGCAGATTCAATAAAATTCTTTCTACTATGTTTGTCTTCGCAACTTAGCAAACATTTTATGTCATTTTCTACATTAAGAGCTCTTCAAGATCAACAAACTTTGTTAGAAAAGCTTGAAATTTCAAATTGAACAAACGATGATAAAAACTGAAAAAGCAAATATAACGAAGAAAGTTTGCCTACTATTAGTTTAAGATATTTTCTGGTTTGTTTGTTCGATTCAATAATGAAATCTACATCAAGTTGGGAGCGGGGGAAATTTCTTGATATTGGGAAGTTTTGTAAACTTTGAGATTATGTCATGTAATAGAAGGAATTGGGGAGGGAAGAGGAGAGAGTTAAAGTTTGGGGTTAGGGGGGAAATAAGAGTAGGTAGGAGAAGGGTGGGGGACAGGAGAGGGAGAGTAGGGTGTTGGGTCTGGGGATTAGAGAGAGAGGAAGAAGTAAATAACTTTGTGTGTCTGCTCATTTTTGAAAATTTTTTTTATTACCAATGAAGATAAATAAGTATTTATAAATAAATTTTTTTAACATCTAAAATAAAGTGTCAATTATTATTAAAATATTAAATATCTTGACAATTTCCAACAAGATTTTTATATCGTTAAATTATTTCCGAGCCATTGTTGCTAAACTCGTAAACTGGTGCAAAACAATTTGATAGTAGACGGTAGGTGTAGGGATGTAAAGATCGTAAAAAGTGAAATGCGAATGTGTAATACGCTGTTTTTTATACGACTAGTTCTGAATGAAATGGCTGGTGTTTAACTGATGTAATGAGCCATGAAACTTGATGCAATTTTCTGACAAGAAACTGCTGCAGTTTTTGTCTGTTTTTGTGAGTCAATGAATAAGTCATGCTTGTCGAAGATTTAGGTCAATATACAGAATTGAGATGAAGTCTTTTCCTTTAAATTTTTTCATATTTGCATTATTTTATAGAATTATCTTGAGAACTAGTCTGTTATTGACTATAGATTATCTCATGCCGCCATAAAGGTTTCAGATAAATAATCCTCATCAGGACAACAAGATGTACAACTCCCTTTCTTTCTCTATTTTGGTAAAAGAGTCAGTCTGTCTTCATAAACTCAATAGAAAAATAGCAGGATGTAAAACTCCATTTTATTGGCCTATTTTGGTAAAAGAGTCAGTCTGTCAATAGCAACAATAGAAAGATGTAAAACTCCATTTTTTTCCTATTTTGTATTTTGAGTCAGTCTGTCTTCATAAACTCAATAGGGAACAGGACAATAGCAGGATGTAAAACTCCTTTCCTTGTCATGTGTTATATTGAAATAGTCAGTCTGTATATTATATTTATCAGTGAAGGGGTGAGAATATAAGAATACCTCTAACCCCCGTCTGATGAAAACAATGGCCCATTTATAACTTTTTATCATCTAGAAAACAAGATCAAATATTTCAGTGTTAAAGAGATTGTAAAGAAGTTTTTAAATTTTTATTAGTATGGGGGACACTGATAGTATCAATTTGCACCATCTCAATTTTCAATCAGACTTCTGTGGTTTCTGTATGTTAGAAATTAAAGAGATTGTAAACAAGTTTTAAAATTTTTTTATGTATAACAAGGACACTGATAGCATCAATTTGTGCTATTCCAATTTTCAAGCAGACCTCTGTGTTTCCTGTATTTCCATGGAAACTAAGCACTATATGATGTCACTATCTCTATGGTACCTAAAAAACAACTGTAGCTTTTGCAATAGTGACATAATCAAACACTTTGTTACTTAAAATTCAAGAAGCACAGATGGGACTGAATATTGTAATGGATGCTATCAATGTCCTTGATACACATACGAAATTTAACAAACCTCTTTACAATCTCTTTAATGATAAACTACAAAGCCATTTTACAATTGAATTATTTTTAGATTCGGTCGGCTAGTTTTAATTTATATTCTGGAATCGTAACGTCATTGTTAACCAAAAAGCGAAATAAATTTGATAATTTCTATGATGACTCACGTAAAATAAACGTTGAATTATCTCCTGAAAAAATTCGGACAATGTCACCCTTATTCTGTAATCTTTTGTTATATTTTTAGTATGAATTTTTTAATTTGAGTTAATTTATCAATAACAATAGCTAAATTGTTATCTTAAAAAGCCATCTTGAATTTTATACTAACACAGCAATTATTGTGGATATAAAAGAGATTTTAAGAATTGCCGTTTATTTTTGACAGTGCCTAAACAATATTTTTCGTAATGCCGAAACTAACAATGCCTAAACAATATTGTTTGACAATGCCTAAACTAAAATGCCTAAACAAATTTTTGGTAATGCCTAAACACTGTTTTTGTTGGTAGAAGAGACTGACGTGAAAAGTTTGAAAAAAAATATTGTAGCAAAGTTCATAGTTAACCATCAGCGGGTATTACATGGGTCCATGCTTAAAGATCTAAGTTTTCATCCAAGTAATGATTGTGATGTATATTCTACTATTTAACCAGATTCCCCAGTCAGTGCTTGTGGTGACATTTATCATGTTATTCAAATGGGAGTGTAAACCAAGACCCTGCTGTCAATTGTCTAGGTTAAGGTTGAAGATCTTTAAACAGTTTCCATTGTCATAAGATCAAGTGAAATTGAATTCACGTCATTTTCCTTGCCACCATATATCAAAATTTCATTCACCTAGGCATATTTATCAATTATATAAGTGCAATACTGCATCATGTGCAGAAATATTTAGAACTGATCGTTAACATCCTTGGAGGTATCCATCTTTAAAATGTAAACCTATCAATTTCATTCACAATTCAATTAGAGCCACGATTATTCCAGCTCAGGTTGTGTGTGGACAATGATTTGTATTTCGTGTATTTTTGTTGATTTTGATAATTGTATTGGGATATGGTAACCATGGAACAAGACCCGAGCAGACGCAATATTTTGTTAAACAGACAAATTATTGGCCCTATAATATAAAGTAAATAATCCTTGAACAGTTTTTGCGTAAACGTAAATAACGTAAAATTGAATCACATGCATGATCGTGAATGTGTAATGAGATTACGCGAGAATTTAAATTGAAAATTGATCCGCCACTGGAATGTTTTTTCTGAAATGAAATGGAGTTTTACACCCCTCTATTCTGCTTTTGATTGGGCTAATACAGTATATTTTTACTGAAATGAAATGAGAGTTTTTCATTGTACCTTTTGGCTTCCTCACCCACTGTGTCTCCCTCACCTACTGTGTCTCCCTCACCCACTGTGTCTCCCACTGTGTATCCCTCATCCACTGTCTGTCTCCCTCTGGGACCCTCACCCACAGTCTGTCTCCTTCTCCCACTGTCTGTCTCCCTCACCAACTGGCCCCTCCTCAACTTCTGATACATTTAGAATATTGATTTTACTCCAGTCAAACATGACTGGCAAATACAACCATCTGTAAATTTATGCATTTCAAACCGGTATTTTTAAATATTGATTTAGAATTTAACCTTAGTTAGTCTTGGTTGTTTATTTTTACAGTAATACACGTCTTCTCTGGAGTGATATCATATTATAGTTGAGATATAATATGGTCAAAAACGGGTTCTACACAGAAATACACAAGGCTATTGAACTTACTAATTATTAAAAAAAATATGGATATACAAATATACAAAAGGCTGAGCCTGTCTAGACATATCTATATAAATAATGTCTGTAAAAATGTAATTAAGTGATAAGTCAGTTATATTTTTAATATTTTTTAAACAGTGTTTACTGTACATGTTTGATATTTGGTGAAGTTTGTATTCCCAGGTATATACTAGTATTATAGTGGCTGGTTTATCAGGCCAATATGAAAGGTCTAGATGCCTGTAAAACTGTTTTGAGTTCTTTGATGGCAATCTAACAGGTTTTTGGTGTTGGGTTTATCATGTAGTTATGTATGGTATAAAAATTGATGCAAAAACTGTTTTGGGTTGAAATGTTATTTCTTTGATGGCCGTTTTTTAGTTTGTTAAAATGTTTGATTTTACTTGCTCTGTGAAGATTGTTTTAGTTTTAAATGTAAGTTCTTTGATGGAGCCTTTCAGCATGTGAATATGCAAGAAGTAACTGAAAAGAATTCCATTTTGATTTTACAAGGAAAATGACTTAGGTTTACAGATAGGTATCCTTTCTCCCAGCTGGTCCTTGGTCAAACCTCTAGGGATTGTTTTTACAAGGATAACAACTTAGGTTTACAGATAGGTATCCTTTCTCCCAGCTTGTCCTTGGTCAAACCTCTTGGTATTGATTTTACAAGGATAACAACTTAGGTTTACAGATAGGTATCCTTTCTCCCAGCTTGTCCTTGGTCAAACCTCTTGGTATTGATTTTACAAGGATAACAACTTAGGTTTACAGATAGGTATCCTTTCTCCCAGCTTGTCCTTGGTCAAACCTCTTGGTATTGATTTTACAAGGATAACAACTTAGGTTTACAGATAGGTATCCTTTCTCCCAGCTTGTCCTTGGTCAAACCTCTTGGTATTGATTTTACAAGGATAAAAACTTAGGTTTACAGTTAAAGATCCTTTCTCCCAGCTTGTCCTTGGTCAAACCTCTTGGTATTGATTTTACAATGATAACAACTTAGGTTTACAGAAAGGTATCCTTTCTCCCAGCTTGTCCTTGGTCAAACCTCTTGGTATTGATTTTACAAGGATAACAACTTAGGTTTACAGATAGGTATCCTTTCTCCCAGCTTGTCCTTGGTCAAATCTCTTGGTATTGATTTTACTAGGATAACAACTTAGGTTTACAGATAGGTATCCTTTCTCCCAGCTTGTCCTTGGTCAAACCTCTTGGTATTGATTTTACAAGGATAAAAACTTAGGTTTACAGTTAAAGATCCTTTCTCCCAGCTTGTCCTTGGTCAAACCTCTTGGTATTGATTTTACAAGGATAACAACTTAGGTTCATAGTTAAAGATCCTTTCTACCAGCTGGTCCTTGGTCAAACCTCTTGGTATTGATTTTACAAGGATAACAACTTAGGTTTACAGATAGGTATCCTTTCTCCCAGCTTGTCCTTGGTCAAACCTCTTGGTATTGATTTTAC
This sequence comes from Nipponacmea schrenckii, assembly GCA_030562195.1. Classification (NCBI taxonomy): domain Eukaryota; kingdom Metazoa; phylum Mollusca; class Gastropoda; family Lottiidae; genus Nipponacmea; species Nipponacmea schrenckii. The sequence continues at coordinate 21,523,472 of CM060201.1, forward strand.
AAGGATAACAACTTAGGTTCATATATAAAGATTCTAACTATCAGCTGGTTCTTGGTTAAACCTCTTGTCATTGATTTTACAAGGATAAAAACTTAGGTTTTACAGTTAAAGATCCTTTCTACCAGCTGGTCCTTGGTCAAACCTCTTGGTATTGATTTTACAAGGATAACAACTTAGGTTCACAGTTAAAGATCCTTTCTCCCAGCTTGTCCTTGGTCAAACCTCTTGGTATTGATCTTTCCTGGAATATCTGTAGCAAATGATGTAAAAGTCCTAACAGGACTAATTAGAAATTGATCTATTGAGTTAATGAATGCACTAATTAGTCTGAGTTAATGAATGCACTAATTAATCAATAATTGAATGAAAGAATGAGAGAAGGAACATACCAATGAAGGAATGAATGAATGAATTAGTCAAAAGACAAGACAAAAATTAGATGATGATTCAAACTAAACAGAATGAATGAAGGAACAAAAGAAGGAAAGATAAGCTAGTTCAGAATGAATTAATCACTAGAATAAACCCAGCTGACTAAGCGCGAAGATATTTCTCTCACAAAATAAAAACTTGTTAAAATTCTGCCTGTCCTAGACAACAATAGGTGAAATATGTCTTTGTTTCTATGGTAACACAACCAGGAATGTAGTTGTCACAGATCTCTGTCAAATTTTACATTTGCACACTTCAAAGAATCCTGGAGTCATTTTTATCAGATGTCGTCTACATGTAGCCAGAAAAACGTCTTTTGGATACACAAATAGTTAAATATTTTTTATCGGCCATTGATGTGAAATATCACATTGCAGTGAAATTTCATGTCACAATTTGTTTGGTAAAATTTCATTTTTACATATAAATACAACAATACTTCAAACAGGTGCCTGTCTTTCCACTCTCCCTTCTGGAACCTCAGGTCAGCTAACAACAGAGAGTCCACATGGTTGATAATATTTTATGGTAATTTGGTTTGTTAACTAGACATCTTTTTCAGAGAGTCCACATAGCTAATAATGTTTATTTGGTATTTAGGTTGGTCAACTTGACATCCGTTTCAGAGAGTCCACATAGCTAATAATGTTTATTTGGTATTTAGGTTGGTCAACTTGACATCCGTTTCAGAGAGTCCACATAGCTAATAATGTTTATTTGGTAGTTTTGTTTGTCAACTTAACAACCCTTTCAGAGAGTCCACATAGCTAATAATATTTATTTGGTATTTAGGTTGGTCAACTCAACATCCGTTTCAGAGAGTCCACATAGCTAATAATGTTTATTTGGTAGTTTTGTTTGTCAACTTAACAACCCTTTCAGAGAGTCCACATAGCTAATAATATTTTGACTTCTCAACTCAACATCCCTTTCAGAGAGTCCACATAGCTAATAATGTTTATTTGATATTTGTTAGAAATATGCAGTAAGCCATGATGTGAAATTCAGCATGAACTTGAAATAATTCTCACAGTATGTTTAATATTGAAGGTATCTCTGTGAAGCTTTACACCCTAATGGTAAAATAATTGTTCGTACTTTAATTAAAAAAGGATTAACACAAGTTGATGTACTCCCTTGCTTGCATATTTCACAATTTCTTTATTTTCTGATATTGAAATTAAGACTCCAATTAAAACGAAACTAGAAATAACAACATGTTTCTGTTCTTTTTTGTTTCTTAATAAAAATTTGTAAATACATTTTATCTATAGTTCTGAACCAATTTAAATTAGAATTGTAAACAGCTCCAAGTGTGGCACACATCTTGTCTCCTTGTGCTGCAGATAGGGCGCATTAAAGATCCCTCAAACAGTTGGAATTGAAAAAGTGGACTAATACCACTGTTTTTGAGAAAGTAGACAATTAAGATATTAATTTTTCAAAATATTAAGATTTAAATAATGAGCAGGATTTGATTTCAAAATATTCATTTTTAGAAGGAAGCTATATATAAAGGATAAAAGAAAAGAAAAATCTGTTCATTTTATCTTAAATATTCAGTCTCAAGTGGAAATCAAAATATTTAGATCTGCTGTCAGAATTCTTATCGTTAAAACAGCCTCTGTTTGAGTAACTTGGCCTCTATCTGAAACCTATCTTCTTCTCACCTGTTGAAATTGAAATATTATCTCACTTAAACTTTCTATAAACATCCGCGTTATCAAATCAGTACCTTCAATTACTTTTAAATGATATTTTCATTATATTATTATCTGCCGATTGATTAACAATATTTTTATTGAATAAATCATTTGGCTAAAATTCTCTTTTTCTGTATGACTTTAAAGTTTGATAATTTTTTAAAAGAATTGTTTAAACTTGGGAAGTGTCCGTTAACAGCCGTCCAATTTTTCAGTCAGATGTCTGTTCTATCTTATAATTCTATTTTATCCAATCAAATTATAATGTAGCCAGAGCTTTTGATATAGTTTTCCCAGCCAGACATTTTTTTTAACAATGTTTTGGTTTTGACAAGAGTATTTATCTAAGACCTACAATTGGTCATGACTGGCATATATGGTCAAATCAACAACCCTGGATGAAGCCTAGTTACAGCAAGGGGTCTCAATGACCTCTGGTGTAAGCAGCAATAAAGGAACCACAGACATCTTTTGGAATAATGGTTCTATCAGTCATGGGCGAGACAAATTTTGTCTTCATTTTGTTTGGCTGGGGGGCGGGGGTTCGTGTGTTTGGGGGATCAGTCTGATTATAACATGCCCTAAAAACTCATATATTAGAGCATTTTCAAAAACATTCTGAATCTTCGAGTCGTTTCTTGACAAGATAAAAATGTTTTCATTGTTTTTGATACAGATTAAAAGATTAAAGGATTTAAGTTTGGTTTGAAGTGACGTCTGCTATGATAAGGTTAATCCAGGTCAAAGTAAATTGCGTTAAAAGTAAACAAAATGTGGCTGGAAGGATTGACGTAGGGTAGAGATTAAAATACTTGTATTGATGTCCACATTCCTCTAGTACGGGGTTCAAACTTTCTTTGAAATATCAAACTCAAGTCTTCATTCATACTGGAGATATCACAATGGGTGTTGGTCAGTGATTTAGGCTAAGCTATAGAGGTTTAGGCTCAGGGGTATTTAGGCTAAGCTAAGAGAGCTTTAGGCTCAGGGCTATTTAGGCTCAGGGCTATTTAGGCTCAGGACTATTTAGGCTCAGTGCTATATAAGCAACATGAGCATTCGCTGAAAGCAGACGTTAACTTGTCATCCACCAACCAACATCAGTGCTATTTAGGCTCAAAGCTAATTAGGCTCAGTGCTATTTAGGCTCAGTGCTATTTAGGCTCAGTGCTATTTAGGCTCAGTGCTATTAGGCTAGCTATAGAGAGCTTTAGGCTCAGTGCTATTTAGGCTCAGTGCTAGAGCTTTAGGCTCAGTGCTATTTAGGCTCAGTGCTATTTTGGCTAAGCTAATAGAGCTTTAGGCTCGGTGCTATTTAGGCTAAGCTAAGAGAGCTTTAGGCTATTTAGGCTTAACTAATAAGGCTTAGCCATTAGCGCATCAAAGCGTTATTAAGGGTTAAATACCTCCGACTGAGTTTTTCAAAAGTCAGCCCCAATTTTTTAGCTAGTCAAATATTGAAGTGTTGATGGATTTTGTTTTTAAATGAACTGTTTGGATGAACATTTACACCAGGTTTATTTTTGTTTATTGTAGAGTTGTTTACATTTGTCTATCACACCACAATATATCAGAACAGCTCGTAAAAACCTCATGTCTTACTGTGTTTATGTCTTTTTCATTACCCATAATCCTTTTAAAGGATTAACTCGGCAAGCTTTTAGTATCAATTTTATTTCATTCATCGCGATCAGGTTCGCAATAAATTAAAGAGTGGCATGTTTTCTTAAATCTTCTTTGATGAAACAACATTTTTCTTCTCGTTTGTTTGTTCGTTTTTTTTTGGTGGAAAATGCAAAATACTTGTTCTTAAAGTGCCTTATTAGACCAATCAATGCCAGCTTGTCTATCTTTGTTGTGTTTTATTTTGTGTCAGCTAGGCTTCTATCAAATGCTATAAGTGTCTGAGGATTCTTCTACCAGCTGGTCCTTGGTCAAACCTCTTGGAATCAATCTTCCTGGATTATCCGTACTCATTTACAGCTGTGTGTACTGGAAATACTATTGCTAATATTGGAACAGTTTACATTTGAGAGGGGTCCCAGTTCTAGATATTTCAATGTTTTTCATGGCTAAATGTGTCCCATTGCCAGAAATGTTTTGATCCAGAATCCAATTTGTTCTCATAGAATTCAGTCTGATACAATTTGGTTAATGTAGCTCTATGTCAATCATGGACCTGCCCCTAACAACGGGGTCAATTATAAAGGTCAAAGGTTAAGTGACCAAGATTAAATATCCTGACTAATGTCCGACATCATTTTAAAAATGGTGTGAAAAATGGCTTGAGGCAGACGCCATTTTCTGGATTAAAACATGGAAAATGATGTCCTGTTGATTCTGTAAACATGTAATTAATTTAGAGTGGTGAGGTCATTCAAGTTAGGGTAAGGGTCATTCAAGTTAGGGTAGGGCTGTCGTTATGTCGAACATGTTTATTACATGTAAAAGATTTTTAATCAGTCTATGACATTGTCAGATGAATGTGAGTTGGCCCCTCCATCTTGTCCGACAAACCGACATTACCTGTACATGTCATTGATAGAATTTATCCTAAAGATGTCAGCACCAGTTTTTAAGAATAAGTCATCCTCAAAATAGAAAATGGTTCATTCAATTCATTTAAAAAATATTTGAATTAAAGCAAAAAAGCATATTAAAGTTATGCTACCCCTGAGGACCTTTCAAAAGATGTTCCTATTTTAGGAAGGTTCAAAGAATGAGCAACCATCATAAGAATGTAAACTCAAAAGAGGCATCACCATAAACAAATTTTATACGTGTTTAAAAGATGTCCCCACAGCAGTTGGTCAATTTAACATCATTGGAAAAATATTTTGTATTGAGACACCATATTTAAAAAGCCAGTAGTTAAAAAGCCATGAATCAATTTTATCTCGTAAAAATACACGGGTTTCTTTGATGAGCTGAAATTACAGGGTATAAATCCATAAAGACAAAGCTTTGACACGATTTCTATGAGGTTTAAGATTTCCTATTTTAGGAAGGAAAGTCCGCATCATAAAGTAAACTCAAAAGAGGCATCACCATAAACAAATTTTATACGTGTTTAAAAGATGTCCCCACAGCAGTTGGTCAATTTAACATCATTGGAAAAATATTTTGTATTGAGACACCATATTTAAAAAGCCAGTAGTTAAAAAGCCATGAATCAATTTTATCTCGTAAAAATACACGGGTTTCTTTGATGAGCTGAAATTACAGGGTATAAATCCATAAAGACAAAGTTTTGACACGATTTCTATGAGGTTTGACCATTCCTATCTTTTGTTGTAAGAGACATGTCCGTACCTATAGTTCAAAACAATACCATATTTATCTACTATTTTTTTATTGTCATCTTTATCCCCCCATAAATCCCTCTTTTGTTCGCGGAAAGGGGCTGGTCAAGTTTTGTTTTTCGAGAATAAAAGATAAGAAAATATGACTCTTTCGCTAGATTAGTTTCTGCTGGCCTTTTTGACATGCTTGATTCACAAGGGGTCCGGTGGACAATAGAGCGATATTTAGCAGGGCTTTGTCAGTAATTTACAAGGTGAATCCGAAGGTTGAAGGTCAAATGGACGTTAATTTATCTCTTTCTTGTACATGATATTGTTTTGTATGTTTTTGATTTAAAGAGATTCAAAAGGATTTCTCAACACCTCATTTTTTAGAGAGTCCACATAGCTAACATTGTTCATATTCATCCCTTTTCTAGAGTGCACACCATCTTCATTAGCCCTTTAGGTACAGAAGAAGTATGTAAAACTCAATTCATTTTATTTCCACCTGTCAGTGAACACTGTCTTCATTAGCCCATTAGGTGCAGAAGTGTAGGACTTAAAAACCCTTCATTCTTTTTTCAGTTAGGTAATATAGTTTATATTTATACCTTTTTGAGAGTCCACATAGCTAATGATGTTTATATCTATACCTTTTGTAGAGTTCACATATGTCATATGGTTTATATTTATTCCTTGTAGAGAGTCCACATAGCTAATATAGTATATATTACATTATATATGATAATTATTCAGTAAAGTAACGCTAGGTGTGAGGTACACGACCTTTACTTGTTTTATAGTCTCTTCATATCCAGTCTTTTATTGTAAATTATACCTAGTTTTATAGTATAGCAGGGCAAAATGAAATAAAATGAATGGTGTTTTACGTCCTACTCTTCTGCACCTTATGGGCTAATGAAGACTGACAACGGACTTGCAAAAAAGGCACATTATCATGCATGAAAGAATAGTTTCCAATCATACCAAAATCACTTTTAATGGCTAAAGTAATGGGGTTTTACATGGCAACTACTATTTTTTGGAGGCTTTTTAAAAAAGATGGAATAAGAATTCAATTGCCTGGAAACTAATTGGATCAATGAAAAAGAAATAAAATGTTTTTAACCTTGACTTTGATAAGGTATCTTTTCTTGATTACTTAGAGGTCAACTGAGGTCAAAGGTTAGGATGAAAAATGCCGATTGCTTGATAAGAACTTAATTGGTAATCAAACGAAATGAAGAGTTTTCAGTCTGTATTTTATTGGACTAATGAAATGAAATGTAGGGTTTATATCCCACTGTTCTGTATGTTATTGGAACAAATGAAATGTAGTTTTATATCCACTGTTCTGTATCTTATTGGACTAATGAAATGATAGAGTTTTATATCCTACTGTTCTGTATCTTATTGGACTAATGAAATGAAATAGAGTTTTATATCCTACTGTTCTGTATCTTATTGGACTAATGAAATGAAATGAGTTTTATATCCTACTGTCTGTATCTTATTGGACTAATGAAATGAAATAGAGTTTTATATCCTACTGTTCTGTATCTTATTGGACTAATGAAATGAAATGAGTTTTATATCCTACTGTTCTGTATCTTATTGGACTAATGAAATGAAATAGAGTTTTATATCCTACTGTTCTGTATCTTATTGGACTAATGAAATGAAATAGAGTTTTATATCCTACTGTTCTGTATCTTATTGGACTAATGAAATGAAATAGAGTTTTATATCCTACTGTTCTGTATCTTATTGGACTAATGAAATGAAATAGAGTTTTATATCCTACTGTTCTGTATCTTATTGGACTAATGAAATGAAATAGAGTTTTATATCCTACTGTTCTGTATCTTATTGGACTAATGAAATGAAATAGAGTTTTATATCCTACTGTTCTGTATCTTATTGGACTAATGAAATAAATAGAGTTTTATATCCTACTGTTCTGTATCTTATTGGACTAATGAAATGAAATAGAGTTTTATATCCTACTGTTCTGTATCTTATTGGACTAATGAAATGAAATAGAGTTTTATATTCCACTGTTCTGTATCTTATTGGACTAATGAAATGAAATAGAGTTTTATATCCTACTGTTCTGTATCTTATTGGACTAATGAAATGAAATAGAGTTTTATATCCTACTGTTCTGTATCTTATTGGACTAATGAAATGAAATAGAGTTTTATATCCTACTGTTCTGTATCTTATTGGACTAATGAAATGAAATAGAGTTTTATATCCTACTGTTCTGTATCTTATTGGACTAATGAAATGAAATCGAGTTTTATATCAAACTTTCTGTATCTTATTGGACTAATGAAATGAAATAGAGTTTTATATCCTACTGTTCTGTATCTTATTGGACTAATGAAATGAAATAGAGTTTTATATCCTACTGTTCTGTATCTTATTGGACTAATGAAATGAAATAGAGTTTTATATCCTACTGTTCTGTATCTTATTGGACTAATGAAATGAAATAGAGTTTTATATCCAACTGTTCTGTATCTTATTGGACTAATGAAATGAAATCGAGTTTTATATCCAACTTTCTGTATCTTATTGGACTTATGAAATGAAATCGAGTTTTCCAGGAATGAAATGAAAGCAGATTTTCCAGGAATCTTTAACATCATTAAGATTATGAATGTAGAATTATTTATGATTTATTGTGTCTTCATTAGAATTGCTAAAAGAATGATTGTGGATTTATTCCTTTCTGATTCCATGGTAATACAGAACCTAATCTCTATTTCTATGCAAATTCAGAAAACAAAACCAAGAGAAAATGTTATTATTGGAATCAGAAGAGAATTATTATAAAATCTGCTGAGTATTAACTCAGTATTTAAAATTAGATCTTTTAAAGTGCTTCTTGTTTTTATGTCATTTTAAGGTTGCAACATTGTGGTAAAGTGTAATATTATTAAAGTACAGCCACATAAGGGTTGTATATCATCTCTTGGGTAAGAAGGTGCCATTAGGTTTGAATCTAGAACACTGACCAGTGCCATCTGAAAGACCTGACATCAGGGCCATAAACATTTCACATGACCCCAGAGCCACACAACATTTCATATGACCCCAGGCCCATAAAACATTTCACATGATATTTCTTACTCCCATTAATAATGTCCCCCCATCAAGAAATGGCAAAATTTGAAGAGTGAAGTGATAATGCCAAAAATATTGTACCGGTACCTTATGAAATATATTGTTTGATATATATTGTTCGATACAATCAATTAAAAATATGGTAAGAAACATACCTACTTCTCAGTTTTATGGTTTTATTATTAAGGTTTGAGTATTAGCAATAGAGATTTAGGCTCGTTAAAGTTATATACGGTACCATTATTTGAATTCCAGAGTTGTTCCATCAAAAATATGGTAAGAAACATACCTACTTCTCAGTTTTATGGTTTTATTATTAAGGTTTGAGTATTAGCAATAGAGATTTAGGCTCGTTAAAGTTATATACGGTACCATTATTTGAATTCCAGAGTTGTTCCATCAAAAATATGTTAAAGAAACATACCTACTTCTCTGAGAGAGTATTATAGTATTGTTATATTATCAAGGTTTGAGTTTTAGCAATAGAAAATTAGACTAGTATATTATATTAGTATAATTATATAGTACCATTATTTAAATTCCTCAGATATAGAATTAGGTTAATAAGTCAATAATAGGCCAGTGTTTGACATTTTATTTGATGTTGTTGGTAATTTGCCTGACAAATTATACTAGATCTTATAAAATTACTGGTGATTTTACCCACACTGATAGACAACTTAAACTGTCCAGTAATATCAAGTACCATTGTCCGAGTTTTCTGAGAGTTTTCTGAGAGCGAAACTTCAGATACGGTACGAAAAGTTTTCAAGTCTTGTGATTTGTTATTTATTTCAAGTTTTTTTTAACCAATCAGATTCTCCTGATGATTCTACTCAGATTGCGCCTGTTTATAAAGTATCATACAGGTTGAGTTTTCTTGGACTATGTTTTTAAAATATGTGATGCATAAAAATCTTCTAGAAATGAATGTGTGTTAGCTTGACTTGTTATTTTTTCCATCATGCAGATTATTCAGCCAATATCTATGGTTTCTCTTATTCTATAATTTGAGTAAATACTTGACGATAGCAAAATTGTTGACAAAGTTACAAGCGCATTTTTATTTTCTTTTGATATGCAAATGTGACTTATTTAAACTGAAAATTAAGAATTTGAGGAGTCACAGAGTGCGAAAGATAAAAGGCAAGAAAAATTCGAAACATTCAATTTTGTTAATTGTTTGTATTTATTCACCTATTACCAACTTCTATCGTTAAGGGCAACACAATCAGACAGGGTGGTCCTATTTATCCAATCATTTGTCAGCGTTGACAGACGATTGCCGACATGTTACATAATTAGTGTCAAGAGTTGTCTAACTTTGATACTCTTCTTGCAGACTCTGACTGACAAACGAGGGTCAAAACTCATCCAAGTTGAAAACTGTCTTGTCAAATTGTCATGGAAACTAGATATCTTGGTCTGTGTGCTATTGAAGGAGTTTTAATGTAGAAAGAAATGATACGAGTGTAGCTTGATCAATTTCATCTCAATAAATATAACACGAAGCAACTTCATTCCATCAGCAGAAACAGAATTGAGATTGGACGCTTGCTAACCTGAAGGTCAAGGGGGGGGGGGCAAAATTTTGATTCAGGTTCAATCAGAGAAGATCTTTTGTACTGCCCCCCTCACAGTAATTGATGCTCCCCAAAGTTATGTAGGCTGGCTACGGGCCTGATTAACAATTGTAGAGCAGAAGATTAAGTTTCATTTCCTGTCAGTTTGATGTGACTCCAAACCTTTTGTATTAATCTTGTTGTCTTGGGAATGATTCAAAACAAAAAAGTAATTAGATTTACAAAAGTTTGGATGTAAAACTCCATTTCATTTCATTGCAATCCAATAGAAGTACATCTAAGTGTTTTATTGCCATGATCAAATTGAAGCAGACGTCAAATTAAAACTGAATAATTTCCTTTAATGGAAAGTTTTAGACCAGACGTCATATTCTAACAAGAATCATGCATTAGTTGATGCAATTAATAATTTGATGTAGGGAAATGGACGTCTGACAAATGTTTGCTGATTTTATTAAAGCAGTTGATACAGTCATGTTTGATGGTTGGTTTTTAAATTGAGACTGTAGAACATTGTCTGGTCTGCGACATTGTTGTACACTGTGAAAATAGTTAACACTTGACCCTGTTATATTATCTGCCACCCAGACATGGCTGAAGTATGAGAAATGCATTTGAGGTCATTGTATTCATTTTATCATGTCTAATGCATGTATTCAAACATTTATGAAATTTTTGGTTCAAAAGAGCTGATAATGTTCATCCTTTTATCAAGAAGTTCAGAGTTCTGGAAGCAATTATTCTCTTCCCCACAGAAACTTGGTTCCTTGTACTTCACTACAGTAGTAATGAAGGTAGCAGTGGAACAGCCCAATCAGTATAGAGTTGGATAGTTGTTAATGATTAGATGCTATTGTTTGAATTCTGATGCCTCTACCTGTGCTGTCGAAATCAAACTAGACAGTGTTGTCTTCTAACTGCAATGAGATTTGGAGTACTAGTGAAAAGACAGAGTGTCAACTTGTGTGGTCACTTTGTTTAAATTTATTAGACTACTTGTGAAGTAAGCAAACAGTTTGTTGATAAAATATACACTCAGTCTATAGCACACTCTCTCTTTCATAGCCTCAAATTATACTGACTTTTCACTGTAGAGTAAGGGATGTTGATTTGATTGTATTTACCAGTCATTTCTGACTAGAGCTCTAGATTGTTGATTTGACTGTATTTACCAGTCATATCTGAAAAGTTCTAGATTGTTGATGTGATTGAATTTATCAGTCATTTCTGACTAGAACTCTAGATTGTTGATGTGATTGTATTTACCAGTCATTTCTGACTAGAGCTCTAGACTGTTGATTTGACAGTACTTACCAGTCATGTCTGAAACTCTAGTCAGTCAAGACTGGTAAATAGCCAAATAAACATCCCTGATGTGATTGACAAATTATTAGCTGTGTATTTTATTGCTGTATTCACCAGTTATAAAGAGGAATTTATTCCAAGTGAACGATTTATTTATTGGTAACAAGATCAGGGGAGTTGATCCTACATCTCGTTACTACACGACATGAAATTATCGTAAACCATCGTAAACCATCGTTCAATTACATGGTTTGATATTTTCTTTTTCTTTTATTCTTTTATTATTCATGGTAATAATAGAGTTGTATTCTCTTAAGTCTAGATTATTGTCACATAGAGATACAGATATTAGTTGATAAATCACAGGCATTTGTTTCTAAATCACAGACATTATTTTCTAAACCACAGGCATTTGTTTCTAAACCACAGTTATTAGTTTCTAAATCCACAGGCATTGTTTCTAAATCACAGTTATTAGTTTCTAATCCACAGGCTTATTTCTAAATCACAGACATTGTTTCTAATCCACAGGCATTAGTTTCTAAATCACAGTTATTAGTTTCTAATCCACAGGCATTATTTCTAAATCATAGGCATTAGTTTCTAAACCATAGGCATTAGTTTCTAAAACACAGGCATTAGTTTCTAAATCATAGGCATTAGTTTCTAAACCCTAGGCATTAGTTTCTAAACCCTAGGCATTTGTTTCTAAAACACAGGCATTAGTTTCTAAATCACAGGCATGAGTTTCTAATCCACAGACATTATTTTCTAAACCACAGGCATTAGTTTTAATTGCTTGCTATTGGATTCAAATTCAAAATCAATACAGGAACAACAGCATCAGCAGTGGAATGAGAATTCTCCATACATCAAGGTGTGTTTCATCAAGGTGGATGTGAACTTAGCAGACGACAGTTTATTTGGATTTTTGTTTTGATGTTAAATTGAGCTGTGTCACTTAGAACTGATACTCGGCTTAAAGATAATTGACTTGGAGGATATTTATTTTTTTGCCAAAAAAACGTCAAAGTTTGAGTTTGACAAATTAGAAATGATCAAACTTATTTGTTCATTGAATTGACACAAACTGAATTATATATCTTAAACCTAATTTAAAACCAAGTCAAAAAATTGTTTTTATTTTCACATTTGATTCATTAGAAATCCAGGTGGGCTGAATAAATGTATTATAAATTAACTGACTGAAGGTACGTGGAGCCCAGGTGGGTAAAACTTGGACAATAGGCTTATTATATTCTTATAGGCCCTAGTGTAGATTAATAATTTATTACCCTTTTATGTCCCTCTGATACAAGTCTTTTTGACTCAAAGTCAGTCCTTGTGAATGGCTATGTTAAAACTAGAGCAAAAGGCTAAGATTACATGTTTAAAGATGCATTCTCCAATTATTTTGTTCTACCATTTGTCACGTCAGAAAATCAATGCCTGTGATTGGTTCTTGAGATTTCTTAGTGAGTCATGACCAATGAGGTTTCAAAACATCTCAAATATTGCTGGCGTGAACAAGGCATAGGGGGAGGGGAGGGGGGGTGAAATTACTTGCTATCTTAGCCTCCCTTTCAGAGAGTTCACATATTCAATAAAGCTAGTAAAGTTATTGGGTATATGAGCTCATTTTTCAAAATTTTTGCCTTTTTTTAAAAACGGATGTCAAGTTGACAAACCTTCCAGTTGAAAACTTCATAGAAATGTTGTAATTTATATTGTGATGTTAAATACAATAATGAAAGAAGGAATATAATTGGACGACCACCTGCGATGTCAACATTGTCTGTTGATTTTTGAATCGTTCACTTGGATTATGTTGACTTTAAAAACTCGTCACGTGAAAAGTTTAGCAACTTGATTAAAATTTTGAAAAGATTGAAAGAAATGTAATATATTTATTAAAGAGTTAATTAAAATGGCTAGTAGGTGTGTTTCGGTAAAATCAGTTAGGATAATGTTATGATCTGTAACAGCTTAGACTTAGAGCAGTATGGTTCTCAATCTGGTGTATTAGTTCTGCTTGAGGGTAGGGGCATGCATCACTGGTGAGAAGTTGGGGGTAGGGGGGTGAAACTGAGAGACCACTTATAAATTCTAACCAATCCCATGTCTCATCCGAGCGACCAGACGCTCTTTCCATGACACTGACAGAAGGGAAACTGTGCTGAAAAATCTGCTAATTCACCTTAACCTTTACCAAGATTGAACCCTTGGACCCTCAGGTTATTGATCAAGCATTTAACACACTGAACCACCGGCGCTCCCCCTTTTTAGAAAGCAAGCGTCCAACTCATCAAGCCACCTTGCCTCCTAACAAACTAGAGAAACCATATTTTGATAAATACAAACGTAATAACAAACATTAATCATTTGATTTCATTCTGAATTCAGAAAACCACAATAAACTTATATTGACAAATACCAGATGATGAGGTCATGGTGACATTTCTCAAACGATCAAATTCTGTATTTTAGAATACTTTGTGTAAGATCGTAGAGGTTAAAGGTTAAGTCTTTCAATATGGGAATGACAAGAGAAATTTGGAAACTGTAAGGTCAACAAGTTCGACCTCCGACACGATTTACAACAGCCTGTATCCATCTGTACTTGTTTAAAGTCGATTAGAAATAATGTTTGATATTTCAAAAGTTTGCCGTCTGGGTTTCGCCTTTCATTTCACGATATGATTTGCGTTTCTGACATCATCATCCAAATCTCTGTGTGAATTGTCCATTACATTCACAACCAACTGTCCAACAACAATGAAATTTAATTTTTCCTTTCCACCTGTTTCTTATCCATCTGTAAGGACCAGGATGTTGTGGCAACTTGTTTCAGGTCTTTCTGATCGTAAACCATGCCAATTTTGATTTAATTTTTCTATTCCAGCTGTTGATTGTCAAGTGGGAGATTGGGGTAATTGGTCTGAATGTGATAATCCCTGTGGATACGGCAGTAAAAAACGTACACGAAAGGTCAGAGTTCATCCAGAAAATGGTGGGAAACATTGTCCAGTTTTAAAACAGCGTCAAGTTTGTGCTGGGGATGGAAAATCTGATATTTGTTTACAACAGTCCGTGGAAAATCAGTTTGAGGAATTACAAGGTAAGTCAGGTTTTTCTTTCGTTACATATGCACTTAAACCCGGATGTTTACAACTTGTTTCAGGTACATATCACAAACACATGACGATGTTATTAAACACACTTCTTTAATAACGTTACATATCACAAACACATGATGATGTTATATAATAAACACACTTCTTTAATAACGTTACATATCACAAACACATGACGATGTTATATAATAAACACACTTCTTTACGTTACATATCACAAACACATGACGATGTTATATAATAAACACACTTCTTTACGTTACATATCACAAACACATGATCGATGTTACGTAATAAACACACTTCTTTAATAACGTTACAATCACAAACACATGATGATGTTATATAATAAACACACTTCTTTAATAACGTTACATATCACAAACACATGACGATGTTATGTAATAAACACACTTCTTTAATAACGTTACATATCACAAACACATGACGATGTTATATAATAAACACGCTTCTTTAATAAGTTACATATCACAAACACATGATGATGTTATATAATAAACACACTTCTTTAATAAGTTACATATCACAAACACATGATGATGTTATGTAATAAACACACTTCTTTAATAACGTTACATATCACAAACACATGACGATGTTATGTAATAAACACACTTCTTTAATAACGTTACATATCACAAACACATGACGATGTTATATAATAAACACACTTCTTTAATAACGTTACATATCACAAACACATGACGATGTTATATAATAGACACGCTTCTTTAATAACGTTACATATCACAAACACATGACGATGTTATATAATAAACACACTTCTTTACGTTACATATCACAAACACATGACGATGTTATATAATAAACACACTTCTTTAATAACGTTACATATCACAAACACATGATGATGTTATATAATAAACACACTTCTTTAATAACGTTACATATCACAAACACATGACGATGTTATATAATAAACACACTTCTTTAATAACGTTACATATCACAAACACATGATGATGTTATATAATAAACACACTTCTTTAATAATGTTACATATCACAAACACAACACACTACAAAAGTGCAAACACAGTAAACAAAATTAAAGAAAAAGAGTAGTATATTCATAATAGTGTTTTTATTTTTTTCATCTAATAAAGAAGAAATTATTTGAAATCTTTCCATAGATAGGTTGACGTGGGTCAGTGCAAAAAAAATCTTGACGGTTTTCTCAGGGTAGCTTATATGAAAAATGAAAAGATCCAAAAGTACAAATACCGGTACAGCAAAGCAGGCAAGTTGACATGGAGGGAGCAAAAACCTTACGAAATAATTAAAAACTACAGGTATATTAAAATAACCAACAACTCAGACAGTCAACAAATAAAAATTATTCATAAGAACGCATAATAGACTTAAAGAGATTGTAAAGAGGTTTTCTATATTTGTATGTGTATCAGGGACACTGATAGTATCAATTTACATCATTCTAATTTTCAATCAGATGTCTGTGGTTCCTGCAATTCTACTAAAACTAAACAGTTCTATTAAAGAGATTGTAAAGAGGTTTTCTATATTTTGTATGTGTATCAGGGACACTGATAGTATCAATTTACATCATTCTAATTTTCAATCAGATGTCTGTGGTTCCTGTAATTCTACTAAAACTAAACAGTTCTATTAAAGAGATTGTAAAGAGGTTTTCTATATTTTATATGTGTATCAGAGACACTGATAGTATCAATTTACACCATTCTAATTTTCAATCAGATGCCTGTGGTTCCTGTAATTCTACTAAAACTAAACAGTTCTATTAAAGAGATTGTAAAGATGTTTTCTATATTTTGTATGTGTATCAGAGACACTGATAGTATCAATTTACATCATTCTAATTTTCAATCAGACGTCTGTGGTTCCTGTAACTCTGCTAAAACTAAACAGTTCTATTAAAGAGATTGTAAAGATGTTTTCTATATTTTGTATGTGTATCAGAGACACTGATAGCATCAATTTACATCATTCTAATTTTCAATCAGATGTCTGTGGTTCCTGTAATTCTGCTAAAACTAAACAGTTCTATTAAAGAGATTGTAAAGATGTTTTCTATATTTTGTATGTGTATCAGAGACACTGATAGTATCAATTAACATCATTCTAATTTTCAATCTGATGTCTGTGGTTCCTGTAATTCTACTAAACTAAACAGTTCTATTAAAGAGATTGTAAAGATGTTTTCTATATTTTGTATGTGTATCAGAGACACTGATAGTATCAATTTACATCATTCTAATTTTCAATCAGATGTCTGTGGTTCCTGTAACTCTGCTAAAACTAAACAGTTCTATTAAAGAGATTGTAAAGATGTTTTCTATATTTTGTATGTGTATCAGAGACACTGATAGTATCAATTAACATCATTCTAATTTTCAATCAGATGTCTGTGGTTCCTGTAATTCTACTAAAACTAAACAGTTCTATTAAAGAGATTGTAAAGATGTTTTCTATATTTTGTATGTGTATCAGAGACACTGATAGTATCAATTAACATCATTCTAATTTTCAATCAGATGTCTGTGGTTCCTGTAACTCTGCTAAAACTAAACAGTTCTATTAAAGAGATTGTAAAGATGTTTTCTATATTTTGTATGTGTATCAGAGACACTGATAGTATCAATTAACATCATTCTAATTTTCAATCTGATGTCTGTGGTTCCTGTAATTCTACTAAAACTAAACAGTTCTATTAAAGAGATTGTAAAGATGTTTTCTATATTTTGTATGTGTATCAGAGACACTGATAACATCAATTTACATCATTCTAATTTTCAATCAGATGTCTGTGGTTCCTGTAATTCTGCTAAAACTAAACAGTTCTATTAAAGAGATTGTAAAGATGTTTTCTATATTTTGTATGTATATCAGAGACACTGATAACATCAATTTACATCATTCTAATTTTCAATCAGATGTCTGTGGTTCCTGTAACTCTGCTAAAACTAAACAGTTCTATTAAAGAGATTGTAAAGAGGTTTTCTATATTTTGTATGTGTATCAGAGACACTGATAGTATCAATTAACATCATTCTAATTTTCAATCAGATGTCTGTGGTTCCTGTAATTCTACTAAAACTAAACAGTTCTATTAAAGAGATTGTAAAGAGGTTTTCTATATTTTGTATGTGTATCAGGGACACTGATAGCATCAATTTACATCATTCTAATTTTCAATCAGATGTCTGTGGTTCCTGTAATTCTACTAAAACTAAACAGTTCTATTAAAGAGATTGTAAAGAGGTTTTCTATATTTTGTATGTGTATTAGGAACACTGATATCATCAATTTACATCATTCTAATTTTTAATCAGATGTCTGTGGTTCTTGATTTTCTACTAATTTAGTGTTTGATGACATCACTAATTGCAAAAGGCCTTATTTGACATACCTAGATTTTCTGATTTGTGATGTCTTCAAAGTTTAGATTTAGTAGAATAACAGCAACCACAGACATCTGATTGAAAATTAGAATGATGTAAATTGATGTTATCAGTGTCTCTGATACACATATAAAATATAGAAAACCTCTTTACAATCTCTTTAATAGAACTGTTTAGTTTTAGTAGAATTACAGGAACCACAGACATCTGATTGAAAATTAGAATGGTGTAAATTGATACTATCAGTGTCTCTGATACACATACAAAATATAGAAAACCTCTTTACAATCTCTTTAATAGAACTGTTTAGTTTTAGTAGAATTACAGGAACCACAGACGTCTGATTGAAAATTAGAATGATGTAAATTGATACTATCTGTGTCTCTGATACACATATAAAATATAGAAACATCTTTACAATCTCTTTAATAGAACTGTTTAGTTTTAGTAGAATTACAGGAACCACAGACATCTGATTGAAAATTAGAATGATGTAAATTGATGCTATCAGTGTCCCTGATACACATATAAAATATAGAAAACATCTTTACAATCTCTTTAATAGAACTGTTTAGTTTTAGTAGAATTACAGGAACCACAGACATCTGATTGAAAATTAGAATGATGTAAATTGATACTATCAGTGTCTCTGATACACATACAAAATATAGAAAACCTCTTTACAATCTCTTTAATAGAACTGTTTAGTTTTAGTAGAATTACAGCAACCACAGACATCTGATTGAAAATTAGAATGATGTAAATTGATGCTATCAGTGTCTCTGATACACATATAAATTTGTTAAAAAAAAAACTTTTAATATAAGCCTAATCCCTTTAAACCAAACGTAAGTAAATTAAAAAGAGACCTAAAATATACAAAAGCTTTTCATAAGACAAATTTTAATACACTTCATTCAACTTATTTCAAGTGTCAGTGGGTACAAACCATAATGAAGGTTTCATACAATAAAGATCTTTGTATAACCTGTTTAAAGACCCAAAGATTTTTTACAATGGACGACTAATTAGTGAGTTAAGATCATTAAAGATAAAATTTGCATAATTCTGAATGCCGCGACTGGTTTGATTAGATCTCTAGATTACAGGAAAATGATAATATTGTCTGCTTCATTCATAAATATATGTTACTTCGCGACCCTTATCAAAATCTGTCTCAAATTTCAGTATATTTCAATTATTATGGCGATAGGGTCTCATTGATCAATGGAGCTAAAGATGGTGTTTGATACAGGGGTTAGATTGTTAATCTCTCCCCCCCCCCCTCTCAGAGAAAAGCCAGAGAACGTATATCTGTTCATTATGAGGCGCCCAAATCCAAATCAAAATGTTCATCTTTTTTTTAACATCAATCAAACTCAAATGAATTGAGATTTGAGAAAGCGAGGGAGCAGTTCCCACGGGCCCCGCCCTGAAAGAGTGAAGCCTACCTAGAGGGAACACAACAACACAATTTATTACAGTATGTAAAAATTAGGTCAGAATTAGGACATGCTGAAATTTACATGTGCATTGGATATACAGAAAATCAAACATAGAGAATCTTAGTGCAAGCTAGTATATTAATAGCAGTGAAATTATTTGCTGTATCAGCACGCCCAATTTGTAAAAAATGATCTTTCTGGGCTGAATTCATGAATTAGTTGGATTCAAACCACAAATGTAAAGTTCACAGCAATTAATAGGCCAATTTTCAGAGCTCCTTTATTCATAGAAAATGAAAATTAGTTTTTAATCTGGAGCAAGATACTCTTATGATTATAATTTGTCGCAGAATGACATTCAAGTCACTATCACACGATGGCCTCATTTAAATAATTATAGAGTAAATTGTTGAATATATAATTCAATCAAATTATTTTCTTTGCGGTCGCTCGAGGGCATCCAAGAGGTAAACACTCATTTGATTTCATTCAATCTTGACGAGATTCGGACACATTTGAGATAACCAATCAGAGATGATTGGGCAAGATGTCTCGAATCGAAGACGTACCTCACTGTATCATTGTTATCGGCAACCATCATCTCGTTAAATGAAACAGTCAAACAAAGCCCTAGTCATTGCCAAGATTTGTAGAACATGAATAGTGTACTGAATGAATCCTTACCCAAAGTTTATCAAATAATTTTGTCTTAGGATAAGGGTAGGGTAGGGTGTACTAGGGCTAAAAAGTTAAAGATAATTAGGCCCCTACTCTAACCTGTAGTCATTCAGATGATTTTGTGTTAGGGTAGGGAGAGTGCACTGGGCCTAAAATTTAAGTGTACTCAGGCGGACTGGTTCATAGAAAGTTAACTAAAATAAAAATTATGATTTAAGAAATGCAGTAATTAGGCCCTTGAGTGTTACCCAAAGTTGTGAATTATATTTTGCCATATGATGGGGGTAAAGTTGACCTGAGGCCTCAGGCACCTGAATGTTACCCTAATTCATGTATGATATTTTTACAATGAGAAGGAGGGTAAGCCTATATAGGCTGACAATATCTCAGTTTGTTGAGATATTGTCAGCCTATAGATTGAATCAAAACTGGAAAAGAACAGATCTTCAGAGTTAGAAGATAAATCTACAGATTATAATAATAATTACCTTTAGGATAAATATTTATTTTGATATACCAATAGTAAAATCTAAATTGATGAAATGAAAACTTAATTTAATATAAAGTTTTAAAGACTGTTATTACAAGGCAATGCGTGTAGGGCATTTTGTTACATTCTAAATCTAAGTGTATTTAATTCTCATTTTTCACATTAGGCCAGACCAATTCTTCGTTTTGTTTTACAAATTCTCCTACCATAATCTTCCAGACATAAAAAAGTTTGGGTTCCTGGAAATAAAACTACCTTTATCCAAGATGAAAACAAAAACCATCATCAGAAACTTCCATTTTCAATAAAATATTTAAATTTTGGATTGAATCAATTCTGAGATAGCAGGAACATTTAGATTAATCATTCCTTCTGCTTTTCACACAAACCTTTTTTTCTTTTTGCTCTCCTGCTTTACCAGATTTTTCACGAAAAAGTCCGTAAAACAAGAAATTAAATTAATATAGTCTTCTCTATTATAATTATAAAAAATTTGTTACATAAATTTCTAGTTGGCGTTAATAATAAGCCGATTGTTCACCGACTCAGGTAAGTAGCCTAAATCTCGTGTAGAAGTTTCAAGTATTATAAAAAAAGAAGTGTATCTGCTTACATCATTCGACAATTATTCGAAGATTACATGTCAAAGGTTAAAACACTTATATATATATTTCCACATCGTTGATTACCTCACAATGAAGGTGGTAATATCTTCGCGATCGTTGACTTGATCGTCACTTCTCAGTGTAATGATCTAATGCAGCAGTAAATCGCCTGTATCGCAGTTAATCCCTGTCAGATATTCAATCTGTCGTTGTGAATTTAATCTGTTTCCAAGCGAGTCGTCTTGACTGCGGTTGATGTGAAATAAATCCGGTAAACACAGGAAAGGAAATGGGAGATGGTTAAAAAATACATGTGGATTAGACGACTGTTGCTAGGGATATTTGAGCCGTTACTATGGTTTTATTAATGTGGTTTGCTAATCTTGATCTCATTTATTAAGACTATTTGTTTTATTTCGGAGGTCTTTTGAGGATAAACCAAATTTTTGATAAACTGTTGTGGATAATGAAGGGGCATGCTCTTTATGTCCCTCACCCTGTCCCATTTCCTCTCCCTGTCCCATTACCTCTCCTATTTTTTCTTCTCTCTTTGACTGCATGGTTTGTAAATTTGGCATCCCTTTCAGA
This sequence comes from Nipponacmea schrenckii, assembly GCA_030562195.1. NCBI lineage: Eukaryota > Metazoa > Mollusca > Gastropoda > Lottiidae > Nipponacmea > Nipponacmea schrenckii. Next base: position 21,545,272 of record CM060201.1, read on the forward strand.
GAGTCCACATAGTTAATATTTTTTATTTGTTAATTTTCAAGTGCAAATTCTGAATTAAATCTTCAGCCATTTTGTCCTTGGTCACACCTCTTAGCAACCATCCTTCAGTTTTTCGATCCCATCTACAGCTGAGTAAAGTTACATATTTTTGGTCTTAGTTTGTTTGAAAAACCTGTTACTCTAAAACAAACTTTTCATTTTCTTAGCCACATGCTAAGAAGTATTCTGGCCATTTTGAGAATTGGCAAGATGGAGACCATGTGATCAGACAGCAGACGGATTCCACATGGTGAAGTGTTGTTTCTATAAACACTGTCTTCATCAATCTTATGCTAATAAAATTGCGCCAAATTTATTGAACCTGTTGCTTTGTTTTTCCAGTCTTTAGCCAAATTGTTCAACCTGTAGCATAGTTTTTCCAGTTTTTACCCACATTCTTCGACCTGTTGCTTTGTTTTTCAAGTCTTTAGCAGAATTCTGCAACCTGTTGCTTTGTTTATCCAGTCCCAACGAGTTTTAACGTCTGCAATTTTTCTCATTCTTTTATCGACCAAGTCTTAAGATTTTCTTAATTCCTCTCAAAAAATATTTTCTATTTGCTCTGTGAATCAAAGGTTCTTAAGAAGCCATATTGTTTTTCAAAACAATCGTCATGGAGAGAGAATTGTGGGATTGTTTTTCCAAACACTTGATGTACAGACGCGAATGGTGTGTAAATATTTTGATGTATTTTCAATCGTTTAAAGATACAATAAGAGAATAATATCGTCAAGGGAAAGATAACTCCTGTTTAAAAGATCTATCAACAGGTGGGGATACAATCAATCGACAAGGTTAAGTGCGTCTGCTTAAATTTGACCTTTGGGGTCATTCAGCGTACATTATTGATGTATCTATGAAGATTTTAACTTGATCAAAGCCAGCTTGATTATTAATTGATATTATTGATTGATTGTTAATGACGTCATGACGGTCAAATATCTTCTAATCATGAGTTTTTCATCCTATTCTTCTGCATCAAATAGACTAATGAAGATGAACACTGCATTGGAAATGTGCAATATTCAAAAACTACTTTATTGGTGTTTTTTCCTAAAGAAAAAAGTAGTGTTGGAAGGATATAAAATTAATTGATATCATGGAATGTTTCTACATGTTTTGACTGGCATTGATTGACAGGAGATCTGGAAGAAGCAGGAATTATCTGAATTAGAGATTAATTGAATTTCCTGCGATTCCATTATATTTACACTTAAAATACCCATCTTTTAATCGTGGTGCCAATAACAGTTAATTTACTCATTTCATCTGGAATTTTTCGTTTTTCAACTGATGGTAAAGAAGAAATGAAGAATTGTAGGAATGAATGAATGAGTGAGTGAATGAATGAATGAATGAGTGAGTGAGGGAGAGGGTCAGTGAGTCAGTAAAATGGAATGAAATGAAACGAAACAAAAGGAAATAGTGTAAATATTTTTATCACAAACCACAAACAATATCTTGAAGGATTATGTTCTGGATACGAGCAAGAAATCTTATGATCATCCTGTCTTAAACTGAAGCAGCAATCTAATTGTATAATTTAACTGCAATAACATCCCAAAGTCAGGGTCAGAATATTTCTGATAGCAGGTACCCTGGTATGTGCTGTATCACCCCCCTAACACCCTCAATATTTAATAGATGTTTACTTGACCTAGTTTAATGTTGATTATTTATTATACCTCAATATTTGACCTAATTCTCATTGATAAGAGTTTCAACATCAAAGGATCATCTTCACAATGTCAGGGTTTTAAGATGTGATACCTTGACTGCAATAGTCACCTTTCTTATATCATAGAATACAGTGACTTGATTGGATTGTACGTCAGCAAATACAGCCAACCAGGACAGAAAGACTCTAAATATTATGATTATTGCAATCAAGTATGAAGTTTATAATAGCTTGACATTGTGAAGATATGATACAAGAAAGGTGACTATTGCAGTCAAGGTATAAGACACAGTTTGTAATAGCTTGACATTGTGAAGATGTGATACAAGAAAGGTGACTATTACAGTCAAGGTATAAGACACAGTTTGTAATAGCTTGACATTGTGAAGATGTGATACAAGAAAGGTGACTATTGTAGTCAAGGTATAAGACACAGTTTGTAATAGCTTGACATTGTGAAGATGTGATACAAGAAAGGTGACTATTGTAGTCAAGGTATAAGACACAGTTTGTAATAGCTTAACATTGTGAAGATGTGATACAAGAAAGGTGCCTATTGTAGTCAAGGTATAAGACACAGTTTGTAATAGCTTAGACATTGTTAGAAAAGAAATTTTACCTTCTGAGACACTTAGAATAGTGAACATTGGAAGATTTGATGCAAGACAGTCATAAAATGTTAAGAAATATTTCTAAGTTAGCACGTTTTAGACAAATTTTACCTTCTGGACACTTAAACAGTGGACATTGCAAGATTTGGGACTAAGGTGAGAAAATTCACTACCCAACTACCCAAACACTGAACAATATATTATTAACCGCTTCTGAAAGATGTTAACAAGCTTCGAGAGCCCTTTATGTGATAAGATTCATGTAAACTTATTCATGTAAACGATTGTAAACTTATGTCAACAAGAGAATAAAAGAGCATGATGAAAGAGATTTCTGGGTATTATAAGTGTTTTCATACACTGGTTCTGTATTGTAGAATAGATAATAATTTTATCAATACCAGATTGTTCTGTTATAACAGGGTCAGATTATACAGGGTTGGTTTCAATAGCTTGTTGATTACATGAATGAAGGTGTCAAGGGTCAGGTAATAAGGGTTCAATATTTAAAAGAATAAGGTCAATATTTATATTAAGTGCCAATTCTCAAGGAGAAAAGTGTACTAGCCAAAAATCAGGGGTCAATTTTTAGTAAGGGTCATTTTTTCAGGACTGCATACCTGACGTTGAAAAAGCATCTAGTCATTGATATACACAATAAACAGAGGCCCCATTTGCTTGACTGTTGTAAATCACAAAAAACAGAGGCTAATGCTGCTATCCTGGCAAAATTTCCCTCATTGCTCACTACTTGGTGTTGCCCGTCTTCATTAGCTCATTAGCTACAGAAGAGTAGGACGTAAAACTCCATTTATTACATTACCAAGTGCAAGAGGGTAAAATGTGTAACAAAATAGATGTTATAGTAATAATTCAGCCCATTAAAATAAGATTAAGCCCCAAATGTTATTTTAAAATAAGCCTCATTGATAGGAAATAAGTATATTAAATTTTTATAAAAGAAAATTTTCCGCTGATTTTATTCGATATAAAAGATGGTGTCATATTATTAAGAGAACGTAATCCTTTCAAATTGAAGCAAAATCTCAGGTCAGCGTTCCGAACAATGGAGGGTTAACCCTCGACAGATTATTGAGTCACCCCAATACTTAACCCTCTGAATGAAATATATGTTAAGTCAATATTGCTATAGAAATCAACGAACTTAAATAAGATGGCTTAAAATGTCCAATGTCCTGATAATTTCTACTGTTATTCTTCTCAAACCTGTCTGAATAATCCTAAAGCAGAACTTTATGTTAAACTGGCTAGAACAGTAGGATGTAAAACTCAATTTCTTTTCATAAACAAAACTAGAGCAGAACAGTAGGATGTAAAACTCCATTTCATTAGGGAAACTAGAGCAGAACAGTAGGATGTAAAACTCCATTTCATTAGGTAAACTAGAACAGAACAGTAGGATGTAAAACTCCATTTCATTAGGGAAACTAGAACAGAACAGTAGGATGTAAAACTCCATTTCATTAGGGAAACTAGAACAGAACAGTAGGATGTAAAACTCCATTTCATTAGAGCTAAACTAGAGCAGAACAGTAGGATGTAAAACTCCATTTCATTAGGGAAACTAGAACAGAACAGTAGGATGTAAAACTCCATTTCATTAGGGAAACTAGAACAGAACAGTAGGATGTAAAACTCCATTTCATTAGGGAAACTAGAACAGAACAGTAGGATGTAAAACTCCATTTCATTAGGGAAACTAGAGCAGAACAGTAGGATGTAAAACTCCATTTCATTAGGTAAACTAGAGCAGAACAGTAGGATGTAAAACTCCATTTCATTAGGGAAACTAGAACAGAACCATAGGATGTAAAACTCCATTTCATTAGGGAAACTAGAACAGAACAGTAGGATGTAAAACTCCATTTCATTAGGGAAACTAGACAGAACAGTAGGATGTAAAATCCATTTCATTAGGGAAACTAGAACAGAACAGTAGGATGTAAAACTCCATTTCATTAGGGAAACTAGAACAGAACAGTAGGATGTAAAACTCCATTTCATTAGGGAAACTAGAACAGAACAGTAGGATGTAAAACTCCATTTCATTAGGGAAACTAGACAGAACAGTAGGATGTAAAACTCCATTTCATTAGGGAAACTAGAACAGAACAGTAGGATGTAAAACTCCATTTCATTAGGGAAACTAGAACAGAACATAGGATGTAAAACTCCATTTCATTAGAGCTAAACTAGAACAGAACAGTAGGATGTAAAACTCCATTTCATTAGGTAAACTAGAGCAGAACCATGGGATGTAAAACTCCATTTATTGCATTTTGTTTTACAATCCACCAACTTGAAGTCTGAAATTTGAAAATAAATTATGCTTAGTTAACAACTTTGATGAAATTTGATGTTGTGAGCCAGACGACCTATCAAATACAATATGATACAGAGCAGACGCTAGATTTCCTTTTAGAGTGCATTTCATCTTTATCAGCTCAATATAATATCGCGGGTGACTGCTTGAAACCTGGTATGATATTATTATATAGAGGCGTGTTTCTTAAAAAAACTCATATTTTAAGAAAAACAAATTTGAATCAAAATTTATCCATCTTTGAATTGAAAGTTGATGCAGTGTGGCTTATATCTTAATAGGCCAAAATGAGGTAGATCTTTTAGTGACATAGTGAAATGATAGCCAGAACATTAGGATGTAAAACTCCATTTTCCTTTAGAGAGTTCTCGTAGTAATCTATAGTGTATAAAATTAAACCGTGTGTGAAGCAGGTATAGTTTACTAAACATGTCCTGAGTCAACAAACACAGATAAGGGCTGTCCAGATAAAACAGGGCAATGAGTGACCATAAATATTCTCTATCGACCGTCTTTACTGATTTTCTTTAAACGTCACTGACGTCAATTTTATCACCGAAATTTAAAGTCAAGTTTAAGACTCTGCTAAATTAAGAGTTAAGAAAAAAAAGTAAATTTTAAAAAAAAAATGGCAACTTGGGTTTTTAAGGAACATGTCCAACTTAGGATTGTTGTTGTTCATTCAAAAAAACGAATGCCAAATAGCCCAGGTTTCATGCAGTCAAGTTCAATCTATTCCAATATCTAACTATTCAGCAAATGATGTCAGAACTCTTACTTACTGAACTACAACCTGCCCCCAAATATAGCAGATTTCCTTGAGTACTTGGCGAAGAATCTTCTTAATGGTGTACTTTTTTTGACGTCTGGTCACAAAGTTATTAAGCTCCAAAATGATTCCAGACCTCTGACCAACTAAACTACACCCCACCCCCAAATCTACCAGAATGAGGTCAACTGAACCAATTTTTGAGCCAATAATCATAGAGTTAGTAAACATTGTTATGAAAGTCAAGGCCATTAGATCTGATTATTGTGTCCAAGTTATTTTTATAATTTGACGTCTGACAACATAATTTTAGATATTTCCTATGAATTTCTGTTTTACTTTGGCACCAGACCAAAATTCCATGTTCAATTCTATTTGTTAGTTTCTTTGTTAGAGAGCAAGAAAGTTAGAAAAAAATCCTGACTTGCTTCAAAGTTAAGATGTTTGTCATCTTGTCTTGACCCTTATTTAAGGAATGAAGTAATTTGATTGGTTGATAAGGCTTAATTGACCAATCAAATGACTGAACCATCATTCTAAATTAAGTGCTCAAGAACTAGCTGGACGACAAAATGCATAAGAACAGAAGTTGTAATCTTTGTAAAAAGGTTTGGCCAAGGAGGAGCTGAAAGATTGTTGTTAGCCTGTAATATATGGATGTCTAGGGTAATGATAAAATACAAGAATGATTTACTATGTTGTTTTTATGTAAAATAATAGTTTTTGATGTATAAATCATAATTTGTATTAGAAATTGTCATTTTCCTCTCCTATATTATTTGATATATCTTAGAGATTGGCAGAATAGAATGAAGTTTTCTTTTGTCCAAAATGTCAGAGATTTATTTTTCAATGTTTTCTTTTTTCTCTCTCCTTTTTCAAACTTAAATATATTTTTATCAGGAAAATATCAAATTTCTTTTATGAAGTATATTTCAAATATAATGATTTTACCTGTCAAGATTTTAAACATGGTTAAAATATATGATTTATGATATTTGGAATTTTCTCTCAAATTCAACCAGGAGAATGCTAAAAGAAATAAGATTTTTTTAAAAATCATATCAGAATTCTAAAAAACAATTTTCAACGTGACTGATTCTTTTTTTTTGAAGAAATGTTAAACTATTGAACATTCCTGATTAAAGTGGCCTAAAGGAGCTGTAGAAATTATCTCTTGATAAATTGAAATTTAATCCGTCCAGAAAAATAATAAAGTTTAACAAATTGCTGTAAGTTTTTGATTTATCAGAATTATTCCCAAGGCAGTCTGCACATTAAAATCTGTTTTAAATTTCACAAAAATTAGACAGGACTTGAAAAAACTTGGCGAAAATAATGAATAATTGGAGAAATTTAAAGAGCTGGGAGGCTTCAAATGCTGAATAAATTTCGAACAAATTATCAGATTTTAAGCATTTCTAATGACTACTTTTGAAGAATATTGGTAACCAAGACCTTAAAATACGTATCATTTTTTTGTGCAGACTTGAAGAAAGATCAGAAATGTAATTTAGGGTCAAGTCTGTGTACTCAACCCTTCGACCCAAAAATGCAAACTCTGCATTAATGAAATTCTTGATGTAATGGATGAATGGAGAGTTTTTTCAATTTGAAATATAAACAGTATTTTTGTATTAATTTTCCATTTTAAACCATTGTGTCTTTTTGAACCTCGCTGAGAGGAGAGCAGCACGTTTGAAAGTTTATCAGTCATTATTACCTGGCCTTTTGTCGCTGATGGGTTACGTAAATATCGTTAGAAATGGTGTTATTTGCTGGGACAACATTATTATATCTTGGGTTCAAAAGACCAACGATCATTTCACGTTCATGTCGATTTTGAAATTGGAGCTCATTACGTTTGACATGCTCGTTGTTTGAGGAGTACAAAAACCAACAATGATATCGATGACCTATATTAAACACGATAATTTGAACAGAACACGATTTTGTGTTTATTATACATGAGGTTATGATATGAACAAATGTAAAATTGTTGTAATAGCATGTCTGTCCTGTAATCGTCGTTGGTAATGTGGTTTCGTAACTTTTTCAATTGAGTGTTTATAAAGAACAATAGGGGATTATTTGAAGGACACCCAGGGTGTAGAAGTGGGGGTAGTGATATTCAAGAGATAATCTTTATACAGAGAGTAATTTTAACACACCCTAATAGGGTACAGAAAGTTTTTTAGGATAATGAGGCTTGTACCACACAGGGTTTTAGTTTATTGTTCCCATCACAACATCACAACTAGCTACTTTTACAACTTCCCCTCTACCCAATATTCCTGACAAGGGGACAAGGTTGAAAAATTCTAGAGTAGTAGAGGGTGAACCTTCCAAACAGGTGTTTTGGCTCAAACAGTTGCCACCTATTTTGAAAAAGATGTTCTATTACCATTGTGTTGAAAGATGACAGTTACCATTCGCTGCCAGTGGATGCTGATATCACAGACTAGGTAGTTGTTGGTAGATGACAAGTTAACGTTTTCTAACAGTAGAAGCTGATATCACAGACTAGGTAGTTGTTGGTAGATGACAAGTCAACGTTCGCTAACAGTAGAAGCTGATATCACAGACTAGGTAGTTGGTGGTAGATGACAAGTTAACGTTAGCTGCCAGTGGATGCTGATATCACAAACTAGGTAGTTGTTGGTAGATAACAAGCTAATGTTTGCTGCCAGTGGATGCTGATATCACAGACTAGATAGTTGGTTGGATGGTGTGGATGATTCTGTGTTGTTGGTTCCTTAGATGACTTCCTGAATCCTGCACCGACCTTGACCTGAACTTGTACTGGGATTAAACTCGTCTTGATAACTGTTTGTTTATCTAGGTTACTAATTAGTTAATTAGTGGAGTATTTAGTCTGAATGTGGATGAGAGCAGAATTTCTACCGTAAACTACTGTGTTCAAAGTGCACTGATTAGTTAAGTCAAAGTTTATCTAAGTCAGCTGTCAAAGTTTAAAAATTGAGGTGAAATATTATAAATTTCACTTTCTTGTATTTCTTTTATCAATTGATTGAAGTTTGATTTGATAAAAACATGTTAGAGTTAGGAATTTCAGAATGCAACATTGTGGTTATGCGATGTTACAAAAGCACAGGCTCGGGAAAGTAACGGTTTGGAGCACATGCTTGGCAATAAATAATACAGTAACATGAGTACTGTACACAATTAGAAATTCTTTTTTAACCGTGATACAAAATGTGTGCAATTATTAATCCAGATCTTAATTGTCATTTGTGCAATATGATTGGTTGATGGAACTCAAGTTAAGTCATTGACCCAAAACAAAGAATCCTTGAAGTTTAAGAATTTGGCCAAGAATTGTTTTTGATTACGCAGAAGACTAGATCAAACAAATCTCTATCTATTAATTAATCCCTGAATATTTATAAGATCTGGCCAGACATTACTGGCATATATTACCAACTCAACACTCCTGTCACTCCTGAAATATTTGACAAAATAAAAATCTATAAGACATCAATAAACGAGGATAAAATGTAAATTTGAAGACAAAACGGGAAAAGAAACGGTGAATAAAATTTGATTTGATATCAATATTTCATAATGAAATGTCTAGTCGTCAATTTAGACAGGAATGAGTTTATAATCTGCCTGGATAATCAGGACATGTAGATTGACGAGAGCCATGCGTTAACTGTCTGTAAATTTGATAAAGTCCTTATCCTCCAGCAGTAACTGATATTATAAAATATCTTCAAATATCAATCATTTCTGTTTCATGTAAATCTTTTCAAGTTGATATTGGACCAGTTTTTAAGAGTATAAGATCTAAGAATTTAAATGGCAAGTTGTCCTACTCTGTTTAAAAACAAAGAGCACCTGCTAAGCGGGTTTTATACTTTGTTCTTAAGTTATTTTATTGCATTTTATACCCCTTTTTGAAACTAGCTGTCCTGATGAGGATTGTATACCTGAAACATAGAGTTATATAATTAGTCTTCAGTTTCAAGTGTAAGAATTATAACGGAAAGACGTTAAGACGGTAGGAAATGAAAATAACAGTATTATAAAAGATGAAATACAACTATAAAGTTTACTGGAAGATAGTGATACTAACTGACAGGTAGAATACAGCAAGATTAACAAGTCTATTATCTAACTGTCATCTCTGATGGCCAGTTGAAATGGAAGCCAATATTTATAACAGAGGGTTGTTTTATATTTACTGGCCATCTTCAAATAGACTTATAAAATTATTGTTTGGATTGTAGTCTTCATCTGATTGGCTCAACCAGTTATGTCTGACAAAAATGTCTTTATAAGCATACAAATTTTGAAAGATTTCAGTTGTTCATACAGACTTGTGTGCTCAAACAGGGAAGTGTTATTGTTGTGGCTTTTTCCCCTCATTTCACATGGTAACGCATTTCTCCATTTCTCATTCCTCCATTCTCATTTCTCCATTATTGAATTGCTTTCTGATGGAAGTTTACAAGATAAATCTAATCATCTAAAAAAAATTCCATCCAGGAAAATAATGACAAGAAAATTTTAGATGATATTCATTGATGTCATTTTGTAATACATTTTTCTCGGACCTGACTTGTATTGGATTTTCTCCGGATACAGTAAAACGGCACCAAATTCAGATTTCTTTTTCCATCCTTGACAATTACGTCCCAAAATAGAACTCAGATTTGTATTTTCTGCTGTAGGGGACTAGACTAATGGTAATTTTCTGCTATTTGTAAAAGTTAAAAAAATAATTTGCTGGTAAAACTCTTTATAAATGTCATGTTTGCTTCCTGTTTTTGATCTATTTTTACCAGCTAATGGACATGATTTTTACTGACTCAATTATCTTTTTCTATATGGTTTTTAAAATTAAGTTTTTGTTCCTGTTTGAGGTTTATTTCTGTTACCTTAATAATATTTTTTGGTACCGTACATTTTATCCAAGTTTGGTTATTAGGGTCAATTATTTTGAGTTGTACTAATCAAAAAGCAATTTTAATTAAACAAATTGCTTCAACTGTTATGAAACTGTGCATTTATAAAAGCAAAATGCCTTCAAGGATTTGTCTACAATCTACATTTATTTTAGCAATTTGCCGAAGCGAGCTCCCAATTTGAACAAATCGTGGCTCGGAGTGTTTTGGTCTGACTTGACTGAGATTCAAGATGATCGCATACATTGGTAGCAAGAATATAAAAGCATCAAGACCCAATTCAACTCAAAAATGGCAAACTAATCCCTATAATGAAGTATTTCCTAATCGATTTTTTTAAAACATGTATCAAAACTTCTTCTAAGACTTTCCTTGCTATCGGTCTTATAGTTTTTTCACAAACAACTTCTCTTTCATCAACACAGGGTAATCAAAAACAAATAAAAATGGTTTCAAGTTGCAGTTTTTCCATTCTTGTGATAGATTGATTGAATAGTATCGTGTGATTCAATCAATAATATTGATTAGATAAAACTTTAATTAATTATTAATTACCACGGCAACCCATCAAACAAAATCATGAATATTTTAAACATGGAGTCAGGTGCAGGTAACCTTGTCCCTGTTTCGTAAACTATCAACTCCAATAAAATCAAGATTTTAAGAAATACAGTAATCTGAATTGATTTTAGTGATTGACCAATGAAATTACTGAAATGCTTAATTCATCTCTGAAAGTTTCACCATTCTAGTCCAGCTTTCTAATATCTTTTGGATCTTTTACGATGGTATAATTTTGAGACCAGACGCGAGTAGAGACAGACTTAATTTACCCCTATCAATCATAGCAACACGGTTAGAAACACGTTTTTATACACCAAACATGTCTGATTGTCATAGACCGAACTTCAAAGAATACAGTCTATACACCCTAAACCTGTTATAATCCACCGTTTTTTTAATCAGTTAAAGCTGCTGTCTTAAAAACTGGTGAAAACATCTTTTTATCTTTCGAGTTGTCAAAACAAACTCTTAACTTCAAAAAATGAAGTCTAAACTTCAAAAAAGTTTCAAAAAATTAATACAAATTCCAAGCTTCAAAAATAAAAAATAGACCTTAAAAAAGCTACAAAAACACAGAAAACAAACGCATAATATTATAACCTATAAACTGAACTAATTATATTTCTATATAAAATAGGTTTTAAGGTAAGGTTTAGAAGGTTGTAAAAAAAATAGCTTAATAGAGCAGATCTATCTGTGAATTAAACTGATCTATTGAACTGATGAAAGTTGGGCAAAATCAACTGGTATAGCCCCTTTAATTTGACTTCAAAAGCCGACATTTTTGTTTACATGTTTGTGTGGGGATTACCGCGGCTTAGAATAGCATTTAGCTGTTATTTGATTGGTTCTTAGCTGGACTTGCCATGACGGCTAGCACGCTTGATTTAAAATTGTTAATTTTGTTAAAAGGTTTACGTTAGTTGTATGTGATAAGATTGATGTGGTTGGCTTTGTTCATCCAGACTTCAGTACGATCTTTAAATGGAAAGTTTGAATCAAAACGTGCCTCCTCTTGTCAAAAGTTTTGATCCCTTATTCCTCACCTAGGCCACAACTCAAAATTAAATTGTTCAGTAGAAAATAAGGCCAAAATATTAATTATAAATGTTTACAAATTCAATACATCTTCACAATGTCAAGTTTTTATAAACTTTGTCTTATACCTTGACTATAATAGTCACCTTTCACAATCTTCACAATGTTAAGCTATTAACAACATTATATCTTTTATACCTTGACTGTAATAGCCATCCTTCTTGTATCACATCTTCACAATGTCAAGATTTTACTAACTTCATACTTATACCTTGACTGTAATAGCCATCCTTCGTGTATCACATCTTCACAATGTCAAGCTATTACTAACTTCATACTTATACCTTGACTGTAATAGCCATCCTTCTTGTATCACATCTTCACAATGTCAAGATTTTACTAACTTCATCTTATACCTTGACTACAATAGTAACCTTTCTTGTATCACATCTTCACAATTACAAGCAATAACGAGCTTCATCTTATACCTTGACTACAATAGCAAATGAATATACTTTTTATGGTATGTAACCTTGATTTGATTTTCTCTTTTCAGAAACTGCCAGAATTCTGCCCGCTAAATTTGGTTTATTCCGATCCAGTAAAGAATATGATCCATGGAAGGGTATCTTGAAAAATTTATACGGCCGAAATTTTAACGAAATCCAATCACGTCCTACGTAAGTTAACAATTTAAAATTAGATTTAGTTCTCTCAACAATAGTCCAAGGATCCCTTTTATCAGCTGAGTCTATGGTGACAAGTTAGATGCTTGCTCGCTAAAATGAGGGTCAAAGGTTCAATCCCTGCATGAGCTTTTGGATTTTTCAGATGATTAACCAAGGCCTTGCGTGCTACAGGTTGTTATGTTTAAGATCCCTCAACTGTTGGAGTTAAAAAAAAGAGTAGGCTAAGGTCGCTGTCCTGGCAAAATTTCCCTCATTGCATGATGTTACCCGTCTGCATTAGCCCACCACAGAGAAACAAGATTTTGTCAGGTTTTAGTGATCATTTGACATTTCGTAATAATTCTACGTTTTAATTTTCAGCTATTGTTCATACTTTGTAATCACCAGCACCCGAAATGCCTGCAACACATCTGACGAGAAAGCTAGCTGGGCCAAAGATTTGACGGAAAACCAACGTGTGTGCGTAGAATGTCAACCTACAGCCATGGATAAAGAATTAGGACTACGATGTATTGGTCACGGAGTTTTAGACAAACAAACGCGCTGGTCGGCAGTCGACGTATCTCATTGCCGTGGTAAATGGATGATGACATCTAAACACGAATCGTGCGTATGTGACAAGGAAACAGACATCAATTTCATTTTGATTTAAACCACACCCAACTCGCATAATCTTATCATGTGACTTTTTTCAAAATGGTGTCCAGTTTTTTGTGAATGACGTTGAATTGAGGAATTTTTATACCAGTATTGTGAACTCAGAGTGGAATAAATGAAGAGATTTGATTGGATGAAATATGAATTTTGAATTTTAAGATTGATTTTCATTGGCTCCTGCATAAACTTTCATATTTCAAATTTTTTTTAATGTGTTTTGATTGGCTACGGCAATGTTTATAAAATAAAACAATTGAAAAAGATGGTGATCGAGTTTATCATAAATTTTCTAAATTTAGATTTTGGATTTTTAAAAGTTTCAAAAATTTAACCTGCATTCTGAAATTTTTATTGTATTTTTATTTTAGTTGTCATTTTTATACTTAGTCTCCATGGAGATAATATTTGTTTATCGTTTCTTGTTTATAAGTTTTTAGTGCTCTACTACTCAACAAAAAAAAATTGGACATTCAAAAAATAATATTGAATAATTTGCATAAAATTTGCATAATATAACCTAAAAGCTACTTCAAAGAGTATACTATTAACCTGAATTGCTCTGATTCGGAAAAATAATAATTTCAGATTTGATTTTTATTTTTTGAATGTCTTGGTTCATCATTTTATAGTGCATTTACATATATTTTGTTTTTAACTTTCCCCCATTTCTTGTGGAGACTTTAAATTTTTCTCTGCTTCATTTGGATGTCTTCATGCTTTAATTTATTAAGAACAGATAACTCTACCCAGTCTTTGATGTAATTTTCTCACCATCAACAAGGACCATCCTTATAGAGCTGGGGTGTCAGTTGTCATGTGTTTTTTGCTACCAGACTAATAGATATTTTAAAAACATAAAGACAAATTTTGATTCACTTTAGCTACAAACATGGATGATAACTGTTTTTATTTTCAAATCTGAAAACCAGGCTTGCTCTGCTTTAGTTGTAGAATCTGGGACTTGATAGCTCTGCTTTAGTTGTAGAATCTGGGACTTGATAGCTCTGCTGTTAATACACTCCCACGTTCTCTACTGTATCTACCTAGAGTAGAATAGGGTATTTCCCTTCACAGTTGATGGAAAGAAACTTGATTGAAGACTGGGTTGTTGATCTAGCTCTATTAACCAGTCATGTCTGAACTTTATTTTAAATGAGCCATTTTTTATGGATTCCTTCATATATTCATGCCGTCTGCAATAAATTCTGATATTCACAAAAAATGTAAAATTGAAATCAACAGCTTTTTGTCCCTCCATTACAAAAAAATGCTGCTTAATACGTTACCATAGATACCATAGATATTAGTTTACATACCTCCTTACTTCCAAAATCAAAACCTTTTCATGTTTTTAACATTTTGTACAAAAATTATGTATATTCAGATAGACTGTATGGTGGAAAAAATCAAATGAAATGAATGGAGTTTTACATCCTACTTTTCCTCAAGCCTGTCCAAAGTATATAAACAAGATAAATGGGCATTAAATTTTATATTCCTGTCCCTTCAAGGGAATCGCGCTCAGAGAGGAACATATTGTTTTATATGTAACGGCTGCTCCCCTGAGTTCAGTGAACTATCGAAGAATTTATTTTAACAATGGTCGTATATTTTGTAATTTTCTAATTAGTGCTCCTCAGGGCATTTGGTCCTTTCACTAGTTTTATAAATGTTAATGTTTAGGAAATGAGATGTCTTGGTCTAAAACAACTGCCTCTAACCCTGTCTCTTGCTAGTTAGGGTTATCCAAATTTACCAGGGCCCAGTTTGTCTGTCCCTACTCCTAATAGCTGGCAGAGACAGTAATATAGTGTCTGTCCCTACCTCTAATAGCTATGAGAGTCTGAGGGACAGAAGTTTCAGACCACAGTGATCTCAGCCCTGTATTTTTTTCACCATACAGTCCATGTAGTTTTTATTTACCATAATATAGTAGAAAAACCATATTATTCAAATTTTTTTGTAAAATTTTTTTTTTTTATAATTGTAAATAACTATTATCAAGTATATTAAAAAAATTTTGCTAAAAAAATATCCGACTTTTGAAATCTTGGAATTATTGTCGTTGACACTCCAGAGGATGGCTGTAGCTCATCTTCTTATGGTGTTGTCTTATGTCATTTATAAATTTTTGTTTATCACCCCACAGAAAGGTTAGCACCTCCAGTTGATATGCCAAGGAGGGTTGTAGCTTATTTTCTTAAAGTGTTGTCTTCTGATGTCACTTGTTTGAGTTTTATCATGATGCTTATGAACAAGGTGAATAGCTCTTGGCTATGTGGACTCTCTTAAAGCGATATCAAATAAACAAACCCAGAACCAAATAAACATTAGCTATGTGGACTCTCTGGAAGGGATGTAGAGTTGACAAACCCAGTACCAAATATACATTATTAGCTATGTGGACTCTTCAGAAGATTTGACAAACCTAGAAAGCATTGGTCAAAGAATGAAAAGTTTTTTATTGCTTTGAGAAAGGTTTACTCATCAATGGGTTGGGAAATTTAAAAAATGTGCCGATTGCCCACCTCAACGTTTTGCTTCTTTAAATTTTCTTCGACTGATTTTCATTTTATTATAATTTTTTATTTTTTATTTTGAAAATTAAACTGATTCTAAAGGTGCTCATGTTACAGTTTTTGTTGGGTTCAAATTTAGAATTTAGAATTTTCTTTATTTGCCCTGCACAGCTGTATTTCATTTATTTATTTTTATGTTAATTTTAGTATAAACAATATTACAACTAACAAATCATTGAAGTGTTAATATATTGAAATGAAAGTAGGTCACAACTACATCTGCACATGCATTTTTATACCGACTTGTGTGTATTTCAGATTAACTTACATCTGACAAAGATTTCAAGTACAACCATTTATTATTTGCTGTTAAGTTCTTATTATTAAATGTATAATGTTGAAAAGAAAGTAGGTCAGATATAAAAATGCACATGCATAAATTAGTGCATGGATTAGTATAAACCAAAAGTATGTCAGATAAAAAAATGCACATGCATAAATATATCAGCATGTTAAGTATCTCTGAATTTGAACAATTTTAAAGTGTACATATTTTGTGTTTCTTGTAAAAAAAAATACTAGTATTAGAAATTAATAGAGTTATGATTTTAACAACAAACATATGAAATATTGTGTTTTACGAAACGTAGATTTTTAACCTGTTTATAAACTGTAGAATATACTCTATCATCATATATCAATAAATATTCTTTTTCTTTAAATTTGTTATTTCTTTCATTCAGAATGGGATGGGATAGCCCTACCAGTCTCTAATGTGAAGACTAGTTTGAGAAGATCTACTGGCTATGACTTACCCAGGTTGAGATTGTATATGGGTATTTTTGTCATATACAGATGTCAACTCATGGGATTTTTGCCACAAATGATGTAGCCTCAGTTTTCCATCAGAAAATGTATGTGAGATTGAGTCTATACAAACACATAGCCTAAAGCTTTTGACTTCTTTTAGGAAAAATTTAGTGTAGGAGATAGTCAGGGGCCTCAAAATTATTTGAAGGGGCCACATGAAATTCCTACACTATGTAAAATGATAAGAAATTTGGGGAGCAGATTCTGGTAAGTCTCTTTCTGTTGAAATATTCAGTTTTCTGTAAGATCAAAAGAGCTCTTTTTAGTCCAGATATTTCTATGTGTAGTGGATCATTTGTTTCTTATATATTTTGTAAAGAAATTAACTGTGGGCTGAATAGTTGTTCTCATAATCAAAGGGCAGCAACTCTACTTAGTGAATAGTAATCAAAGATGGCTGCGTCCATGAAAAGAAAATGTTCATGAAGGTTGAATTAAATTTTAAAGCTTTTCAAGCGTCTTCAGGTTTGCCAAAGAGAATTGTTTGACTTACTCGTGTTTCATACTAAAGGGTGCTGCAAATGTCATGATAACCATTTTATTTGTAACCGGAACTGCACGTGTGCAACTTTCGACTTAATTCGAGCAGACGGACACTTTTTTATTAGATCTACGGTACTTTTCATTTGACAGGATTTTGACGTCTTGTCTTGTAAGCAATATTAGTTATTAGGCTATGACTTTTGTTAGTTTCTTGTTCTTAATAAAAAAAAATTTGACATATTAGATTTTATTTGTAAGAAGACTTTGCAAAAAGCTTGTCTGATGAAGTTTCTTTCTGGACTGTAGGCCTATATCTGAACCTTTGCTTATTGATCGAGTGAGACCAATATACGTAAGCCCTAGGCTTAATGATTTCACTCCCTCCCATAAGTGAAGTTCACATATGCCTTTCAAGGATTTGCTAAAAGAAAAACTTCTATAATTTCAGAATAATTCCTCAAATTTGACGAACAGCAAACAAAATGAGATTGATAAGAAGAAGTGTTGGAAATTTCTCGGTGTTGCGTAGATTTACACGACAGTACAGTGTTTCTAATAGATATGATGTCATCGTGGTGGGAGGAGGGCATGCTGGGACTGAAGCAGCATGTGCCTCGGCGAGAATGGGGGCTAACACACTTCTCGTTACACACAAGAAAGAAACTATAGGTAAGATTTTGAGGTTAAAATCCTTGAAGAGAAATAATGTGATGTACTGTAGAATATTTCACCTTGTTGATTGCTCACTCCTGCTCAGTAATTAATTTGCTCTCGGTAATTTCGTTTCAATTTTCATGCACGGTGAATTACCTGTACATAATAGTAGGATGTAAAACTCTGTATCAATTGAATTTTATCTTTTCTGTAGGTGAAATGTCGTGCAATCCTTCATTTGGTGGAATTGGCAAAGGTCATCTGATGAAAGAAATTGATGCCTTGGACGGTGTCTGTGGTAGGATTTGTGGTAAGTAGGAATTTGACAAGAAAACTTAAAACAATGTAAAAAGATTAAGGCAGTATTAGAACAAAGAGTCAATATCCAAAGTCATTGTTAATAATAAATTTTTGTTATATTTAGATGTTTCGGGCGTACAGTATAAGGTATTAAACAGAAGAAAGGGACCGGCTGTTTGGGTGAGCCTTGATTACCTATAAATAATTCTGTCTTCAGTAGTAGTTTGTATCTGTATTCATTGGTAAATGAATGAATGGAATTTAACGTCTTTCTCTTCTACACCTTATGAAGATGGGCAGTTAGGTAAATTTTGCCAGGACAGCGGCATTAGCCCACTCTCTTTGCGATTTCCAACTGTTGAGGGATCTTTAACATGTACAGTCTGTAGCAAACAGACAGTTTTAAGTAAAACTTTGGAAACTTCTTCTCTGTTTCACTGTATCCCTTTCCCTTGTCAGTCTGATATAACAATTTTATTTATTTTGTAGGGTCCACGAGCTCAGATAGATCGTAAACTGTACAAGAAACATCTTCAGTCTGAGGTATTCAACATGGCCAATTTAACAATACTAGCTAGTCCAGTAGAAGACTTAATTCTAGAAGATCTACCTGTTTCTAACAAGAGTGATATTTTAAAACATGTCTGCCATGGAATCATTCTAGGTCAGGAGTTGTTTATTCATTTAGAAACTTGCTGACATCTCCAAACAGTTTTTGCTCCTTGCTTATTGTGTACTGGTGTAAAAGGGAGCTGCAGTGGTTCAGTGCGTTAGACACTTTCCTGCTAACCTGATGGTCCAGGGTTCAATCCCATGCAAGGGTTAAGATAAGATGAAAAAGCGTCATTTGGGTGAGACAATAAACCAAGAGTAGGCTAGTACCGTTGTCCTGGCAAAATTTCACTCATGAATAGCATACTGCATGGCGCTGTCTGTCTTCATTAGCCCATTAGGTGCTGAAGAGAAGGATGTAAAACTTCATTCATTTCATTTAATTAACCAGCATCTGTATTTTTATATGTTTATGAACTGTTGATAATATTTTGTTATCTTCATGCTTTATTTTATCTAGAAAATGGAGAACAAATTGAAAGTAAAACTGTTGTCTTGACAACTGGTACGTTTCTACGAGGAACGATAAATATTGGATTATACAGTCGTCCTGCTGGTAGACTAGATGATGAACCTGCTATTGGATTGGCTAAAAGTCTAGAGAAGGCGGAATTTAGATTGGGACGACTGAAAACAGGTGGGGATAAAAAGAAAAATAGGGATTTTGATAACTATAATGCTACAGGAATGTAAAGAAATTTTCTTAACTTTATATGAACAGGGACAGTGATAGCATCCATTTTACGCCGTTTTAGCCTGAATTCCTGAGTGGCAATGTTTTGGGGTTCTGTTTTGATATTTCTTTATGTAAGAGCCATGTATATCTTTAAAAAGTTTTTCCAAGATGATTTTAATTCTTACTCTGGTCTTGGTTTTATTCCATTTCAGGTACCCCACCCAGACTGGATAAAAACACAATAGATTTCAGTAAAACTTTAAGAATGGGGGGAGATGAATGTCCACTGCCCTTCTCCTTTATGAATGACAAGGTGTGGATTGAGGTAAGATATTTTTTTCAGCAATTACAACTTCCTTGTAGAAATCTTGTCGTTTCCTAGAGACAGTGGCATCATTCCCTAGGCTGTGTCAGTAACAGTGAGTGTTCCCCTATTTTTCTTCCTTATTAGGTGTATCCACTGAATTCAAAACTTGTCTTTGAAACTGAATGCCAAATAATAACCATATTGTCCTATCCATTACCTAAATTAATGGCATTCCCCCAGCCCATTTTTCCTTTCCCCGTTAGATGGATCAGCTGATTACGAACTGATCAACTGATTTTTCAGCCAGAAGATCAGATGCCCTGCCATCTTACTTATACTGGTGACGGGGTTAGAGATGTCGTCATGGAGACACTCGACCAAAATAGACATGTAAAAGAAGAGATCGATGGTCCAAGGTAGGCAACTCTTTTTAAATACCAGACTACAATTAACTATCATAAATCTACAGCATATCACACACTTATACAAATATAGAAAAGATTATCACCAAGCAAAATTATTTAATTCAAGGCCTAAAGGGAATTCGAGGGTGGTTCTTGAACACATGTATTCAAGTGATCCAGTACTGGAGTTTGGAACTGTGTAACTTTATTATATGAACAGATGTCTTTACTCTAATCAGCACTAATCCACAAAGACAACAGGATAACAAGCAAATTTACAGCCATATACTTAATATAATTAAAACATAGATGTGAAGTCACCCTTTGATCTTTGCCGACCAATATCCAACTTATTGGTACAAGCATTGTGTCAAAATGGAGGCAAGTTTTGGAGTGTTGTGACATATTTAGACCAGATATTGTTGGTGTAATCTGTATTTTAAGTAGGTTAATGGTCCTCAAGCAGTCAAATACATTCGTCCATTGTAGGTTACTTCAAACACATCAAATATGCGTGATTTGATTTTAAGCCGAAACTAATCAAAAGAAATAACTGTAGTCTGGAAAAGTAGTTGTCAAAATTGGTGTTACCTCCCTTACACCAGTAAATCTGTTATGTATGGGAGTATGTTAAAAATGCAAAGAATGTATGTTGTTTGCCTCCAGCAATTTTGTGGCATGGTTTTTGAGATTTGTTAAGCTACTAGGTTACATAAAATTGTTGTTTTTGGTGTTTTGAGTGTAGTTTAAGCTACAAATATAAAGTTCATTATATTTTCAAGGAAACCTGGCTATGTCATTTATTTTTGAATGATCAAATTATTGGTTACTTATTTTTGTTGTGATCTTTGCACTAGGATATCCTAGGGTCTTATCTTCTAACACTGTTTGTAGGATGACCTAGGTCTTATCTTCTAACACTGTTTGTAGGATGACCTAGGGTCTTATCTTCTAACACTGTTTGTAGGATGACCTAGGGTCTTATCTTCTAACACTGTTTCTAGGATATCCTAGGGTCTTATCTTCTAACACTGTTTCTAGGATATCCTAGGGTCTTATCTTCTAACACTGTTTGTAGGATGACCTAGGATCTTAATTTCTAACTTCTGAGGGCTAGGGTATGTTTGAGAATACCTGGTCTGCATTAGAAATCTGACAAAATATTTAGAATGATTAAAATTGATTTTTTTATACGTTCGCAATTAAAGTACTTCAGCTACAAGGAAGCTATTGATGTGAATTTTATAATTAGTTTTTAATTACCATTTACTGATTGATTAACCTAATTAGCATATCTTTAATTTGTTATAATTAAGTGATTAACACAACTTCGTTATTCAACCTAGAATCAGTCATCTTCTTTTCTTAGATAAAAGCTAGAAGTATTTGGTATTTGTGTTTATGTGGATATAAAATTTTAGTTTTTTTGATTCTGCTGTATTAAGTGTTATATTGTAAGAGTTATATAGATATATGCCCAGTTATTCAATACACCCACCCTGATATTAAATATAAAAGAGTAATTATATGTATCTATTTGAAGTCTATATATATAATATCAGTAAGATAAAGCCATATGACCCCTATATAGTATATCAGTAAGTCTAATTGTTATCAGTCAGTGAAATCTCTCACAAGATGAGTGCTGACTAGTAAATCTAGTCTCCAATTACTGTAGTCATTGTAATAATATCCAGAGACCTTACTTAATAACATTGGCTCACATCGTGTCCGAATCTAGACCCCAATTACAAAAACTGAATCAGGAATTCTCAAGTTAAAAATCGAATTTAGTATAAGTTTGTCAATTTCCTTACATTTGTCTGTAAATTAAGATCTACCCTATGTTGACCTTGACCACAAAATAATGTTTAAATCTTTTTTTTTTATCTACAATTTTTTATCAATTGTCTTTGTTTTGACTTCCATTCTATTGGTCGGACTATATTTCTTCTTGAATTAATAGTAAATGAAATGAATGGAGTTTTACACCCTACTCTTCTGCACCTTATAGTCTAATGAAACACTCAACGTCATGCAGGCTGCATTGAAGGCAGTTTTGCCTAGACAGCAGCGTTAGCCTGCTCTATTTATAATTTTCATCTGTCGAGGGATATTTAACATGCACATTCTCTGGTTTTATTAGTAATGGTATATATAACATAGATGTGCTATCAATGTTTTTTCGATATCATGTCAGTTAGGCTATATTGATACTGGGTTAATAGGCAAGAACCGCTTTTTTTTTTGAGTTTATATTAGTAAATACGGTATAGACCCTCCCACCAAATAATTCTTCAGAACTTGTTCAAACTCAGATAAATTTTAAAATTATCTATTGATAAGATTGAACTTATCACAAGTTATATTGATATATCGGTATTAGATTTCATTCATTCATTCATTCATTCATTCATTCGTTCATTTGTTCAATCTTCAACTAGTTTACCTAATGATAATTATGACTTTATATAGATATGGTGAAAATAAGCTTTGTTTCATTCATTCATTTTATTCATTCATTCATTTTTAGTTGATAATTATTACTATATATGGGCCTGGTGTATAAAAAGGCTATACTTTGATAATTTTTTCATTCATTCAACCATTCCATCTTGGGCACCTGTCAATAGTTATGACCATATAAGGACATGGTGTATATATAAAGGCTATATTTTAATAATTTACTTATTCATTCATTCATTCTTTCAACCATTCCATCTGGCAGTAAGTACCTGTCAATAATTATGACCATATATGGAGGTGGAATAAATAATATAGACTGTTTCATTCATGGAACCATTCCATCTTTTGTACCTGTATAGCTATATATGGGCATTGTATATATAAGCTATGTTCACTCAACCATTCCATTGTGAACCTGTCAATAATTAGGACTATATATGAACACTATATATTATAGTATGTTAAGAGTACCTGTCAATAGTTATGACCATATAAGGGTGTGGTATATATAGGCTATGTGTGTGATATGGACCTCTAACAATGTTAATCTCACTTTTTATTCAATATACTAACAATCGACTTGTGATATATAAAAATTTGGCTTTGAAATCGAGATATATGTTTTGGAGATATTTCAACTCACATCTTTTGAGGTTTAGAAGGTTGTCTTGCTACAGGCTGTGCACGTTAAAGATCCCTCGATAGTTCGAGATCCTCAAAGTAGTAAGCTAAGACTGCTGGCAAAATTTTCATCATTGTTCACTACGTTGCATCGCCTGTCTTCATTAGCCTATTAGGTTTGCTATGAATTTCAGTATACTTCAATTTGATAAGAAGTTTAAGCTTCAATCAGAATCGTGTTTGTTAGGTATAAATTTCTTGGGTTTTCGACCCAAAACAACTAGTGATTGCCCCTTTAATTCTCTGGGTATAAATATTTTGTGGAATGTCACCTTTAAGTGTAGTATAGATCAGTTATAAATTAATAGGTTTTATTTAGGGTCAATCCCACTGTTACCTAGATACCATGTGATATCGGTTTATTAGTCCAACTTCCTTATATAGACACACTTTCTTATAAAGGCATAGCATGATAGAATTGTCAGACTTCTCTTTTTCAAGGTGAAAAGCCTTTATTGCTCAGTTGAGAAATAACAAACATTTCATTAAAAGTGGATGAAGTTTTTGTGTATTTGCCTTAATGGCGTTTCAATGAATTGTTAGGTGAAGAGGCCAAATGAGGGGGGGGGGGGAAGAACTGTCCAGAGGGTCAGAGGCCAAATAAGGAACCACAGAACTGTCCTGGAGGTCAGAGGCCAAAAGGGACCACAGAATTGTCCAGAGAGTCAGAGGTTAAACGGGCGCAGCAGAACTGTGGAGCTCTCACAGCACCAGGCTTGAAAGAACTTAGTGAGAAATACAGAGTCCCAATGCCAGGCCAGACACATCCCTGCATGACCTACCCTTGGAACCCATTAATATTTTCGATTTCTAATAAATCTGACCTTATTTGGGTTGGTTGTCACGTACTAAAACAGAATAAAAGTACGAAGTTAAGGTTTGTTATTTCTATAGCTTCCTTTTCACCTACTTTATTTTACAAATGTCTTATGTCGTTGTTGAAGCTTATTCATTCAAGAAAAATTCTTATTAAGTATTATTTCTTTATTGTTATGCAAATTAGTTTTTGTCTGGCCTAGTTCTGTTTATGCGTGACCAGGTGACCAATGTTTTGAAGTGTTGTCCTGATATTGGAAATAGGCCTACATTTTTTTTTTGATATAAGTTTGGCAGGAAAAGCTCCAAATTTGGAAAGAAGTCATTACTTAGTCAATGGTCTATTGGATTAGTTTTTAATGTATTGAAGGCATTGCCAAAATATTTTGTTGTTATGTTATAAAGTAGAGTTACTCCCCTTTAGTTGTAAATTCCATCTTGAAGTCCCTCCTGTTTTGAACTTTGACCTGACCTAATTTAATATTGTGTCATAAGTAAAGTCTATTATAGGTGTAGGGGTGTAAGGTTTGTGTTATTTTAACCTAGAGAGGTATGTGGTTATCTCAGGACAGATCACAGGGCTATGAAGAAGATTTGACAGCTGATAGTTCTGTCTTGAGTTATTTATTTTTCTATAAAGATGTTAAAACTTGCTCCGTCTGTCTGAAGCTTCTCTCTAAATTTCTTATCATGTGTTTAAGACAATAGGACCAAAAAACCCCTAAACCATGTGTTTTAGAATATGTTTTGATCTCCTGGGAAAAATTGCATTGAACTGAAAGAAGTTCTGTTACATTTTAAACCTAGCTGAAAAGTTAAAAAAAAAAGAAATGAATGGAGTTTTACATCCTACTCTTCTGCACCTTATGGGCCAATGAAGATGGGCAACGCACCTAACAGTGTCATAAGCCAACATGTTTTGCGATTTCCAACTGTTTAAGGATCTTTAACATGCACGGCCTGTACCAAACTTGGCCTCGGTTTATTGTCCCATCTGAACGACTAGATGTTCTGTCCTTTCCAGCACCTACGACTTGATCACTCACAAGGGGAAACCAGGTTGATTATATGAAGATATCTTTTTGACTGAACCAACCAAATATTAGGCAGACCGTAGATGTGTATTAACTGTTGGTAGCGTTAATCTGTTAATACTTGGTGTTGTAGAAGTTGTAAACAGGGCCTGTCAGATTGTAAATCACCTGGGAGCTGTGGTGACTTGCTTGCTCACCTGAGGGTCCATGGTCCAATTCTGGCAAAGGTTGAGATGATTTTGGATTTTTCAGCCTGGTTTCCCCTTGTCAGTGATGCATGTTGAAGGGGCTGACATGGAAAAAGTGTCTAGACTATAAACTGAGGCCCCGTGTGTTACAGGCTGGGCACACTAAAGCTCCCTCAACAATAGGAAATCGCAAAAAAAAAAAAATTTGGGGCCTGTCTTTTCTTTTTGTTGAAAAAACCCATTTTTTTTCATTTCTTTTTTGCCTGTCTTCTTTAAAAAAGGCCTAAAATTTGTTGCAGAAAAAAAGTCCATTATTCTTTATTTCATTTTCAAATTGTCTGACTTTCCGCCTTACTTTTAACTGTGTAAGAAAACATGGCACATCAACAGGCTAATGAATTCCCAAAAATTTGAAATTCCTAAAAAATGCCATTTTCTTTTTTTTTTTCATTTTTAAAACAAATTTTGTCATACCTTGCCTGACTTTGCCCTGAACCTGGGGCGAAAATTTGGGCTGTGTAGGCAATGTCATAAACCCAATATGTAATTGGGCCCGATAATTTAAATTCCTAAAATAATAGACATTTTCTTGTATTTTTTGAAAGATTATAAATTCATTTGTAACATTTGCGTCAAGTATTAAAAACTTCATCTTAGGTCATCTACACAATGTAAATGCTTTTACGAACTTCATCTTATACCTTGACTGCAATAGTCACTTTTCTTGTATCACATCTTCATAATGTCAAGCTATTACTAACTTCATCTTATACCTTGACTGCAATAGTCACCTTTCTTGTATCACATCTTCACAATATCAAGCTATTACTAACTTCATCTTATACCTTGACTGCAATAGTCACCTTTCTTGTATCACATCTTCACAATGTCAAGTTATAACAAACTTCATCTTATACCTTGACTGCAATAGCCACCTTTCTGGTATCACATCTTCACAATATCAACTGCATACTTATATGTTGACTGTTGTATCACATTTTCATAATGTCAAACTATTATGAACTGTTTCTTATACCTTGACTACAATAGTCAACTTTTCTTGTATCATATTTAACAATTTCAACTTCATACTTATACCTTGACTGTAACAAACACTTTTGTTGTTTCATTGTATCCAGGGAATATTGAGCTCTATCAACTGGTAAAGTAAATATTTAGATGGCTATATCACTTAATGGACATAGAGAAATTGGATTTATGATTTGAAGAAAACTTGTAGACAAACAAAGGTAGAAAGAAGAAAATGTAGAATCTCAGACATTATATAAAGGCTACAGATTGATTTTCTTCTGGTATTTACATTGGCCTGAAATTACATAAAAAATATTCCAACTTCACTTTTCACATTTCTACTTGACACTAGAACTTTCTGGTGAAAATATCAATAGGTATAGACTCTGTAACCTAGGGTACAAACTTTTAGATTCTCGATCAGGGTTGTTGATTTAAACAATTCCCAACCGGACATGTTAACACTTTAACACTAAAAACATATTCCAAAAGGTCATGGTTTAACCAAAATGGCATTTGGAACTTTTGGTAACTTGACTTGAAAATCGCTAAATTTTGAGGGCCATTTTCGTAATATTAATTCAAAACAAATTCTTAAACGCTGAGTCTTAGTTTAACCAAAATGGCTGCTGAACTTTTGGTAACTTGACATTATGAAAATCGTATGATGCTAAATTTTTAGGTCCAATTTTGTAATATTAATTCAAACCTAGTCAATGTATTAAGCAAAATGGCTGCTGAACTTTTGGTAACTTGAAAACCAGAGGAGTCCAGAGGCCCATTTTTTTTTCAAGTATTTTATCTGGTTACAGAATTTGAGCCTTTTTGTGGGTAACAAGTAAACCAAAATGGCTGCCAGTCATGAAAGACATATGCAAAACAGATGGAAGAACGAAAATAATTCAATTTGAACTCCTGGTAACTTGAAGATAGAAACAATTACATTTCACAAAAACAATGGAAGAAAATATTCTAACAATTTCATTTGGTGGTAAAAGAACAGGCAGTAATTAAAGTGGCATGCCAGGCAACAGGACGAGTGCCAACTTTAAAATTCTTCATTATGCAAGTTGCTGTAGAATTGTAGGATTAGGAGTGTTGATTATATTGTATTTGCCAGTTGTGTCTAGCTGGTGTGTGTGTGTTAGTCTAAGCGCCAACTCTGGAGGTCCTGCTTTTACTAATGCATTATGGGTTAAAAGTGAGAGAGTCGTCATCTTAGTCTAGGTTGGCTTTTGTTCTTGATATTGTTCATCGCTAGCCCTAACGACAGGGGTGTCGAGAACTTGAGAATATTGACGTGATTACCAGTCGTGTGTGATTCGTATCTAAAAATGTCTTTCTATGAAGTAAGAAATCTATTAGTTTTGTACTGTATCTTCATGTATGACCTTGAACATCTGGAAAGTTACCAAGCAATTTCCTTTTAGCTCCTGTTTTTCTCATGAGACCTCAAACCATAATTTGGCTATGCCTTCTATGTACTGCTGATTTTCTCTCTATTTTTTTACCCGTATCAACCAACTTTTCATACGCAGTCAGAATTGCTAGATGACTTAAAGGGAGACAGGGAAGTATAAGAGGTTATAGGAGAGCCAAGGTATTTCTTAGGGGGTAATCATGCCCTATCATATCCCCTCCCAGATCCTCCAACGTGAACTTTGCACCTGTTGGGCTTGCCCTGTGCGGTCAGTGAATGGCCAAAAAGCTCAAGGTAATACAGAATCAAAATCTGGAAAGGGGGGGTAACCACAAAAAAAGTTGAGAAACACTGGTTTATGATAAAGTGACCTTGATAATCAAGGAATTAATAAGTTTTGATCCTGCCATCTTTTATTTACGAACCCACCCTCTTACACTTACAACTTTCAGCAGACGATACATCCTGTCTCTTTCCCTTGGTTATAATTTGTCTATTGTATCTCACCTTTCTGCACTTGTACTAGAAGTGAGTTCCTATCATATTTCTAAAAGGTTAGAACGATCTCCTTAGTCTGTTGATTGGTTTTTAAAATACCTCTCATTACCAGATGTTTAATTGCTTTCTAACTACCCCCAGTTGTTTTCTGACTGATTTATTGTAGTCTGTAGTATTTTAAGGTCAGAGAGTTATGGGAAATTGTTGACTTGTGGTTTCTTTTATTGTAATGGATTTCAAATGTAACTGAGAATTTCTTTTCCAAAAAATATTTTGCCTGCTCCCCTTCCAGAAACCTTTTCTCCCTAAAAAAGATTCCCTGATATCCTGGTAGATAAAAACATAGGGATTAATTGAAAGGAAGATGAATGAATTGAACGCTCTAATCACTCCCTACCTCACCCTCATTTCTCCTCCCAACCCTCCTTACCCTCTCATTTCTCTTCCCTATCCCCCCATGCCTATTTAAACTGGGTAAATTTTTGTGAAAACAGAAGGCCTTGTGAGAATGTGTCCTAGCAGTAAGTAAGGAGCAATACAAGATTCCAATCTGTCATTTACGATTTCAGTTACACATCTGCTACAGTCAATTCTTAAGCCTCACTAGTAATTTGTCAGCCTCTTTTTTGACATTATCTCCCGCTCCCCCTGTCATTTTTCACACAACAATTCTCTCCCCATATAATCTAGGTAAATCATGATGAAAACAGAAGCCATGTGACAATGTGTGAATCAAAGATAAGAGTTTTTGATCTGAAGTTTGTAACACTAGTCATACGTCTGCTCTTTTACTGTTTTACCGCCATTTTTATCTTCTGTTTCTGATAAGTGGATGCAGACGCCAGTTGATTAGCAGGATTCATTATCAGAAAGATGCCAATTATCGAGATAATCTGAGGGTCAAAGGTCAACATCAGACTGGCGTTATCACATTCTTCGACTATAAATCTCTTTTCAACTTTATTACCCTTTCATTCTGTTGAGAGAAAAAATTCCTCAGAAATTTATTTGTAAAAGATGTGATTGAAGGCATGTTTCGATATAAAAAATAGGACTAATTGTCCAAGACTTAAGTGCAGAAAATCAATGTCATGCAGTGTGTAATGAGGGAAATTTTCTTACAAAATGTGCATTAGACTACTATTTTTCAGTGTCCAACTGTCAGGGATCTGTCTTGAGACCGTTTATTATCAGTGGATTTGGAAATATTTTTATGTCAGTCTGACTGTAGGGGGTAACGCGGTTGAAAATTCCGATCCTAACAACTAGACTATATTAATCTTCATCACTAGAGAAGAAAAGAAAGGGAGATAATTTAATAATCAGAGCATTGTTTTCCTTTCAGAAAAAAGCATTGTAAGATGAACTCTTTTTCCCTGTGTGTCCTTCTCTGTCCCTCTGACCGTCAAATAGAAACATTGTAAAAATTGTCCAAAACAACCAACCTTCTTTTACTTCAGGATTTTGCAAAAAAGAGGAGAAAAGCCAAAAGTGAAAGGATTGTTTCCCTTTTTTAGAAAAACATTGTAAGATAAACCTGGATAGCAATAAATGAGGTAGATCACGTCTGTCTTATCTTCAGTTTTACAACTCAGGGGAGATAATTAGCTGTAATGGTCAGCATCAAACATCATATATTGTCGATTAACAGATTGTACAAATATCTCGTAGTCGTTGTCTTGGCAATTGTTCAAGGAGTCAAATTATTTAGATTATCAAGTTGGGTTTGGGGAAGCTGTGTGTGGATTTGTAGTAGAGCGAGATATTTTGGTAGTTGTTACTTGATCCATTAATACCAATTTAAGTGTCCTTAAGTTTTTTGGGTTTTTTTTGTCACGTACAAGGCAGGAGTTGCTAATCATTCCAGAAGGTGGTCATCATTCCAGAAGGTGGTCATCATTCCAGAAGGTGGTCATCATTCCAGAAGGTGGTCATCATTCCAGAAGGTGGTCATCATTCCAGAAGGTGGTCATCATTCCAGAAGGTGGTCATCATTCCAGAAGGTGGTCATCATTCCAGAAAGTGATTCATTTTGATATTGTCAACACTTTTGATCTTAAGGAGTCTGTTTCATGCCAACTTAAATACGATAAGTTCACTAATTTATAGAATACTGTCGTTCTATTGGTCAGAATTTGAATTAATTCAGTGTTTGTCCAATCAGATGACTGGATTCCAGTCACTGGAACACTAATCTCATCCTCATTTAAGTTTTTGTGAAACAGGCACTCGAAAAGTTTTGTGCTTGTGATTAGATTTCAAAACTTAAAAAGAATTTTTAAAGAAAATTCAAAGTTAAAGAGAATAATTTTATTAAAAATCATTTCAGACAATGTGGTACATTGGTAGTCAAAGGCATACACTTTCATTATATTATTCAAATTATTTCAACAAATCTCACCAAAATTTATATCTACAGAGTAATTTTTAGATCTATTGAATGATATTTATGCAGAAATTGTTTCAAATTTGTTAATTATGAAATTATTTTTCTTCCTTAAAGTAGTGTTTTACTTTACCAGCTGATAGAGCTCAATTTCAGCTATCTGTATAGTCATCTAAATATTTACTTTACCAGCTGATAGAGCTCAATTTCAGCTATCTGTATAGTCATCTAAATATTTACTTTACCAGCTGATAGAGCTCAATTTCAGCTATCTGTATAGTCATCTAAATATTTACTTTACCAGCTGATAGAGCTCAATTTCAGCTATCTGTATAGTCATCTAAATATTTACTTTACCAGCTGATAGAGACTCAGACTTTTCAGCTATCTGTATAGTTATCTTAATATTTACTTTACCAGCTGATAGAGCTCAATTTCAGCTATCTGTATAGTCATCTAAATATTTACTTTACCAGCTGATAGAGCTTGACTTCAGCTATCTGTATAGTCATCTTAATATTTACTTTACCAGCTGATAGAGCTCAATTTCAGCTATCTGTATAGTCATCTAAATATTTACTTTACCAGCTGATAGAGCTCAATTTCAACCATGTGTATCACTTAAAAATAATAAGACCAACCTGGATAAATCATGCCAAAGGAATTTCGGCATAAAGTTTAAAACTGGTAGCAATACTCTTATCAACAACCCTGTCAGCTAAACATGCCAAAATACAACATTCTTGAATATTACACATCTGTATGAGTAAGATTTTTGGCATGTTTAGTTGCCATTTATACCAGTAAATAAATGAGAAGTATTTTTTCTAAGAAGAACACTCTAAGTATCGTTCTCAAGTTTCCCGACTGTTTTAAATTAAAGTTTTTACGTTTCTTGTTTTACGAAGCTCTGTAGATCATTAGATTTGTACAAAAAACTTTCAAATAATTCAAAAACATTCAGGATACACACAAATGAACAAAATATCGAACAAAAATCAAAAAGCTTCTTACAAATTGCAAATAAAAATAAAATGGATGCTTCATCAAATGAAATTAAACATGCGTCACTTCTTAGTAAATTTTGAAACGTAATTCAAGGGACATTATTCTCGAATTCTTAAAACAAAATTCAGATTGAAGGAAATATTGGAATAATACGAATTAACTTAATTAACGAAACATTAAATCAGTTTCAGTACTTGACCAATCAGATCAATCCATCGTAAAGTTTCGTCTATAGACACAACAATGACTCAGCAAAATTGAAAATGACCCTCTGATTCAAATCTATTAGTCGCAGGTACATTTCATTCATTACTGATTCAAATCAAAATTACACATTATTTATTTTGTACAAAATTGTACTTTAAATGATTTCATGCAAATGAGAAACAAATTATTTAAAACAATTTTACATAATTTATAATTTTAGCCAATCAGTGGCCAGTAAAATATTCACCTCAAGTATAAACAACTATAACTTTTCGACAAATTTATGACAAATGCAAAGATGATAAAAACAAAGATTACACTTCCAGAACCAGCTGGATAAAAATATTTTCCTATTAAAATATGATGGAACATCCTTTAAAACATGCAAGACAAAACTATATGAAACTTTCAGAACTGAAACAAAATGTATTATCAATTTTAAAGATGCATTCTCCCATTGTTTAGGGTCAAATCAAGATTACTTGATTAATCAATGTTTCTAATGAATATTCCACTTATTCGAACCGTATACAACTTGGTTAGATAAATATGTATAAATGAAAATAAGGGATCCCATGTTTAAAAATCTGTATGCAAAAGGTGTTTTATGCTAAATTTGAATGAATCTATATGCTTGGGTATAACAGTTATTAAAGTTACCCTCACACCATCGCGATTATCAGTTGCGTATGGTTGCAGTGAGTTCGGAACGAAATTCACAACTACACCGTAACAATTAAAAGTTGGGTTGATGGTTGCTTAAGAATAGCAGTCATAAGATTTGATCACCTCTCTCATGCAACAGAGTTGAGAGTTGTGACAAAAAATTATGACCATTTTCAATATTCACAACCAAACACAACTAGTTATCGCAATGGTGTGAATGCCCCTTTAAGGTTTAGAATTAATTAGATTAACGAACTTCCTTGTTAAAGTTCCGCTTTAAAAGTTAATTGTAATATATGAAAGTGAGGGTGGAGAAAACAGACGAGAAAAGTCAGTGTAGCGAATCGCGTTCTCATTAAACACTCATTACCATGGTACCTGTTTTTATTTTTTATATACTGAGAGCCTCATTCTCGAAAACTTAATTCAGAATATTTTAGTTTTTCAGTCTGTTGATTGGTCAAACATTAAAATTGGTTTTAAATTTAGTTGAAATTAAATTAAAATTATGTTTCAAGCTTCAGTACACTTCAAGGTCACTTTTTAATCTATTGCCAGACACGATCGGTGAATCATTGAATCAAAAACCCTGGTTTTATGTAACAACATTGTTTTCTCTTTCCCACGCCAGAGGCAAGATAATGATTGGTCAAATAAATCAGACTTAAGTGGCTCTTGTTTTCGCTTCAACTAAAAGGCTTGTGGGGCCATTTTTATCGCGGCATCTTCTCTTTGTTGTCTAAGATTAAGAACTGACCAGTGATTGGCTAATATTGAAATAAAAAGCCAATAAGAACATATGTAGTGAAATGAAAATAAATAGAATCGGTAAAACTTGAAACTTGGGAATGGTCCAATCAATCGAGAGAGAATAATGGCAAATCTCTCGAGTTACTTGTCTAGATCTGGTGGAAGATATCGTCTTTCGTATCTTTACTGAAGTATTCTGGGATAGCTTTTATCAATTTTTGCCTGACAAGTTAATTGACTGTTTATTGAAATATTCGTCAAGTTTTTACATTTTACTCTTGACTTCGTATTTTGTTCAGGTTTTTAACAAAGGTCAAAGCAACTACACCTTAAATATGAATTGCAAATCTGACAGTTTACTGTTCCTTATATATCAGTATTTATTAGAAGAGTTCTTTGGTTTTATTGGTCAAGATTTTAGGTGAAGTTCAAGCAATCAATGTATAAGAATTGAGAAGGAAGTGACATATATTTTATGCCACCTATTGTTGATTTAAGCTTTTAGATGCCAAAAATATTAAATCTGGCAACAGCATACAGTGTGCAATGGGAGAAACTGAAATTTTCATCATTTAATACCAAGCTTTTATTAGCCAAATTAACGTAGATCTTTCCCAGATTATCCGTACCCATGGGTCGACTTGAATTATAAATGAAGATGAAAAATGCCTATCCAGATCGGAACACCGAACGTAACCAAGCAACAAAAAGAACCCATACTCAAACTGAAAACAGAACATGATGTGTTAAGTCCAAATAATTCTGATTATCTCACCGAGACATCATGGGTCTAATTCTCAAATAATATCTCATTGGTCAATCATTAAAACCGAGTTTTATTATCCAATCAGATTACAGTATATCTTAAATTCTGAAACAAATTTTAAAATGGCGAGGGTTTTTCGACGAGACCAGATCTTAAGAATTATCAACATCCAAACCAACAGCACAGAATCAATTTGAACCAATCCAACTACCAACTACTACGAATACCAACAACTACCTAGATTGTGATATCACAAAGGGTTGATGGATGACGTGACTGTATTTTATTCTCCTGTCATATATCTTCGGTTAGAGAATGTACATTATTATCTTGAATAATTCAACAAACCAACGCCTCATCCGTTACATCTGTCATCCAGCCTCTCTCCTCTCTCACATTGAAACTTCCCACATTCTAAATAACCCTATTTTAATTCAGTCAAACTGGAGACCTAACAGATATTCTTGTCCACAAATTGCTGAAATTATGGACATTTTCAATTAAATTATTGAGCTACTGTTCTGTACTTTATTGGACTAATGAAATGAAATAGAGTTTTATATTGGACTAATGAAATGAAATAGAGTTTTATATTGGACTAATGCAATGAAATTGAGTTTTATATCCTACTGTTCTATATCTTATTGGACTAATGAAATGAAATAGAGTTTTATATTCTACTGTTCTGTATCTTATTGGACTAATGAAATGAAATAGAGTTTTATATCCTACTGTTCTATATCTTATTGGACTAATGCAATGAAATTGAGTTTTATATCCTACTGTTCTATATCTTATTGGACTAATGAAATGAAATAGAGTTTTATATTCTACTGTTCTGTATCTTATTGGACTAATGAAATAAAATAGAGTTTTATATTGGACTAATGAAATGAAGTAGAGTTTTATATCCTACTGTTCTATATCTTATTGGACTAATGAAATGAAATAGAGTTTTATATCCTACTGTTCTATATCTTATTGGACTAATGAAATGAAGTAGAGTTTTATATCCTGCCTCCAGCTAAATTGCTTTGAGTAAAGATATAACCAAGTGAACTTTCTAACTCTAAATTCAAAAAGAAATTGAGAAAAAAATTGGTAGAAATGTTTAATTAAGAAACCATCTTGTTTTTGTGAAGTTAATTGAATTATCATAGAAAGTCATTAACTTTTAAATTAGCCATTTTGTTTCTGTTTGCTTGTAATTATGGTTTTCAGTATCACATGTTTGTTTTTCGAATACATTTTCTGTAAAAAGAATCAAAATTCTATTTTTTATTCCCATTCTACCGTCAATCTGTGTTTTAAATGGTGAAACTTAATTATTATTCAATTAAAGAGTAAGCAACATTTACAGAAAAAATAACCTCAGAATTGTATAAATTTATTTTCTGAAAAAATAACCTAGGTAGAATCTCAATAAATACTGGAAGAAAGGGAATCAACATATTTAGTCTTGATTAAATTAAAAAGTTAATTACATTTTCTAATTAGTTCCTTCAATTTAATTTATGCAAATGAGAGTCAACTGTTATTTTGTTTAAAAATTTAAAATTTAAAAAGTTAATTGGAAGTTTTAATTACACTTTCTCATTAGTTCCTTCAATTAAATTTATGAAAATGAGAATCAATTTATATTTTATTTAAATATTCAAAATTAGTTTTAACTAACGAACTAACTAAAGAAAGTTAATTAGAAATTTTAATTACATCTCCTCATTAGTCCCTTTATTTAAATTCATGCTAATTGGATTCGACTAATTAAATTTAGTGTTTTTGTTTAAAAATTCAAATTTAAACATCTCTTACATCAAGTGTGAGTCAATCTAATCAAATCTATTCTTATCAGAATAGTTGTGGTTATTGTAGTCAAGGTATAAGACCAAGTAATAACTTGACTAAGATGTGATACAAGAAAGGTGACTATTGCAGTCAAGGTATAAGTATAAAGTTTGTAATATAGCTTGACATGGTGAAGATGTTATACAAGAAAAGTCGCTATTGTAGTCAAGGTATAAGACAACTTGATATTGTGAAGATGTGATACAATCAGTTGGAATATAATATAGTTTTTGGTTGTCATGGAAACATGAAAACAAACAGTAGAATGAATATTGTGCGTTATTTATGTTACATCATTAGGGAGAAAAATTATAACAGACGTCCTTGGTTTCAAATGATGATCACAATAAAGGCAATGGCCAAATAACCTTCAAACTCGAAATTTCAGTTTTGTGTCTTTTCTGTCATTGGCGTAGCCTCAAGAAAAGACGAGTTGTCATTTTTAACTTCATAAACAAAATGGACCTTTCTTAAGTTAGATGGCTACTGTGTTGCCGTCTGCAAACTTTCAGATATTGTGGTGCTCAAACTTGATCAGATTTTGAAATTTGGTTGCCGAAACAGTAGCTTTCAACTTCTGCAACCCTCAAGGTCAACTTGTCTTTACACTCCTCCTTCACAGAAGAGCTGTATTTGACGGCAACCTGAGCTTGATTGTCCATGAATAATGACGTAGATTGGTTTGGACTATGTGATCATCATTTAAAAACAAAAAATTTGTCCATGAAAAATATTATGATTCAATTTTCTCCTCTTAAATACAAAATGGTGAGGACAATCATTGCATATTTACAAAATAACGATTTCATTCAAATATTAAAAAATACAAACTTTTATACATCTCTCCCAAACTCCTAGTCAAAATATTTTAAAGGAATACTGTGTCTTAGAATGAACGTAAAATTTTAAACATGGTCAATAAGAGTATATATTCATCAGTAGATATACCTGCTGTCATAAATAACATAACAGAATCCTTATATAATCTGATAAATCAAACAAAACATTAAAATATTAAACTTGGACAATAAGAGTATATATTCATCAGTAGATATACCTGCTGTTATAAATAATATAACAGAATCCTTATATAATCTGATAAATCTAACAAAACATTAAAATATTAAACTTGGTCAATAAGAGTATATATTCATCAGTAGATATACCTGCTGTTATAAATAATATAACAGAATCTTTATATAATCTGATAAATCTAAAAAACTAAGTAATTATCCATAAAAATGCATTGATTATTTAAAAAGGCTTAATAAATTGATAAACGCTTTGTGAGTTTTTCAGATTTTCCAGAGATTCTGTTACTTTATGACACCAGGTAAGTTCACTGATGAATATATACTCATATTAACCATTCTTGAGAACTTAACTTTTATGTTCATTCTAAGACGCAGTATCACTTTAACAACGTTAACACAAAAAACGAAAAAAAGGTCTGGGTAGCATCAAACTTAGAATTGGCAGGGTATTCAAATTGTCTTTTGTAACATCACTAACACAAATAACTGAAATCGTAGATTTTGTCAGGGGTTTTCAACCTAGGGGGAATCAGTGGAATCACCCCGAGGGATAACTTTTGAAACTATTTGGGGAGGGGGGAGGGGGTAGGGGAGAGGGCGTAGTAAAACGCTTTGTAGTCTAACATCAAATATTAACCAATTATAATTTAAGTCGATGCATTCCGTTAAGCTTTATTATCTGGCACGAAAAATATTGCTGGAAAGTCATGAAATAGTAAGTTTATATAGGGTGGGGTTGGGATGGGGGGTGGGGTAATAAAGCTAATAAAGGTTGAAAATCCCTGATCTATGTGTTCTTGTCTGGGTTATTTCAAATATTTAAAATGAAAAAAAATTCAAAAATTTGCCTCAAACTCAATCAAACCAAGCATTCAAAAAGTCAAACTTTGGATCTGCAACTTGAAATTTATGTGTGTAGGCTACTTTAATAACCCCTCAAATCAACAGATGTCTTGTTGCTGCATTTCCCTGCTAAATTCCACATAAGTTCACCACATCTCACTGAGTACTGGTAATCCTGGCCAGCTGTTAACCGTCTTGACGTTCTAGCCTTGTATCTGTAAATAATCCAATACGAATGTTTCCCGTTATTTATTAAAATCAGATTAGATTGGTGAGTATTGATCAAAGCCTAGTTTTCACACGTAGTTCATTTATAATCCCAAAAACATAATCCAGTTTAACTTTATTTTTAAATTTCTTTTGCGGGAAAACAGATTTGAAACGATTAACTCAAACAAAAAAAACATAATCCACGAAAAAAAAGGGGGAACTTTTATTTACCATCACAAATTTCATGTTTTAACGTTGCTGAATTCAAGTAATTATTTTTGTGATGAATGTGATTGACGACATAGCCACATCACAGAAGCACTGGAAGTGGCAGGAATTCCTTAATAAGCACTAATCTGAATCACATAGCACTAAGTTGAATTTTTTATTTTTCTATCCATAGACACATAGAAAATAGGGGATCAAATTTGAGGTTAATTTCCAGCCAAAAATCAGCAGATAGATACAAAAGGAAATCGAATTTTATAAGCGAACCAAACGTATTGATTCCAACTTCATCCAAAAAAACAATGTAATATCACTCCAAATCCAAACGATAAATTAATTAATCCCAAAACAAAAATAGCAGTCGTCATGACGTTATTAATCCATCCAAAATCAAAAACACAAAACATTGAAAAAAAAAATTAGTGATTGAAATTTGTGCGTGTGATATATTAAGAGTGATTTAACACGAAAAAAAACACAGAAATTAGCACAAGAAGATTTTGGTTATCGTTAAAGCTAGTTTGTCTCAATGACCTTGAGATTTGAAAATGGTTAGTTGGTGAGTGAGTGGCAGTAGACATTTTGGAATTGTGCCGTAGAATTTAAAAATTGCACTAACATTGTACTTCTTGCGGAACCTTGTTGGCAGGGTGTGTAGAATGATCCTCTTTTTCTTCGTTGGTTGCCGTTGAATTTGGACTCGGTGAGCGATTAGAGCTTCCTGCTCCGTCTTTTTCGCTTTGACAATGACGGCACATACTTCCTTGTTGTGATTGTTCGATTGTTGTCGAACAATTTTGTTGCGATGTTTGTCTATGACGTGTCATTAGATACGCCAGCGTTTCCATGTCATATTGCCGATAGCGATCACAATAAACGTATTTTGCTAAAAGATTTAAATTTCTATCGAAACATATATATAATAACGGTTCTATAGTCCCTTGCGTCCAGGCAATAAAGCTAAAAGTTTGATACACTTTTGGCGAGACTGAATAATACACGTCAATTATTATTAACAAGAAAAGGGGATACCAACAAATCGCGAAGCATGCCGCCATCATTATAAATATTTTGGCA
Source organism: Nipponacmea schrenckii (assembly GCA_030562195.1). Classification (NCBI taxonomy): domain Eukaryota; kingdom Metazoa; phylum Mollusca; class Gastropoda; family Lottiidae; genus Nipponacmea; species Nipponacmea schrenckii. Next base: position 21,584,572 of record CM060201.1, read on the forward strand.
CGGTGAAAACAGTCTTTTACCATGTGTCGAATGCTGCTTTGAGAATATTTTTGATCGTCCATTATTGTGATGGAATTTCGGACTAACATAGAAACGCGATTCGGTTGATTGGATTGAATCTCGCGATATAATTTTTTCAGGAAATAAATGGCGGCACAATAGGCCATTGTTATTATAATTATCCACATCACGTGAGCGATATATCCACTTATTTTACCATATTCAAACGTACAGCTTCCAATATTGGGGTCAAAGTTGAAATATCCTCCAATCAGAGTGGGTCCGAGATGTAAAATGGTGCTAGCAATATACACTATTAAGATTCCAAACATTATACAACACACTGTTCCTTTCGACCGACCTCCGATGTTTGTTTCACCAAACGTGTACGCCTCCGTGCAAATCATGGCCACTAAATTAAATGTGGAGGCCGTTGTTATCACGATATATGTAGCACCTTGCACTGTGCAGGTTGACGGCACTTCACGACTGATTAGATTCATTCCAAACGGAATACAAAATCCTGCTTTTAAGAAATTTAAGAACGATGCATGGATGATGAATGCACTTGTCATGCGTCTGGTACTTTTACGCAGGCATATCACCACGACTACCACGATATTTAGCAGCATGCCTAGTGCTCCTACGAAGAAAAGATAATACGCCTCCTGGTGGGAAGTGGTTGGGGGATTCGCCATGGCTTGTTGTTGTTGCAACGATCCGTTTTGAAGTGGTCGAGCTTGAGGAAGGGCTGGCTCATACTCATCAGTAAGCATAAGAGAAGATTGAGCCCCGTACAACATTATCCCTGATTGGTTCACCATCTTGTTCGCCCGCTCTCAAATAAATGGCAGCCATCTTGAATTCTTCTTGGTACATTCAACTGCTTACAGACCTGAAAAAGACAGATCTAATTTTAACCAATGAAATTCAAGCAAAATGTCACTGCTGTATCGACCTTGGATACTGTCTTATTGATATGGTAACATTTGTAGCCGTGTTGAATTATAATGAAAATCTTTTTACGATTTAGATAATCAATTTGTTAATATTAAAAGGATTTGATTGGTCAACAGATGTTGAAATCTGTCACTATGGAGATATTGTAATTTAAATGAAATAATATTATTTATGGTGATTGATTTTGGCAAGTTAAATATTATAAAAACATATTTTTACAAGCTGGTCAGGGATCAAGGAAAGGATTTCTGATAATCTAAAGAGTCCTTGCCAGTCTCTTACCCCAGAGTCCCCCTTTCCTCTTTCCCCAATTCTCCATCTTTCTCCCCCTGATCTCCCACATTCTTTGAAACCCCAAACACTTCTTAGATTTTTATTTTGGTTTTTTTTCTGATATTTATTGAAACTATTAACAACCAAAAAAACACCCAACACAACCTCCCCTGACTTTGCTTTTTTCCCATCTCCCCTCTACGTTTCTTCTCTCTCTGCTACCTTTCCCCCTGGTCCTACCTCTCTGTCCTCACCCTTATATATCCTTCACACCTCACCCCTCCCTCTTACATAACCCCCACCCTAACATACCCTAGACATATCTCAGATTTCAAACCAATATTTATACAAACTTTTAACACATTGTTGGAATGATTTCTTAAAAATACAAAAAAATGTAGGAAAATTCCAAATTTGATGTGTTTAGCAGATAACAGCAATGTGGGGAAATTTTTAACAGACGTTTTGATCTTTATTCAAACATGTAATGGTGGGAATTCAAAATCAAAGGCATTTTAAAATCATGACTTAAATAAAACACAAGTTTAAGAAAAGCAGTTATATAATTGATCAATAAATCTTAACTTCAAATCAAATTTAATGATTGACCAATCAGACGAAGAGAAGGTCAAAATAATTTTGATATTTTGTAAAATAAATTGAAATACTACATGTTTCAGGTTCTGTATTAAAATTTCTATATCACTCTAAATGATGTATTAAGCACTATTTTAAAGGGATAATAGGTCTAAGGATAAACATAAAATTTAAGTTCTCAAGAATGGTCAATATGAGTATATATTCATCAGTGAACTTACCTGGTGTCATAAAGTAACAGAATCTCATAGAATCTTGAAAACTTGCAAAACTAAATCATTTTAAAAAAAATGCCTTATCAATTTATTAAGTGTTTTCCAATAATCAAATACATCTTTATGGATAATTTCTTAGTTTTTTGGATATTTATTTATTATTTTATGTTATTTATGGCAGCAGGTATATTTACTGATGAATAGAGCTATTATTGTCCAAGTTAAAATGTTCAAATTTTATGTTCATTCCTATGTTAAGACCTATTATCCCTTTAACAATGGAATACAAAATATAATTTACTGTTACTCCTGAATATAATTCTAAACTCACAATAAATTCCAATAGAAATTAAAGCTAACACTAGCTACTAAGAACATATCACACAAGAAACCGAAATACCAGCCTGAAACACTGGAATCATTCTATTACCGTGGTAAATACAACATTGTCATAATATAGATCTATCTAATTTAATATATAAAACTTCTACCTCCATATTTTAATAAGAAAACCATTTCACATGACAATATTACTTCTGCTATATACATGAATCCATCAGAAAGTTTGACTTATATCAATTCAGCATAACAAAACTTCAGGAACGGTTCCAAGACAAAACGATTTGTAGACAAGAGCTAACTACATTCTAAATAGACATTAGCGTTGTTGTCTGACTAGATTCTACTGGTGTATAGTTATAGGTAAAACTTGGCACTCTCAGACACTTAATATCTCTAGACTTGGAATGAAGGGGTTGGGGATGGGAAGGGGGTTGGGCTGTATGAGAATGAGGAACAGGGTCTGGAAAGTCTACATATTTACAAAACTTGGCACTTGTTGATACTTTTTCTTACTGACAGTCAACAATTAAATTGAGAGGGTTTGGGATTGGAAGGGGGTGGGGCTGTATTAGACTGAGGGGGGCAGGATCTAGAGATTCTGAACTAGTGCCAGGGGTATTCTGTTGATTCATATCCCATATCAAAGACCTCTTAGTCAGAAACCATGTGTATATAACACATAACCAAGATATCCCCCATGCAGTGTGCAATGAGGGAATTTGTCAGAAGATATTGTTATCTTTATGAAGTACAGAAAGTTGAACTAGGTGTCTAATTAGCTGGGAATTATTCATTGTCTTGTGTATTATATGTACTACAGAAAATCAATCAGGCTATTATTTTATAGATTGTCTGTTGACTTAGAGGTTACTGAAACTAGCCAACTTGGAGGGTGTAAAGTTACAATCTACAAGGTGTAAGGGGTTATAGTAAAGATATCAGTAAGTCAACCTAGAGGGTGTAAAGAGTTATAGTAAAGATACAGTAAGCCAACCTAGAGGGTGTAAAGAATTATAGTAAAGATAGCAGTAAGCCAACCTAGAGGGTGTAAAGAATTATAATAAAGATAGCAATAAGTCAACCTAGAGGGTGTGAAGAGTTATAGTTAAGATATTAGTAAGCCAACCTAGAGGGTGTAAAGAGACTAAATAAAGATAGCAGTAAGTCAACCTAGAGGGTGTAAAGAGTTATAGTAAAGATATCAGTAAGTCAACCTAGAGGGTGTAAAGAGTTATAGTAAAGATATCAGTAAGTCAACCTAGAGGGTGTAAAGAGTTATAGTAAAGATATCAGTAAGTCAACCTAGAGGGTGTAAAGAGTTATAGTAAAGATACAGTAAGCCAACCTAGAGGGTGTAAAGAGTTATAATAAAGATAACAGTAAGCCAACCTAGAGGATGTAAAGAGTTATAGTAAAGATACAGTAAGTCAACCTAGAGGGTGTAAAGAGTTATATAAAGATACAGTAAGCCAACCTAGAGGTGTAAAGAGTTTAGTAAAGATAGCAGTAAGTCAACCTAGAGGGTGTAAAGATTATAGTAAAGATAACAGTAAGCCAACCTAGAGGGTGTAAAGAGTTATAGTAAAGATATCAGTAAGCAACCTAGAGGGTGTAAAGAGTTATAATAGATACAGTAAGCAACCTAGAGGGTGTAAAGAGTTTAGTAAAGATACAGTAAGACAACCTGAGGGTGTAAAGAGTTATATAAAGATATCAGTAAGTCAACCTAGAGGGTGTAAAGAGTTATAGGTAAAGATATCATAAGCAACTAGAGTTTAAAGAGTATATAAGATATCAGTAAGCAACCTAGAGGTGTAAAGAGTATAGTAAGATACAGTAAGCCAACCTAGAGGGTGTAAAGAGTTATAGTAAAGATAGACAGTAAGTCAACCTAGAGGTTGTAAAGAGTTATATAAAGATACAGTAAGTCAATCTAGAGGGTGTAAAGAGTTATAGTAAGATACAGTAAGCAACCTAGAGGTGTAAAGAGTTATAGTAAAGATAACAGTAAGCAACCTAAGGGGGTAAAGAGTTATAGTAAAGATACAGTAAGTCAACCTAGAGGGTGTAAAGAGTTATATAAAGATATCAGTAACCAACCTAGAGGGTGTAAAGAGTTATAGTAAAGATAACAGTAAGCCAACCTAGAGGGTGTAAAGAGTTATAGTAAAGATAGCAGTAAGTCAACCTAGAGGGTGTAAAGAGTTATAGTAAAGATATCAGTAAGCCAACCTAGAGGGTGTAAAGAGTTATAGTAAAGATACAGTAAGCAACCTAGAGGGTGTAAAGAGTTATAGTAAAGATAGCAGTAAGTCAACCTAGAGGGTGTAAAGAGTTATAGTAAAGATATCAGTAAGTCAACCTAGAGGGTGTAAAGAGTTATAGTAAAGATAGCAGTAAGCCAACCTAGAGGGTGTAAAGAGTTATAGTAAAGATATCAGTAAGCCAACCTAGAGGGTGTAAAGAGTTATAGTAAAGATACAGTAAGCCAACCTAGAGGGTGTAAAGAGTTATAGTAAAGATACAGTAAGCCAACCTAGAGGATGTAAAGAGTTGTAGTAAAGATATCAGTAAGTCAACCTAGAGGGTGTAAAGAGTTGTAGTAAAGATAACAGTAAGCCAACCTAGAAAGTAATTAAAGAATGTGGAAGAAGAAGCAGTGAGACAGAAACAGTTTTATTGTTGTAAGAAATATAGAAATTGAGAATCTGAATGGTAGAAATTCTAACAAAAGAGAACGGAATCAATCCGGTGTGAGAATTTCTAACTGGGATGAAATTAAATGGGTACATTAAGAAGGTAAATATATACAACAAATACATTTAAAAGATTCGAATCTCTCCATTTTAAACTAGCACTTGAGTCAATGATAGTCACCCCGCGGCAAATTGATAAAAAACTTCTGATATTAATTCAGCTATAGACTGGTGTTTGCCAGCATCAGATTGTACAATTCTGATTCTTCAGATACGAAGAATTTCTCAAGGGCCGTCTGCTATTGATGTTTGAGGTTTTATAGTTTTAAACAAGTTTATCGACCCTCGTGTACCAAGGGTCTGATTAAGTTATGGATTTTAATATGAATGAAGAATATAGCATAGCTACTCCCTAGTCTGGGATTGATGAAGGATTTTGAATGGGTCTACTGAATGGTGGGTCTACTGAGTGGGTCTACTAAATGGTGGGTCTACTGAATGGTGGGTCTACTGAATGGTGGGTCTACTGAATGGTGGGTCTACTGAATGGGTCCTCTGAATAGGTGGGTCTAGTGAGTGGGTCTACTAAATGGGTCTACTGAGAGGGTCTACTGAGTGGGTCCTCTGAGTGGGTCTAATAAAGGGGTCTAATGAATGGGTCTAATGAATGGGTCTTCTGAGATTCTGGGATAAATTGAAGGTTTATTTCAATTGATAAAAGGACATCTTTGACATTTGTTTGACCAATCGTACCCCTCTACTTCATCTCTTCTGATGACATGTAAATTGTGTTGCAATGTTATGTACCTTGTTATTAAAGAAGTACGTATGTTATACCATAATATATTCCATTGTGTTCTTGGGAGTCACAGTGGATTAGTCCTTTTTTTATGTCCGGTTTCCCCTTGATGCAGGTCAGAGGGGCTGACATGGAAAAAACTGATGGGACATACACGAAGGCCTGGTGTGCTACAATCTGTGCATGGTGAAGATCCCTCGACAGTTTCAAATGGCAAAATTCCCCTCATAGCACACTGCATGGGGTTGCCTGCCTTCATTTAGCTCATAAGGTGCAGAAGAGTAGGACGTAAAACTCTATTCATTTTTTGTATTGGCCTATAAGTGCTCTTCACTTCTAAATGTCAGTCCAACCTTGTAAACATTATTGGGTTGAAATATAACTTTAGGTATGCACAATAACACCATATTTCAGTTGAAACAAAAGTAGAAATCAAAGCAAGTTGAACTAGTTAGAAACCAGCAGTGAAATGTTTTCCATTGATAAAAAAAATACAAGCTGTTAAGAATCAACGCCATTTGGTTTGTATCTGTTAATAAAAGGGGTGAATTGTTGTTTTGGTTGAAGTTAATAACGTTGTCTTAGCACAATTATAGTGTTATTATTAACACCTATAAACCTCCCGACTTCACCTTGGAGGTGAAATACAGTCTAGTTCTACTAGTTTAACCTGTAGTCGGCATGGTTTCACCCTGGGTTGTATAACACCGTCTGTTAGAGCGTTATCACTGTCTGGTAGAGCGTTACCTCTATACATGACACCATCAAACAAATGGCCGACAAATGGCAGATGTTGGAACATGAACTTGCATAAGGGTCGACTTTATTATGAGAGTTGACTTATTCAATATCATCGGACTTTCACAAACTGATCGAGATTAGAACTCACATTCACCATTTGCTTGTCGTAACCAAGGAAATGACATCATATAACATATTTTTTCTTTCTTACATTGTGACTCAACTAAAGTTGTTGCATACAATTCTTAAAAGGAACAAAAGGGAATAAATTATGGTGCTATCATTCTTTTGCAATTGTTCACTTTAAATAAAGATGTTGAAAGATGTTAGTTACGTAACTTGTTGTATCAGGTTTGTTACTTCAGCTTGTCTGTCATGTGATACGATAAAACATGGAAGACAGAAATCATTAAATTCTGGTACAGCGCGAGTGCATGTCAGTCTGATAACTTATTACATGTTTTTAATTTGGTTAAAACGTAGAGGTCAAGGTCGTCCATGACAACTTGGTGTTTTAATTTGAAATGTTGGATAGATACTTCTAGTATATTAATTTGTTTCAATGTTTCGATGCGGTTCTCACACTGTCAGAAGGAATATAATAAAAAATCTTTCAAAACTATTGAATGTTGCAAACTATCAAAACTTTTAAAACTATCAAATGTAACATAACTATCAAATGTACAAACTATCAAATGTTGCAAAACTATCAAAACTTTTAAAACTATCAAATGTAACATAACTATCAAATGTAAGACATAAAACTATCAAATGTAACATAACTATCAAATGTTGCAAACTTAAAACTATCTGTAAAACTATCAAATGTACAAACTATCAAACTTGCTTAACTATCAAATGTAACATAACTATCAAATGTTGCAAACTATCAAAATTTGAAAACTATCAAATGTACAAATTTTAAAACTATGAAATGTACATAACTATCAAAGAATCTACAAAATATAACTTCATATGTAAACAATTATCAACCATACAAACTTGCTATACCATTAAGCTTTTGTATTATACCAGTGAATGACTTAACCTGACACCAATAAATCAGATGATGGTAGTGCTAGAAGACTGACAAGTATTACCATAGTAGACTTATCTACCAGTAGCTGTATACCAGAAGCTGTATACCACTGTAGGGTTAACCACCTTTATATGTGATGTATTTAACAGACCCTGTTTGTGTTATGCATTTAAGACAAACAGAAGTTGTTGGTACATTGTGGGAACAAACAGTTTTCTTTGTTTTAAAATCGTAGTGTCACCTTGTTGGGTTGTCATCCATCTTTTCTTTTTAACTATTCATTATCAGTTTAAGTCAATTTTCTTTCCGTCGAATTCTTTTCAAGTGTTTCCTAAAATCAACCAGTTTGTAACTTTCATCCCCCCTATTCTTACCCCACAATACACTTATTGATGCCCTTTTTCACCTTAGCCCTTAGACTTAGTCTTAACTTTAGTGTATTTATCAACCCCTCCCCCATACCATCTTCTCCATTCCAGTCACTCATTCCCCCATTCCCACACTCCCACATTCTACCAACCTACATCTCCCCTGTAAACAACCTCCTACCCCCACCCCAATACCAATACCATCTTCCGTAGTTCACATTTCCCCATTCTCCCACTCTAGATCTCCCTTGTAGACACCAACCCACCACCCCTTACCCCAAAACCATCTTCTCAATTTCACATTTCCATATTCCATCTCCTCTGTAGACCAGACCCCTCCCCTACAACCACCTCTCCCCTACGACCACCTCTTACCCCCACCCCACCCACCCACTTATTATCCAACTGTTACCTATAAACAGGAATAAGAAATATTGATGCCGACTGCCAAGTTATCTGTGTGAAGTTTCCCTCCATTATTGTGTTATATATAAGATGATTGTATTGGGTGAGTTTTTGTCATTCCCTGCCAGGTCTCCGTGACTTTCTGCTTGCCATAAAACATACATCACACCATACGCCTGGCTTAAAGATGCAGACACACTTATTCTTGAGTCAGTCCTCTTAGCCTTGTGAACTCTCAAAAAGAGATGCTAAGTTGACAAATCTAAATACTGGCCTAAAGATGCAGACGCACTTGATTTTGGCTTCATAAATTTAGCCTTGTGAACTCTCTAAAAGGGAGTGTCTTAAAGTAACAGAATCCCTGTTAAATCTAGGAAACTCACAAACTTCGTAATTATTAATCAATTTATGAAATGTTTTTCAATAATTAACTGCATTTTTATGGATAATTACTAAATTTTTGGGACAATTTTCTTTTTATGTTATTTATGACAGCAGGTTTATCCACTGATGAATATATACTCTTATTGGCCAAGTTTAAAATTTTAATGTTTTGTTAGATTTATCAGATTATATAAGGATTCTGTTATGTTATTTATGACACCAGGTATATCTACTGATGAATATATACTCTTATTGGCCAAGTTTGTTAATGTTTTTTTGGGACACAGTGTCACTTTAATATTCCACAAGAGTACAAACACAAAAATTGAAGTGAAGTGTTCTAGAAAGAAAAAAGAAATTCTTATAAAACTGACTCGACAAGATTCAAAACAAATCCACGAAAGCAAAAGAAAAAAGTTGCGAAGAACAGAAGTAGATATTGAGTGACGTTTGGCAGAAGTCGATACTTTATGTATATTCAGATGGTTTCTACGTGTTTCTTAATAGAGCGGACAAATTATTTTTGGCAGACGTGAGAGATGTTGTTTGACAACTTTACTGCATGGTTTTCACCATCCAGCACTTCTCAAGACAGACTTGTTGAAAACTTAGAGTAGAATGTAAAATTAGATTCATTAAACCAAGGTTTGAAGGAGTTGACGAAAATTTCAGTTTTTTCTCGCTTGTCTGTTAAAAATTGATTGTTAAGTTGGTTGTGACAAAAAAAATATTAAATTTGAAATTCTGTCGTCGACTTAAAGTTAGTTATTTTTTGATTCTGTCATTTTTGAATATTCAGAAATTTTGATTAAATTTACCACATCTCTTCATTTCTTTACTTATTCTTTAATAAATATTGTAATTTGTGTCTCAATTTACCTCATTGAACACTCTGTGGCATTGCCTGTCCTGCTAAGCCTAGTGCAGAGAAGCAGGACATGAAATTCCTATTTGGTTCCGTTTAAACAAACAGTTTCAATCAAACAAACTTGTATAGATACCATAGTCAAAATCAAGATATTACCGGTAAATTAACACTGGCCAAATTTACCTCACTGCATACTGTATGAAAATAAGTTGTACAGATATTATAGTCAAAATCAAGACTTAATTAACACTGACCCTACCTTTTACTTCATTATCCTGATTAGTATTCCAAATATATTCAAATTTATGTTAACTTCAACACAGACTGGCAAAATATTGGTATCCACTGTTTGATAACAGTATATAGAAGTATAGCACTTGATATTGGCCCAGTTGATATGATATTGGCCCAGTAGTATATGATATTCACCAAGTAGGAGTTGATATACACCAGTATATATGTTAATTACTGAATAATAATATGTCTGTTAAATTACTCAAGTCAAACAGAAATCTGATTAATATATTTTTTATACTCTAATGTTGGTTATGTTACTGAGGTAATCAGCTGACTGCATGTAAACTTCCTTGTTACTTCGCACTACTATCTGAGATCTGGTATATACTTGCTTAAACTAAATCTAAATTTTTAAAATTCTATTTTGTTCATCAAATAACATAACTGAAGTGATTTATAGTCCTTACCAACCTGGATCTGATAAATCACCTAATTAGCATTTTCTAGCATTTGATTTCAGCAATATTAAAAATTTGATAATCATTTTGAATTTATTTCTTTTTTTCATCTTCATTAGATCTTCAGAAGACTAGGATGTAAAACTCCATTCATTTCATTTCCACGTATCAGAGAACCCCATCTTCATTCGATTGTTAGGTGCCGAAGAGTAGGATGTAAAACTCAATTCATTTCATATCCACCTATCAGTGAACCCCATCATCATTAGCCCATTAGGTGCAGAAGACTAGGGTGTAAAACTCCATTCATTTCATATCCACCTGTCGATGAACCCCCTTCATTAGGTACAAAAAACAAGAACATACAACTACATTCAATTAGTTTCATATTTTGGATTCAGAAAAGTTTCCACTAAGGGTAAAAATTGAAAATTTTGACAAAGAAAAAAAATGTATATGAATTCAAGAAACTGTCTATTGAAATAAACATGTTTAAAAGATTATAAAAATGGACAGATGACTGACTTAAGATTAGTGATAGTAGAACATGCATGTTGCATGAATAGAAGTTAAAATCTTTCCAATATGAAGGCACTCAGAGAAATGGAGGAGAATAAATTTATTAGATTATGTTAGAATGGTGTTGTGTTTTAACATTTAACCAACTTAATTTCATATCAATTCTAGAATATAAGTGTAACAATGGTAGGCTGCTTGTTTCACCGTTAATCTTGCGAAATGGAAAGGCCCGTGGTGACATTGGAAGCAGAAACAACTAGGCATATATTTTTCTAGAATAACAAACTTGAGGATATCTGTATTGACTATGCTAGTAAGCCAACCTAGAGGGTGTAAAGGATTTCTGTATAGACTATGCTATTAAGCCAACCTAGAGGGTGTATAGAGTTATAGTAAAGATAGCAGTAAGCCAACCTAGAGGGTGTAAAGAGTTGTATAGATAGCAGTAAGCCAACCTAGAGGTGTAAGAGTTTAGTAAAGATAGCAGTAAGCAACCTAGAGGGTGTAAAGAGTTATAGTAAAGATATCAGTAAGCCAACCTAGAGGATGTAAAGAGTTATAGTAAAGATAAGCAGTAAGCCAACCTAGAGGGTGTAAAGAGTTGTAGTAAAGATAGCAGTAAGCCAACCTAGAGGATGTAAAGAGTTGTAGTAAAGATATTAGTAAGCCAACCTAGAGTGTGTAAAGGATTTCTGTATAGACTATGCTAGTAAGCCAACCTAGAGGGTGTAAAGTATTAAACATACCATTATAAACCTTGAACTAATTATAACACTGTTGATTATAGGATATTTAAGAATGGTATAGTGACATATTGGTAGACTAGTGAAATATCTAGTGATGTATGAGAATAGAACAGATGTTTGACAACTAGATTACCTATTATTCTTAATAAGATCAATAGTAACTACTGTTGGAGGTTATTAGTAGGAGGTATGGGTGGGGTGGGGGTGAGGTGTTGTAGTGGGGTTGGGTGGGATGGGGAGACTGTCAGTTAAACACTTGCAAAAATGGTTCAGTCCTTATCAAGGGTCAGAGACATTAAACTAAAGCCCTTTGTTTTTCTACCGTCTGTGCTCCTGACTCTTGTAATTGTAAAAGAGTAGACTCAAAATTTCCCTCATTGCACACAAATGGCATTGTTTTAATGAGCTTTGTTATCCTGGACCTACATAAAGATAATAAAAAGTTTGATTGTTCTGAGAATGATAAAATATATTTTCAAACAGAAGTAGATAATTTCTTATCAATTGATGTATACTGAAATTCCTAGCATAGTCTCTACTTGTGATCTAGACCAGTGCTTCTATTGGAAAGCATCTCTTATAACACCTAATACTTGTGACCTAGGCCAGTGCTTCTATAGGAGAGTATCTCTTATAACACCTAATACTTGTGACCTAGGCCAGTGCTTCTAGAGGAGAATATCTCTTATAACACCTAATACTTGTGACCTAGGCCAGTGCTTCTATAGGAGAGCATCTCTTATAACACCTAATACTTGTGACCTAGACCAGTGCTTCTATAGGAGAGCATCTCTTATAACACCTAATATTTGTGACCTAGGCCAGTTCTTCTATAGGAGAGCATCTCTTATAACACCTGATACTTGTGACCTAGACCAGTGTTTCTATAGGAGAGTATCTCTTATAACACCTAATATTGTGACCTAGACAGTACTTCTATAGGAGAGCATCTCTTATAACACCTAATACTTGTGACCTAGGCCAGTGCTTCTATAGGAGAGCATCTCTTATAACACCTAATACTTGTGACCTAGGTCAGTGCTTCTATAGGAGAGCATCTCTTATAACACCTAATACTTGTAACCTAGGCCAGTGCTTCTATAGGAGAGCATCTCTTATAACATCTAATACTTGTGACGTAGACCAGTGCTTCTATAGGACAGCATCTCTTTTAACACTCTTTACCAGAGCTGTCATTTTTTTCCAATAGCTTATGCCTCTGTCCTTATACAATTTTCCCCATTGTACACTGAAGGCATTATCTTCATTAGACCTGAACCTGTGGATAATAAATTCTGATTGTTCTAGGCTAGATAGATAGATAGTTAGATAGATAGATAGTAGATAGATAGATAGTTAGATAGATAGATAGTTAGATAGATAGATAGATAGTTAGATAGATAGAATAAAAAAAAATTTTTAGCTATGGATAGAAGGTATTTTGAAACTAGAGCTATAATATTTTCACTCTACCGTTCAGAAATCAAGCATTCTGTCAAACACCATGTTGGTTTAGACGTAAAAAAAATAAACGTGAGATTTTAATGATAAATTAACTAGATAGATAGATATTGATCTTTTCTAGTTTGTCACAAATTATAAATTATACTTGTTAGAAGATTACAATTTGATACAGACGCAGAGAGAATCTGGTAGACAATCCTGACCCTGCCCTGTTTCTTGCAGACGTATACAGATATGATAACAATTGGGTTCGGGTCAGAGTTCTAGGGCACTAGTTTTTGAAAATTTTCACCATGGCAAAGGTTGAATCTTGCAAAATTTTGGGTATGGATACAAAGCTGAACTTGTATAATTTTTAGCTCGGAATCTCGTCAGTGATACAGGTCTGAGTGACTGACATGGAAAACTATCTAGTTGTTTTGATGGGGCAATAAACTGATGCCTTGTGTTCTACAGGCTATGTACGTTTAGTTTCCCTTGACAGTTGTATATCACGAAAGAGTTGACTTGTGTCACTGTCCTGGCAAAATTTTCTTCGTCGCACGCTTCATGGCCTTACCCATCTTTATTAGCCTATTAGATGCAGAAGAGTAGGATGTAAAACTCCATTTATTTCATTTGTGATTCAACTTAATGTTAGACCCTTTTCCTTTCTACAGACTAGATACTGATATAGATTTTAAACTCCAGAAATCATAAATACAATATCAGTTTCCTAATAACAACACCCTGGCCAGTGCTTTTGTGATTCAACCCCATCCTCCTTTTCACCCTCCATTATCAAAGAGCTCTTCTGAGAGTTTAAGTATTTATATTCAATAGAAAAGATCCTGCGAATGTCAGTGTCCTGCGGTGCCAATTCTGTGGCTGACAAAGTTCCAATTGGAATGAAAGATATTCCATGATTGATGATGTTTTCCTGCTTTTCAATTCCATTTTATATTAACAGACTGTCAGTTTTATGGCTTAATTTTCTGCAATGAATTGATTTGACCTTGTACAGTACATGATGTTACTATCTTAACTTCCAATTTCAGCGCCATCTTTTCTATTAAGCAGTAAATTTTTCAATACGATTACCAAATATAGCAGGGCGGTCAGTAAAGCTGCTTTTGTCAATATTATGGTATATGTTTGTATAATTTAAATCTATTGTTATCCTTGTCTCAGTTGTCAATGGATACAGAAAATTTCAGGGGATTTTTATTCCGAGATTTCGATTCGAGATAGATTGTAGACAAATTTCTCTTTAATGGTTCCATATTACTTTATTTTCGAATGCGCCCACATCTCTTTTAATAGCCGTTAGTATTTAAGAACAATTAATGGAATTGGCAAACTCTTCATCCAGGATATTGGAGGTGTGAAAGGTATCAGACGGAATTAAAGACGTGAGAAGTGAAAATATTACCAATGTTCGTGTGAATGGCCAGTTTGATAAATTTTGTCGTCTGCTCTAATGGAGGATTTTGTGAGATGATTTTGACTGAAATTTGATTGATTTCCGATTTTGCCAGTCACATGGGTCTAACATTTTTGGAGCCACTGGACCAGGAGTTTTCAACCTGAGGGTGAAAGTACCCCTCAAAGGGTCAATTTTGAAATTTTAGGAGGGTCATGACTAATCAGTCAATTTGTAGTCGAGCATCAAATTTTTGAATGATAATAATTTAAGTAGATCTTTTCAGACTGGCTATTATTTCTGGAATGAAAAATGTTGCCGGAAAAAAATGAGAGAAAATTACACGTTAAATAGACTTGTGTTAAAAAAAATAGACCCAATAATCAATAAATATTGATCACCTTGTCTTCACCAAAAATTAGATCATTTGGACATCAAGAATGGGTATTTGAAAACCGATCTTCTGAAATTGAGATTATGTTTTCTACGACCTTACAATGGTCCCAATATTGATATTTTTATCAAACAAGAAAAAGGTTAATTCAAACTCCCACTAGAATCTCTTGGTTACATTTAATCAGTTTTCACCGTCAACAGAAATGCAAATATCGGCAATAAAATAACGGAGGAAACAATAAAATAACAAGATTCTCGTAAACTATCGCGGAATCATTGTAACAAATGGCTGAAGTAAGGATGCATGGAGAAATAAATAGTCAACAGGAAAGTAAAGAGTCGTAAAAATGTTTCGGGTATTTTATTGAAAGTTGTTTTATGTTCTGATGTGATCTGTTTTGCTTTTTATATCGTAATTTTTGTTTGACATCACAAAACTTCCTGCCTGCTGCTATTCCCTTATTGTATTTCTCATCCCCACTACCCACCCTACACCTCGCTTTTTCTATACCATTTGTGTTACCCCATTAACTATTCTACCAAAGCCTTGTTATCAAGCTAAAACATCTTATGTTCCCTTCAACACCCAAAGGACGTGAAAACTATCCCCCCCCACCCTCTCTCTATATTCTCTGTTACCCTGTTAACTATTCTACCCTACCCCTGATAAATTAGATGAAACTGAAACAGCCTACGAATTGATATGCTCCGTGTTATGATTAACTATGATAAATTTTAGATAATACTAGAAAATCACAATGTTAGCTTTGATAGAATTACGAGTGAACTAAACTTGAGTGAAATTAAATGGTAAATTGATGTATCAGTGTCCCTACACACTACAAAATTAGAAAAATCTCTTTAATAGAACTGTTTAGTTTTAGTAGAATTACAGGAACCACAGACATCTGATTGAAAATTAGAATGATGTAAATTGATCTATCATGTCCCTGATACACATACAAAATATAGAAAACCTCTTTACAATCTCTTTAATAGAACTGTTTAGTTTTAGTAGAATTACAGGAACCACAGACATCTGATTGAAAATTAGAATGATGTAAATTGATGCTATCAGTGTCCCTGATACACATACAAAATATAGAAAACCTCTTTACAATCTCTTTAATAGAACTGTTTAGTTTTAGTAGAATTACAGGAACCACAGACATCTGATTGAAAATTAGAATGATGTAAATTGATGCTATCAGTGTCCCTGATACACATATAAAATATAGAAAACCTCTTTACAATCTCTTTAACTAATTGAGTACTAAACATGAAGGTTTTTACAATAAATGACTGGCAATATAACCACATTAACACCAAGTCTCTGATGACAGGTACTAAAAAATATGTTAAAAACTCACTGTGGTAAAATTATGTATATTATTTCTACCTGGCCATTGTTTCTCACATATATATCATCGACATCTTTGAACGTGTGCCAAAATCAACCCCAGTTTCTATTTGATTCTAGTCATTATTAATGTATAGATATATTTCAAGCCCTAGTCACACTTCCGCATTCCTACACCCAATAACCCATCTAATTCAGCCTAGCCACGCAGTGTGAAATGAGGGAAAATTTGCCAGCTCTTGGTCATAAGCTTGTATTAGATGCAGTTTCACATCCTACTTTTCTGCACTAAATGGACTAATGAAGACGGGCAATGCCATGCAGTGTGCAATGAGGGAAATTTTGCCATTTCCAACTGTCTAGGCATCTTGGCATTATTCTAGATAGGAGTAGGAGTAAAGCCCCTTATCAAAGTTACAAATAAAACATACCTCATAACTTTCACATTAAAATACCATTCCATAGTCAAGGTAAAAAAACATACCTGTCAAAAGTTTTCTCTTTTAATCTTCGAATTATTTCCCTAGAGACCCAACGTCTCAAAAATTACCAGTCAGCTGGGTGGAGAACAATGATCTCTTAGTAAGGAACCTAACAATACAACCACTTGTAATAGTGGGGCAAGAATATATCATGACTTCTGTCCCTTCGTTCAAAAAAACTTGTAAAATCTTGTAGAGGTTTACTGTCATAGCTACCATAATATTAAAATAATGCAGCAAATTATGCCAAAAATTAATCAGCTTGCTAGTAATATTACATGTAAACCTTGGTATTTATGTGGATTTGGTTGTGATAATATTTTGGAGGTGAAAATTACTTTCAGATTTTGTTAATAGTTTGTTTAATTCATGACCATATGCTTTGAAGATTATGCCAAAATTGATTCAATTATTCAGCAAGTTTATATGATTATCATGCTATTTTGGCAGGTTTGGTTGTACATTGTGATTTCGTTAATCTGACTTCATACCGAATAATCCTCGACAAATCTCTGCTAATCCCTGCTAATCCCTGCTAATCCTTTAGACCTAATTCATTAACCACAATACAGTTTATTCATAAATCATTCTAAGGTTGATTTGACTTGTTCCCATTCTCACCATGATTAAAGAGTAGGCCTAATATATTCTAGACTCTACCTTGACCCTTGTATTTTTCTCTAGGGGCATGCACCTGTAGGAAAAAGAAAGATTTTTTGTTTATTGGTGGGACTAATTTCCATTCTCACCAAGAATAACTTAAGGAGATTTTAGTTTTGTACTTATCTGATTGGTTAATCATTAAAATTAAATTTAAATTTTGTTTTTTTATCCAATCGGATCTGTTTTGCCTAAAATCGAGAATTTGATGAAATTTAATTTTTTCGAGAATAGGGTTTCTGTACAAAGCCTGTCTCTTGTATTTTCTCTAGGGGCATGTGACCAAAGAAATATTTATATGGGAGTGAGATCACAAGTTAGAAATTCAGCCTAGTTGACTTTGTCTGTCTGTGGTTATAAGAAGGGCATGCTACGTAACTAGGTCCTTTGTTATAAGCGGTCCTTATCCTGGAGATTAGGCGCGTCAATATAAACCAATTAAAATTCCTTTCAAAAATTAAACCACAGGAAAAATGGACATCAAAGCTCTGATACTGACCCACCTAGAGAAATCTTGTACAAGGAAATGACCAATATTATCTGATATAAAACCAATAAATCGTCAGGGGCTTTGTGTTGGCCTAGAAAGGTTTAACAATTCTCCAAAAACTCTGAGTTATAAATATTCATCATCCAATTGGGAATTTTCATGAGCTATATTTCAGGGCCTACCACAGTAAAACAATTCTTTTCCTCTTCTAAATCTACGACCACTTACAGACTAGAGTTCAATGGCCTCCTATCGGCCCACCAAGAGATTTTTCTATTATACCAGTAGTATGTACTAGGAAATGACCACTATAGAGGCACTATTTTAAGACAAGTGTAATGATATTTCCAGTCTTTATTTATAAACAATGCCAGGTCTATCATAAATAAGATGTGTTTTTGTCGTCTGTACAGAATAATTGGCCATGGTCAAGATATAATATAAATATTGTGATTGGCAGAACGATACCTACACAGCCATTGTATTCTACTTGGGAGTTTAATATCCTATTTCCTTGAGTTCTGAGACATTCTAGTCTACCTAGTTCTTGAACAAGTTTCTCCGAAAACAGAAATAATCTGGGGCTTTGATTTACAAACCAAAATCCTTATTCATAGAGGACTGCACCTTCCTATTTCCTTGAGATCTAAGACATTGCTGTCTACCTAGTTCTTGAACAAATTCTAAAAACAGAAATAATTGGGCTTCTGATCCTTTATAGAGGACTGTTCCTGAATTAATTTCGTTGTTTTGATTAATATCAAAAATTTATTAAACTTCAATGATCAAAAAAAAACCCAAACAATCCAACTACCTTGGATATATTTTATCAAATCACTAACTGTCTAAAGAGCTGATTCTTTGATAAAATATCAGGAAGTGTACATGGCACCAGCCAAAACAATACTTTGATTTTCTGCTTTTTTCAATAAATTCCTGTGATTCCTGAGTTCAGGTTATTTAAAGAAAGATCTCTGGAGAAAAAACAATGAGAAATGGTTTTTGTTTCGGAGTGAAAGCTATTCTATAGCAAAACAGTTCCTGTAAAAATAGGCTTCAATCTCAAGTGCTATGTTTTGTTCATAACACATGTTAAGTGCAGACAGTCGACAGATTCACAAACCACATTTTATATCTTCAGTTTATCTTCCCAGTTATTATAAACTTCATACTTATACCTTGACTGTTATTGCCAACATCTTCACAATATCAACTATTACAGTTTCTTATACCCTGACTACAATAGCATCTTCTTATATCATATCTTCAAAATGCAAGTTATTACAAACTTCATACTTATACCTTGACTGCAATAGCCACCTTACTTGTATCACATCTTTACAATATCAAGTTTTTACAAAGTACATCTCATACCTTGACTACAATAACCACTTTTGATTGGATTGTAGCTCTAACCTCATCAGAAAGTCTGTAATCACGAAGCCAAAATGTTTACAACCTTCTGCAGAGAGCTCTGATTGGCTGTATTTACTGGCATACAACCAATCAAATCACTATATTTTGTGATACAAAAATGTTGCTAATGGAGTCAAAACAAAAAGTTTGTAATAGTTTAACATCGTGAAGATGAACCATGATGGTCTTATCAATTTCAGATATTGCTATAATTGTTTTAAGGATGTTTTTTTAACTTACCTTTTAGGCTATGTATATATATTCCAATGAATTCTGTGATCTTTCCGTTAACTAAGCAATCACAATTAGTAAATGGTTGTTTCAAATGGTCTGCCGTACTCTAACAAGATATTTAGCACAGTAATAATTATTCAACCCAATAAATTGTGTAAGCGAACTTTCATATTTTAGGTTGATCTGATGTGAGCTTGGATAAAGATGGCCGCAGTATTTCTACAAGGATCTCAGAAACTGTAATCGTGTCCACGGAAATTTTATCTTCTGTCTGTATATCCTTGAAATTTGAACAGCGATTTTTTAAATAGATCTCAATATATTGAACAGCGTTTTCAATAAAATTGAATATTCAGAAACACAATCCACTTGAACTGAATAGAATCTTAAATATTGGCCACAATGAATTTGAAGAGAGCCGTTGATCTGTTATTGTGTTATTCATGGAAGAAAATTAACAGTAGTACTTCTAAAGAGAGCTTAATGAATTTTATTTGTTTTTCCAATATCAGTTTTTCTGAACAGATTTCCAAATCGTGAATGAATTTACACTTAGTAAATTATAGATGAAAATTGAACATGATATTTTCAAAAAAATTTAATCAACGAAAATGTTGCAATGAGAATTTGAATTGTTTTTCCAAGCTCATAGTATCATAATCTCTCATTTACAGATCTTCAGATGTCAAATTGTGTCAGATCATGGCAAATAATACACTCTTTCGAAACGGATTTATAGATTTATATTTGTGTTGAATACCAATCACACTTCCTGTTTTAGAATATTATCTATACTTCAATTGTAACACAAAATATCAAAGTTCTGGAAGCGAACTTCCAACTAAGATATTCCTGATAATTATTTGATCACATGACACTCTTTACAATTATTCCTGAAAATTAAATAAGATGAATTTATTTTCGAAGCTTATCACATATGTTCTTTTTAAAGCCCAACGTTTTTGAATTCTGTAAGCTTATTTTATACTTTTGACATGTGTTTCAGATATACCACCCTCATCAGGACCGCTCGATTTTCCTTAAATCCTATAAATTACTGATATTGGGTTAAAATTCCATTAATATCAATAAACAAAATTTCAAAAATACACGCAAGACAATTCTGTTAATCAAAATCGCATCCAAATTATGACAAAATTGCAAGTAAAAGTTGTACTTGCTGAACAGGAGCTGGGAATCTTGTTAATTTTCCAAAGTAACATAGTGTTCACTAACGATTACTAAAAGGAAGTATAATACTATAAAGAAACAGTCTTCCTCTATTAATATATTTCAATACACACTGGTATTGACTGATATTAACCCAGTCGTATTCCAAATAGAATCTCTACTTTATTCAACCATTATCTGACTGTATATTAACTTATGTTTTAATATAATAAATTACGGTACTTCTGTTGTACATCAATATGATTGTAATATTCACTGTTTTTAGAACTTAAAACCTAACTCTGGAACATATATCCACTGTTTTTAGAACTTAAAACCTAACTCGGGAACATATATCCACTGTTTTTAGAACTTAAAACCTAACTCTGGAACATATATCCACTGTTTTTAGAACTTAAAACCTAACTCTGGAACATATATCCACTGTTTTTAGAACTTAAAACCTAACTCTGGAACATATATCCACTGTTTTTAGAACTTAAAACCTAATTCTGGAACATATATCCACTGTTTTTAGAACTTAAAACCTAATTCTGGAACATATATCCACTGTTTTTAGAACTTAAAACCTAACTCTGGAACATATATCCACTGTTTTTAGAACTTAAAACCTAATTCTGGAACATATATCCACTGTTTTTAGAACTTAAAACCTAATTCTGGAATATACAAACCTAATTTTCTAGTTTCTGTACATTTCCAGAGCAATATGAGATTTTGAAGGTATAGTGTTTTCCTAGGAATTCTTCTAAACTTTATTACATTTCAAATGTGATATTCACTGATTATTTTATTTAAGTGACTTAAAACCTTTAATTGTTTGAACCTTTTATGATGTCACTTAGTTAAGTCGCTTCACTAGAATCAGTAAGTCCATATATCTAGTGACTCTTAATTTAATAACACTGCCTGTATGTATGAACACTTAAGTTTTATAACTTTCAAATTTGTATTGCCATATATCTAGTGTTTTTGTATATAACAGCACCTTCTATATGAGTTTGATAAACACTGAGTTAATATCGTTTGAATAAGTATATCCATATATCTAGTAATTTTTAATTTATATTTTGTCTGTATGAGTATTTTAAACACTATTCTGAATTTATTAACACCTTCTGTGTGAACATGATGAACACTTAGTTAATAACTTTAGAAATATTATAGTCATACATCTAGTAATTCTTCCACAGAACAGAAAAACGAAATATAAAGCAGTATTATATTCCTGATGAAAGTTTGAGAATCACATTGAAACTTTGAAAGTTATAAATAATTTAGAAGAAGCCTATTTATCCATAATAAGTGTAAAGTTATCAAATAAGTATTATATCCAAATATCTGTAGTATACGAGTGATATTGCTAAGTATCCAGGGTATACGAGTATTATATCCCAATAACCATGGTATACGACGGTTGGCTATCTAACATACACTTCAGAATTTCACAAGTAAAAATATTCGATCAAGTCCAGCTTAATACCACTCTTTTCCTGAACTAGGCTAGACTCTGATAGATTCTTACTAAAATTCAATACACAAGTTTCTGAGTGAGGAAAAATTAATACAGTCCAATATGTTACTTCATTGTTATATTCGTGTATTTATATTGATATAGTTTAATGGATCTTACATCCTCTAGGTTGGCTTAATTCATTGTTATATTCGTGTATTTATATTGATATAGTTTAATGGATCTTACATCCTCTAGGTTGGCTTAATTCATTGTTATATTCGTGTATTTATATTGGTATAGTTTAATAGATCTTACACCCTCTAGGTTGGCTATTAACATTTACACTTCGTGTATTTATTTCACTATAGTTTAAAAATCTTACACCCTCTAGGTTGGCTTAATACATTCTTATATCCTGAACTATTGGCTAATTAATAGATCTTACACCCTCTAGGTTGGCTTAATTCAATAGTTATCTTACGTGTAGGAATTGATATATTAATAGATCTTACACCCTCTAGGTTGGCTTAATTCATTGTTATATTCGTGTATTTATATTGATATAGTTTAATGGATCTTACATCCTCTAGGTTGGCTTAATTCATTGTTATATTCGTGTATTTATATTGGTATAGTTTAATAGATCTTACACCCTCTAGGTTGGCTTATTAATAGATCTTACACCCTCTAGGTTGGCTTATTACACAAAAGGTTGGCTTATTAATAGATCTTACACCCTCTAGGTTGGCTTATTACAGACTGTATACCTTCTCAGAATTGGTAGAAGTGAAATAGAAATGTTTGTGTTATTGGAGAAGAATAAATATGTACATATGAAAACTGTATATATATTGAATTATTGATGACTAATTATTAACAGATGTTAAGATAACATATTTTACAGTCCTGAATAGTCCAGGTTCAATGTCTAGGGACCTGTTTCACAAAATTTTACTTAAGATACAATCAAGATTTTAAGAAATCAGTAACCTGATTGGTTAAGAAAAACTCAATTTTAGTGATTGACCAATCTGACCATTGGAACACTAAAATTATCAGTTTTCATGAAACAGACTCCAGTCCAGGATTAAGGATACAGTAGTACATATTAGACGCAAATCTTCTTCTTCGTGCTTCTTCTATTGTCTACGGTCTCATACCTTAAAAACATTTCCAGATAATGTACCTCGGTTATTCGCCGCTCAACTCTAATCCTGTTCTATTCTCAATATTCATGCACGGTTAAGTTTTGATCTTTGTCTAGACTTTTTCAAGAGACTTCAACAATCATGGCTACAATTTAGAAGAAATTTTTAACAAGACAATCATAGCAGACGTCCAAAATATGAAGAAATTCTGAAGATTTCCATGAAAGACAAACATGGCAGATGTCCTTAAAATCAAAGTGTTGCTATGACGTCAACATTCCATACAAACTTATATTGTTGTTTTTGGGTATAAAACTCTGCAGGTGCCGAAATAAATCTGATATTTAAATAAACAGGGAAGCTGGAATTGGGGCAAAAAGTTTTGAATTTTGGCAGCACTTTTTGTAAAAATCAAAATTTGTCAAATTATTTGGTAAATTACACTTTTGGTTGAACTGTATTTACCAGACATGTCTGACTACAGCTCTAAATAGGATTGGTGAAACATGTCATTTGCATGGCAGTGGTACGGTCTTAACTGTGAACCTAATTTGTTATTCGTATGAAATTATTTCAACAAGTTTGACCAAGGACCAGCTGGTAGAAACAATCTTAAACTGTGAAACTAAGTTGTTATCCTTGTAAAATCAATACCAAGAGGTTTGATCAAGGACCAGCTGGTAGAAAGGATCCTTGTGAACCTAAGTTGTTATCCTTGTAAAATCAATACCAAGAGGTTTGACCAAGGACCAGCTGGTAGAAAGGATCCTTTATTGAACTAAGTTGTTATCCCTGTAAATCATTCAAAAAAGTTTGACAAGGACCAGCTGTAGAAAGGATCCTTTTGAACTAAGTTGTTATCCTGTAAATATCAAAAAAGTTTGACCAAGGACCACTGGTAGAAAGGATTTCTTTCTTTCTTTTTTCTTTTTCTTTACTTTTTTTTCTTCTTTTTTCTCTCTTTCTTTCTTTCAGCTATAACTCAAGATAATGTATGACTAACAGTATGAGCTACAGATGTGAATTTATTTTTCATTCTGTTTGAATGAAAAAGTCATAAAATTCTGTAAAATGATTAAAAATGGTGGTTTTATGTTGTTTTTATGACTGTGTTAATATTTTAAATCAAATTTACCGAGTTTTCTCGTGGCCAGGTTCACAGTTTATCAGAAATCAATGTGTTATGTTTATGAAATTAGATCAGAGGAAAACTTCGTAGAGTTTTAAAATCAATACGGTTCAAATAACAGACTGGATAAATATAATGAAGACAAATTGCCAAATAATAAAATATACTGGAAATAATATGGACAAAATCTGAAATTAAATTGTAAATAAGATGGCGTACGTGTGTACAGGTCAGGAAAATAAATTGGAAAATTTGCTTTAAAATATACCTTTGTTTCAAATTTGAAAAAAAAAATTGTTCATTTTTTCCCCTGGAATTTGGGTGTAAGAACATTAGAAGTCATGTAGAACTTCCACATTTTGAATTTCAATCTTGACTGCTGTCCCCCAATCAATTCAGTCTGCCCCCTATTTACTTCCAGAGTCTGGGGAAAGGTGCCACCACTGTTCTGTTATTGTCTTATCTAACATCATACAATCGAGGGAGCAGAAAGACAAGAGAAGAATGACCCCCCAAGGCTGTGGAACTGTATTTAACCCCTGGGGAGTCAATAATCAGCTGGTCTAGAGGTTGATAAGACCGAATCTTTGTTTGATTAATTTCACTTGATTACATTCTAATATATTCTCTCTTAATTAATCTGACATTTTATCTTAGAATATTCATACAGACCTGGTTATTTTATTCATTCATTTGTTTGTTCGTTCATTCATTCTTCATTTCATTCATTCAGACAAATGTATGATCTTGAAAATACAGAGGACTTATCATTTTATTCATTCATTATGTTCATTTATTCATTTATTCCTTATGTTCATTTGGTTATTTGTTCCTTTCATTCACTTCATTCATTCTATATCATTCTTATATTTGTTCATCCATTATTTAAATCATTCATTCCATTTGTCTATACCATTTGTCCATTCATCATATTTGTTTGTCCATTTATTCATTTCATTCATTCATTTTTCATTTATTTCATTAATTCACTCTCAATTTGCCCAAATACATTTGTCCATTCATCAACCCTTTGTTCATTTATTCATTCAAGCTCTTTTGTTGAGGAAATTATTTGATCATTGATTTTATGGTTCAATATGGCCTTAGAAAAAAAAATGAATTGCAGTATAAACAAACTTTCCCTTTACCACCTCCTTCATTTTATTTCTGTTTTTATTTCTCACCTACAACTTCTTGGGCATTGATTTCTTTCTATAACAGTTTTCTCTCAATTTTAGAGTTAAATTTAGTGTTTATCCATATTTTTTATCTAAAAGCTCAGTTAAATAAAACTGAAGGCAGATATTTTAAAATCAAACCATTTGGTAACGTTATAATGAAATCCCTCCTCGGCCTGTGCTTTTGTAATTTCAATTATATATTGTTTTTACAACCACTTTCATCTAAAACAATTATTTTACCCTCCAAGTTAGATCTTAATTTTGTTTTTATAAAATTCGCATCTTCTCCCTGCTCAAGGCTTTTCTAAATTATGTATGTGTATAAGGGACTCTGATATCATCAATTTACATCATTCTAATTTTCAATCAGACGTCAGTTGTTCCTTCAATTACTTTGAAACTAAGCATTTAGAAACCACAGATCTGATTGAAAATTAGAATGTGTAAATTGTGTATCAGTGTCCCTGATAACATACAAAATTATAAACCTCTTTAAATCTCTTTAATAGAAGTCATGTTGTTCCTTGAATTACTAGAACTACAGACATTCTATTGAAAATAGAATGATGTAAATTGATGCTATCAGTGTCCCTGATCATCATCAATAATAAAAAACCTCTAATTTTTAATCAGAAGTTTAGTTTTTCAATTACGTGAACTAGCATTTGATTGAAAATAGAATGATGTAAATTGATGCTATCAGTGTCCCTGTATTAGAAAACTCTTTACAATCTCTTAATTAGTAAAAATTGAAGCAGGGAGAAGATGCAATCAGTGTTCCCAATACAACAAATTTAAAAAACTTCTTTACAATCTCTTTAACAGTAGGTTAATCAACTAGTAGATATAGTAATATAAAAATACTTAAAACAAACCATCTGTATCATGACGACAGAATCAACAAAAAACCTTCCACAGAAGATTCCCATCAATTCGCTGAATGTTGCTGATGTTAACAAACGTAGTTACGATAACCACGATTAGATAGAAACTAAATAAACTTATAGAGCTCTTCATTTTAAAGATAAAACTAGTCTATCATAATATTATTTTTAGGTTTTACACCCTCCGTGTCTGATATTGTACTATATGTTTCTGATATTTTGTGTCTTGATCCATGTAGTTCTGTCGGGGGAAACTTTGAAGACTTGGTTGGTTTGTAAATGTTCGCTGTTCAAAATAGTAGTGTTGGTAGATGCAAGTTATCCCTCCAGATCTGATATCCAACTAGGTAGTTGTTGGTAGATGACAAGTTAATGTTCGCTTCCAACACTGATATCCAAACTAGGTAGTTGTTGGTAGATGACAAGTTAACGTTCGCTTCCAACTAAGCTGATATCACAGAGTAGGTAGTTGTTGGTAGATGACAAATTAACGTACCTTTCAGTGGATGCTGATATCACAAACTAGGTAATTGTTGGTAGATGACAAGTTAACGTTCACTTCCCAGTGGATGCTGATATCACAGCCTAGGTAGTTGTTGGTAGATGACAAGTTAACGCCCACTTCCTGCCACCATCACAGGGAAAGTCTCAACTCTATAACTGTCAAAGTTAGAACCAAAGACTATTACCAGTTGGCTGTTCTCAGATTTGTCTGGTAAATACAACCAGATCAAGGAGCCTGAATTGTTGAGATGACATTTCCCATCAAAATAGTCTCAACACTAAACTCAGGAAGTTGGAACTAAAGACTTCATTCAGTTGGCTGTGTGACTATTTGTCTGGTACAATTAATGTTCTTCTGAGTGAATCAAAAGTTTTTAATTGTTGAGGAAGTAAGGCATTGTTCCAGTGGGCTGTAATAATTTAGTCTCAAGGGAAATTAATTTAACGTCAAGTTGAACCAAAGACTCTACATTGGCTGTTGATTTGTTGTTACAACCAGTCAAGAACTCTGATTTGAATGAATTTACCAGCATGTCTAATAAAGTCTAAAGGAAGTAAACATCATGTCTGGACTAAACTCTAGTTCATGATTTGGGTATTTTTCCAGTTGCTGTTGACAAGAATTATTGATTTGATTGTATTTAACAGTCATGTCTGACTAAAGTCTAGGAAGTAAGGCATTGTTAGAATGGGATTGATTGTATTTACCAGTCATGTCTGACTAGAACTCTAGCTGTGATTTGATTGTATTTACAGTCATGTCTGACTAGAACTCTAGCTGTTGATTTGACTGTATTTACCAGTCATGTCTGACTAGAACTCTAGCTTGATTTGACTGTATTTACCAGTCATGTCTGACTAGAACTCTAGTCTGTTGATTTGACTGTATTTACCAGTCATGTCTGACTAGAACTCTAGTCTGTTGATTTGGTTGTATTTACCAGTCATGTCTGACTAGAACTCTAGCCTGCTGATTTGGTTGTATTTACCAGTCATGTCTGACTAGAACTCTAGTCTTGTTGTTGCCAGTCTGTTGTTGTAAGGGAAGTTGATTAGACTGTATTTACCAGTCATGTTTGATTTGGCTGTATATTTACTATTTCCGAATAGACCTCTAGACTGCTGATTTGGCTTTATTCACAAAACAGTTTTTGTTAGCAAGGGGTTTAGATCTAACTGTAATTGCCAGTCAATCACTGCTAACCATGGACACTTGAAATTTATTATAGACTGATTTTCTTTTTCATTTTATCGTTCTAGATTTTGTCCATCAATAGAATCAAAAATTCTGCGATTTCCCCCACGGCAACACCAGGTGTGGCTGGAACCAGAGGGATTGGATAGTGACCTGATATACCCTCAGGGAATCTCTTGTACCATGCCAGAAGAATATCAGCAGAAATTGGTTAATACAATCCCAGGATTAGAAGATGCTAAAATTGTAAAACCAGGTAATGGATTTTAGAATTGATCTTGGGTTTGGTTATAATTGTAAAATATCTTTTAATGGCAAAATTAACAATAGATAAGCCAGACATCCATATATTTGAAACATTGTCCAATCAGCTTCAGTTCTTAGATCTTAGCCAAAACGTTAAATGACAGGATGATAGTAAATAATTTTCAGTTATCATCCTTTTAATATTCTTGGAAAAAATTTGAACACAGTTCTATGACGTCACTGTCGCTAAGACCCTTAGATATTATCAGCATTTTGCGTTAGTAAGCTTTTCAAACAATTTAGTCATTAATTAAAGGATTCACAGACGTCTGATTAAAAATTAGAATGGTGCAAATTGATGATATCCGTGTCCCTGATAAATATACAAAATATAGAAAACATCTTTACAATCTCTTTAATAGAACTGTTTAGTTTTAGTAGAATTACAGGAACCACAGACATCTGATTGAAAATTAGAATGGAGCAAATTGATGTTATCCATGTCTTCGATACACATAACAATTTTAAAAAACAGATATTTTGACTGTTTATTGGTAGGTTACGGAGTAGAATATGACTATATTGACCCACGACAACTCAAACCTACCCTAGAAACATTACGAATAAATAATTTATATCTAGCCGGTCAGATTAACGGAACTACAGGCTATGAGGAGGCAGCAGCCCAGGTCAGTATTGGGCAGCAGCCCAGGTCAGTATTGGGCAGCATTGGTCAGTATTGGGCAGCAGCCCAGGTCAGTATTGGGCAGCAGCCCAGGTCAGTATTGGGCAGCATTGGTCAGTATTGGGTAGTTTTGAATCATAAGGAAGAGGGGCCTGGTAGGTTATCTCAAGGTGAGAAGGAGGCAAGAGTACCTTGTATTTTTGATGGGCGTGAGGTACTTAAGCCACCCCCATCCCTCTTTGAAAACATCACTAGTATTGCAGAAATAGGGCAACAAGTTATATTTCAAAATAACAAAAATCTTGCTCAAAGATTTCCAACCTGACCTAAGTCTATAGTTGAACTTTGCTTCAAATAAAAACACTGTTATTATTTAAATCTATCAGGGTCAGGTTTGCGGTCAAGTTGCAGACGACAGCTGATCAATGTTACTATTTTTATCACAGGGTATAATAGCCGGTATCAATGCTAAATTGAAAGTAGAGGACAGACCAGCGTTTATTATTGATAGAACTCTGGGATATATTGGGGTGTTAATAGACGACCTGACTACTCACGGAACTAACGAACCATACCGAATGTTTACAAGTCGAGCCGAATTCAGATTATTTTTACGTCCTGATAACGCTGACTTCAGACTGACTCCGAAAGGTAATATTAATTTCTTGGTTATTGTCACTATTGATATCTTCAACTCTTTCATCTTGCTTCCAAATAAACAGTAAACAGAGGGGAGAGACGCTGGTGGGAGAGAGGGGATTGTGAGAAAGTGGATGGAGGGAGAGAGGGTCTTGTGTTACATTTAGCCCGTGGGGGCAATACATTTTATGAAATATGTCATTTATGTCATTTTGATCCACTTTTGGTTTTTACAGTCTCACAATTTTGTCCTAAGAGTATTGATTTATTGATTGGTCGAAAATAAAATTAGAACGTGACTTTTGTAGAGTAGTTAGTTAGATTACAATGGAGACAAAAATATCAGAAGAAATAGAAACAGAATTTTGGTTTAATGTATTTTAATCTTATTCAGGTTATGAAACTGGGTGTGTCAGCGAGGACCGATATCAGAGAACTAAAACATTACAGAAAGATTTAAATAGAAATATTACGTTATTACAGTCCGTGACCATGCCTCATGAAAGTTGGAAAGACAAATTAGAATTAAAAATTAAAGGCAACAATGATTGGCGGAGGTATTGGTGCTTTTTTTGTTCTTAGAAGATTCTTATACACTCACATAATGTGGTCGTATATTGTCGTCACCCTTAAGCGTCCGTCTGTCGCCCCGTCGGTCCACAATTGACTTGTGAATGAATTGAGCCCACAGTTTTCACCTGATTTGAATAAAATTTAGCTTTATCATTAATATTGATGAGATCTTGAACTGGTTCAGTATTGAAGAATTTTCGATAAAGGCTTTTTGAGTTATTGCCCTTGTCTAAGTAAAAACGCATACTCATTTTTGTCCTAAAATATCAATTTGTTTATCATTAATATTGATGAGATCTTGAACTGTTAGTATTGAAGAATTTTCGATAAAGGCTTTTTGAGTTATTGCCCTTGTCTAAGTAAAAACGCATACTCATTTTTGTCCTAAAATATCAAGTTGTTGTACGATTTATTTGCAGTGCCTATGATATGTTACGTAACCCTGAAACATCGTTCAGCAAAATGGTGGAGGCCTGTCCGGAGCAGTTCGGCCATCTTAAAAATAATAAATATATGGAAAATAAACTAATTCTCGAATGTAGGTTTCTAGTTCATTTATATTTTATAACCCAAACACAGCCTCTAGGTTGGCTTCATGAACTTATTTTTAATTGACTACTTAGGTTTAGCTATTTATACACATTCATAGGTTTTACTTAGCATTTTTTAAAAGATTTACTACAAACATCAATTTTAGCTTATGTTTTTAAAAGATTTACTACAAACATCAATTTTAGCTTGGCTTTTTTGCTTTTAAAAGATTTACTACAAACATCAATTTTAGCTTGTTCTGTTTTTAAAAGATTTACTACAAACATCAATTTTAGCTTGTTATGTTTTTAAAAGATTTACTACAAACATCAATTTTAGCTTGTTATGTTTTAAAAGATTTACTACAAACATCAATTTTAGCTTGTTATGTTTTTAAAAGATTTACTACAAACATCAATTTTAGCTCGGTATGCCCATGATCTAGAAGAACAGAAACGGGAAATTGAGGAAGTGAGGCGAGAATCAGAATTAGTATTACCTCAAGATCTTGACTATTTTAGGTAGGTCAGTGTGCAATCGGGTAATTTCAAAAGAAGGTATACTGTCTCTTAAGGTGTGATTGATAAAAAGGCTTTAAGCACATCAGCAGAATTGCGATTGAAGTATTGAGCACGATTTGAACTGTGGGAATATTTTGATATAGAGTTTGATGTTATCAAAGAAGTGCAATTGATTCCAAAATATTGTCTTGTGTTTGTGATTTCTAAATGTCTTCCCAGTCTTCATTAACCCATTAGGTGTAGAAGAGTAGGACATAAAACTCCATTCTTTTCATTTTGATTGCATTTCTAAATGTTGTTTCAATCTTCTATCAGTAAAGTGAAGGAAGTAAAACTCCATTCATTTCATTTATATCCATGAAGATTAAAATGTAGACTATGATTTTTTGTAGTTTAAACGTGTCGTATGATTCCCAGAACAAACTGGCAGAAGCAAGACCTGCGACAGTAAGTATTGGCTGAAACAATCCAAACACCATTGGGCTCCTATTTTTCAGATTCTCTCATGATCATTGTCAATTCCACAGTGTAATTCCTTTGTCCTGGCAAAATTTCCCTCATTGCATACTGCATTGCATTACCCATCATCAATAAAACTCCATTCATTTTTTGATATTTCATTTCCGATAGGCTGTATTTATAAGCGTACAGTTTTATCTGATTGCAACGTTTGTGAATCTGTGTTAATATAGATATGTTGACAGCCATGTTTTTCCATCATACCCAATGTACTACCAGAGCCTCTTTAGTTTATATAGACTTTGGTACTACTAGCCAATAAGGTGCAGAAGAATAGGATGTAAAACTCCATTCAATTCATTTTACCATCTTCATTAGCTCACAAGGTGTAGGATGTAAAACTCTATTCAATTCATTTTTCCATCTTCATTAGCTCACAAGGTGTAGGATGTAAAACTCCATTCATTTCATTTTACCATCTTCATTAGCTCACAAGGTGTAGGATGTAAAACTCCATTCATTTCATTTTACCATCTTCATTAGCTCATAAGGTGTAGGATGTAAAACTCCATTCATTTCATTTCTGGTACTTCTAGTAATAAAAGGGAAACAACTCTATTTTCAGATTGCTTCAGCCAGTCGAATTCCTGGAATAACTCCAGCAGCAGTCTATCATTTATTAAAATACGTTCAAAGACAACAAAATACCGTCACCACAGAAGGTTCCTAGTATACATTCCGACAAGATACTGGTAGGAACAACACCGAGCTCAATCTCTAAAACACTGGTGCAGGCTTCAGAATTGTCTATACTATTAGGAGGATTGGAATCCATAGCAACTAACCTAACAACAATCCAACCCAGGTGGCAACTGACTGAACTATTTCAACATTAGTCCAGGGCTGTTGATTATACCATATTTGCCGGTCATGACTGATTCTACATTTAAAAAGACTGGTTGAAAAGAATAAGTCAGAAAGAAAGATGTACAAAAAAAGTTAAAAACAAAATGACATGATTCTATGTAACTAAGCATGAAGTTAGGATTCATTTTTGTCAAAAAACTTGACTTGCATAAAAATTTAGATTTGTGAAAAAATATATTAATTTTTATTTGATTCATTAGATGAAGATTTGGTTGATTATATTTTTGGAATAAATCTGCTGTCCTTGTTTTCTGGAAACCATAACGGTAGGATATCATAGAAACAATGTCCAGGATATCGTAGCTCTAAAATGGTTTGCGAGAATATGCTGCATTGCCAATAAAATGACATAATGTGATTCATGTTTCAAAAACAGGTTTTTGTTGTTTCTTCTATATTTATTGTATCATTGTGATGGGCCATAAGGGGTTGACCCTACTAAACCTACCCTGGGGACTTTAGGGGTCCATGAAATCCCAGACAAAATTCTTAAGAGGGCAGGGCTCATCATCTAAATCAATGAAATTGTTTTCTAAAGATTTGCCATATTAGCTGAAAGCTGAAATTGAGCTCTGTGCAGACCTTCCAGTAATTGATTTAACCAACAATTTTAGCTCAATTTAAGCTAACCATACCCGAAATCTTGAGAAAATGTTAAGTCTGAGTTAGTCATTAATAGTGAAGATAATAATTGTGGTCTGGAAAATATTGGAGTTATTTCCCTTGACAAGATGTTGACATCAACACATTTTTGCATTTCTTATGATGGTGAAAGACGATTAATCGTTAACTTTGGTTATAAATTGATGACAGCAGACAGAGAAATAATAGGTTTTGTTTAGGAGCTACAGGCGTCGAGTCAAGGTACGGTAATGACCTTTTTTATTTAGTAATATGTTATTTTTGATTATGTTAATTTAGACCATTTTTTGCCATGGGCATGGATTCAATTTTTGTTGTTGTGAAGGAAGGGATAGAAAGAATGGTCGGAATCGTCTGAAATTTGCTGTGAATATTCAGGACACATATAAGTACCTCTCTGCCAAGTTTCAAATCGATAGGTTTTCGGGTGGAGGGTGGGGTGAGTAAGTAGAACAGTAGGCCTACCTTATATCTGACTATTTCTTCTTCTCAGATATTAAGGATCCCTCGACAGTTGGAAATTGCAAAAAAGGTAGGCACACTGCATGGCATTGCCCTTCTTCATTAGCCCATTAGGTGCAGAAGAGTAGGACGTAAAACTCCATTCATTCATCATTTCATTTCTTTTCAGATGATGATGGAGATTTGGAACCAAGTTCTAGAATTCGTACCTCAATCCACATTACATATCTCATACCACCAAATTGTTATTGTTGTTGTTCTCGGTGTCATTACAATACCATTTTTAATATGGGCGCGTCCCAAAAAAACAGAGAAAAAAGAAATAGAACCAATACAAGAAACTGTGGAATCTGACCCCTGTCCTTACCCTAACTGTGTTCGATGCCATCAAAAAACTGACATTTTAGATACAGCTCTTCACAGATTAGTCATGTTTACAGAAGAAAATGAACAGAGACCTAAATTGTTTGCAGAAGTTGGAACTCAGTTGAGGACAAAAAAATATAAATATCAGAATCACTTGCAAAAACCAGTTGTATTTTATCTGCCCAGCTTAAGCTACAAAAATGTAGTGGAAAAACTTGAGCAAAATTGCAAGGATTTTTTCATGACAAGTGTTAATTCAGACAAAATTTTAAAAGAATATGTAAATTTAAAAAACAATCCAAGTTGTAGTTTTAAAGAAAATTCAGTCAATTCTGGTTCCTGGAAAATTTATCATTTAGTTGACCAGGGTAAAGAAACAAACAATGCCAAATTTTGTTCAAAAACAATGAAATTTGTGAAAAGTTCTCATCATGGTGGCAAATTTATGCAAAAGACTAAATTTACTACAGTAGCATTCTCTTGCCTTACCCCCGGGACTGTTGTACCTGAACATTATGGCCCCACCAATCTCAGAATTCGTTGTCAATTACGTAAGTTTATTTTCTTTCTTATTACTCTTCAGTTGGAAGCGTGCAAGAACGCGTCTGACCTAGTTACCAGAATCAGGACTCCGGGATAATTAGGGGACATTTTAAAGGCATGACCTAGACCTGAAAATATCATGACCCCAGTTACGCAGGTGGGAGGAACTGGAATTGAAAATGCATCTAGTCGTTCAGATGGGACAATAAACCAAGACCTTGTGCTACAGGTTGTGCACGTTTGAGATGAAAGTTTTTAGTTAAAAATCACAAAAACATTTTTTTTAGCATGGTATAAATTTAAAATTAATTCAACATTTCCGAAAAATTCTTATCTAAAAACATTTTATAGATGGTGCCCTGAATTTTAGTTAATTTCAAAGATGGCATGCCCATTTTATTGATTATTTTTATCGTTTCAGCTTTAAAAAGTGAGAGAAATAGAACACAGTGGATTCATTGTGGCTTAGAGAAAAAATACTACCACAGCTCAACATTGACGTATTTCGACGACTCGTTTTTACATTCGGCTGTAAATATTGGAACAGAAGACCGAGTTGTTTTATTATTTGACGTCTGGCATCCTGAATTATCAAAAACCAACAGAGAATTTTTGCAGCAAATCTTTTCTTGTGATGATTAAATGGTTGAAATAGTGATGTTGTTAGTACTGATTTGACATCAAACGGAATGTGTTTACGAGCGCTCATTTGGCAAAGCAGGTTGCCATCTTATTCTGCATACAGGTTTTGACGTTAGTCTTATTAACAATAAAGTGGACAGCCGGCGAAATCAACAGCTATTGTACTTTCACTGGCCATTTTTGAGAAACAGCTTCCATTTGCACCGTTTTTGATTGACTATTCAGACTTTTGTGGTTCCAGCAAATTTATGAATAGTGGGTCATTATTGTTAAAGATTAATATGCCAAGTTTTTTTTAAAATAACCACAACCAGTCATAAATGGCGACACCTGAATGGTGCAAATGAAACTGTACCAGATACATACTAGAACTGACCTAGTTACCAGAATCAGGACACAAGGATATAAGGAGACATTTTAAAGGCGTGACCTATACCTGAAAATATCATGACCCTTACATCATTCTGATATAGTCTGGTGTTGTAGTTTAATGGACTGCAATTAAATTTGTGTGTTTAATATTTAATCCAAATGCTAGAAAACCTAACAATCGGAATTCCTTTAATTCTTGGTCTGTCTGAGGGACCGACAGAACCCAAACTGAAACAGGTTTAATTAACCGGAGGCCCTGTTTGCTATAGGCTGTGCACGATCCCTTGACAGATGGAAATCGCAAAAAGAGTAGGCTAATGCTGCGGTCCTGGCAAACGTTCCCTCATTGCACACTGCAATGCATTGCCCGTCTTCATTAGCCCAGGTGCAGAAGAGTAGGAAACTACATTCATATAATTCTTGGTCAAAGGTTGTCAAACACCGGGACATTTGCACTTTATTTAGGGACATGGGTCACTGTGGGTAGGGGGTGGGGCATTTAGTGAAATCAAAACAAAAGGTAGACAGGTTCAATATTACAACTTTGTTCAATAATATTACAAAATCCACTGGAGTTCAGCTTCCATACAAATGGTGAGCCAATCTCTATAATTCATAATTAAAACAGAAATGTTTTGGGTTGTTTTTTTTTTTACAGAAAAATAAAGCACAAAAGCAATGATAAAGCAAGAAAATTCTGTACTGTGCCATTACAAATATTATTGTAATATTTTGAAATTCATAATTAACATGATTTTGACGAATATTTTTAAATTGGGTCGTGTGTTGTATTTTCTGGTCGCAACACCTTCACCTCGTGTCTGGTTTCCTTGGTTACAATGGAGCGAAATGTGAAGCGAAGGATGATATAAGAACAAATACACAAGGCAGCTTTTTAAGTCATGATTTGGCTGCTACTTCCCAATTCTTCACAAGTCGAAGACTTCTCCTAATTCAAAAACATGGCCCATGGTAATAAAATCTGAGGGGTCAGACAATTCAGCCATACCCTTTCCAAAAAAAAACATTTCAACAAAAATACATTGAGGGGGTTTAATTCACCCCAAGTTCTTATCATCAAATATTTTGACTAGGGAATCTTTTAATGTAACCCTTTAGAAGATCACACTTGAAACAAATATTAATTTTTTTACTTATTGATACAAAGAATGGTACATTGTGGTAAAAAAAAAAGACTCAATGACTAAATTTACACAAATGGAAAAGTCCATTAAACCTTAAAAGGTAAGAGGCAACACTTAATTTTGCATTTCTGTTTGAATTCATAGAGAAACAACATATCATATGTAACATTCAAGTTTTTGAAGAAGTCATGTCGATTTTTAAAAAAAACTAAAGTGTCCCAGAAAAATAAGTCGATCTGCTTGTGATAATACTAAATTATGTCAATTAATAAAACAGTCAAATACATCATAAAAAAATTGTCCAATAAGTTGGTTTTATATGAAACTCCATGTTAGTTACAGCACTTATAATTGTCAAGATGAATTTCTAGAGAATTTCGGAGATTGTCTCTCACAGTACAGCTGGATGCCAATCTATTTCTTCTTCTTATCAAATATTTCCATTTTACAATCAGAAAGCTCGTTAAGTTGAATGATACTGGCTCCCTCAAAACGCTGTTTTAGCACATCAGCACTAGCTGTATATATCATTTTTTTTTTCACTGGAGCACAATCTGGAATACTGAAAAGAAAACAAGCAAATTTTTAGGACATCCGATCAGTTATTTGGCATAATTTGTGAAATTCAACGATTTAGATGAAAGTGATAGGAATTTCTAGAGGAAAGGACAGTTTCTTAACTGACAAATTTTTTAAATAGTTATTCATTTTTGAGAATAAGATCCCCGATTCGAGAATGCATCTAAAACAAGTTAGAATTTATAACATGTAGGCTACTAAGGAAACTATAGCCCTGATTCTGAAAAATAAAATAGGTAACAAACACGAAGGCTTGTTTTGGGCTTAGAGTCTGATTGTTGTCTCCCTTTTTCAATTTCTTTTATTTTAGTATTTTTCACACAAGTGGTTATCCTCCCAAAGATCATTGAAATTTTGACCATGTTTTGTTCAGGTGTTAAGATCCATCAAGTAGTAAGACGATATCCATGCTAGTCTACCACAGTAAATGTGTGACTATCACCTAGTCAGAAGTGAGTAGGATACTTCCCACCTTCTCTATACAGATGTTTGATAAAATCCATCAAGTAAAAGTGTGACCAATTAATGGTATTTAATGGTCCTGATTCACCTAATCTTCACCTAATATAATAATTAGTCTACTCAAGATTATTTTCTATGAACAATAGATGAATATATCTTAATCCACAATAAAACTTTTAGAAAATCGCTTATTATTATGGTCACTCAAACATTTCCGATTGAATCTATGATTTGTTTGAAAATTCTTACACCTTTTGCACTTTTGGATTAGGCCTATTATTATGGAATAAATCTAAAGATTGTTTTACAGGAAAATTACTTAATATGAAAGATTTAAGGTTGTTATTCACCACTGGCTTCGTTATATGAATATATTAAACTTTGTCTCTAGGTGGACATGTCTCTGAGACCACAGAGTACCTGCTGTGACTGGGATATGGTTGATTTCTAAGTAACAATGCTGGTAGACTAGGCCTATCAAAACACAACAGCTAGACCAACTGTCATTGACAATCAATATTCAAAAGTCCTGTCTGTCAAAATGCAAGTTTGAGAAGTTACACATTCAAAATTTCCACAACCTACTGTAGAAATTACAATGATAGGCCTAGTAGTAGGACAAGCAGGACTTCACTGCATGCTGGATTAAACAAGAGAAAGAACAAAAGCTTCACTTACTACTGAACAAAGTAGACGTTTTCATTTAATATATCCGCCTTATTTGTAGCACTCAGGAGAAAAACTACAAATCTACATTGATTATCTTGAAGTAATTCCAATAATTCATTTAAACATCCTTCTGGGTCGTCATTTGGACATACTTTCTCAGGCATTTTTTCCACTTCAAAACACTCGATCATTTTGTTACTACCCTCCATTGGTTTAGATGTGATTATAATCGATAAATATCTGTGGTTCTTGCCCATTTTGAGTTTCTCATATTGAGTTTCTAACTCTTTTGGGAATTCTATTCCTGAAGACATCTCGAAATTTCAGATAAGTTCCTACCGGCAATGTAAAACCAAGATGGCCCCTTCTTGTTAGTTGGACTACTTCCTATCACGCCTGAAATAAGCACCAAATAATTCTTCAACTTAATGTCAATAGAAGGCTAAAAAGCTATTGAAAAACAACAAATTTGGGAAAATATATTCTGAAAAGTGGTACTGAATCATTTCTATTAATAAATTCAAAGACAAAGAATCAAACTTACGTGATGGCTGAATTCCGTGTTGCCTGACGAACCTCTTTTACGCAGGGCGTGTGGAAGTTGAATTTGATTGGTTGAAATGAAACAACATGGCGAAGGCTCCTTACAAATAAAGTAATGTGACTCATCAGGTCGAAGGGGAAATCGCCATATATGGTAGAAACTTCTCGGAATAGCCCACTATTTGAAAGGGTGAACAAAACATATTTTACAACAATTTTAAATATCGAAGTGGACGTTACGCGAACCGTCTAGTCGCGTATTTCGTCAGACAATCTTTGATAATGACTTCTCCGTTCTTTTCTTACTTTTCTAACGAATCAGTCATAGAATTAGAATGATATTTCGATTTTTCACTCGTTTCATTTATTTTTAGAAAATATTGTAATTCAATAATGTTTTGTAAAAATAAATTTACTTTGAGAGAAAATAAACGCAAGATTCTTCTCGACAGCATTCAATATACCACACCATTTCTACTTATATATATTATACTAGACAATTTTCACCAAGATACATATACTAGACAATTATCACCAAGATATATTATACTAGACAATTGTCACCAAGATATAATATACTAGACAATTGTCACCAAGATAATATACTAGACAATTGTCACCAAGAAACATATACTAGACACTTGTCACCAATGTATATTAAACTAGACACTTGTCACCAAGGTATATTAAACAAGACAATTGTCAACAATATACTAGACAATTGTCACCAAGGTATACAATACTAAACTATTGTCATCAAGATACATATACTAGACAATTGTCACCCAGATATACAATACTAAACAATTGTCACCAAGTAATTCAATACTAAACAATTGTCACCAAGATACATATACTAGACAATTGTCACCAAGGTATATTATACTAGACAATTGTCACCAAGATACATATACTAGACAATCGTCACCAAAATATGTTATACTAGACAACTGTCACCAAGATATACAATACTAAACTACATGTATTGTCACCAAGATAAAGTATACCAGACAATTTTCACCAAGATACATTATACTAGACAATTGTCACCTAGATATATTATAATAGACTATTGTCACCAAGATATAATAATAATAATAATTTATTTGTATAGCGCCTATAATCTAGCATTTGCTGCTCAAGGGCGCTATTTTACAATATGGCATGACACGTAACAACACAAACGACAATTAATATTTGAAACCAATGGACATTATAAAACATTAAAATCAACATCATATCATTAGTAGTAATACTGTTATATTAGACGATTGTCACCAAGATATATTTTACTAGACAATTGTCACCAATATATAGTATACTAGACAATTGTCACCAAGATATATTTTACTAGACGATTGTCACCAAGATATCGTATACTAGACAATTGTCACCAATATATAGTATACTAGACAATTGTCACCAAGATATATTTTACTAGACAATTGTCACCAAGATATCGTATACCAGACAATTGTCACCAAGATATATTATACTAGACAATTGTCACCAAGATGTATATACTGGACAATTGTCACCAACATATGTTATACTATACAATTGTCACCAAGATAACGCTCTCTGATTGAACTTAATAAAAAAAAGAATTGGCGGGGGAGGGGAGTATGGCAAGAAAGATTCCAGGGAGGTCATTGATCACCCCCTCCCCGTCTTTTGCATACTCTGGCTTTTCATATATTAGACAATTATAGGTCTTCAATTGCAAAACACCTAACAAACGGCTTTATGATATAAGGGAGATAACAACATTTAACGATGTCTCGCTAAATACAACAAAACTTGTCATGTTAGTTGGTTTTAGTTAGTTTTTATTCCAAAATATATTGTATTCATTTTTATACATCGGTCGAACACCGAAGTTATGACGAAGTGTCGATTGTGAAAATTTGACTACATTTCTCAAAGAAGTTGTCATACTTTATGTTTCGTTTTTTGATTAAAGTTTTCTGCTGGAATCTTATTTTTTATATTGCCGTTGTCAGGAACACAAAAATAGTTCGGCGAAAGACGAATAATCTAAAGGTTTTTGACAAATTTGCATTGATTCGGGAGAAAAATAAAACCTTTGAACAAAAAGAAAATTAAATTAGGGATGGAATTTTCAATGAATAGATAAAAAAATAAGAAAATCTTGGAACTATTTCTTGCGTATGAATATCCCGGCGTCATTGACAACGAAACTAATCCTGTTAGATTTGTTTACAAAAATGGTGAATCCCGTTCTGCAGCATTATTTTCATTGACAAGGGGCATGAAGCAGTCCCGTTATCAAAGTGCTAAATAAACAGTAAATAAATATGGATGATCCACGTATAGAGTGGTTAAGAAACCGGGTTTTCCAGGCCTTGGACGTCCAAGACAATCAGGTTTTTGAAGATCTTCTAGAAAGAGATGATGGCATTGCTGAAAGACAACTGCTCAAATATCTCAACGATACACCAAACGACAATGAAACTGCCATGTTATTTTATAAAGTTATTGCAGAGGAAGAAGAGGAAATTGAAGTTGAATGTGGTACGTTTTGTCTTAGCCATCTTGTAACTTCAAATTCACTTTGGTCAATTATATAAGATGTCATTCCCTTTCCTCCATTAGCTTAGTTTTCATGCTGTCAAAAGGAATCCATTCCAGTAGGCTAGTCCCAATTCCCAAATTAAACTCACTCACTCAGACACTGAGTAAAATTTTTTGAAAAATTTCCCTCAAAAAGCTGATTAACTTTCAAATTCTGAATCAATATTATCAAATATAAACTGAGTAAAACGAGAAATTTCCATGAACTTTTCAAAGGAGACTATTTTCTTTAGTGTACGTCTGCAACATGCCTGATTTAGTGATCTGTTACTACCAAACAAACTTCTTTAAGTCATATTTAGTAATTTGTGGATACAATAACTGGATACAATTTTATGGATAACAATTAGCCCACTTTAAAATATAAAATAATGCGCGGCGATTCAACGAGGGCACTTTTGTCTATTAAGCAACGATAAAGTCAAATAAAAGTACCGGTAATGACTTAATTAAGTTTATAAATTTGTTTTTGTAGAGCCTGAGATCCCAGATATAGATCAAGATGTGAGTGAGGAAGGAGGGAGAGGGGATGGGGAGTCTGTAGATCAGACGGGAGAACAGCCCCTCCCTGTTTCAACACCTACTGGTTCTATACTAGAGAAAGATGATGATACTGCTAGTCTAAAAGGTTGGTAAATTGACAGTTTGAAACCTCCCAAAACCTTGCTAATAACAATGTTTTTAATTTCCACTTTATTTAGTGGATAAGACACTCTGATTTTAACAGCACCTGTTTCCTTTTTGGATGATCCACACCTTTACAGCTTGACCTGAAATATGCAAAAAACTCCTAGTTAATCACCTATTGTGTACGGCTTCCCCCAAATTTTTGCTAGATATTCTCATATTTCCCCCCCCCCCCTCTTCCTTATTCAATTCATCTGATGATGACACTTGTAAATTGTGTTAAAACATTATGTATCTTATAATCAAAGGAGTTTGTTATACCATAATATATTCCCCTGTGTTGTTTATTTGTGCTTGTTGCTTCTAAATGTTGTTCATATCTTATAGCCTAACATGTTAACAAATTTGTATTTTTTCAGGTAAAAAGAAGATAAAAGGACTAAAGGGTGGTAAAGATACTCCTACCCCATCAGAAGTTGAAAGTGAAGCCCCTAAAATAGAAGAAGTGAAACAAGAACCTACAGAAAACGGCGCAGGAGATGATGAGCAGACGGATAAAGCGCCCAAAACAGTGAGTTAAATTCCAACCCGTCTGTCTCTGGATTTAAGCTTATCATATTGTTCTTGACGTTATTTCTACATCTCAAACAATGTCAAGCCATTACGCTCTGTTTCTAATACTTGGACTGTATTAGGGCCATTATTCTTGTATGACATCTTCACAATGTCAAGCTTTAAGAACTTCATCCAATAGTCACCTTTCTTGTGTCATACTCATACCTTGACGGGCAAACTAAACATTATGGCTTATGTTTTCAAATGTTCTAAAGAGTTCCATCCCCCTTTAAGATTTCGAAACATATTAATCTCTAGTCTAAATATCAACTCAGTGGTATAAACTATTTAAATTC
This sequence comes from Nipponacmea schrenckii, assembly GCA_030562195.1. NCBI lineage: Eukaryota > Metazoa > Mollusca > Gastropoda > Lottiidae > Nipponacmea > Nipponacmea schrenckii. The sequence goes on from CM060201.1 coordinate 21,627,950, forward strand.
ATTTCAGAAAATAATAATCCAGAAAGTGTTCAGATCGTATTTATACATGTGTTACGAACACCTACCAGAGGAAGTGTCCAATTTAAATAGCGTTTATTTTCTACGTAACACCCCTGGTATGGTGCCTTTACCTAACAGTGTCGAGGAAGCAGAAGAAATGTTGCCAGGATATTTTGAGTTTGGTGTTTTAAATGGACATTCATTAGTCATGTTGGAACAAATTATTACACAAGTAAGTTTGGATATTTTTAAAGTATAGAAATAGTTTTAATTTTTATTTTAGCCCATAGAGACAAACATAGACTCCTTATTTTACATGGGTCAGAATAAGGTCCAATACACAAGGACATGGTCCTGTCTAACATTCAGTCCATAGAGACAAACATAGACTCTTTATTTTACATGGGTCAGAATTAGGTCCAATACACAAGGACATGGTCCTATCTAACATTCAGCCCATAGAGACAAACATAGACTCCTTTTTTTTACATGGGTCAGAATAAGGTCCAATACACAAGGACATGGTCCTGTCTAACATTCAGTCCATAGAGACAAACATAGACTCCTTATTTTACATGGGTCAGAATTAGGTCCAATATACAAGGACATGGTCCTATCTAACATTCAGCCCATAGAGACAAACATAGACTCTTTATTTTACATTGGTCAGAATAAGGTCCAATACACAAGGACATGGTCCTATCTAACATTCAGCCCATAGAGACAAACATAGACTCCTTATTTTACATGGGTCAGAATTAGGTCCAATACACAAGGACATGGTCCTGTCTAACATTCAGTCCATAGAGACAAACATAGACTCTTTATTTTACATGGGTCAGAATTAGGTCCAATACACAAGGACATGGTCCTATCTAACATTCAGCCCATGGAGACAAACATAGACTCTTTATTTTACATGGGTCACAATCCAATATAATGGATGTAATATCATAAACAGCTAGTAATTAATGTTATCTCAAATCATTTCCCTTCAGGTTTACATGCCGCTGTTGTCATTTAACCAACATAAAAACGGGGACGCCAAATCGGCACATCATGCACGCTTGTCAGAACACAGAACTACCAGTCGACAGGATACGAACATAACGCAGTCTTCAGAATCGTCAGCGCCTGAGGAATCTAGTAAAGTCAATGTGGCTGAATCTCGGGCCAAGGCCCTATTACGTGATGAATTTTTAATCAGTATGCAAAAGTTCTCGGCCAGTATTAACCGAACGCTACAACAAATTGAAGGTGAAGTCCGTCTGGAAATCCCTGATCTGGAGGTCGGTTCAAACATAGACGAGATCCTAGCAAACAATGACCTCATGTGGCAGATTCGTGAAATTTGTGGGGATTGGCGGAAACAAGTTCAAGAAGCTTTGGATTCTCAGTTAAAAAAGGGACATCACTCTAATGGTCCTTTGGCAGAAATCGACTTTTGGCGTGAACGTAACGCTTCATTAAGTGCGTTAAGTGAACAGTTGAAAATTCCAAAAGTGAAACAGTTTTTGAAGATTTATAGCCAAGTTGACAGTGATTTCGATGACCTCATAAGCGAATTAACGAAATATGACACTGAGGCTAAGGATAATGTCCGATTTTTATCCACGTTGGAACGCCATTTTAAAAATATAGCTCACGGTGCCACGTTTCAAGTTGTGATTGAGACAATCCCATCAATGATGAACGCTTTAAGAATGGTGTGGATCATCTCTCGGCATTATAACAAGGACGAAAGAATGGTGCCACTAATGGAAAGAATTGCCTGGGAATTGGCAGAACGTGTTGCTAAGGTCATCGATGTGCGAGAAATATTTGAGTAAGTCAGTTCATTTTAATTCCTTCTGTTAGTTATTCAAATGGGACAATAAACGGACGCATTTGTGCTAAAGGCTGCAAAACTGCATGGCATTCTTCATTAGCCCATTAAAGTGCAGAAGAGTAGGATGTGAAACTCCATTCATTTCATTTCATATTTCCTTCTTAATCTTTTAACATATTTTAAAGCAGCAGAAGATGATTTCATATATTAATGATTCCTTGGAAACCTTGAAAATACGGTCTCCTGATTTTCATGGAACTTCATTATGTTCTTCCTGTTTTCTCTTACTAGCGGAAAAATAAAGTTTTTGTACTTGGTTATGTCTACTATCTTTTTTTTCTTTTTTTCAAATGCAATTTTCATTGTAAGATTTTTTATAATTTTTTACTAGCTATGGTACTGAGGAGGTGAAGACTAAAACATCAGAAGCGTCTAAAATGTTGACGACGTGGAGAGAATCATATTTTGAAGTGCGTGGAATGATTGAAGCGTCGGGTCGCGATCAACGCTGGGAATTCGACAGAAAGAAATTATTTGAAAGGACAGATTACATGACAAGTATTTGTGATGATTTACACGAAATAGCTCAGGTAAAATTAATCAGAATTGATAGGAAGATTGATAGCGTCGGGTCCGATAAGCTGGCAAGGTACAGATAGTCTATGTTTGAAAAGGACAGATTAACATGACAACTTGCTGATGTGTTCACATTGAAATAGCTCAGGTAAAATTAATCAGAATTATAGCAGGAGATTCTTAACATGAATACTCAGAAATTTAACTAAATCTCCTGTGATTTAACCATGAAAAAAGACAACCATATTACATGCTTGAGGTTCAGTTCGTTTGCAACAACCGAACCCTTTCGAGATTTGGATATGACACACTTTACATAGGTTTACTCAGTTACTACTGTTTTTTTCCTTTTCTCCACGTTCAAATCCAGCTTCTCTGATACGGTATGGAATCAAAGCCAGTTTCTAATCAAGTTAAGAGTAATTTTATAAATAGCAGACATGGTACAAAGGGAATATTTCTAGAAATATTAAATCCTAGAATATTTAACATAATTGCAGGTGTTAGAAGAATTCTACAATATTTTTGGGCCGGAGTTAAAATCAGTAACTGGAGATCCGAAGAGAATTGAAGATGTTGTTTATAGAGTAGATGCGTTAGTTTTTCCTATTCAACAGGTAAGGTTATAACTGGTGTTATAGCAGGACCAGTCTCACAAGCACTGGCAAAGGATAGCAATAGATAGAGACGAGTCTCACAAGCACTGGCAGATAGCAATAGATAGAGACGAGTCTCACAGCACTGGCAAAGGATAGCATAGAGAACCAGTCTCACAAGCACTGGCAAAGGTCTTAAGCATGGCAATGATAGAGAACAATAGATAGAGACGAGTCTCACAAGCACTGGCAAAGGTCTTAGAGCAATAGATAGAGACGAGTCTCACAAGCACTGAGCAACTGATAGAGAACAATAGATAGAGACGAGTCTCACAAGCACTGAGCAACTGATAGAGAACAATAGATAGAGACGAGTCTCACAAGCACTGAGCAACTGATAGAGAACAATAGATAGAGACGAGTCTCACAAGCACTGAGCAACTGATAGAGAACAATAGATAGAGACGAGTCTCACAAGCACTGAGCAATTGATAGAGAACAATAGATAGAGACGAGTCTCACAAGCACTGAGCAACTGATAGAGAACAATAGATAGAGACGAGTCTCACAAGCACTGAGCAACTGATAGAGAACAATAGATAGAGACGAGTCTCACAAGCACTGAGCAACTGATAGAGAACAATAGATGACGAGTTCACAGCACTGAGTGATAGAGAACAATGTATTAGAGACTAGTCTCACAAGCACTGGCCAAGGTCTCAAAACAATAGATAGTGAAGATTAACAGAAACCAGTGCTAACTTAATGGCAAATTGTGTTTGGTCAAAACTCTATTGAATGTGTCATGTCTACATTTATGAATTCACCATATTTGATTTTTGACTCTGCCATTTTTGATTTTCAGATCACGTTTGATCCGTTTTCTCAAAAAGAGCAACATCAATGGCATCGACTCAAAGCTAATTTTAAGAAAGAGGTTGAAGAGATTGAAGGAGAAGCTAAGATGTTTATTGATGAATCATTTAAAACTTTACGTTCAGCCGAGGGAGCCTTTGATATGTTGTTAAATTTTAAACATATTCGGTCACGGGAGGCTATCAACAACCAAATGATGCAGAAATTTAAAGATATTTTAAATCAATATGGCAAGGAGGTGAGTAGACGTTTCGTGTTTTAATAGTTAATGCTAGCATATTGGTCATTTTATTTTTATTTGGGCTTTTCATTAGGTGACTTTTGGTTATAAAACTTATAAGTTTTAAAGGGAGGTAATAAGAAGACTAAAGGGAGATAATTTAAAGACGAAAGGGAGTTGAAACTTTTTCTCTTATTTTCAGGTCGATACCATGGATCATTTATTCCGAGAGTTCCAGGAAAACCCACCGTTAAATAAAAACAATCCTCCCACCAGTGGAACGATATTCTGGGAGAGGTCGTTATTCCATCGAATTAAACACACAATTATCAGGTTTCAAACCTTGGACGAAATGATGTTAACTGTGGATGGAAAAGATGTGAGTTTTTTATATTTTTCTTTCGTGTATTTTGGTTTATATGATACTGTTTTATACCCAATACTTTAAAACTAATCTGATAGTATTATGGATTATATAATACTGTCTATAAGGGATGTTGATTTGGCCATATATGCTGGTTATGACTGATTGAACATCTAAAATGACTGATGGAATATAGGCTCCGCCAGTCATCAATTATTGGTCAGTGACGTTAAAAAAAGGAATTAAAATCACCCAACAATCAAGTCCAATCAATGAGCCACCAAACAATATATCAGACATTGTAATGTATAATTATTTTATACCTTAAACAAATCTTGTAAAGAGAGGGAGTGATGGCTGACAGGAACTGGCAAAGGTATCAAAATATCAGACTTTTCCTCAAATTTTACATGTCAAAATCAAAATTCAGTATGAATTTTCTTTAAAAATCATAATTTGTTTTTCAGACACGAGCCAAGTATTTGAAAGTTGGTAAAGATATGAAACGATTCGAAGATATAAAATACGAACAATGGCGTGATCACGTAGAACAAGTCTTACCCTCGTTGTTACGTCGTAATTTATTACTGAAACCTCATCACGCTCAATCTGGTAACCAACAGCAACAACAACCAGCCATTCAACATCCAGATGACGGCACACCCTCAGGTGATGGTGAGTACTTAATATTTATAAGCATCTCCGCTTCAAAATTTTATAAATAAAAGATAAGAAAGGGAGGGAATTTGAAGACTAAGGGGAGATAATTTGAAGAAAGTCCCTTTTTTTATATCTTGTCAGAAATTTATTTATTCAATTCTTTAAATAGATGGAACTGATCGACCTTCTAGGGAATCATTTGTTGGTAAGAAACTTAACAAATTACAAATTTAATATGTACCATTTCATTAACATATAAACTTTTTACAATTATTGAAACATTTAACAAACTTAAAAGAGTGTTTGAGTTTAGCCCTGTTTCTTAGAAACTTAACTAGAAGAAGTTTTGAACAAATGCAGTCTGATTGGTTAATAAAATTAAATTTGAGTAATTGACAAATAAGATGACTGGAACACTAAACTGATCTTCAGTAAAGTTTTTTGAGAAACGGGTCATTTAAATATGTTGCTAGCTTCCGCTTGGTTTGGAAAAATAATATTATGCTTATTGCAATTTGTTTAATTTGTGTACGGATAATCCAGGAAAGATCAATGCCGTGAGGTTTGACCAAGGACCTGCTGGTAGAAAGGATCCTTGTGAACCTAAGGCGTTATCCTTGTGAAATCGATGTCAAGGACCAGCTGGTAGAAAGGCTCTTTGTGAACCTAAGGTGTTATCCCTATAAAATCAATACCAAGAGGTTTGATCAAGGATCAGCTGGTAGAAAGGATCCTTAACTTTAAACCCAAGGTGTTATCCTTGTAAAATAAATGCCAAGAGGATTGACCAAGGACCAGCTGGTAGAAAGGATCTTTGTAAACCTCAAGGTGTTATCCTTGTAAAATAAATGCCAAGAGGATAGACCAAGGACCAGCTGATAGAAAGGATCTTTGTGAACCTAAGTTGTTATCCTTGAAAGATCAATACTAAAAGGTTTGATCAAGGACTGGCTGGTGGAAAACCCAAGTTGTTATCCTTGTGAAATAAAGTTTTGCCGAAACATTTCCATCACTTGTGTGTAGTCTTTCTTTAAAATCGATTTTAATATTTTAGATGTGCTAACATTTCTTTTTTTAGATGTAGTCATAATATTTTTGCTTTGAAATTTAATTGAAATCTTTTAATATTTATTTTTTAAGTCAAGACTAGAACAGACGACAATGAAATTTTATTGTATTACACGTACTAGCGGATGTCTGAGAATTTTATATCCATGTAAAAATCTTTATGATTTTATTCTAAAATAGCAGAAAATGAAATTGTTTCTATTTGGTGAATATTGATGGTAAAAACTGTAATTTTTTTGTTCAAAAGTCATGCGTTCAAATTTTTCTGAAGGAATTGTTTTTCTTGTAGGTTCGTTGTTTGAGATAAAATATCTAGTCGATTTCGATCCTCAGTTACATGAAATTATAGCAGAAACCAAGTATATGGAACAGTTAGGCTTCTCTGTTCCAGAGTTGGCTCGTAACGTTGCCCTGCAGGTGAGTCAAAATTTCAACAATTATTTTCAACTTTCCTCTGTTATTCTAAAAGTGAACTTTCGAAAATAGGAGTTTGCATTTATACTAGAACTCATCTCATACTGCTGATACGTGTTTAAGATACACAATCCTCATCAGGACAGCTAATTTTGGTACGAACATTAACTTATGCAATGTCCAAACAAGGTGAGCTTTTTTAATAAACATATGTCTTAAAATTCAATGCTTAATTTCATGTCAGATTTTCTAAGGTAGGACTTTTTAAAGAACTTTAACGTAATTTAAGATTTTGATGTAATTTATATTTACAGGAAGAGAAATATATAAAATATGTGGATGGTTTACAGAATATGTTGTCACGGTACCATCGTTTACTGGGTTTGTTAGACCCTGCCGAGGTCACGTTACTGGACGATCATATGAAAGACTTGAGACGGGTTTTACGACCTGGTTCTAAACGATTAAACTGGAACTCACTGGGTATCAATGACTACATGTCTAAATGTCAATCAGTAAGTTATCCAGTCTTTTTGTGTTCTCTTACTGTCAAGAATAGTTATGCACCCAATAGTTACTTCCCTTTGTTCCACGGCATTGCTTACTTGGCTATGCTATCTTCAGTAGCCTTTTTTAATGATCCAATAATTACTTCCCTTTTTCCAGACCATCGTTATAGTCAGGTTTCAGTCACCAGCAGTAGCGTTGATGATCCAAAAATTACTTCCCTTGGTTCCACGGCATCACTTAATTGACTATACAGTCACCTGCAGTAGTTTTGATAATCTAATAATTACTTCCCTTTGTTAATTTCAGGCTATCGCTAAATTTGAATCTCTAGTCAATCAAATACAGAAGAACGCGCGAGATATAAATCAACGTTTAATGATGATAGAACAATCTAATATATTTAAACATTTACAACCCAAACATGAAGATATTCTACCTAGCTGTAAGGTAAGACAACCATCTTGGCAGGTATCTCTACTTACAATATGGTTGACTTGCAAACCCTAACCGTCTTCATTAGCCCATAAAGTGCAGAAAAGTAGGACGTAAAACTCCATTCATTTCATTTCATTTGCAATCCCTGATACTGGTTTTGACATTTTCGTATTATCCCGTATTTGATTAAATTAGATTTGAGATTTTCATAGGAAGATTTTAGGGCCATTTTGATTTGACAATATTTAGCTATAAATGCGTAATTCCCCTCACCTGTGTCACCATGGTCTTGGGAAAGTACGATGAATGGGGGTGTGGTTTGGACACATTGAGTTTTTTTTATTTAAGGAGAGTGTTCCCAAGGATGTGATTTTGTAAATAAATATCTTTTAATGAAAAAAAAATGCTTATCCAATGTAGCTGAATGTTGTTAGCAAAAGTAAGATTTGAAAATAATTCCCTTTTTTTGCCTTTCAGGAATTTTTTGAACATATCGAGTCAGAGCGCCATAGAGATTTTGAATTATTAGCCAGAAAATATCGTGCAATAGGTCCGTTGTTAACCAAGATGGAGGGTCTAGTTGTTCATACCAACACTGGTAAATCACCCAAACTCGCACAGTACTACGCCTACTGGGAAAAACGCGTGTACGAATCTCTCACCAAGGTAAGACGTCAGGGAATTGGAGTTCAACTCTCATCTTTTTTTTTTCTGATTCGTTGAAATGATACCTTGTAAGTTCCATGAGGAAAGCGAAATGAAGAAATTTTTCAAAGTTCATATATTAAAGTAACGTCATGTTTTATATTTGTAGTTGGTGTTAAAGAATCTCAAGGCGTTCCACCACGCGTTAATAGGAGATAAAGCGCTATTTCAAGTGGAGACGTTACTGGTAGCTCCCGACGTTGTGCTCCACCCCCATACCAACGAGATTAATAAACTTATACTACAGTGTGTACGAGATGGTGTTGAGGGGTAAGGATTTTTTACAAATATATTCAACTCTATTTTTATGGGTAAACGTTTTTCTCATATAAATTTTAAGTTATCATGCAAAATTATTTGCAGTTAAATATTACCATTTACTGCAAACAATTTTGCCTAATAGTCAGGTTTTCAAAAGTATTTCTTGATCTATGGCAGATATTTGAGTTCTGTTATATGGAGAGATAAAATGTTGTCTTTGTTTTTTTTAAATGCTGAATTATCCATTTGCCCTATGTAACCCAGAAAGTCTCCTTTCAGCTTTACTGGAAGTAACTTATTACTAACACATGTTTTAAAAATGAAATCATCAAGGGGACAGCTGAGTTAGAAAATCTTCAGTTTATTTTATGACTTATTCTATTTTATCCTGTGCCAGTTTTTTTTGTTAACTTTCAACCACGCTAATCTCTATTTTACCGTAAACCATATTTTTCATACTAAGTTTGTACCTGTGTGTGTTTCAGTACCAAGTTGTTTGTAAGGTGGATGAACGGTACGTGTATCGAATGTCCACCACAGAAAGTCGAAGGAGAAGACGAACCTCATGTCTTCAGTTTCTTCTCGGATATTTCTAACAATTCTGATATTCTAGAAGTCTGTAGTTCGATACATCAATCCGTCAGACGGACTCTCACCAGTCTGGCCCGGTACCTCATCAGGTGGAAGAAATATAAAAGTATCTGGAAGGTTGACAAGGTAAGAATGGACAACTCAGGGCTGTTGATTTAATTGTATTTGCCAGTCAGGTCTGACTGGAGCTCCGTAACGACTTACTTCAAGAAGTTGCTATCTTGTAAAATCAATACTAAGAGGTTTGACCAAGGACCAGCTGGTAGAAAGGATCTATGTGAACCCAAGTTGTTTTCCTTGTAAAATCAATGCCAAGAGGTTTGACCTTTTGAACTTTACTTTATTTAGTGACAAACAATTGCATGAATTTTTCCTTCATTCCAGCAACCCATCGCAGATAAATGGTTCTCGAAGGGTCCATCAGTCGTAGAATTTGACGACAAACTTCAATATTACTATAAAACAATAGATGAAGTAGCAGCACAGCCAACTGTTAAAGAACAAGATTTTATCAAGCTTCACATGGGGCCGCTGGCTACAGACGTCAAGAAACACGCTAAACAATGGATTGATTGTTTGGGTAATATTTTACACGCGTCTGCTAAAGAATCCCTGGATCAGTTGTGGAACATGATGGATGTAAGTTGATCTTTTACTCTTTATTTATTAATTTTTTTTAAATATTTGAAATCTAAACTTGTACACAAGTGGCACGTGGTTACCACAATTCAAGGTCCGATTTAACTACATGTAATTGAAAAAATGAGAAAATATCCCTGTAAATTGATGTTCAGGCCCTTATTCTGGAAACTATAGAAAGATTAAATCCATATTTTAAGAAATACAGTAATCTAATTGGATAATAAACCTAAATTTAAAACAAAGTTTAGTGATTGACCAATCAGATAACTGGAACACTACAATCATAAGTTTAGTTTTCGGGAATTTGAACCCTGTAAGTGAAAAATAAAAAGTTGTAGGTAGATATGTTTGTTTCGGTCTATTCCAGGACAAGTCCGATGATTTGGACCAATCACCAGGTGTGTTAGAAGATTTAAAATCAGTATTATCTACGATATCAGATATTAAAACCATGTCACTGGAAGTAGAGACTCAGATGAGAGATATACAGGAGAGGTATCGTACACTGGCTATGTACAATGTTCAGGTATGTTAAATTATTGATTGTTGAAGAGGTGATCATTGCTAGGACTGGCAAAATTATTCGTTATTGAAGGGATGATCATTGCTAGGACTGGCTAAATTATTGATTGTTGAAGGGGTGATCATTGCTAGGACTGGCTAAATTATTGATTGTTGAAGGGTGATCATTGCTAGGACTGGCTAAATTATTGATTGTTGAAGGGGTGATCATTGCTAGGACTGGCTAAATTATTGATTTGAGGGTATCGTAGGACTGGCTGATGTAACATTGCTAGGACTGGCTAAATTATTGATTGTTGAAGGGGTGATCATTGCTAGGACTGGCTAAATTATTGATTGTTGAAGGGTGATCATTAACAGCATTGGATGGGCTAAAATTTATGTTGAATTTACTGGACAAGCTAGATGTAAATTATGTTTTGCAAGGCACTCAGTGTAGGATGGCTAGAATTATTTGTAATTAAAGAGGCTACTGAAGCAATTTAAGGATGAGCTAGCAAATTAATAATTGTTGAAGAATCATTAAGGAACTCTAGAATCAATTTTAAGGCATGATCATTACACCTGAATCAATTTTAAGGCAACCCTGAATCAATTTTAGGGAATTCAATTAAGGATGATATAAAGAATTTTAAGGCAACTGAATAATTGATTAAGGCAACTGAATCAATTTTAAGGCAACCCTGAATCAATTTTAAGGCAACCCTGAATCAATTTTAAGGCAACCCTGAATCAATTTTAAGATTTTATAGGTGGAGGTAGATCCCAATCCATTTTTAAAGTTTTAAATACAAACATTCCAGGTACCTGAAGCAGAACGAGAACTACAAGCACGTCTGCAAGAAATTTGGGCTGATTTAGTTTTAAAATCAAAGAATGTGGACGCTAGTCTAATTGTCGTAAAGAAAAAATTCACTGAAATTACTCAAGAAGAAATTAAAGAATTCCGAAAGAATTTAGAGAAATTTGCAGAAACATTTAAAATCGAAGGCCCCGGAGCTGTGGGGAATGATCTAGATCTGGGTGAGTAATTCGACATTTGCAGAATCTATTATGCAATTTTTAGTAAGGTCACGACCCCAATTATCACAGAAATATATTCCTCCCTTGAAAATCATACAATTTTAGATTTCTTTTTAATCGACAAGCTCCTGTAAAATTCTCCGCATTTCTGGTCAAGAGAAGATTATTATGCAACTTTCAGCAAGGTCACGACCCCAATCATCACAGAAATATACTTTCCCTTATCATTTTAGATTTTTTGTTTGGATTAGCTCCCTTTAAATAACCCTGCCTCTATTTCTAGGTCTGGAGAAGATGAAGAAATATAGACAGGAAGTGGCCCTGTATGAAGGTCAGCGTAACGAACTAGCGAATGCTGAGAAACTATTTGACCTTCCAATCACAATGTACCCCGATTTAGTCCAGGTTACTAAGGATATGAAAGGCTTAGAGATGATCTACGCTTTGTATGAAGAACAGTTGGTAAGAATTTGTTAAGATTTAATTCTGTGGCTGCTGGCGGTGCCTTCTATAGATGCCACTCTGTAACTGGGTTTGTCTACACAGCAAAAGAGTAGGGTGTAAAACTTCTTTCATTTCATTTTCACCTGTCAGTGAACCCATCTTCATTAGCCAGGTACAGAAGAATAGGACGTAAAACTCCATTCCTTTCATTTTCTTTCCTGTGAACCTAATAATTTTTGTAATTTCAGGCTGCAAGAGAACAATGGGCCGAAACTTTGTGGGCCAATCTGAACGTCCAGATACTACAGGACGGTATTGAGGGATTCCTGAAAAATCTACGTAAATTCCCTAAAGACGTGCGAAGTTTGTCTGTTGCTAGAACTCTGGAAGAGAAGATGAAAGAATTCCGAGATTCTCTGCCATTGTTTGTTGATTTGAAACATGAAGCTCTGAGAGAACGGTAGGTTTGAAGGATTTTATAAACTGTCTGGTTTCTATAGGACTTTATCATCTGATAAAAACACTGTCAAAGGTCTAATCGGTGAAACTTGTTCCTCAGTGCCTTTCATCTTGTTTTGTGTAAGCTTTTGTTTCAGCTACTATAAAGATCTTACGAGTATAACTGTTTCATTTGGTTTCACTATATTTCAACGTGTTTCATTTCTTTTAGTTTCAGTCACTAGAAAGATTTGAGTAGTGAAACTTCATTTCATCTCTAAATTTCATTTTGTTTCATTTTATCCTGTTTTGTTTCGTTTCAGTCATTGGAAAGATCTAATGAGTAAAACTGGGCAGAAGTTTGATATTAATCCTGAGACTTTTACCCTTGCTAATGTCTTTGCCATGGAGTTGCATCGATTCCAAGAAACTATTGGAGAAATTGTTACCTGTGCCAGCAAAGAGATGGGCATTGAGAAGGTAGGCTAGTATTGTCTAGAGTGGGTGGCGTAGTTTTGAGAGGGGTGGGCCTGCAAAAAGATGGGCATTGAGAAGGTAGGCTAGTATTGTCTAGAGTGGGTGGCGTAGTTTTGAGAGGGGTGGGGCCTGAAAGTGATGGGCAAGGCAGGTAGGCTAATATTGTCTGGGGTGGGTTAGGGGGGAGAATTGAGAGGGGTGGGAACCTTAACTATCTTCTAGAGTGGGTGGCGTAGTTATTAGAGGGGTGGGGCCATTGAAAGAGATGGGCATTAGGATTAGGCTAAATATTGTCTCACCATTTTGTTTCTGGGTCAGTCTTTGTTAATTTTGTTTTAAAAATGAACGTTTTTTTCTGTAGGGTGTACGAGAGGTAGAAGAGACTTGGAGTAATATGAAATTTACTGTCCAGGCGTACATGAAAGGTACGAGTAACCGTGGTTACATACTGGGAGCCGTTGACGATATTCTACAGATACTTGACGATAGTGCCATGAATTTACAGAGCATGTCAGCATCACGTTTTGTCGGCCCGTTTTTAAACTCTGTACAAAACTGGGAGAAAGGATTATCACTTATATCAGAAGTCTTAGACGTAAGTAGACTTTATTCATTTTTGTTTGAAACTCTCACAGAAATATGGATTCATAGGTTTGCCACATTTCTTTATGTTGACTTCAATGGTTTATTTTTCCGTCAAAACATATGATAGAGTCTTTAGAATAGAAGTTAGAATGGAGATTTTCATTGATCATTTCCCGCAGTTTTAGTTAACTTTACAAAATAGATTGAAATATTTTTTGCAAGTCAATTCATTTTACCTTAGGGAGCTGTGCTGGCTCAGTGAGTTAGATGTTTGCTCACTGACCTGAGGATATGGGGTTTAATCCAAGTAACTTTCGGATTTTCAGCCTGATTTCCCCTTGTATGCTGCTGTCCTGGCAAAATTTCCCTCATTGCACACAGAATATTTCTGCGTTTGTTTATTCAATATATATGTTCCCAGGTATGGATGGTGGTACAGAGAAAATGGATGTATTTAGAAGGTATATTCATCGGAGGTGATATCAGATCTCAACTTCCAGAGGAAGCCAAAAAATTTGACCAGATTGATAAGACATTTAAAAAGGTGAGTTTGTCATTGAAAAGAGCAGCTTGTCAGACAAGAATTTGTATCCAAAACACACCTGCAGGCCAATTAATAGGTCTGATTTTGAAATATGAATATCAAAGTGTGAAGAGAGTTAGGAATGGTCTGCCCAATATTAACAACAAACCCTGATTTGATAAGAACAAAGTATCTCGAAGGGAGTCAGCTTTGTAAACGTAATTTGGCTTTGTCTAATGGTTTGAAAATATACTTCTATAATTTATACTTAGTTAATGCTACTGTTCTTCAATAGCAGGGAAGTAACTCCTGTTAAAACTTGTTTTATTCAGACTACAATAAAAATAAAACACCCCAAATTTTTTTCCAGATAATGAACGACACTTTCAAGGTTCCGACCATCAAAACAGCTTGTCACGCTCCTAACAGACTTGCAGATTTACAGAATCTTAGTTCCGGTCTGGAGAAATGTCAGAAGTCTTTGAACGATTACCTTGATTCCAAACGTAACGCCTTCCCACGTTTCTTCTTCATCTCTGATGATGAGTTGCTAAGCATTCTGGGTAGTAGTGATCCTGAATGTGTACAAGAACATATGATAAAGGTATGTTGAAAATGTTGAAAGGTGAACATTTCTGAAATAATTACTTTTGGGCTATATAAACATGGTTGAAAAAAAACCTCGAGTGAGAATGGCCAAAGGGACATTACTCTAAATCAAAGGCTCATAATTATAATCCTGTATATTTTTCAGATAAGCGAAATTTATTTTTGGAAAATTGGTTTGGTATATTTTATTTATATTTTCATTCGTACTTTTAGATGTTTGATAATATCAGCTCCCTGAAATTCCAAAAAGGAGCAAATAATGAAATTGTGGTGACGGCTATGGTATCTGCGGAAGGTGAATTCATGGATTATCGAACGAGCGTGTCTGCCGAGGGTCGTGTGGAAGACTGGATGACCAGTGTATTAGATGAAATGAGAAGAAGTAATCGACTCATCACTAAGGAGGCCATCTTTACTTACTGTAACAACGTGAAGAGGTTTGGATACATTTGTTTTTCTCAAAGAAAATGGCATCCATTAGACGTTTTACTGTTATCTGATTGGATAATAGAACTAACTTTAATATCAATTATAGTAATTGCCCAATCAGATAACTGGAACACTTAAATCATTTTATAAGTTTTCAAGAATAAGACCCCAGTTATGTATTTGACTCCATTTCATTTCATGTATCCTGTTTCCACTTCATTTTATTGTTGTATATTATAGAGTTGATTGGATGATGCTGTATCAAGGAATGGTGTGTCTGGCTGGTAACCAGGTCTGGTGGACGTGGGAGGTTGAAGACGTTTTTAGAAAAGTTAAAAAGGGCAAGAAGACCGCTCTGAAAGATTACGCAAAACAACTTCATGGTCAAATTGATGACTTAGTAGTTAAGGTAAGCGGTGCTTTAACATTTTAAAAAATTGTTGCCTAATTTAGTCACTGAATTCACCTGACAGGAGTGCAAAGTGTAGGGTGTACAAAAAGATTCTCGACTCTATAATTAACTAGAGCTCATCCCATGCTGTAGAGCCATGTTTCTGATATGAATCCTCATCAGGCCAGAGTCAGATTTTTCTCCACGATGTTGATATTTTCTAGGTTCGATCTCCGTTGACTAAGAACGATAGATTAAAGTTTAACTCTGTGTTAATTATTGATGTCCACGCTCGAGATATTATAGACGGTTTCGTTAGAGACAGGTAAAATATAGCGTTTTATATTTCTAACACCTCGTTTTCGAAACGTTATATTGAAAAAAATCTATAATCTTATTTATCTAGGACCTTATTCTTCAAAACTTCTTCAAAATACATATTTAAGAAATACAGTAATCTGATTGGATAACCAAACTTAACTTCGAAATTATTATTTGTATTTGACCAATCAGAATCCTGGTACTAATCAAAATCATCTTAGGTTTTTAAGAATAAGGGCCCTGATGTCGGAACACGAGGATCATCTTACGTTAAAAATATGGCCTGAATAGTCTGTTTTTTTACCTTGAAGCCCCAAATGATTTGTAAGGTTAAATGTTGACCTTGACCGATATTATTATTATTATTATAGTATTATGGATGCTCGGGAATTTGAATGGGAAAGTCAGCTGAGATTTTACTGGGAAAAAGAACCAGATGAGTTGTTGATCAGACAGTGTACTGGAGACTTCGGGTATGGTTATGAATATATGGGGCTGAACGGTCGTCTGGTCATTACCCCTCTTACAGACAGAATTTACCTTACACTTACTCAGGTAGGTGGAGTTTATATTAGCTTATGAATATTCATAAATTTGTTAATAGCTTGATGAATATTCATAGATTTGTTACAGCTTGATGAATATTTATAGATTTGTAAAGCTTATGAATATTCATAGATTTGTTAAGCTTATGAATATTCATAGATTTGTAACAGCTTTATGAATATTCATAGATTTGTAACAGCTTCAGGAATATTCATAGATTTGTAAGTTTATGAATATTCATAGATTTGTAACAGCTTTATGAATATTCATAGATTTGCAGTACAGCTTCATGAATATTCATAGATTTGTAACAGCTTTATGAATATTCATAGATTTGGTACAGATTAATGAATATTCATAGTTGGAATTATCTTACGAATATTGACTGTTTCAAATTCAAATATGTTAATATTGCTAAGTGGAATTTCCTTCATTGAGCACTGCATGACATAAAATTGAATTTTGACTTTTATTTTATTTCCAGGCATTGTCAATGAATCTTGGAGGAGCACCTGCTGGTCCAGCTGGAACTGGTAAAACAGAAACAACTAAAGATTTAGCCTAAAGCTCTAGGTTTATTGTGCGTTGTTACTAATTGTGGAGAGGGCATGGATTTTAAGGTAGGACAACTCTAGTTATATTTGCAATTCACAATCAGGAACGATAAACGAAAACAAAAATCCAAAATAATTTATTAGCAAGACATAGAAAGCAGCTGATAAACTTTTCATATGAAGGGCAAAATTGTAAAAAGGCCAGGCCTAATTTTCACCCTAATAAAGATTTTTTTTTATTATTAGAAGTATATCAATTATAAGGGAATAAGTATGTTACAATCAAAAGTGCTATCAGGTGTCTAGAAGCGTAAGCATATCCTGTCTGTCTGGCATCACATCTATCTTTGAGGTTGGATAATACAGTGACTAGAAAGAATTATGTTTTATTTGTAGGCTGTAGGAAAGATATTTTCGGGTCTATGTCAGTGTGGAGCGTGGGGTTGTTTCGATGAGTTTAATCGTATTGACGTCTCCGTGCTGTCAGTCATCTCAACGCAACTTAAAACAATACAGAATGGTCTACTTCTTAAACTCAAACGCTTTCATGTACGTATTTATATTTTATATATCAACTAATAATCCAGGAGTATGGCTAGTTGTTCGGATGGGACAATAAACCAAGCCCATGAATGCTACAGGTTGTGCATGTTAAAGATATCTCGACAGTTGAACTCGCAAAAAGAATAGGCTAATGCTGCTGTCTTGGCAAAATTTCCTAATGTCACCCTGCATGCCTTAATTAGCCCATAACGTTCAGAAGAGTAGGATGTAAAACTCCTTTCCTTGGTCTTAAGATATCTCCCATTGATAGAGATCGCAGAGTATGTTTAATTAAAATCTATTTTAAATAAATTATTGATTAAAACTACGGGCCAGGGAATGTAATGATTTTATATTTGTGTTTTAGTTTGAAGGTCAAGAAATCAACCTTGACGCCCGAGTGGGTATATTTATCACTATGAACCCTGGGTATGCGGGTCGTACCGAGTTACCAGAATCCGTTAAAGCATTGTTCCGTCCAGTGGTGGTCATCGTACCTGATCTACAGCAGATCTGTGAAATCATGTTGTTTTCCGAAGGTTTCTTATTGGCTAAGGTAAGATTACGTTTTCTTTTTTCAAATTTGATTTGAAATTTAATAATTTATACACTTTAAGCTCCTGACACATGTTTTAGATACACAGTCCTCATCAGGACAGCTAGTTTGAATTAACTTTCTTAGTATAGGACTTAATGATAGCTAATTTACTAGAGCTCATCTCATACTGTTGACAATTGTTTCAGATACACAATCCTCATCAGGACAGCTAGTTTTAGAAATGAAGGTTAACTTTCTAATATAAGACTTAATGTTAGCTAATTGACTAGAGCTCATCTCATACTGTTGACATGTTTTAGATACATAATCCTCATCAGGACAGTTAGTTTAAGAAATAAGGTTTTAAATTAATGAAACTTAATGGTTCTGTATATCTGTTTTAGGTATTAGCTAAGAAAATGACAGTGTTATATAAACTAGCTAAAGAACAGCTTTCTAAACAATATCATTATGATTTCGGTTTACGAGCTTTAAAATCGGTTTTGGTAATGGCTGGAGAGTTGAAGAGAGGTTCCCCAGATCTTTCAGAGGTGAGCAATTATTTTCAGCTGATGTGAAGGGTCAAGGGCTCTGTTTACAAGCTGGTCCTTTGTCAAATCTTTAGGTATGGCATGTGTCCCATAGTTCAATGAGTTAGACACTTGCTTGCTGATGGTCCAGGGTTCAATACCGTCAAAGGTCGAGATGAATTTAAACTTTTAAGGCCACTTTTGCCTGGTCAAAGATGCAGATTGGAAGACTGACAAGAAAAATCCGTTTGGATGGGACAATAAACTAAAGCCCCGTGTGCTACAGGCTGTACACATTATAGATCCCTTGACAGTTGGAAATAGCAAAAGAGCAGACAAGTGCCGCTTTCCTGGCAAAACATATTGTGGCTTCACCAGACAAATAAGGGGAGATAAGTAGGATGTAAAACCCCATTTGATTATGTTTACAGGATGTGGTATTAATGAGAGCTTTACGAGATATGAACTTACCTAAGTTTGTGTTTGAAGATGTACCGTTGTTCTTGGGTCTGATTGGAGATCTCTTCCCAGGTCTGGACTGTCCTCGAGTTCGTTACCCTAACTTTAACGATGCAGTAGAGGCGGTGATACAAGAAAATAATTATATTGAACTACCGCAACAGGTAAGGTCTTTGATTAGTTGTTATTCTGTCAGGTGACATAAGTTAGGCAAGTTGGAAATTGTAACAAGAGTAGGCTTATGCTCTTGTGGCAAAAACTCCCTCATTACCCACTACATGGCCTTGCCCATCTGTTAATATTCTCTATTCTGTTTCATTGTGTTTATTGTGTTTGTTGTTGTGTTGTTTTGTGTTTTAGTATTGTTTGTTTAATATTGTTTGTTTTGTGTTTTTAGTATTGCTTGTCTAATATTACTTCTTTTGTGTTATAGGTTGATAAAGTAGTACAGATGTACGAGACCATGTTAACACGTCACACCACTATGATAGTAGGTCCTACTGGTGGTGGTAAATCGGTTGTTATTAATACACTCTCTCAGGCTCAATCTCGGTACGTACTTTTCTAATTCCTGTTTTTTCTCTAAACATGAAAATTATTGCTTAAAGTCTTGACAAATAACATAATTAGACTCGTTTGATAAAATCTACAATGTTGTGTATATTTCAGATATAGATTTTCTTGACATTTATTGCCTAAAGTCTTGACAAATAACAAAATTAAACTCCTTTGATAAAATTAATGATCTTCAATGTCATGTGTATTTCAGATTGGGAATTCAAACCAAGTTGTTCACCATTAATCCTAAAGATCGTAGTGTCATTGAACTTTACGGTATCCTGGATCCAGCCACACGTGATTGGACAGACGGATTATTGTCAAATATTTTCCGTGAGATCAACAAACCTACCGATAAAAATGAAAAGAAATATATTGTATTTGATGGAGATGTTGATGCATTATGGGTAGAAAACATGAATTCTGTCATGGATGATAATCGTTTGATGACGCTCGCTAACGGCGAACGTATCCGACTACAGAAACATTGCGCCTTACTTTTTGAGGTAGGTTTATTTTGGTTTTACTCATTGGGGAGAGAGCACTTGTTGAAATCTAGAAAACACTGGCCATGGTTTTCATAAGGGTTTGATTTGGTGTAGCCTTTCTCAAAAGTTCTTGCAACCTTGTTGTTTAAAATTTAACTTGAACAATTGTCAAATTTTGCAATGAATATATTTGTGCACTCTCTGAAAGGGTTATTGACAAATCCAGATGAAAAAATAAACATTAATTCTATGTGGACGTTCTAAAAGGTATGTCAGGTTCGAAAAACTAAATGATAATTCAATATTATTGGGTCCTGGGCCCTCTTCAAAGGTTGCTGAGTTGCCAATCAATCTATCTATTCATGTGGACTCTTTGAAAGGGATGTCCAAATAATATTTAAATATTATAGTGTTGTGGACTCTGTGAATTGACCATGTTAGAATGGCACCCTCGTCCCTCGTAAATCATCCCAGCTAAATCTTGATATTTAACTCTCTAGGTATATGATCTACAATTTGCATCACCAGCTACGATTTCACGTTGTGGTATGGTTTACGTAGACCCTAAAAACCTGGGTTACAAACCATACTGGGATAAATGGGTGAATGTTCGTAACTGTAGTAAATCGGAGAAGGATGATCTCAACCGTCTGTACGAGAAATATGTACCCAATCTAATTGATATGGTAGTCGAGGGCGTGGTGGAAGGACGGCAACAAGAAAAAATCAAGACTATTGTACCATTGACTAACTTAAATATGGTAAGTTTGATTTCTGATCAGAATTTTTTCGATAATCTAATTTTCATTCCAATGACTCTGGTTTGCCATTTGTTCAAGAAATTGTTACACATATCTATAGGTTAGTTAGGTCATGGTTTTAGAAGGCTAGATATTTCTGGTTTTCAAACTGATTCCTTATAATATTTGATAACACTGTCTGTATGAGCATGTGAAACATTGAGTTAATAAATATCAGAAATATGTATATCTATATATTGTATTCTATTATTTGATAACACTGTCTGTATGAGCATGTGAAACATTGAGTTAATAAATATCAGAAATAGTATATCTATATATCTTGTGATTCTTATAATATTTGATAACACTGTCTGTATGAGCATGTGAAACATTGAGTTAATAAATATCAGAAATAGTATATCTATATATCTTGTGATTCTATATAATATTTGATAACACTGTCTGTATGAGCATGTGAAACATTGAGTTAATAAATATCAGAAATAGTATATCTATATATCTTGATAACACTGTCTGTATGAACATGTGAAACATTGAGTTAATAAATATCAGAAATAGTATATCTATATATCTTGTGATTCTATATAATATTTGATAACACTGCTGTATGAATTGAAAAAGAAAATGTAGAAAATTTCCTTTTTAGTTAAATTAGAATAAATCAGAAATAGTATATCTATATATCTGGTCTATTATTGATAACACTGTCTGTATGACATGTGAAACATTGAGTTAATAAATGTCAGAAATAGTATATCTATATATCTTGTTATAACAAATTTGTATGAGCATGTGAAACATTGAGTTAATAAATATCAGAAATAGTATATCTATATATCTTGATAACACTGTCTGTATGAGCATGTGAAACATTGAGTTAATAAATATCAGAAATAGTATATCTATATATCTTGTGATTCTTATAATATTTGATAACACTGTCTGTATGAGCATGTGAAACATTGAGTTAATAAATATCAGAAATAGTATATCTATATATCTTGATAACACTGTCTGTATGAGCATGTGAAACATTGAGTTAATAAATATCAGAAATAGTATATCTATATATCTTGATAAACTGTCTATGAGTTGAGATAAATATCCTATAGTGATCTTAATACGATGAATACTGCTTCTGTCATGTTTTATTTGAACAAGTTTATACATTAACAATATATTCTATATGTATCAATATTTTGTAAACTGTATGTATCAAATGTGTATTATAGTGACACAACTAAGTATATGCTAATCCCTACTGACTAATAGAATCCCAATTTGATAAACTGTTTTGTATATTGGTCATTGTGCTGGTTATTAGATGGACAAAGTTACGTATCTAAATACCTGGCTTCTTGACAATGATAACTGTGACGCCAAGCTGGACCAGGTATATATATTTAGTTTCTTAGCCATTATTTAAACAATGTTTTGTTGATGAAAGACTATACTACACTACTCTTCAACTAGTATCAACTGTAAACTGTATTTCAATAGTTTTGTTGATGACATGACTATGCTATACTACTATTCAACTAGTATCCAACTGTAAACTGTATTTCAATGTTTTATTGATGACAAGACTATGCTACACTACTATTTAACTGTAAACTGTATTTCAATGTTTTGTTGATAAAGACTATGCTACACTACTATTCAACTAGTATCCAACTGTAAACTGTATTTCAATGTTTTATTGATGACAAGACTATCTAACTACTATTCAACTAGTATCCAACTGTAAACTGTATTTCAATGCCATGAAATTCACTAAAACAATGTTTCATATTTTTTCCGCAGGAGAACTACCCCAATCTTCCTTACTGTATGAATTTTACTGGGACGGAGAACAAAAGAAATGGATTCCGTGGGCGAAACTAGTCCCTAAATACATTCACAATCCGGAGGTGAAATTTAACGAAATCTTGGTGCCCACGATTGACACAGTTCGTACAACGTGGCTGATTAAACTAATGGTGGAGATCAAACGTCCAGTCGTGTTAATCGGTGAGACTGGTACGTCCAAGTCTGCTACTACTGCTAACTTCCTTCGTGGTATGGACCAAGATGCTCATGTAAGTAGACTAGAAACTATTCTGTAAGTTTAGTTATCGGATAGCGTAGAATTCTTACAACACGGTCGGAAAACTTGTTGTTAAGTTTAAGTTAATGTGAGTGAAAATACATGGCTTTTTTGTCACAAATCTAAATATCAAAATCGTTAAAATGAATGGAGTTTTACATCTTACTCTTCTGTACCTAAGGGGCTAATGAAATGAATGAGTTTTACATCCTACTCTTCTGCACCTTATGGGCTAATGAAGACAGGTAACGCCATGCAGTGTTCAATGAGAGAAATTTCAGCAAGATAGCAGCCCAAGTCCACTCTTTTTCCTTGTCAACCCTCAGATTCTTACTTATTAATTTCTTACCTCTGACTTCTTACTTTTCAGTTGTTATTGAATATGAATTTCTCAAGTCGTACCACGTCACTGGATGTTCAACGTAATTTAGAAGCGAACGTTGAGAAACGAACGAAGGATACATATGGACCACCGATGGGGAAGAGGTTGATTATATTTATAGATGATATGAATATGCCACAGGTGAGGTCTTGTTAGATTTATGGGATAGCGTCTGGGTGTGTTGTGGTGACTCAGTGAGGTTGGTGCTAGCTCGCTGACCAGGAGCTCTTGGGGTTCATACCTACATGCAGTAATAGGCATTTACTTGCTAGTTGGCTCTTCTGAGAATACCAGGATGTAAAACTCTGTTTTTATTCGTCATCCAATATTTTGTAGGTTGATACGTACGGAACCCAGCAACCTATCGCCCTATTAAAACTGCTGCTGGAACGCGGAGGTATTTACGATCGAGGTAAAGATTTGAACTGGAAAAACCTGAAGGATATTGGATATATTGCTGCTATGGGTAAAGCTGGTGGGGGACGTAACGAAACAGATCCCCGATTCGTGTCGTTATTCAGTGTCTTCAACATGACGTTCCCGAGTGAGGAATCCCTGTACAGTATCTACTATTCTATATTAAAGGGCCACACCCAGGCCTTCCCTCAAGAAATACAAGACATTGTATCAACCATTACCAAAATGACTATGACTTTATATGGGTAAGGATGTTTAATGTTAATAAGGTGTGTTATAAAATGAATTGTTGTTACAAGTTTTTTGTTATTTTCTTTTTCATCCTTTCAGCATTGTCTTGATTTCGTAATTATATGGATATGTTTTCTGAATAGTTCAATCATGTGACATTTTGACTGACAGCTAGTGAGCTAGTGTTAGGTTCCATCTGCTCCGTTTGCCAAATTCTGAACCATGTGATCTGATCTTGAGCGGAACATCCAGTAGAGAGAGGAGATTAACCTTTCCGTTGAAATATCAAGATATATACAACGTTGGTCTCCTGTCTGTCTGCCAGTGGTGTTGAGAGACTAGATGTTCTAGTCTAGATCGAAACATTACAAAAATCTATTTTCTTTTTTCAGAATGATTGTAAAAGAGTTACCTCCCACTCCTTCTAAATTTCACTACATCTTCAATCTACGAGATCTGTCTCGTATTTACAACGGTATGTGTTTAACAACTCCTGATAGGTTCCAGAAACCCGATCAGTTCCTGCGAGTATGGCGGAATGAGTGTCTCCGTGTCATCGGTGATCGGTTGATCAACGAACAAGACAAGGAGGTGGTCAACGTGAGTAGCTACGATATTTATTTTCTCTGTTTTTTTGGTTTTAGCTTCTTCAGGCTTCTATCTCTTACCTCAAGGGAGACTACTCTTTTTTAATATATACTTTCAGACCACAGTATAACAATATTTAACTCTGTATTTCAGAAAGCTATTAAGGGTCTATTAGAAGAGAATTTCAACTCTAGTACAGAGTTTGTGTTGCGAGACCCGTGTTTGTTTGGTGACTATCGTACAGCACTAGAAGAAAGCGAACCACGACTATACGAAGATGTACAAGATTATGATGCCAGTAAAGCCTTGTTCCAAGAGGTAAGAACTGAATGGAGTTTTTAGAATTTATGGTATTCTCAAGTCATACGAGAATGCGTCTGTCCTAGTTACCAGAATCAGGACACAAGGATAATTAGTCTGTTATAGCTGTGACGTAAGAATGACATGATAGTTTCGGATGATTCTCAAATGTGTAGTTTTTAAGTTAGAGTTCCTAGTTAAACTAAATGGTTTGCTCTCTCTTTTGACATGTATCTGTTTTAGATTCCCGTCTTCATTAACCTAATAAAGTCTTAAAGTAGGAAGTAAAACTCCACTTATTTTTATTTCAGATTCTGGAAGAATACAATGAAAGTCATACACCGATGAATCTGGTCCTGTTTGACGATGCTCTCGAACATTTAACTCGAATCCATCGCGTTTTACGAATGGATCGTGGTCACTCCCTATTGGTTGGTGTAGGAGGAAGTGGTAAACAGTCTCTATGTCGATTGGCTAGTTTTACGGCAGGATGTGAGGTGTTTGAGATCACGTTAAGTCGAGGGTACAGCGAGTCATCATTTAGAGACGATCTGAAAGTTTTATACAACATGCTGGGCACTGAGAATAAGAAGGTCTCATTCTTGTTCACGGATCAACACGTTGTTGAAGAAGGTAAAGAAAATATTTAATTTTGGAATTGAATTTTGAAAAATTTGTTTGAAAGAAGGGCTGTAAATTATATATTTGCCAGTCATGACTGATTGGAGCTCCAAAATGAATGTAATTTGATATTTAGGACATCTTCTCTGCAAATCTGCTAAATTTTGAGGAATTTTCAAGCTTTCTTGATGAAAATTGTAATTCAAAGTGTGATAATCAGGCCTGTTTGACAAAAATCAAGGGAGCATTCAAAAGGTTAAAACTAAAGATAAAGCCCATTCGGGTGATTTCATATTGGTTCCATTTATTTCAAACAATGACTCTGTGAATTTGCAGGATTCCTGGAGTTGATTAACAACATGCTAACATCAGGAATGGTGCCAGCTCTGTATGCTGACGATGAAAAAGAGGGAATCATTAGTGGGGTAAGTTCTAAACAGAATTATCAGAGTTTGCAGATTATAATAAGTGGCTTGTTTCGGCGAAAGGCTTACTCCAGAAACACTTCAGTAGTCTATGATCTCATTTTTATCGTCTTCTATTAACTTTTCGAAGTTTGGTATCAAATGAACGAAGAAGACTTTTAGCTGAAACATTAGATGACAGGACAATAGTATATATTTTTAATTGTTTTCCCCTTTTATGGGAATTTGCGATATTTAGCAGAAACGTTTGACAGAACCATTTGTGACATATTTGAAGTAAAACCCCTGGTAATATCCTGTTGTGTATTGTAGATACGAGATGAGGCCATTAAAAATGGAGCTGCCCATGCTAGAGAGAGTATCTGGCAATATTTCGTTAATAAATGTGCCAATAATCTTCATGTTGTCATGGCGATGTCACCTGTAGGTGATACACTACGAACGAGATGTCGTAACTTTCCTGGTAAGTTTACAAAATAATTTTTGGAGATAGAAATATGTAATATATATTATATTAAAAACTCCATCTTTAATCAGGCTCTTCTGCCACTTATCTCCTCAAGGGAGATAACTCTTAATAGAGATATTTATTCTAAGACCACAATATTTCAATATGACAAGTTTACAACACAATTTGAGACAACAAGTGTAAATTGTGTAAAAACGCTATGTAGCTTGTTATTAAAGAAGTGAGTTATACCATAATATGGTGTTTTTTTTAGCTTCTCTCTGCTTCTAAAAGTCATTCAAATCTTACATTTTATTAGCCTAATTATAGCGTTATCATCAATTTGTGATTATAATTCAAGGAATGGTGAATAATGCTAGTATTGACTGGTTCTTCCCCTGGCCAGAACAGGCTCTATATGCTGTAGCAAGTGTCTTTATTTCACCAGAGGTAATATCTTATCTTTCAATTCTTCAACCCTGTCTGATGACTTCTATTGACCATAAATGATAGGTTTTATAAAAGGATAGCTTTCAAATGCACTGGCTGTGGAATTGTGAATTTTCTTTCCATTGAAATGATTCAAATCTACTTTTATGTTTAATCTCTTGGATTTTTTCTTGTGACATTTTAGCATATATATGCATCAGAAAATTTCATGTCATTCTAATGTCATAGAAATACCAGACGTGAACCTAATTAGAGTCCATTAAATTACAATGCTAGACTAAATCAGTCAAATGATGTAAAGGGTCATGATATTTTCTGGTACAGAAAAGTAGTTTGGTGAGGTCACACTTTTAAAATGTCGCCTTATTATCCTTGTGTCCCGATTCTGGTAACTAGGTCAGACGTGTTCTTGTATGCATATTATGTCCATTTTTCATGATCTATATTTTGATTTCGTTTCAGAATAATCTGATTCCGGACGAACATCGTGAAAATTTGGTCACTCACATCGTCCTCGTTCACACTAGCGTCGGCCATTACAGTAAAATGTTTCTGCAGCGATTGAGACGTAACAACTATGTCACGCCCAAAAACTATCTGGACTTCATCAATACTTATCTTAAATTACTGGAAGAAAAAGATCAATATATACTTTCACAGGTTTGTAGACTTAGTTTTCCAGTTCTGTAGTAAGACTATTTCATCAGTTTATATGGAATACTACTCCTGATTTTTATTGTATACATTTCTATAATTTACATTGTCATCATCAGTTTATATAATATACTTCTCCTGAAAATTCGCTGAATCCTAAAATTAAAATATAATTTTCAGTGTGAGCGTCTAGCTGGTGGTTTATCTAAGATTGCTGACGCATCCGACATGTTGGCAGTTCTCAGCGATAAACTTGCTGTCCAGGAGGTGGCAGTACGGGAGAAAACACAGGCCTGCCAGGAACTTCTAGAAGAAATCGCTGCAGGTACCAAACAAGCCACTGAGAAGAAAGAAATGGCTGTGAAGAAAGGAAAGGAGATTGAAGAGCAGAATAAAATTATTGTTGTAGAAAAGGTAGAATTATTTTGTTGGAGATTAATTTATGGACAGATGTTGGAATGTTAAAACATCCTGTGGTCTTACCGTTTAAAAACTCTTCGTCCTATTTTTAGAGACAACGCCTTCATAATCAAACCTTCGAAATGTTTCTTATATTTTTGTGATTTCAGAAAGAGGCAGAAGATGCCCTAGCCGAGGCGTTGCCAGCTTTAGAAATGGCCAGAATAGCGCTGGAAGATTTAGAGAAATCAGACGTCACTGAGATCAGGTAGGTTACAATCTTCATTAATAATCAATCCTTCATATTTTAATCATCATTAAAACAAATCCATTGATCAAATGTAAACACAAAAATAAATTTTAAATTTGTTTCTATGTATAATACCATGTCCTCCCACAATTGTATACACAGAAATAAATTTTTTGAATAATAATAAAAATTGTGCGCACTGTTCTTTCAATATCCGAATATTTTGGTTGTCAGGTCGTTTGCGAAGCCCCCGAAAGCAGTACAGACGGTTTGTGAATGTATTGTTGTTATGAGAGGTATTCGAGAAGTGTCGTGGAAATCAGCCAAGGGTATGATGTCGGAGGCCAACTTTTTAAAATCGCTGACAGAAATGGACGTGGATGGTATAACTCAGAAACAAACGGCTGCTGTTAAAGGTAAAATATAAAATATTGTCAATACACAAGGGTTATCCATTATCTATATCCATTGGAATGTTTTTCGGTACTGCCTTGGGACACAGGGACATCCTAGTAATGTCTGGAAAAATCTGACAAATTAAGGTTTTGTCATGTTGAAAGTCATGAAAAAAGTGTCTTTCTCTCACCCAATTGAATAACATCTAAAGGGACTGGTCGAGCAAGACTTATATTGTCTGACGTCTGTTGAACTGGTAGGGTAAGCTTTATGGTTTCTGTTTGTAGGTTTATTGAAAGAAATGGATACCACTCCCGCTGAAATGAAGGCAGTCAGCCGTGCTGGTGCCGGTCTGTTGAAGTTTGTCGAGGCTGTCATGGGATACTGCTCTGTTGCCAGAGAAATCAAACCCAAAAGGGAGAAGGTTAGTAGGATACGATATTTGATAATTTGTGTTACATTTGAATTTTCAATCAGGTTGTAGCCAATCAGTGATGCAGGTCCAAGCGGCTGACATTGAAAATTATTTAGACTGATTTAAATATATTGGAATTATAAAGTTCTTAACTTGTATTTTTAACTTGGATTTCCTCTGTCAGACGACTTATGTCTTATAGGAGGTGAAATTTTACAGATAGAAATCAAAATTGGTACCTCTACTGTGATATAATTTTCATCATTGTACACTGTGAGGCTTTAATCAGTGATACCTGATCCATAAACCTCCAAGAGTATATGATCCACCATCGTCTGTATATTATAATTCAGGTGGCGAAACTGGAGAGATCTTATCATCAAGCTAAACGTGACCTGGACAAAATAACTAAAGAAGTTAGTGCCCTGGAGTCCGAGTTATCTAAACTCAATCAGAAATATGAAGAGGCTATGTCGGAGAAGAAAGGTCTACAAGAAGAGGCGGAGATTATGGAACGCCGATTACGTGCTGCTGATAAACTCATTTCAGGTCTTGGGTCTGAAAATATCAGGTGGGTTGGATGATTAATGAATCTGTTTTTTTGAGTCGTCTCTAAGCTTTTCAGAACCTGGTCAGAGAATGAACCAGGAGATGTTTTTGCTACTGAAACACTTTATAACCCTTATATGTCACTCGGCAACTGCAATTCCTTCTTTTTTGAACTAATTAGATCTAAAATCCCAAACACAATAGTTTCCTTTTTCATCATCGTTTCTGATATATGTAGAAACTGAAAGTAGAAATATTTAAGAAGTGTCTACCCATAAAATTGTCTTATTTACCTTTTAATCGTTAATTATCTCCCCTTTATAGATGGACACAAGATTTAGAAGAATTGAAAAATAAACGAGTGAGATTGTTGGGAGATTGTTTGTTAAATTCCGCTTTCCTTAGTTACGTGGGTGCATTCAGTTGGGAATTCCGTAACGATCTAGTTTATCAGGAATGGAAGAATGATTTGAAGGAACGAGAAATTCCGCTCAGCGATCCATTTAAATTGGAAGATTTGTTAACCAATGATGTTGAGATTAGTAAATGGACGTCTGAAGGTCTCCCGCCAGACGATCTGTCCATCCAGAACGGTATTTTAACAACCCGTGCCAGCCGCTTCCCAATGTGTATCGACCCCCAGCAGCAAGCTTTAAAATGGATTAAAAAGAAGGAAGAGGCAAATAATCTGAAAGTAAGTGGTTTCGTTTTTTTATCGTTTCTGAGCAACATCTTTTTCTGTTGATAAGTGGACATTTTTCTATTTATGCTTCAAAACAAGCCATACTTGAAAGATTTTTGTTCCTGTAATGCCCAATGAAATGATTAGTAATGCCAAATTTTGAAACTCTTTTTCTAACGCAATTTTTGTTTGTTATCATAGGTTTGTACCTTTAATGATCCTGATTTCCTGAAACAACTGGAATTGGCTATAAAATACGGGTTTCCCTTCCTGTTTCAAGATGTTGATGAATATATTGACCCCTGTCATCGATAACGTACTGGAGAGAAATATTAAAGGTATGGTTTGAGTTTGTTAAAAAGAAAAACTCTTTGATTTTTTTGTTGTGTTGTCTTAATATGGCGGTCAAGCACAACTATCTGCTCGACCAACTCGACCTAATTCAAGTTACTAGTATTATATTTCAAAATAAAATTCCTAATTTTGGTTTCTTTACAATATCAGCAAATTACAGAATTTAGAACTAACTACTTTTCAGAAAAAATAGCTCTAAATTCTATGTTTTGATTCCAAACACTTAAAAAATTTATACTTTAACTTGGAGTTATGAGTAATTTCTGAATTAAAATCAGCAGTTATGATTAATTGTTTAATTTGCATGTGCATTTTAGGAGGTCAAGGTCGTGAGTTTGTTATGTTAGGTGATAAGGAAGTAGATTATGACCCCAACTTCCGTCTGTACCTCAACACCAAACTAGCCAATCCCAAGTATGGTCCTAATGTCTTTGGTAAATCAATGGTCATCAACTATACTGTAACACTCAAGGTGAGATAGCAATTTTTGTCCTATTTTCAGTCAGACTTTTTAGACGGTCAATCACACATGACCAGATTATATGGCCAAATCAAGAGCCCTGCTAAGTTAGACTTGTATGATATGAATTAAAGTATTATGCTCTGCAGATGTTTAGGCAACATGCAAAGCCATGCAGTGTGCAATGAGGTACATTTTCCCAGTACAGAGGCATTAGCCTTCTCTTTTGCTATGTCCAACTGTCAAGGGATCATTAACATGCACAGCCTGTAAAACACAGGGCCTTGGTCCCATCAAAATGACCAGACACTTTTCCATGTCAATTCATTGACCTGCTTCACTGACAGAGGGAAGCCGGGTTTATGTGGATTTTTCACACGGATACTTCTTGCTTTACAAGTGCTTCCGGAGTTAAATGTGTTGTAGAAGCTGACTGACTCGGCAGGTAAATAATAATACTGTTTATTTTCTAACCCAGGGTCTCGAGGATCAGTTATTGAGTGTGATTGTAAAATATGAACGTAAAGAATTAGAAGAACAGAGAGAAAGGTTGATTCAGGAGACTAGCGTAAATAAACGACTGCTGAAAGACCTAGAAGATTCTCTGTTACGAGAACTGGCCACGTCCCAGGGTAACATGTTAGACAACGTAGAATTGGTCGAAACTTTAGAAGAAACTAAAACTAAGGCTTCAGAGGTAAGATTTACCATTGTTGGTATATTCGCGAAACATTCAAAGGGATTGTGGGAATGAGAAGCATGAAGATTTCGAGAAGGTAAAAAATTGAAATCACTTAAAAACGAGAGATCGTATTCCCCAATGGATCAAAATTCGTGTACATTTTGAGCAACCACTACGTTCTTTGACTGTGTAGCTAATGACGTCTGCCTTGAGAATAAATACCATGGAAACCAATTCCAATTAAGTTTCTGTATTAATCACAATATTTTTATTCTCGCTAGGTCTCAATAAAATTGAAACAAGGAGCTGAAACGGCCATCGATATCGAGAAACTTCGTGATGGATATCGACCTGCGGCTAAGCGTGGAGCCATCTTGTTTTTCGTCTTGGCAGAAATGTCGCTTGTGAACACAATGTACCAGTACTCACTGGCATCGTATCTCGATGTTTTTGAGTTTTCATTAAAGAAGAGTTTACCTGACTCGATTCTCCACAAACGTCTTCGCAACATCATGGAAACGTTAACTCATAACGTCTATAATTACGGATGTACTGGTAAGTAGTTTTGGAAATAGTGTGGGCTTATTAAAAATAAAATCTAGGACCTTATTTGAAAACTTAATAAATAAAGTTAAATTTGATTGGCTAACACTAAGTTAAAATTGATTTTAGTGATTGACCAATCAGATGACTAAAAACACTAAAATATCAAGTTTTTTGAGATTTCATGGATAAGGAATAGACGAACTCGCATCTTGCTTGCATTAATGCTTACCAAACTAAAATTTGAATTTTGATGATTTATTTACATTTTCTGATCACCATGTAACTAAGTTGAGATGATGTCAGGGTTCTCCAGATAAGCATGACACATAAAACATGTCTGTTTATAGGTGGGGTCCAGTGTCATGGTTTGGACTAAAAGTATTGTGAGCTGAGATTTTAAGAATTTAAATCTATTTTATTTCTAGGTATATTTGAGAAACATAAATTACTTTTCTCACTGCAAATTACCATCAAATTAGAACAAGATCAGAGCCATCTTGGTCAGGATGAATTAGATTTCTTCATCAAGGTTAGTTTCTTTCTTCCATACCTGTCTTCATTCGCCCATTAGGTACCGAAGATTAGTCCCTTAGTTGGAAGAGTAGGATTTAAAACTCCATTCATTTCATTAGCCCATTAGATGCAGAAGAGTAGGATGTAAAACTCCATTCATTTCATTAGCCCATTAGATGCAGAAGAGTAGGATGTAAAACTCCATTCATTTCATTAGCCCATTAGATGCAGAAGAGTAGGATGTAAAACTCCATTCATTTCATTAGCCCATTAGATGCAGAAGAGTAGGATGTAAAACTCATTCATTTCATTAGCCCATTAGATGCAGAAGAGTAGGATGTAAAACTCCATTCATTTCATTAGCCCATTAGATGCAGAAGAGTAGGATGTAAAACTCCATTCATTTCATTAGCCCATTAGATGCAGAAGAGTAGGATGTAAAACTCCATTCATTTCATTAGCCCATTAGATGCAGAAGAGTAGGATGTAAAACTCCATTCATTTCATTAGCCCATTAGATGCAGAAGAGTAGGATGTAAAACTCCATTCATTTCATTTCTTTCGTCCATTATGTCTTTAAACATGTGTTGTTATAATTGGAACCTTTGGCGAACTTTTAAATCTTCCTTTTGTGAATCATTTCTATCTTTATTTAAGAGGTTGCTTAAGGATACTAAATTATTCAATTTTATTAAAAGGAAACTTTTTTATATTTCAGGGTAATATTGCACTAGAAAAAAGCAAGCGTAAGAAACCGTATGGTTGGCTGCCGGATGAGGGGTGGGAGGACTGCACTCGCTTGGCAACAGAATTCTCAGATAAATTTGGGACGTTACTTGACGATATAGAGAAGAATGAAAAAGCCTGGAAAGAGGTTTGTATTCGTTTGAATTTGTTTTTTATGTGTTTTTGAACAGGAAACTGAGGCCCTGTGTGCTACAAGCTGTGTACCGGTATGTTAAAGATCTCTTATTCATTTTTTTAAATCTATAATTTCAGTGGTATGACCATGATACACCGAATCTCAACCGTTTCCAGGTAGATTTGAACAATCGTTAGCAGCGTTTCAACGCCTGATGTTGTTACGATGTTTCCGAGTTGATCGTATTTACCGAGCGGTAACCGAGTATATCACCAGCGTGATGGGAGAGAAGTATGTCACGCCACCTATTATTAGCTTCGAGGCTATATTTGAACAGAGCACACCGATGTCGCCGATAGTGTTTATATTGAGTCCTGGGTCGGATCCCGCCAGTGATTTGATGAAACTGGCTGAAAGACTCGAGTTCGGAACCAACAAGTTGAAATATTTGTCCATGGGTCAAGGTCAAGAACAGGTAACTATAGCTTCTTTTCATCCAAGGGTTTGTAAATCATGTCCGTTAAGTTTTTATATGTGAATTTCATTTCTTTAGGTAGAAGCTTCTAGGCACAGTTGTTCTCGGTATAAAATTGTCTATCCACTTGTTCAGGTTCCAAATTCTCAAAAGGACCTAAGCGTTAGTATATTGTAGAAACAACGTACAAGACCCATTGAGGTACAAGCTTTAAGATCGTTTCCAGAAAACAGGGCCTGGAGCCTCTTTCACAAAAACTTAATTTAGGATGATTTTAGTGTTCCAATGGTCAGATTGGTCAATCACTAAAACCCAATTAGTTTTTGTGAACAACTCAGGACCCTGTATTTCTGGTAAAATCTTAGATCGTTAGAAGTAAATAGCCTTGTACCTAACTTACATAAACGCTACTTAAAATAATTTTGATATCCTGAACAATTTGATAACATGAGCTCTTGTAATTCTGACCCCACCTTAAATTACAGGTTGCCCTTCAACTTCTAGAAACAGCCATTGCTAGAGGCCAGTGGTTAATGTTACAAAACTGTCATCTGCTGGTCAACTGGTTGCTAGAGTTAGAAAAACATCTGGAAAAACTCAACAAACCACATCCTGATTTCCGACTCTGGTTGACGACAGATCCGACGCCAAGATTTCCTATCGGTATACTTCAGCGTTCTCTCAAGGTCGTTACGGAACCACCAAACGGCTTGAAACTCAATCTACGAAGCACGTATCATAAAATTCCCCCGGCAACAGCGTTATCTGAATGTCAACATCCAGCTTTCAGCTCATTAATATTCGTACTAGCTTTCTTCCACGCAGTGGTACAGGAACGAAGAAAATATGGTAAAATTGGCTGGAATGTATCGTATGATTTCAACGAATCAGATTTCCGCGTCTGTATGCAGATATTAAACACCTACCTGACCAAGTCTATAGATCAAGGAGACAGTAAAATACCGTGGGCCAGTTTGAAATATCTGATAGGCGAGGTGAGGCGATTATATTTTAATATTTAAATCACTTTCACAAATGTTGTCCAAAGTTTTTTAAAATCGATAGTAAGAGTTGTATAGTCATGGACTCCTCTAAACAGAAGAACCATCAGGTGTTTGGAAATACCATTTATGAGTACACAAAGCCTTTCTAAAGTGATTTTGATATACAAGACAGTCCCATAGAGCTGCTTGAACAAGTGAATATGAATATATATGTATAATATTCTTCTGTTTCCAAGGTGATGTACGGTGGACGAGCTATAGATGATTTTGACAGACGTGTTTTGAGGACGTACATGGATGAATATATGGGAGATTTTATCTTTGATACGTTTCAACCATTCCATTTCTATCATAACGAGGATGTGGATTATAAAATACCTGATCCAGGACCTCGCGATAATTATATAGGTAGGGCCGACGTTTATAAACTTATAAATATTGAACTTGAACGCAGCAGAGAGTATATTTTTGAGGCGAGTTGGATAAAGTATGAGTATAGATGTAATTTGTCTATACATTATAGTTATACATTAGACAAATTAGAGTTATTGCCCTTGATTTAGCCAAAATCAACATGTACGGTACATGAAACGTTATGTACCCATGTATTAAAGAAGAGTGTATGTATCCCATAATTATTATCTTGCGTTATATACAGGCTTCTTGCTTCTAAATGTTGTTCAAATCGTATATGGTTAAATTGGTTACAACTTGAATTACCGTGTCAATTGTCTGTTTCAGATTTCCTGGAATCTCTGCCGCTATCTAACACACCAGAAGTATTTGGTCTGCATCCTAACGCTGAGATCGGATACTATACGCAGGCTGCTAGAGATATGTGGTCACATTTAGTTGAACTTCAACCTCAAACAGGTAGGTTGAAAGGTTAACTTGTATACATTAAAACATATTCTATAGTTCATATATTTTTTGAGACGTATTTCTTTACTCTGTGAGGGTAACACATAAAGAGACTATACTAAAAGATGTTCATGCTCATACGCAAAGCATACTTGATGTGATTGGGTGTGTAAAAGTTTCGTCAGAGACAAATGAAATAGACAGGATCGTCAAGAACCAACACTGTTTCAAGATTTTTAATTTCTATGTATAAAACTAAGTTAAGGTTTTGCATAATTTTAAAACTGAAGAAATACAAAGTAGAATTATCTTTAATTTACATCACTAACATTTTAGACAAACAATCAGACATGACTGGCAAATATGGCCAAATTAACAGTCCTGGTAAGATATTAAAAATGTAAATGTATAATATTTAAGGTGAGACTGGAGGAGGTATAAGTCGAGAAGAATTCATCGATAAAATCGCAACAGACGTCTTGAATAAACTACCAGAGGAGTTCGACCTTGACAAAATACGTAAAAAGTTTGGTATCGATATTTCTCCCACGACGGTCGTGTTGTTACAGGAATTGGAACGATTCGATAAACTTATCATCAGAATGAGACGATCGTTAACTACTTTGCAACGAGTAAGTTTTTGTTTTACACCCTCTAGATTGGCTTGCTTTTGTTCAAATATTAAACGTATTTTTGATGGGACATAAGGACATGTGTGGGTATTTTTTCAGCCCTGGTCAACTTTTTAAGGGGCTGTCATGGAACGATGCCTTGTCCCCAGAGGCATTGTTTTTCAAAAATTCTTTTGCAAAATCCCTCAAGAGTCTGAATATTCAACAGTCACGAAAACTTGACACTGCCATTCGAGCAGACATCATAAATGTTTTTCATTCTACAGGCATTGGCTGGAGAAGTTGGTATGAGTAGTGAACTGGACGAAGTAGCCAGAGCGTTATTTAATGGGCAGATTCCATCAATCTGGCGCCGGTTGGCTCCAGACACACTCAAATCTCTTGGCAACTGGATGCTTCATTTTGAACGAAGGTTCAAACAATACAACTTCTGGGTAAGTAACACCTATATATCAGTTTTTTTTGGGGAAGGGTCATGTATTGGAGGAGGGTCATGATTTTTAGGAAGGTAGGGAAGGGTCATGTATTGGAGGACGGTCATGATTTTTGGGAAGGTAGGGGAGGGTCATTTTTGCACCATACGTAATTAGACTAGTTCACATTGCTATATTATAGCAGAACAGTGGGATGTAAAACTCTTGTTGTTTCATTTTGTGATAATGACCCGTTAAAGATTAAGGAACATATCAGTAGTAGGATGTAAAACTCTATTTTGGCTTTGTCCAAGATATGTTAAAGATTATAAATTTTATTCCAGGTAAACGAAAGCGAACCACCTGTCATGTGGTTGTCAGGGTTACATATCCCAGAATCCTATTTAACAGCTTTAGTGCAGGCTACATGTCGTAAGAATGGCTGGCCGTTAGATAAATCAACTCTCTA
This sequence comes from Nipponacmea schrenckii, assembly GCA_030562195.1. Taxonomy (NCBI): domain Eukaryota; kingdom Metazoa; phylum Mollusca; class Gastropoda; family Lottiidae; genus Nipponacmea; species Nipponacmea schrenckii. The sequence continues at coordinate 21,665,002 of CM060201.1, forward strand.
CACGTCTGTTACTCAGTTCCAGACGGCTGATGATGTCACAGAGCGTGCTCATTCAGGTCAGAATCCTTTTTCTTAATTTAAATTTATCTCAAATTTTTGGATTGTGGAGTGGATATGCATGAACCACCTCGGGCTGCTATTTGAACCACCTCATGCCTCTTCCCATCAAGCATCTCAATAACATTTTCTATTTTTCTCTTGCAGGCTGTTTCGTAACAGGTCTGTATCTAGAGGGTGCTGCTTGGGACAGAAAAGAAATGTGTCTGATACGACAAAAACCCAAACAACTTATACAAGAGTTACCTGTCCTGAAAATTATACCTATCGAATCTCACCGGCTTAAATTACAGGTTGGTGATTATTTCATTGACTTATTATTTTTATAATCTGGAGAAAAACGAAATTAAATGAATGGAGTTTTACATCCTACTCTTTTGCACCTAATGGGCAAGGTAATGCATCACTGACAGAGGGGAAACCGAGTTGAAAATCCGACCTGAGACTGCATCAAACCCTGGACCCTCAGGTTAGCAAGCAAGGGTCTAACACTCTTAGTCTCCACGGCTCCCATAATCTTGAGCAAAACAATAAAATGTAAAACTCTATTCCAGTTTGTGTTTTCTATTAAATCTATCTTACTTGCTTTAACAACCAATTTTCTGTGAAAAATTTCAAATTTTTTTCTTCGTCTTTTTCAGAACACATTGAGAACACCTGTGTATGTGACCTCACAGAGAAGAAACGCGATGGGGGTTGGGCTGGTGTTTGAAGCTGATCTCGCCACCACGGAACACATTAGTCACTGGGTGCTGCAGGGGGCGTGTCTTATTCTTAACACAGATTAAAGCCACAATAGAGTTGAATTCACTGTCGTCTGTCACGTGACATTAAAATAGAGGTTCTTGTTTTAATATTGTTTGATCAAGCAACGAGAAGTTTAAAGATGGACAAAATTTTACAATTTTGGGACGCAAATTTGGTCCGAATTCTTCAATTAAATTATTTTCAGTCAAAAATTGCAGGAGGGATTAGTTTTTGCGTTAGAGTTTTAAAATTATATCTTGTATTGTGAAAATTGTTGTCAATATTTGGTATTTCCGTTTATTTATTTTATCGTTTGGTCAAAAAATATCAAAACTAAACCCTATTTATCACTTTTATCAAAATGGCCACTTATTTTTGCGAAATTATTTTTAAATATATTTTTATAGCACAGTGTCCCTGTGATGCTGTTTTAGTCTAGGTAGGGATTTGAATAGATTAGGGTAGGGTAGGGTAGGGTAGGGTAGGATTGAAATTTTGAAAAAATACCACACTGAATTCTTATAAAAGTAAAACAGTAGGATGTAAAACTCCAATTTTTTCATTTTTAAATGAGCCGGATATGTTGGACTTGAGTTATTAAATGCCTGACTGTTTATATTGTTGTCAGTTCTGTTTGGAGTTCTTAATAAATACAATTAGGAAATTTGAGTTCTTAAAAAAAAAACAAAAGCCCATTTTCGTATATTATTAAAACCGTTTGAATATTTCTAACTATATTAGAGTTTTAACTTGTGCTAAGATTAGACCGAAATAAATCTAGTTGAAAAAACGAAAGTAAGATTTATAATCAAAATATAAAAATAGAACATATGTATATATCAAAGATAGATTCTATTTATTTTAATATATATTCCATAATGGCTACAATAATTAAAATAAATATAATCAATTTTGTAAAAAGCTCGGATTATTTTAGAAATTTTGAATGTATGACAACTGAGTAAAATTAAATCTGAATTGAAGAAAATTATTCTGTGAAAAAACTAATTGGGAGAAGTAAAGGGATAGATTCGTCTAATTATTTTAACTATCAGCGTATGATGAATTTCATATCAACTTTTTCTGTTAGGATTATTTGCTTGAATTACAAAACACTTCCATTTTAGTCTACCGGAAACTGAAATTAAAATCTATCTACTGTTAAAGTAAGATTAGATGAATGAATAACTTTAAATTCAATCTTTTAATTTGTAAACTATTTTTTTAGTTGAGTGTATCCCTTTAAATATGGCAAAAATTCTAATTCTTCTCGAAAACACTTAATTTATTATAAAGCAAGAATTTTAACATTTCTGAAAAAAAAACAGATTTCTCGAAACTTGCGAAAATTATCTTTTGCATGCAATATATCTAGTTTTTCAAACTCTGTTATATAAGAGTTAAAAAAGACGAGAATAGAAAAATGTAGAATAATCCACGAGAAAGAGTCATATATGAAAATAACCTCAATATTTTTTTTATTTATTATTTCTTGATTACATGAAATAACCTCACGACAATTTATTAAAGAGAATATTTTTCAGTAGAGATACAGGCTGAAATAGATCAGTTGTCTGAAGATCTCTACTTGTCAAACTTCAGTAGAGATACAGACTGAAATAGATCAGTTGTCTGAAGATCTCTACTTGTCAAACTTCAGTAGAGATACAAGCTGAAATAGATCAGTTGTCTGAAGATCTCTACTTGTCAAACTTCAGTAGAGATACAGACTGAAATAGATCAGTTGTCTGAAGATCTCTACTTGTCAAACTTCAGTAGAGATACAGACTGAAATAGATCAGTTAGTCTGAAGATCTCTACTTGTCAATTCAGTAGAGATACAGCTGAAATAGATCAGTTATCTGAAGATCTCTACTTGTCAAACTTCAGTAGAGACACAGGCTGAAATAGATCAGTTTTCTGAAGATCTCTACTTGTCAAACTTCAGTAGAGATACAGCTGAAATAGATCAGTTTCTGAAGATCTCTACTTGTCAAACTTCAGTAGAGATACAGGCTGAAATAGATCAGTTTCTGAAGATCTCTACTTGTCAAACTTCAGTAGAGAACAGGCTGAAATAGATCAGTTTCTGAAGATCTCTACTGTCAAACTTCAGTAGAGATACAGACTGAAATAGATCAGTTGTCTGAAGATCTCTACTTGTCAATTCAGTAGAGATACAGCGAAATAGATCAGTTTCTGAAGATTCTACTTGTCAAACTTCAGTAGAGATACAGCTGAAATAGATCAGTTTGAAGATTTACTTGTCAACTTAAGAGATAAGACAAATCTATCGCACAGTTTCTGAAATCTCTACTTGTCAAACTTCAGTAAATACAGCTGAAATAATCTTTTGCTATGATCTAATCAATTTATACAGTAAATAAAAACTTCAGTTGAGAAGTAATAATAGTTATTTTTAACTTCGCATTAATCTACTTGTCTACTTATAGATTGATTCAGCTAAATATTATCAGTTTTGAAAAATATTTTCTTCAAATTCATAGAAACAGCTAATATTTGTTGAAATCTCTATTAATCACTTTACAGTTTTTGAGCTACAAAAAGAATAAAATTTACAGTTTTTTGTCTAAGATACAATGAACTTACGTCAAAAAAAAATCTTCGCACAGTTATGAAATCTTCATCAGTCATAGTCCATATTGCATTCTAATATTTTTCTATGATTAACATTATAAAAAAAAAACAGTTGATAATCATTTTTTTTTAAAAACTCCGTCCATTAAATTTTATAGTCACGGCCATAACTAGGCTTAATTTCTTCTAGAATTTTAATCAGAGATTTAAGTTAAAAAATAAAGCAATTTGAAGATTTGTTACAGATTAGCAGCAAATCATGCCATAATATCTCTCTGTTGACTCTCACTTTTATTGCCTGTTTGATATTTTGGAGGGATTAGTTGTGAATTTATGGGATTTAATTTCGCCAAGACTTTTTATGTTCTACAGCTCACATTCTACATAAAATCTAGTTTGAAAACTTCGATATTCTGAAATTTACGAAATTTAGATAGTTGAACCTTATAATTAACAGACGTCTCTGATTAGTCAGTCCGTTTTCGATCAACCAATCAAATCTCAAATTTGAATTTAGATTGACCTCGTCTGATTGGTCAGTTATAATTCTAATTAAGATTAACCAATCAAATCATTTAATTCGAAGCTTTAATCCATCTGAGTGGTCAGTTATAATTCTAATTAAGATTAACCAATCAGATCATTTAATTCGAAGCTTTAATCCATCTGATTGGTCAATCATAATAAGACTGACCAATCAAGTACTTTAAGTCATACGTGACAAAACAGAATTAACTTACTAAGAAGGAAACCGGAAATTTGAGTATATTTTTATTCAAATTAATTGTAAATAATCCAATTATTTATTTTATATAATCCAATTCTAAATTCGCTCAAAAGTGCTGAATTGTAAGATATATTTGATATTTGAATTTTCAAGAAAATAAAAATACATAATTTTGAAGCCATTCCGTCCTTCACTTTGTGGTTTGTTGTTTATTTTTAAGGAATTATTTATTTATTTATACATGACTGTGATATCACAATAAAAATATAGAAATATTGATTTTTTATTTATCTATATATTTATCATGTATTTAGCCTTGGTATAGCTAAATTTTGTTTTATGAATTTGTACTTAAAATTAATAATGCATGACCCTGAATGTAAATACCGTCTTGGGCAGCCCAATAGGTGCAAAAAGTAGGGCGTAAAACTCTACTCTTTTCATTTCTGCATGCCTCTGAATGGAAACACCGTCTTTATTATCCCATAAGGTGCAGAAGAGTAGGACCTAAAACTCCACTCATTTCATTTTACTGTCTTCATTTGCCCAGACAATGCAGAAGAGTAGGACGTAAAACTCCACTCTTTTCATTTCTGCATGCCTCTGAATGGAAACACCGTCTTCATTAGATGCAAAAAAGTAGGACGTAAAACTCAACTCTTTTCATTTCTGCCTTCCTCGCATGTAAACAGCGTCTTCATTAGCCCATTAGGTGTAGAAGATAAGGACGTAAAACTCTATTCCTTTTATTTCTGAATGTAAACACACGCTCTTTTTTTGACGCTTCTCGAAAATTCCAGAATCTGTCACGACCTTCAGAACCACTTTATAATACAATAAATATTAAATACTGCCAACATCTTTAAAAACATTTCACACCCCAAGGCGTCTATTAAAAATTGATATTTTAGACCCGAAGAGTAATTGTTCTAACCGTCTCTCGAGTAATCTTACAAATCAGAAATTAATTGTCCATCACCGACTTGAAGTAGGCGGAAAACAGATAAAGACAGAATTTGGTTGTAGTTTAGTTTACGTAATAGTCTTCGACCTACAGCCGTAATTTTTTTAATATCTTCTCCCACCCCCATAGTCACTTACTGGCATCGGTGTTGCTCAACACATGGGCTTCGGTTGTTAGACGATTAGATTGTTGAGTATAACCTTACACTCGCCACCAGGTTGAACGTTTCTCCAGAATCGGTTTAGACTCTGGACAGACGATCTCGTCACCATTTTCAAAGTAATCCTGTTTTTAGACGACTGTATTCTACAGAAACCTACCAGCAACTTATTTTCCTAAAGCAAAGCTTGGAGATATACATGGTTCGTGTATATATCCAAACGTTGCTCTAGATACATGCCAGCAACCAGAGGTTTCTCAGAATCGTTTTATACTCTTGACAGACGATCTTGTCAGACAGCGCGCTCATAGCAACACCAATCTATCTTTACAGTGTTGTTTTCAGACAGCGCCTGGAACCGCATTCCATAGACTCCGAATAAATGCTCCTGTTACCATTCATGTCTGGTTTACAGACGTCAGTGTACCGCTGGTCTGTGAGGTTACTAACCAGAAACGTTGGATTTCCCCTAAAACTGAAGGACAGAGCAGACATTAGTGTAAGAATAAAGCAGACTAGAAGAGATCAATGTATCTTTGGCTTTCCAAAGGGCATAAAATAAAAATACCACGCGGTACAGGGATGTGGCGACAAAGACAAATTAAAGAGACTTACAAACAATGGACGGAAGGACAGGCCGATGGCGATGTCTACAAGTTTTTAAACCAATTTCCTGTCTAGAAATGGCGTCTGTTGTTTATGGCAAAATGTCAAATCTTGATTCTTAATATTAAGAGCTAAAAGTTGGAACGTATTATCGTTTTATTTCTTAATTGTGTAGAGACATAAAATCCCTTTTCAAAATATTTTTTGGAGGTATAAAAATGACACCCACAAGACATTAAACAACATCGCAAGATGAAAAAACGTCAGTACTCGACGATCAGCTACTTTCAGACATTTTCAGAAAAATGGCTCCGAGAAATGTACAAGTGCGACATGAGATCGCCGATCACATACCAGTGATACTGAGTGGAAAACGAAAGTAGAAGATCAATATGTTTGTGATTTGTGCTGATTAGATCGAACATCAAAATGGTAATATATTCATTATTTTCTTATCCCGCCATTCTCTTCAAATCATTGTTTTCTTGTTTGATTTCACCCATTTCAGCATCAATCATTCCTGTAGAATAGAACTTTCTGTAGAATCAAACTTTCTTTACAATTCCTCGCTGACGATTTTTGGTCTTCCACAGAGCGCCTATTCCATTGCCTTTGTTGCAATTTTGAATATCATCAAATTTGATAGTCGAAATCGTAGACAAAAGGGGGTTCGCTTGGTTACACTAACAATTTCTCTGTATCATAAATGGACTACATCTTTTACGCCGTGCCCATTTTCCGCCATAACAAATCCCTTTGCAATATTTTCTAAATTTTTGAAACACAGATTCTGGTGAACGTAAAGTTCTTTCAAGGAATGATATGGTTTCTCACACCTGCGTTTAACACTGTTCCTCGTGATGTCATAAAACCATGCAGCTGGGCACGATTCGTGCCGTAGCAATTAATTTACTTTAAGCCCGTAATTTGTTGTAAATCACCTTTGAAGGGTGGTAATTTTTCTTATGTAATTTTTCCCATACTACAGTTTCTCAGTTTCTGATCTTCAAATATTAATTTGGAATAAATCTCAAGTGACGAAGGCCCCAGGGCACCGATATTAACCCTAATTCATACGGTCCTTTATTAATCCGAAAGTCATGGTCTCTTAGTAGCCTTTGGTTTTGTATTTTGACCAATAGTACTCAACATTTCAACCACACGTCTTCATTAGCCCATAAGGTGCAGAAGAGTAGGACGTAAAACTCGATTCATTTCATTTCAACATTTCAAAGGCCAGGTAAGAAAAACAGGCTTCGGACTAGGTTCCGATCTATAGTGAATTAGTGCTAATCAAATTTACTGCGATTAGTAATAATACTAAGATACAACTTTAGTACAATTAGTCAAATTAGCAAGTTATATTCAAACAATGCGAGGTACTAAGTTTTATTATTAGTTGAAACTATCTCCAAGTTCCGTCTGCTTCTAAACTCTTGTTTCTCGCATTGATTTTTGATTGTCGAACGTGAATGTCACTATAGAATTACAAATTAGGTGACGCAGCTCTCGTCTGCTATAAAAGTCCTTGTAATTTGATTCCAATCAGCAGACGATTAAAGGAAATTGTCAGGAATTGCATGAAACGGTAAGTTACATTTTTTGTCTTTTTTGGGGGTCGAATTTACAAAAAAATATTTTTAATTGGTTTCCCCATTTGTTCATTTTGTTTATGAATTGGAATTACAGCGTTGACTTTGAATTGAAGAAAATATAAAATTTTTGTATTTTTAAAACGAGAATGAAAACACTTAACCCTCCGAAATTTTAGATGTAAACGCTTAAATTTTTGACTGAAAATTGACCCCTATGAAAATAATATTCAGAAGTTCATCACCATTCTCCGAATATCAGTTTAGTATTTTTTTTATTGATGTCTGGTGTTTCTATAAACAAACAATAGTACAACAGTGGACCACTCTCTAGAATATAACCCAGAGTTAGGTGATGTCTGGTGTTTCTATAAACAGACAATAGTACAACAGTGGACCACCTCTAGAATATAACCCAGAGTTAGGTGATGTCTGGTGTTTCTATAAACAGACAATAGTACAACAGTGGACCACTCTCTAGAATATAACCAGAGTTAGGTGATGTCTGGTGTTTCTATAAACAGACAATAGTACAACAGTGGACCACCTCTAGAATATAACCCAGAGTTAGGTGATGTCTGGTGTTTCTATAAACAGACAATAGTACAACCGTGGACCATCCTCTAGAATATAACCCAGAGTTAGGTGATGTCTGGTGTTTCTATAAACAGACAATAGTACAACCGTGGACCACTCTCTAGAATATAACCCAGAGTTAGGTGATGTCTGGTGTTTCTATAAACAGACAATAGTACAACCGTGGACCACCTCTAGAATATAACCCAGAGTTAGGTGATGTCTGGTGTTTCTATAAACAGACAATAGTACAACCGTGGACCACTCTCTAGAATATAACCCAGAGTTAGGTGATGTCTGGTGTTTCTATAAACAGACAATAGTACAACAGTGTACCACTCTCTAGAATATAACCCAGAGTTAGGTGATGTCTGGTGTTTCTATAAACAGACAATAGTACAACAGTGTACCACTCTCTAGAATATAACCTAGAGTTAGGTGATGTCTGGTGTTTCTAGAAACAGACATTAGTACAAGAGTGTACCACTCTCTAGAATATAGCCCAGAGTAAAGTGATGTCTGGTGTTTCTATGAAAACAAGGACAAAATAGTACAACAGTGGACCACTCTCTATAATATAAGCCAGCGTAGTTCGTAATAGCTTGACATTGTGAAGATGTATGAGATGAAGTTTGTAATAACTTGACATTGTGAAGATGTATAAGATGAAGTTTGTAATAGCTTGACATTGTAAAGATGTATAAGATGAAGTTTGTAATAGCTTGACATTGTAAAGATGTATAAGATGAAGTTTGTAATAACATGACATTGTGAAGATGTATAAGATGAAGTTTGTAATAACATGACATTGTGAAGATGTATAAGATGAAGTTTGTAATAACATGACATTGTGAAGATGTATAAGATGAAGTTTGTAATAACTTGACATTGTGAAGATGTATAAGATGAAGTTTGTAATAGCTTGACATTGTGAAGATGTATAAGATGAAGTTTGTAATAGCTTGACATTGTGAAGATGTATAAGATGAAGTTTGTAATAACAGACATTGTGAAGATGTATAAGATGAAGTTTGTAATAACACGACATTGTGAAGATGTATAAGATGAAGTTTGTAATAACTTGACATTGTGAAGATGTATAAGATGAAGTTTGTAATAGCTTGACATTGTGAAGATGTATAAGATGAAGTTTGTAATAACTTGACATTGTGAAGATGTATAAGATGAAGTTTGTAATACTTGACATTGTGAAGATGTATAAGATGAAGTTTGTAATAACACGACATTGTGAAGATGTATAAGATGAAGTTTGTAATAACACGACATTGTGAAGATGTATAAGATGAAGTTTGTAATAACATGACATTGTGAAGATGTATAAGATGAAGTTTGTAATAACACGACATTGTGAAGATGTATAAGATGAAGTTTGTAATAACTTGACATTGTGAAGATGTATAAGATGAAGTTTGTAATAACATGACATTGTGAAGATGTATAAGATGAAGTTTGTAATAGCTTGACATTGTAAAGATGTATAAGATGAAGTTTGTAATAACATGACATTGTGAAGATGTATAAGATGAAGTTTGTAATAGCTTGACATTGTGAAGATGTATAAGATGAAGTTTGTAATAACACGACATTGTGAAGATGTATAACAGACTGTATTTTATATATTTTGTTGTGCTCAGAAAAAACGGTACTTAATATAAGATGATAAAACATAAACTGTAAAGTGGGTGATGGAGGTATTTTTGTATCAGCTGTCATTAAGTCTTACAATAACATGTCTCTAAGTTGTTTAACCTTTTATTGCGGCAGCGAGTTATTGTTTTGTTATTAGCAATATGTGGGAGATATCTATATATGTTATATTTCCTTGGGTGCATTTTGTTTTCTGTGGGTGCCTCCATTAGCTAATCCACAATCTACATTTTGATTAGATTTCTGGAATGGCGAATACCCGTCAACTTGTCCAAATAATCATATCCGTCAACTCGTCCACGCAATCATATCGGTCAACTTGTCAACAGATTTCAGCACAATTTCATGAGATTGACTAAATTTGGACACCAACTACGGGTCAACCTCCTTTCTCTGACACCACACCTCCAGGAAAGTTGAGGTCACGACGAGTTGACTAGACACTAGAATGGTCACGTCATTCTCGAGGACCATTAGGGTCCCTTAAGGAAAAACCCCTTTCATGACACCTGTTAACTGCCTATAATGTTTGTAGCTCCTAGTTTTATGAATAGCAACGATTGAAAGGCGTGGGTTTGTTTTTTGCTTTTGACTCAATTTTAAAGCACTAAATTCGCACCCATCTGTCTTCTAGTAACCTTTTAGTTTGTGTTGGTTGTCCTCTCGCTTGAGCGATCGGTATACCACCCCCTTCCAAATCCGTCCCTACCCCCCCCCCTCTCCTATTTCCTCGCTGTATGTAATTCTATGATTGTTTGTATTTAAAGAAACAATGGAGTATTCAGTGAGATATATAATAGTTATATTATCTTGTATTGTGATATTCGGTGAACCAACTGCCAGTTACGAAGGTAATAAATCTACATTATATCTTGTATTGTATTTTACGATCTGTTTATGTTCAGTAAGAGTGGTTGTAACGATGGAAAATATGTAATTGAAATACCTAAAGCATGGGCTGGGGTAATATTAAATACGAGGACTGTCAATAGCAGAACGTTACGAGCTCAATGAATAGTAATCCCTACGACGTTTCGACATAAATCCACTATTTTTAGCCAAGAGCAGAATCTAAAGAACCGACTATTGCAGATAATATTTCATCGCTAGAGTTCCCATCAGATTTGACAGATTATTTGCAAAAATTGTTCATTAAAGACAGATTTACTGGTCCGTATATACATCAGAGACAGTAAAATTGTATTTACTCCATTCTGATTTCCCAACTGACGTCTATGGAACGTGTCATATCAGTAAACATGTCCAGATTATGAGTAGGTCTCCGTCAATAGAATCAAATCAATATGCAGATTAATCATACATTTTTGATGACGAATTCCTAGGGATTAAATGGAGTTTTACGTCCTATTTCCTGCGCTAGTTTGACCTAATAAAGATGGGAAATGTGCAAGAAGGAAAGGTTTACCCAAACAGCAGCTGGAAATGATCCTTCGAGAAGGAATCTTAAACGCAAACAGCCCAGAGCAAATGGGGCACAAGACTTATATTAACCTATGACAGGGTAAAATTGAAAAGAGACATCTCTCCATAACGTTCTTATGTTTTTTTTTTCAGAAGCCGTACCTAGTAATTATGGGAACGTAAGAGGAGATGTCTATGATGTACAGTCACCAGACACAACAGACGTTGATAAGAGGCCATTTGGTCGGTTATTTGGTCCAACTTGGTCGATGTCTAAACGTCCTTTTGGAAGTTTTTTCGGATCGTATCCTTCCAGTCGACAGACGCCCGTCTATAGAGCAGTTGTCGAGAAACGGCCATTTGGTCGCATGTTCGGAGATAGTTTCAATGCGGGAAAGCGTTCGGAGATGGCAAAACGGCCGTTTGGTCGCATGTTTGGAGAAAGTTTTAATGCTGGAAAACGGTCGGAGGCGGCCAAACGGCCATTTGGACGCATGTTTGGAGACAGTTTTAATGCGGGGAAGCGGTCGGAGATGGCTAAACGGCCATTTGGACGTATGTTTGGAGACAGTTTTAATGCGGGGAAGCGGTCGGAGATGGCTAAACGGCCATTTGGACGTATGTTTGGAGATAGTTTCAATACGGGAAAGCGGTCGGAGATGGCAAAACGGCCATTTGGACGTATGTTTGGTCCTACGTTTTTTAATGGAAAAAGATCGGAGGTATCGAAACGACCCTTCGGAAGAATGTTTGGACCAGGGGCTTTTGGTAAAAGATATTTTGAAGACGACCTACCAGAAAATGAAAATGAGTATTTGGAAGCCCCGATCGAAGATTTGGAGAAACGATTTTCGTGGACACTATCGGGATATAAGCTCGGTAGAAAATAAAAAAATATAAAAGAATTTACAATATGTAGAAAAATCAAAAATCAAGAAAATCAGCAACACCAACAAAGGCCTATCTAAAATATCAACTCGTCTTTTAAAACTGTTCGCACTTCAACAGTCTCATTGTCGTTTAGATTTTACCCTTATGTGACAATATTTTTTACGCTACGACGAGACGCAACTGTAAACGGATGCGTTCACGCCTCCTTCGAAATTATCCGGGATGAAATTTGGGATTGTTGTGACTTTTGGAACCTATACGAAACTACGTATGGTTCTTATTCTTAAATGGAAATAACACATACACGACCATTTCGAATCTATTCCTCGACTTAACGAGTCGAATTTTGATAAAAGTTGTCAAATTTGAAGAAAGCCTTCAAATCAAATTTAAAGATAATTGTCTTTAAACGTGAATTGAGATCTCCATTGAAATATTATTCGACTTATTAAATCGAGCAAGAAATTCAAAAGTAGTTGTGAGGTGTGTTATTTCCGTGTAAGAGCCATACCTCGTTTCTTATGTATTGACACATCGAAACAAGGTAACTCATTCGATGCACTGATGTTTTGTTTGCATGTCCCTCCCCATAATGTGGCCAACGCTCTTAACCACTACCCATTATTTACTAGATAAGTGTATTAAAGAGAATCTATAACCAAACACGAACATACGCTTCATATACAATATATCACCATTGAGAAACAATTCTACACAAGTTATGTTCGATTTACCAACAAGCAAACCGTATTAAATGTAGTCGTTATTCACCCTGCAAGTTGTTTTCTCAAGTTGTTAGCGTGTAATAAGAAATTTATCAAGATTTAACAAACCATTGTCTGATCGCTGGGTCGTTTGTTTGTTCATTTTGAATATAGATTGGTTGTATTAAAGAACAGACTGTTAAATCATAGGATACTTGATAAGTAAATCTAAAAGAGGAAAGTTTTATCATGTGAATAAGTAATTAGAGATGTATAAATATTTTGTAAAGAAATTCGTCGTTTTTAAACAGTAAATCGTCCTTGAGTTTTGAGTTATTTTAACACAAGGGGCCTAGGAATTGTCTAGTCAAACAAATCTGGAGGGGCCATATTCACTTTAATGTATCACATCTGAGAATCGAGTTAAACGATATCACATACTGATATCACTTCTGAGAACCGAGTTGAACAATATTTCATTCTAATATCACGTCTGAGAATCGAGTTGAAAGATATTACATACTGATATCACGTATGAGAAAAGAGTTAAATGATATCACAGACGTATATCACGACCTGGACCCGAGACTATTAATATCGCATACGTATATCACGACCGTTGACCCGAGACTATTAATACGCATACGTATATCACGAGTTCCAATTGATATCACATACGTATATCACGACTGAACCTATATTAGAACCGTATAGAGTATATCTGGGGAACGGATATCACATCTGAACAAATATTCCAGACAAATCTACTTGTAGAAATCGACCTGTAAAATTTAATCATTATTCAATTAATTATTTCGCCATTTTCATAAAGGTTTTTGACTTTTCACGTTTAACTTATTTATTTTGACAGAGTAGTCCTAATTGGTCTACGAGTTGGAATATAGAATAAAGAATTGGATATAATTGTATTATTTCGCTGTATTATTCTCTTTAACGTCTGAATATTATATTTAATATTGTTACAATCTTCCACCCAACTAGAACACGAAAAGATTATAATAATTATCCGGGCCTTATGATCAAATCTACCTAACTTAGAAAAATAACTATACAAGTCATTATACTATTAACAACGTACAAATAACGTAACTGTAAAGTTTTAAGGTAATAGTGGTTTTCTGAAAGAAATTATGTATCGGGGACAGTGATAGCATTTATTAGCACTCATTCTAGTTTTCTTCCAGACATCAGTAGTTCCTGCCATCTCACTAAAGCTAAGCATATTATGACGTCGCTAATGCAACCACCTTATGTAATATAAGCAGATTTTGTGATTAACAACGTCATTAAACAACTAGTTTGGCCAGAACTCTGGTTTGTGTAGAATTACAGCAATCAAACAAGTTTTCGAAAGTTCAAATGGTGCAAAGGAATCCTATCTGTGTCCCCGATACACATTAAAAAAAAACTTTAATACTTTTAAGTGGAAGCAGAAAAACATAGGATTACACATGTTAATGTCCTGTCCGATTGAGGTTTTCGTCATGGTCCTGGTAAAGTACAAATCGATCACGTGTCTATTTCGGGATATTTCTAAAGACAACAATCAATATGGTTTTTGGGGTGACGAGGCCAAAATCAATGGAGTGTTGATTGGGATGGTGTATAAATAACAAACATCAATAATAATTGGTTACAGAATAAAGTACATTATCTGAAATTGATACCGTATTATTATCAGCTTCAGTTACCATAGGGGTTTCTTTACATAACATATCTCACAGAGAATCGAAAAACAAATTTCTTAGGACTCCAATTTAGTGGAAATCAATTCTGTTATTTCGGACTCTTTGATATTATTTTACATCTTTATTCCCCAAACCTTGGAGAAAGTGAGGTTAAGATACCGCGCGATTTTATATCCAGCTAAATGTCCTCAGGTTTAATCCGAACTAAGAACTAACATCCCTATTGGAATATTACCGCTTAAAACAGACCTACAATTTTAATTGTTTTTCTTGGTCAATGAGACTATGTGTGTATTTAACTAAGTAATTATTGAAGGACGCTTCTAATTGCCTTTTGAAATTACCCAAATTAATGTATTTATTGGGTGAATTCTGTCGTACACTATAGATAAGACCATTAGGGTGAACAACCCATTTTAAAAATAAGTCACCCAAAAAGGGAGTATGTCTTTGAAGCCTTTCATTGTACAAGAATACTAGTAAAAAGAAACACAGCAACATTAAATAGAATTAATCAAGAACAATAAAATACTTCCTTGTGTGTTCCTATTCAACTAACGACAAAGAATGATGTAACACGCGCATTCTGTCTGGATTTTATTTGATTAAATCACAACTGTCACCAACAATTCTTTCCGAACACAATACAAGTCGTATTAACAGTGACTTAATGTCTTTAATAAGCTTTTATTATACTAGACTTACACGCGGGGTTTTGGCAATTTACAATAGATTATTTGTTTGGTTAGTGGATTCAAATGTACACAGGAAACGATTTCAAAGCTGTAAGTCAATAAGAACAGTTTTTCATCACGATTTATGGAAGGCAGTCGAGAGGTCATAACATCGTACTCTTGGTCAAATTATTGTCATCAGTTTTTGACTAGTTTGGTTTAATTTATTACAATTATTGCTTTGATAAAATATTTAATCAGGATGCTGCATGATGGTAATAGTGTAGATACGTTATTGTCCTATGTTACAAGTTAAGTAGTGTTTGTTACTAATAAGTATCCGTCTTCATTAGTCCATAGGTGCAGAGGAGTAGGACGTAAAAGTCCATTCATTTCATTTCAGAAGTACAGGAATGCTCAGCATCTAATGACTCTTCATCTTGGTTTATCGTCTTGGTGTGTTTTTTTTTTCTGAGAGCTCGTTTTTCAGGGTATCTGTTAAAGCCAAGTATCAATGCTATAATTTCAGTTCTGTAACAACTGGGGAAGTGGTGGGAGGGGTGAATGAGGGTGTCTATTCAGTGGCTCAACTAGACGCCTCGGTCATTGTGGTTTAAAGTAGTTGGGGCCTTCCTCTGGGATTTATTTTGCTCTCCTTGTTCTTCTGTAGACAGTTATGAAAATGAAATGGAGTTTTACGTCCTACTCTATGATTTGATTTTATTAAACAATGATATACAATACAGATTAAACTATGTTATAGATGAGTTATAGGTCAATATTCTACACAACAATAACATCTTTCAACAATTCACACTCTTTAATTACCAATTATTTCCCCTTTTTTTCAAAACACATTTTCACTAGCACTATAATTTCTTATTCAAGTCAGGTTATTTTTTTAATGGCAGGAATATATTACAGGAATATATTACAGGAATATATTACAGGAATATATTACAGGAATATATTAACAGTTCTATTGTAGACACGTTATACAGCACGCTGTTCGAAATCATTCTCCTACAAACAAGGCCAAGGTTGTTTTTGTTTAGGGTAAGAGGAGGTTTCAAATAGTTGGTACTTGTTCACCCATTTTATTTTTAAGAAATTTAAGATTGTTATACATTTCTTTATCAATAATATTTTTCTAGATTTTTCTTTGGGAAAAACCCCTGCCACTATTTAAGGATGTCTTACACCTTTGGTGCTTCCACATAGAGTATCGCGACCCTTGGGAGGCTAGCACTGAAAGCACCAAACATAAAACTTATGATATCTGGTATGTCTGAAGTATCATCTACATTACGACCAGTACCTGTCTAATATTTCCATCAATGTCTCATGTAGTAATCTATGAGGGTTGAAAACGCAGCGAAACCTGCTGCACCAATTAATCCAGCTTTTATACCAGCTGAAAAAACAAGCAAGGATATTGATTATAGTCCATACAATATTTCCTATGACTAACGAAAATTAAAATTTGTCACAAAAACCTGCAGATCACATTAAAATGTAAATTTCTTGTAACAATTTTCTGCCAAATCTAGAAATATAAGACAACTCTACGACGTTATTGATGATGTTATAGGATGTTCATGTTAAACTTCCCTCGACAGTTGGAATCGCAAAATAGGTAGGCTTATGCTCATGTCCTGGCAAAATTTCCCTCATTGCACACTACATGACATTGCCCGTCTTCATTATCCCATAAGGTGTAGAAGAGTAGGATGTAAAACACCATTCATTTCATTTTATATCGTCATTGGCAACATTCATCTAAAGAACTGGAATATTTTAACTTGCTTTCAATTTTTATGAGCCAAAACTGAGATATAAATTTGAAGCCTGGACACAAGCTGTATTGGCTGTAATACTGATTGGTCTAATACCTACCTCTAACACCCAGCACACCTCCTACAATAGCACCTGATAGTGTTCCATTTAATAAATCAGATCTACCTCGATACTGAAACAATAAAAATAGAGGAATCTTTAAACAATATTAAAGTTGCTTGTTGGTTGGTGAGGGTCAGGCGATGGTCAGGTGAAGGTCAGTTAATCCCTGAATCAGCAGTGTTATAATATATTTTACAATTCAAACGCTAGGTACAAAAATTGTTCGACAGCAGTTAAATTTAAATCAAATTATTTATATTCTATTACCTAGGTTCTCAATTTTGTTTTGCCAATCACCACTAAGCGAATTTCCCATCGAACCATTCACCCCTCGAGACTTGATTATATAATATATTATACGTGACGTAATATAATATTATGTGAGAAGAGACCATTTATCTTTACACATAATAAATTCTTAACAAAACCACAACTCCGGAAATACAAATGCTGGAATTCTGCACTCTGCACAGTGAGGTCACTTGAGAAACCTTAACTCGAGCGTGTCCATTCCCCCCCTGGACCCGGACCATTCCCCCCTTGGGGGTGAATTCATCTCTATTTGAGAACCGTGGTTCTAGAAGCAGTGTATCGATATATCTTGTGTATTTAATGTTTATGCTCCTGCTTCTATTTATCTTACAAAGACTATACCTAAGTATTGATAATATATTGTTCTGCATTTCTTTATTCTAATAGTACATGTTTTTTAAAAAGATATTTTCATTTTTGTCAAAACACAAACTTACGGATTCTAGACAACATTCAGTTCCTGCAAACATGGCTCCAATTAAAGCAAAGTTTTTACCATAAGACCAGGACCTAGCCTTCATTTCTCTTGCTGTGGCTTTCATTGTCAATGGTTCAGAGGAAATGGTTGAAGCTGGATCTACACTAGCTGTAAACAAACCAAACACTCCACCCAGCAGAAACCCTACAATACAAAATGGTTTTAAGGGATATAGAGATTAGAGTTTTTAGTTACAAAAGCACTGGTTGGGGTTAGGTATAAGGGTTTTTTAGCTGACACTGGGCTGCTTCATAGTTCATGGAAGCACTGCCACAGGCGTCATAATTGTTCATACTTTTAGGAGGATCTGGTTCCAAGGAACCTCATCCTCTAGCCAATCCATTAGTATTAAACAAAAGTCGAAAGGTGATGGCACAGGAGTACAATTTTAGTGCTATTGCTCGATCATTATGTTAGGCTACATTACAAAGGGTGGTCGAAATCTCTTAGTATTTAGTAAACAAAGTAGATTTATGTTATTTCGTATTATTCTAAGACTATCTTGAAACTGATATTCGATATAAGAACTTACCTGCAACACAACTGGCCGAGGCTTTGAAAATACAGCTTTCATTAAACAACCTCTGCACCATCAATTCTTCTCGTGATTTAGGTGGAACTATCAAATGAGGGGTAAAAAATTCGCGACGGCGATTCCTTCGGTCCCCAATAATGTTATCAACAATAAATGAAAAGCTCTGAACATCTTGGGGCCTTAGTTTTTGATTATCATTCGCTTGCTTTTCGCCCTTACTGGGGGCCGCCATGTTGGATTGGGTATAGGACAATTTGACCAATGTCAAAGACAATTCGACCGATATCAAAGACAACTCGGCCCAATGTCAAAGGCAACTTGGCCCAGTGTAAAAAATAACTAGGCCCAGATTCAAAGCTAACTAGGCCCAGTGTCAAAGCTAACTAGGCCCAGTTTCAAAGCTAACTAGGCCCAGTTTCAAAGCTAACTAGGCCCAGTTTCAAAGCTAACTAGGCCCAGTGACAAAGCTAACTAGGCCCAGTGACAAAGCTAACTACAAAGGCCCAGTGCAAAGCAACTAGCCAGTGCAAAGCTAACTAGGCCCAGTCAAAGCTAACAGGCCCAGTTTCAAAGCTAACTAGGCCCATTTCAAAGCTACTAGGCAGTTCAAAGCTAACTAGGCCCAGTGTCAAAGCTAACTAGGCCCAGTTTCAAAGCTAACTAGGCCCAGTTTCAAAGCTAACTAGGCCCAGTGTCAAAGCCAACTAGGCCCAGTGTCAAAGCTAACTAGGCCCAGTTTCAAAGCTAACTAGGCCCAGTTTCAAAGCTAACTAGGTCCAGTGTCAAAGCTAACTAGGCCCAGTGTCAAAGCTAACTAGGCCCAGTGTCAAAGCTAACTAGGCCCAGTTTCAAAGCTAACTAGGCCCAGTGTCAAAGCTAACTAGGCCCAGTTTCAAAAGCTACCTAGGTCCATAGTCAAAGCCAACTAGGTACTGTGTCAAAGCCAACTAGGCCCAGTGACAAAGCTAACTAGGCCCAGTGACAAAGCCAACTAGGTCCAGTTTCAAAGCTAACTAGGCCCAGTGTCAAAGCCTAACTAGGCCCAGTGTCAAAGCTAACTAGGCCCAGTGTCAAAGCTAACTAGGCCCAGTGTCAAAGCTAACTAGGTCCAGTGTCAAAGCTAACTAGGCCCAGTGTCAAAGCTAACTAGGTCCAGTTTCAAAGCTAACTAGGCCCAGTGTCAAAGCTAACTAGGTCCATAGTCAAAGCTAACTAGGTCCAGTGACAAAGTTAACTAGGCCCATGTCAAAGGAAACTAAGCCCAATCATAGAACTGTATGTCAATATACAGTTCTGGCCCAATGAAGTGAAGTGTAGGTAAAGGGAAGTAACTAATACTTTGTTAAGACTACATCAGCGTATATATATTCCATATTATTGCAATCAACGCATTAGTAATTTGTTGTGAACAGATGCAGGGAAAGATCAATTCCAAGAGGAATGACAAGGGAAAAACATAATTTTCTTCCACAAAATCCCTCCCTTTCCCTCCCCAAGGACACCAAAAACACCTAG
Organism: Nipponacmea schrenckii; assembly: GCA_030562195.1. NCBI lineage: Eukaryota > Metazoa > Mollusca > Gastropoda > Lottiidae > Nipponacmea > Nipponacmea schrenckii. Next base: position 21,684,836 of record CM060201.1, read on the forward strand.
ACCTATAAATCAATCTTTTCTGCAAAATATAAATTGTATATCATTTAAAGCAAAAAAACATATTTCACTTTTAATTTAGAAGGGTAAAGTCATTGAATATTTAGTTTAGACGTTTTGAAAGATGCTAAAAAAAAGCTGTAATTCTTAACGATACAATGCACATCAAGCTTAAGCCCTTATAAAGAAGCACAAACCAAAAGTCACATAAAAAAACATTTGCATTTCAGATCACGAGATTCAAACAGAACATAAATAAATACTCAAATAATTTGAAGCCATTTTTGATCCGAGAGATTCATCTTAAACAATACTCTTTTTAGATGTACAAACTTCTAACTTAGTTCCTTAACTTAACAAACAATTTAACAATACAGAAAACTCATAGATATACTACCTCTTACAATACAGAAAAGTCATAGACATACTACCTCTTACAATACAGAACTCAGGTTACCCTGTTTTTACATCTTTATTATAAATAAACAGCTAATATAAACAGCAGTTAGTCACAAACCAATCTAAACTCCAATTCTAGTACAACTACATTTATTTTAACGTCACGGACCTATACTTGATGTCCGGAGGAGCATATTTACAACCGGCCATTTTTGCATGAGTGCAGGTCATGTCTGGCTTATATGGCCAAATCAACAGCCCTGCTACATACTTGGCCGAATTCACGAGGTTTATTTCAGTTATATCACTGCCTGATTCCCCCAAGTTTTTGTGATAGTTTAAATAATATATTCATCTTTTTACAGTCCAAATAAACGAATGCCCAAACAGATGTAGGTATTTTCTATGGTTCAGTTAATCTGATCGCTATAGTTCCTAAAATCAATGTTTTTGAGAAATAATTTAAAACAAGACATAAATGCAATTAAATTGCGAAGCTTACATAAAACACAAATAATTTACTTTAAAAGGATTGTAAAGAGGTTTTATAAATCATTTTATGTATATCAGGTACAATGATAATTACAAATGATCTGTGATTCCTGCATTCCAAACTTGTCAATCACTAATGTAATTGCTCAACAAAACTTAATTTTGGTAAATTTGCAGCAACCAGAGAAATCCAATTAATTTGGTGCTTTCAGTGTTACCGATATACATAAAATTTAGAAAACCTCTTTACAATCTCTTTGAAGTAATAATTTCACAGAATATAACCCAAGACTAATACATAAAATTTCAATCAAATTCTTGGTACTAAATTTAAAACAAGAACTGTAACTAAGTAAAATCATCTTAAGTTAAGTTTTCAAGAATAAAACCCCAGTGGACTGGTACAATAAAATCATCTTAAGTTAAGTTTTCGAGAATAAGACCCCAGTGGACTGGTACACTAAAATCATTTTAAGTTTTAGAGAATGAGGCCCCCTGGCCTGATTTAAAACATGACCAGATATCAGCATATATTGTCTTCACGTATACAACAAACATCAATATATGGCAACAAAAGCACCATGTCCTCAATTACATAATTTACAATAATCTACACTTAAACTCACTAATATTTCAGATTTATATAGAAACCATTAAATATAACAAATTCAGCTTTTGTCATGGGGAAATTCTTAAAAAACTAGCTACCCAAAATCGGATGGGGATCAACTCAGATAAAAAATGAGATAGCTGTCTCTATCTATGTTGACATCTGTCTGTCTAGTTTCATCTGATCTTGGTTCGGACAAATTTTGGTCCACAAAGTGAACTGGAATGCTAAGAGTTATATTTGTTTCAGTTACCTAACCATCGTACAATATGCCATTCTTATTTTCAGAATAGACTTTAAAAATTTCTACAGCATAAAAATCACAGTAAAATATTAAATACGTTACTTTCATTTCCGAAAGTTGAACAAATACCAGGGCCCTGTTTTACAAAATTTTAACAAAGATACCATCAAGATTTTAAGAAATACATTAACCTGATTGGTTAATAAAAACTCAATTTTAGTGATTGACCAATCTGGCCATTGAAACACTAAAATCATCCTAAGTTAAGTTTTTGTGAAACAGGCTCCAGTCTAATCAAAATAAGATCCAACTTTCGTTTCGAAATTGTTAGACCCTAATGATAAGGCTACAGTAAAAATAAAAGTTAAAAAAAACGGAACGAATGTTTGGACTTATTATAATACGACAGAAGAATCACAGACTATTTACACAACCACTAACATAAAATAACCTTGACCTTATTTATACTCTGATTTATGAGACTCCGCCCAGTTGTTGGAACGATGTGGCAGTGGTTCAAGGGCAAGGGAGGGAATTTCAGGTGTCTTGGAACGAGGGTGCTGAACACGTCTGGGAGGTTTTTGAAGAGCTTGAAGAACTTTGGTGTCTGGATGATTGCCAGGAATTGGTGGTAGAATCGAAGGTCTGGCAACCATTTTGACATCTTTTTCCAATTGTTGAGCCGAGGGTAAAAATGCTGTGATGTCCGGGGAACTGGATCGATTGGAACCAGAACTACGATTGGAACCGCTGCTTCGACTGGAACTTAATCTCATTTGTGGAACTTCAGCACTATTTAGCAAACTTCTCTTGATATTGGGCATACGACGAGGTTTTGACAGAATTTCTTTGGGTGGCGCGGGAACTTGAGAACTGTCAATTCTACGTATGCCACTATTTTCCAAGTCTTTTTGCTGAATTTTGCTTTGATGTAATTTGGACGTGAGGTAAGCCACAGTACATGATTTTGTTTCCACGTCTGCTTTTAATTTATTTACGATTTCTGATTGTCTCCGAGACTCGTCCAAATATTTCTTTTTATACACTTTTGCCGTATGTTCAAGTTCTTTGATTTTCTCATCTTTAGCCACAAGTTGAGAGTCCTTCTGCTTCAATAATAAAACTTTTTCATCTAATTCTTTCTTCAATTTTTCATATTTATTATTAGTGTCTTCTGAAAAAACAGAACAAAAGATTGTTATATAGGCAACGTTTTCATTGCACATAAAAACAGGCTCCCATGGAGATCTCCAGGAGAGGGGCCTGCTATTTGAGTGTTAAAATGTGACTTATAGAGGCAAAATTTTGAAAAATATTTTCTGATTTCTGTAATTTAATAAAATATGTCTGAAAAAAGAAGGAGTACCTGAATCTTCAATATTTAAACCATGCATGGTCAGCTGAAATGTCAAATCTGAAACATAAATATAATATATTAAAATAAAATATCTTACAAATTCCATATTTCTGGTGAAATATATAAGAGTCTCAAATCTTTCAAATTAGGTCCTTATTTTTTCATTTATTAGTAGGTTTATGCTGCTGTCCTGGCAAAATTTCCCTCATTGCACACTGCATGGCTCTGCCCTCTCATTAGCACATAATTTGTAGAAGTAGGTTTATTCTGCTGATTGGTAAAACTCCATTCATTTCATTAGCCCATAATTTGTAGAAGAGTAGGATGTTTCATTTCATTTTTGCAAACAAAATTTACAAACTCCTTCCAAAACACATAAAGAATTTGACAGTAAACAATCACCCTATCTGCTTCAGTATTTGCCTCTACCAAAATACATAAAAATTTCCACAGTAAACAATAATCCTATATTTTTCAGAATCAAGTCTCTACCTGTGCATTTCTTCTGTAGCTGGTTAATTTCAACATGTAGAGCCTTCAGGGTGTTCGCATGCTCTTGTTGTATAAACAGTATGGAACTTTCTAAATTCCTCTTGTGAATGGCTACCTGACTAGTCATTGTTAAAGATGGGCTGGATCAGTCTAAAATACAATAAAACATCACATAATTAAGTATTAATAAAACACACTATTAATTAACAATTAATGACATCAATGTAATTAAAGGGGCACAATCTTGATTTTTAGGGGTCGTTTTGGGCCTTTGTTACATTTAAACAGTCCTCAGAAATACTCAAGCTCTAAGAAAATCGCAAAATACCTTGAAATATACCTCAAACAAATAATTTCACTTTTTATTTTTTTTACCTGCTGTACGCGACTGGTCTCCAGTCAGTCTGAAAATCGTGTGTACTGTTGACAAAGTCTACAATTGAAAATGCGCAGTAGTCTATTTATATAGATGACCTATTGCACGACGTGAAGGATAACTCTGTGATTATCAAGACAGAACTGTTTTCCAATATGACGGGACGTTCGTAATATCTTAAGACATTATGACTTTCAAACACGGATAATTATGGATACACATGGATTTGAAGGCTCAAATTTCAAAAGTAAGCTCTGTAGACTATTTCTGATTAGCTAAGCAAAAGATTTCTATGTGTTTGAGGCTGTCGGATGATTGTCCGAAACAAATCAAGATTGTGCCCCTTTAAAATACAGCTTGTCAGTGACATGCTAACGTTCATTAAGTCAACTCAGTAACAAACATGTTGATAAATTTTTCATGATCACAGATTTCATTGTATGGAAGAAAAACTGATTCTCCCACAGGAATATCGTCATGGGTTTTCATCTTCACAATAAAATCTTTTAAAGGGATACTGCATCTTAAAATGAACATAAAATTTAAACTTGGTCGATAAGAGCTCTATTCATCAGTAGATATACCTTCTTGAGAACTAAAACTTTATGTTTATCACTAAGATACAGTATCACTTTAAAAGTCTTTCAGTATTTTTTGTCTTGTTAAACTGAAATGTAAAAAATCCAAAATTTGTCAAGGAATTGGTAAGCTGAAACTTAAACACTAAACTCTCATTTTTAAACGTCCGTTCTAAACATCGAAGTGGACAATCCTGGAGAAATTTTAAGATCATTTTCTGCACCAACTGTTCAAATATTCAACTAACAAATAAAAACAATAAAATTTTGTTCTGTTAGCTCCATGACTCTACCCCTAAATGTCGCTCAAGGACTACAGTACAGACTTACAACGTAACCTTCGCTCGAATGTATCAATAATTATCAAACTAGACTTCGTCAATATCAACCTATAAATTCTCAATGATGAAAAACAACAGAAGCAGACGGAAATAACTGATACAGATTAGATAACCAAAGGAAATTATTCTTATTTTATCAATTTTAGTTTCGAAAGTAATGAAGTCATTTAGATATTTTTTATCAAGTTATCGGTTACCGTAACACTTCTTGAGATTAAAAGCTGACTTCATATTTGTCTACAATCGAACTATTGAATGCATTTATATATATTTCTGAGAAGGTTTGATTGATAATTGAAAAAGAGAAGGCTTCCGGTAATGAAGATGTCCCTGCAAATTTCTTCAGTGTACAGTCAATGGTGCTACCCTCTATATTAGCCAAATCAAAAAAGCTGGATACAAAACACCATTCAAAAAGATGTGTGTTCTTTAAAATAAGCATATTTTTTGATTAGTGGCGACGTCAAACACTTAGTTTCAGTAAAATTTCAGGAATTTTCATTTTAGAATGGCGCTAACTGATCCTGACAGTGTCCTCGATACACAAACAAATTTTTTAGAGAATCTCTATACAATCCCTTTAAGGTTTAATTTCCAATGCCAATATCCATTTAATTACATTATCTGTATCCTGAATAGTTGACATTAAAATTTAATGATTCTCATTGATCTAATTAATTAGGCTTAATTAACTTCATCTTCCTTGATATCATTTTAAATCAATACCTACTGAGGTGAAAAGCTTAGGAAAATTGTTTTCTACATTATTGGTTTTCTAGTTCATCAGTGAGCTCAGAGCTAAGTTAGGCTAATTGTGTTGTTTCTTTAAAAAAAGAAAACCTCAAAAATAATTTGGTTACTATATATTATTTGTAGGCCGCCTGATTGTGGAATTCCTACAGAAAGTTTTTAAAATGAAATAAACAAGATTTTTAAAATTTTGACTTGGTAATATGTTACATGCACATTTCATGTCAGTGATAATTGATTTATGACAAAACTAAATTCAAAAGGTCTAGGGTCTAGTGTAAGATGGTGATGAGAACATAGCCTCATAAAAGCACTAGCCTAGGTCACGGTGTAAGCTTGACTGTGGATTGAAATGTTCATCTGCATCCCACAGCCACAGTCCATAATGAATAATTTCCTTAAGTGGCATTTAATAATTGGTGGATAAATAACAGGACAAAATTTTATTGATAATAATTGCTTTATTAAGAAACTTGAGAGGTTTCAACATCATTGCTTGATAAAGATGAGAGTATCCTTGTTGAAACGTTGCAAGTCATTTATTAAAGTAATTGTTACCCAGTAATTATGTCCAGTTATTCTCTATTTGGAAAAATATTTAGATGAAATCAAGAGAAACAATAAATCTTGTTAACCTGAAATGATAAAATCGTCCAGTTATGAGCTACCTAAAGAAACAACTGAGAATTTGGGCAACATGCCCCCCACCTCCCTTTTTTAATAAAAAAAATTAGCATCGTAATTTACCTTTAAAAAATGCAAAAATGAGGACCATCAAAGGTCCAGTCTACTTCGATTAAAATTTAGCATAAATTTTATCCTGAGGCATAAATAAACAAACAAGACAACAAGGATTTCCTGGATAAAATTTCGCTAAATCTTCTTGACAACAGAAATGTCAACCATTTTCCTTCACAACTAGCAACTATGCAGATGCATTATGGGAAGTAAACAAATGACGTCAAATCGCGTCTACGCCAGATCGTCCTGGACAAATCGTACCAATTCATTTTGGAAACCTAAAATGTACATGAGAGAACATTTTAAAAAATTTATTCATCATTTTTGTAAACCATTTCAGATAAATAAAGCATAAGTCTAAAGACTCGGTCAAAAGCCCAAATAATTGGAGGTAAAAGAAAATAGTTTACTTTTGTTCTGAGCAAAATTTAGTTGTGGTCTGAAATCAATAATTTTGTTTTGATTATCCAGACGGCATACTGCTTTAAGATTCTCATTTTATTATATCTGGATGACCGAGATGCTTCTAAAATTAGATTCAAAACAAGTATGGCGACTTCCTCGGCCAAATATTTGGCATCGTCAGCAAATTCTTCTAACTGTGGCGTAATTGTGTGGGAATGGTTTGAAAACAACGGATCTTGGCAACCATACGAGTCTGATGTCGTTGCTTTCATCGAAGACAATTATGTTAAAGGGGCTAGTGTTATAAATTTAGGGAAAATCAACCCCAACCTGAGCCTGTACAATGTATTCTTTTCATCGACGATATATCAAGTTCGACTCGATACTGGTAAGATACGATAGTGTTCGTCTGCTTTGTGACCAGATCAAAATCAATATTACTAGTCGAGACATTTCATGTTCTAGTTTAAGGTCTCTTTTAACAAATGCATCGTGAAATTTCATTTTGTCTTAGATCTAAATTGTAACTGAAAGTAGATATAGTTTAGAAAATTCTAAGAAATAATGAAGCCCACTAAGTAAGGTCACAATCATTTGATTCCTAGAATCTTGTTCTGCGATTTTTCTTTAAGAAAGAAGAGGGGGAGGGGGTGACCTTTGACCTTTTTCAGACTAGTCTATGCATGCAACAGCTGAGCCACAGGATGTTGGCAATTCTGTTCTTTTTCATCTCCAACTTATCATAGATAGGGCCTACTGTAAGGTCATGACTTGAATATTCATTCATTAAATCTTCAGACCACCAGACTGGCAAATATGTTAATTTTCTATTGCGCAAGATTTGTAATGTTTGGTATCTGGCTTTGTCAACTTGGCATCCCTTTCAGAGAGTCCACATAGCTCATAATGTTAATTTGGTACAGTATTAAGGTTTGTGAACTCAGAATCTCTTTCAGAGAGTCCACATAGCTAATAATGGGGTGGGTTTCAAAAGCCTACCGCCAACCGCTGCCAACCGGCCTACCGGAAGGAAAAAAATGCGCCAAAATAGATATTGTAAAATTTAAGGATCGTAGATTTTCATACAATAAAACGAAACTATTCAATTTGACGAAACTTTTGTTGACGTCAAAATTATGGAATCAAAATTATTTTAAAAATGAAACGAAAAAAATAAATATTTTCTTTTCGTGTTCAGCGATGTTTTTCTTCACCCAGAGGCTAAAAATTAACTGGTTATTTCACCCATAGTGGATTCACCCCCCTATATATATTGCTAACAAAATAAAAACATACATTCTATATTTTATTTCAATTTATTTGTATCATAATTGATAATAGTTGTTAACAAAAACAATAGTTGTGTCTATACCTATTTTTACCTATACATTCTTGTATATGCCCTTTTTATACGCCCAACAATATATTGGGTGGGTGAAAACACCAGCTCTCTAAATGGGTGAAACAACCACAGTTGAACATGAAAACGGGTGAAACCACTGATAGCCCAAAATTCCTAGTGTTTTTTGGCTTTAATTTTCATAATATCTTAAACTCCATGTCTTATTGTTATGTTTAAGGCAATAGAAGACACGTGAGAAGACAAATCTACCAAATGACGAGCCCAGACTTGAATAAGATATCGTGGCAGTGGGCTGGAGATTATTTAGGCCAATGGAACTCGTATAGTTTTGACGTAGCGTCCATGATAGAGTCAGTGTATGCTGGACAACGAACTAACTTCATAGATTTAAGCCAAACGCAATTCAAACTCCCGTATTTTATTGATTTAAAGAATTTCCAACAAGTGAGAATAGAGACTGGAACAGCCAGAAGTATCAGACGTGAAAAATTAAATGTTCCATTTCCGGTTTCTAATGGCAACAATGTTCCACCATCTCAATCATTCGGACAATCTGCGTTGATTTCGAATAGTATGTCCTCTTTACTTGGACAGTCGTCTCAAATTAACACCAGTGCTAGCTTCCAGCATGTGTCACAAGTAACTTCTGCTTTAAATTCCTTGTCTGCCCACGCATCTCAGGTTGCGTCAAGTTCTAGGTCAATGTCTGCCCACCCTTCGCAAGTTGCGTCAAGTTCTAGTTCAACGTCTGCTCACCCTTCGCAAGTTGCGTCAAGTTCTAGGTCAATGTCTGCTCACCCTTCGCAAGTTGCGTCAAGTTCTAGTTCAACGTCTGCTCACCCTTCTCAAGTTGCGTCGAGTTCTGGTTCAATGTCTGCCCACCCTTCGCAAGTTGGGTCGAGTTCTAGTTCAATGTCTGCCCAACTATCCCATGTGGCGTCAAATTCCAGTTTAGTGTCTACCCACCATCCTCAAATTGCGTCAAGTTCTAGTTCAATGTCTTCACATGCATCGCTGGTGCCCCAATTAAGCACCTCAAGTTTAGGAAAACGACAGAACAGCAGTGATTCTGATGAAGGGAAGGTTGTGTCTAGTGCTAAAAGAGTGAACAGTGTACCAACTTCCAACCATTCTTACGTACAAGCTTATGTAAACAATTTACCGATACCTTCATCGAGTTCGGCGCCAAACTCCATGCCGCAAATAACACCATATTCCAATCATATGATGTATGGCAACCAGATGACTGGATTAATCACAGCTTCACCGTATTTAAGTAGTCTTGGTCTTTCAAGTCCTAATTTCAACATGACTGCTGGACTGTCTCAACATCAATCTGCTGGACCGTTGACACGGCAACAATTCCAACAAATGATGCAGATGTCAAGTTTTGGTGGAAGTTTGAACATGCCAATGACCCTAGCCTCGTCTGGGTTTTCATTCTCCAATGGCATCACAGTTCCTGGGTAAGTAGATTTAGTATTATATCATTAACAGATAGTTAGTTAATACTCAACTATTTTAGCGTCTGTTGAGGAAATTTCCTGTGTTGAGTAAAGTCCCTGCGTCTGCTGAGAAAAGGAAAGCTGCCACTTGACAGGACCTATTTGTTCTGTCTCTTCACCAGCCTACACCAGTACAAATAGCTATCAGGGGCTTGGAATAGAGACAGATATTTTTCCGTTTCAAGAGTCCCAACTTTAAAAATACAGAGATGATGACTAAACAAGCCAAAATAATTCACAAAACAATGCTGTAATAGCTTGACATTGTAAAGATGTATAAGATGAAGTTTGTAATAGCTTGACATTGTAAAGATGTATAAGATGAAGTTTGTAATAGCTTGACATTGTGAAGATATATAAGATGGAGTTTGTAAAAGCTTGACATTGTAGAGATGTATAAGTTGAAGTTTGTAATAGCTTGACATTGTAGAGATGTATAAGATGAAGTTTGTAATAGCTTGACATTGTGAAGATGTATAAGATGAAGTTTGTAATAGCTTGACATTGTGAAGATGTATAAGATGAAGTTTGTAATAGCCTGACTTTGTGAAGATGTATAAGTTTTTAATAGCTTGACATTGTGAAGATGTATAAGATGAAGTTTGTAATAGCCTGACATTGTGAAGATGTATAAGATGAAGTTTATAATAGCTTGACATTGTGAAGATGTATAAGATGAAGTTTGTAATAGCTTGACATTGTGAAGATGTATAAGATGAAGTTTGTAATAGCTTGACATTGTGAAGATGTATAAGATGAAGTTTATAATAGCTTGACATTGTGAAAATGGACTAAATGGTAGTTGAATCACTGAGAGGATTATTTGTAGTCTGAAGTCCAGCATCATCATTCCAATCAATAAGTTGTCAGTCTGCGTCTGCTAGTTCAATATCTGATTTCTCTTAACAGTATAGTAAGCTCTATTTATACCACCAGTATTTACGCTTAGCTTATAATGAGATGTGGATGTTACTTTTCAACGAGGTCGGAACAACAACGGCAGGAAAATGACCTGCGATTTGTAAAGCTGAGTGACCTGTTTCTGAGGATCTGATGTACAGTGAAATAAGGCTGTTTCCTTCTGTACTTGTCCAAATTTTCTAGTCTGTGTTATGAAAGAATTGACTGATTTATAAATGGATATTCGGAAAGGTCAGGAAAAAAACATCTGAAAGACCTGGTACTAGTAACCTAAGACTGTGTCGGGCAACTGGTGTTTTGAAACCTGGGCATGCATCGTTAGCAACACAGCGTCATAGTGATAATTATAAATCTTTAATTGTGTCTGATGATATTGATCCCTTCAGATAAAAATATTGACTGTGATTAATGGGGAATTTCTCTGGTGGAAGTGTATGATCCATCAATTTATTCTTTTTAATGTTCCTGATATTTGATATCTTAGTGTGATAACTAAGTTATCAAAATATTTTTGAGCCGTATATCTAGTCCGAGTCCCGTATCTATAGCAACATGAAGAGAGTTTTTAATCTAAAATTAAGGTAATATTTAACAGAATGTAGATTTATTTGTTCTTATATTATTAGTATTACACAGTTAGGGAGGGGTGGGGCTGGTTAGAGTAGGGTGGGGCTGGTAATTAGGGTACGGTGGGGCTGGTTATTTCAATTGTCCTTTGTCTAAAATAAATTTATAATCAATCCAAGAAATATTATTATAGTAATTTAAGGTAAAATTGTAAAGGAATTGAAGTAAAATCCACAAATCTACTAAAGCTGTGATGAATTGGTTTGGAATTTGATTATCAGGAATGGTATTGATTCTGTGTTTGTATGGTACTATGGTACCAAATGACAGAGATTCTGAGAGTATTACTGTCAACTTGGAACTCAGCTAGGTTTATCTGTCATTAATTCAGTGTTTTTTTTATGATAAGGTGACATTTGTTTCAGAATGTTTTTATAATTGGTTTATTGTCTAATATCTTCTAGGCTATTTCTTTGAAATGTTATTTGTATATATGAATATCTTGTGGTTTATATATAATATATATATGGTTTATAATATTTCAGACATTATTAACTCAACATTTCACATACTCATACAGACAGTGTTATCAAGATATATAGATATACTATTTACTTGAGGTATATTATGTAACTTTTAATTTTCACATGCTTTATACAGACAGTGTTATCATATATTATATAGAATCACAAGATATATAGATATACTATTTCTGATATTTATTAACTCAATGTTTCACATGCTCATACAGACAGTGTTATCAAGATATATAGATATACTATTTCTGATATTTATTAACTCAATGTTTCACATGCTCATACAGACAGTGTTATCAAGATATATAGATATACTATTTCTGATATTTATTAACTCAATGTTTCACATGCTCATACAGACAGTGTTATCAAGATATTTTGATATACTATTTCTGATATTTATTAACTCAATGTTTCACATGCTCATACGACAGTGTTATCAAGATAAATGAATAAAGATAAAGGACTAAATATATATAGTTTAACATTTAAATAGTAACATTGGGTCAATTTTCACATGCTGTGCAGTGACAGGGGGAGGGGTCAGGTTTCTGAAAAAATCTTACAACCAACCAAAGTAATATATTATTTTAACTGAGACCATGCCTCTTCCCCTTAGATATATTACTTTCTGATATTTACTTGCCTCATGAATTTACAAATTGCCTCTATTTGATATATTACTTCCCACTCAATATTTATTCCCATTCATACTGCAGATATATTACTTGTCCCTCAGATATATTACTTGCCCCTCTAGAATATTGCTCAATTTTACATTGCCCCTCCAGATATATTACTTGTCCCTCCAATAAAATTACTTTCCCTCCAGATATATTACTTGCCCCTTCATGATATATTACTTGCCCTCTAGATATATTACTTGCCCTCTAGATATATTACTTGCCCCTCCAGATATATTACTTGTCCCCTCCAGATATATTACTTGCCCCTCCAGATATATTACTTGTCCCTCCAGATATATTACTTGCCCCTCCAGATATTTACTTGCCCCTCCAGATATATTACATGCCCCTCTTAACAGTCAAGTCTGACTAGGGACATGCAAGGTCTAGAAATAAAATGAAAGAAGAAGTCAGTTGTGTTAACTAGGTCTAGTCATACCCATTATAAAGATGATGTTACATTGGTTTCTATAAATAATTTATCAGTTTCATATTTTATTGATTCTTCAGGAATTTAATCAACGTGATATTTCAATATTTATAGCCTATCCCTAGTTTAAGATTTAGAATACCTGTACCGGTATATCATCTTTCAGAGCATACATACTAAATAATGCTGATCAGTTGACCTCATCTAACACTTAGTTTGTGGAATAACAGGAACCACATTGTATGTCTGATTGAAAATAAGAATGGTGTAAATTGATACTATCACTGTTCCTGATACACATACAAAATATAGAAAACCTCTTTACAATCTCTTTAATAGAACTGTTTAGTTTTAGTGGAATTACAGGAACCACAGACATCTGATTGAAAATTAGAATGGTGTAAATTGATGCTATCACTGTTCCTGATACACATACAAAATATAGAAAACATCTTTACAATCTCTTTAATAGAACTGTTTAGTTTTAGTAGAATTACAGGAACCACAGACATCTGATTGAAAATTAGAATGATGTAAATTGATGATATCAGTGTCCCTGATACACATACAAAATATAGAAAACCTCTTTACAATCTCTTTAATAGAACTGTTTAGTTTTAGTAGAATTACAGGAACCACAGACATCTGATTGAAAATTAGAATGGTGTAAATTGATGTTATCAGTGTCCCTGATAATAAAAATATAGAAAACTCTTTACAATCTTTAATAGAACTGTTTAGTTTTAGTAGAATTACAGGAACCACAGACATCTGATTGAAAATTAGAATGGTGTAAATTGATCTTATCAGTGTCCCTAATGCACATAAAATGCGAAGTTTTAGTGGAATTGCAGGAACCACAGACATCTGATTGAAAATATGAGTGGTGTAAAATGATGCTATCAGTATCCTTGAAATACAAAATGATTTTTAGAAACATTCTTGATAATCTCTGAATGTTTTCATTGCTTATTGGCTGGGCAGGCTGGTCGATACACTCCAACTGATGGACTTAGAATTGAATATGTATATATGTAAATTATTCAACTTGATAATAAAAGAAATTCCAATGTTATTAGTAAAGGGTACAAAGAATGGAATATTCAAATCACCACAGTTCCTAATCAGATGACTTGGATGTCTGCCAATTCTCTTATTGTCTGCTGCTAGAAAATTCATGGAATAAACATGAGTTCTGTTTCTGGATGAATGTCACACGTCCTGTAGAATGTGACATCAGATTCTAGGAATTATATTTCTACAGGTTCCAGGAATTTCTGTACATTGTATTGTGTTGATGGTTTATGTAAGTTCTGGAGATTTAGGTATCGTTTCTGACAGGAATTTTTTGATAATTTTCGCAGTTATTGTAGGATTCAAGACAATGTGATTGTTCAGGCCTTATATTAGTTTGAAGTGACATATTTTGGGCAGTTTGTAACCATTTAGATCCTTTTTATATTCATTTTTTAACGAGGTTTTTGTGATATGTTGTTTCCATTTGCTTTTTTTTATGGTGGATTTTTTTGTGCAGTTTTTCTTCTGTTAAGGTTTATCAGTGATTATATATTTGTCTAATTTTAGTTTATGGAACAGGCTTTCATGATAATCAATGTCCAAGACTTTCAGGATACCATTACCGATATGGTACCGTATAAAAGTGTAAGATAATTATGTTTATATTTCCAGTTTGTCCAATAACAACATGATGAACAATGTCAAAGGTCATGGCAGTAAAATATCTCCTGTTGTTTCAAGTAAGTAATGAATTCTTTAAGATTTTATCACAAATTCCCATAACAGAGGAAAACAATTAAAAATTAATTCTATTGTCGTCTAACGTTTCAGCTAAATGTCTTCTTCAGAAACACTTTAGTAGTTTATGATCACATTTTTCTTGTCCTAACTCTGCTCATGGTCTAATTTTGGAAGTTAACCTCCGTTAACACACCTGGCCTGATGAGGGTTGTTTGTCTTGAACATATAACTTTAATTACAATAGAAGATTTGTTGTTTTTCAGATATAACAAACGTTTTAACATCACCGCTGGTTCCTGGTGCCTTCACCCCGACATTAGGACCCACGCCCTCACTCCAGCCTACCTCTAATAGCTGGACTGGGTCCTCTTCTTCTAAAGCCTCCTCCTTTCCTTCCAAGGGTCACATCGTTCTTCCAAAACTTAAAAAATCAAAAGGTAAGTTGTTTTAATCAAGATATTAAAAACCTTGACCTGTCCCTTTTTCTAAAAAAAAAATGAGAATTGAAATTTTGTTTTAAAGGTGTTTGTTCTGTTGTTAAAAGCTCAGATAAATTTAATTTGAAAAAAAAGGAGACCTAGACCTTGAAACTTTGTTATGTATAGAAATATAATTCTAATTATTTGATGTTAAAATTTCAGAGAAATCAAAATCAGAATTACCAAATAAATTTTTAAAGCCAGTTGTAAATCCTGTGGAAACAGAAGATTGTTGTATTTGTTGTGAAAAGTTGAACACAGAATCAGGGTATGGTAACAGTAACCATAGCGATGGTGAAGTGGTAGCACTGTCGCTATGTAATCACATGTTTCATCGCCAGTGTTTATTAGCTATGTATAACAGTGGTCCCAAGGTAAGTGACGCATGTTTCGAAAGTCAGGAACATTTTTGTGTTCAGTTTTAAGAACATGTCACCCATGTCTTTCTTGATATAAAAACTCGTTGATAAAACTGAAAACATTTGAAGATTTTCAAGAAAGAGATTCTCTCTATATCTTTACAGGATGGTAGTATACAATGTCCAAACTGTAAGAAAATCCACGGCTTAAAATTAGGCACATGTCCTGGGGGTGAGATGGAATATTGGACCCTCCCTGAATCATTACCGGGCCACAGTGATTGTGGTTCTATTTGTGTTCGATATAATATTCGATCAGGAACTCAGGTAAGATTTGTTATTACTTTAAACCAAGGGCAGTAATCCATGATAGACTAGAGCATTGATTTGGCCATATATGCCGGTCATGTCCAAGCACATAATAAAATAGGCTCTCCCGGTCATAAAGTATAGGTCTGTGACATTTAAAATTACCCAACAATCAATTCAATGAAAACTAAAGACCTTTTCAGGAGGTCATGACCTATGACCTATTATTAGTTAAACCTTGTTGACCTTTTCAGGGGTGATGACCTATGACCTATTACTAATTCTACTCTTGTGGACCTTTTCAGGGCCCAGAACATCCTTCACCTGGTTCCAGATATTCTACCTACGGGTTCCCTCGTGTTGGTTATTTACCTGACAACGAAAAGGGCAGGAAGGTGGGTGAAGATAAACATATCACCAGTTACTGACATAATTCATTGGAAATCCAGATAAATGACAATTCTATTCCATTCTGAAAGCTGCACAAATAAAGTTTCAATAATAATAATTATTTTGAACTCTGCTTTCTTAAGCACCAAACCGGTTGATCTGCTCTGATATTAGGTGCTTCTTAAAGCTGATGCCTTGGTCATTACTTTCTGGATTTCTAATCCCTTCATTTTGTTTCAGGTATTACAGTTATTTATTGTAGCATGGAAGAGACGTATCATGTTTACAATCGGCACATCCTCAACTTCAGGATATCAGAACACTGTCACGTGGAACGAAATACATCATAAAACAGAGTTTGGATCGAATAATTCCGGACATGGTTATCCTGACCCTAACTATTTAGATAATGTATTGTTGGAACTCGCTGTCCAGGGCGTTACCGAGGAGGATTTAAACGATCCATAATTCCAGGGCTAAATTCTTTCCCCCCCCCCTCTCCCCATTGAGTGCCAAGTGTTAAAATTTTAAAAACTATTTAACTCGTTTTGAAGCTTAAGCTATGCTTATATTGGTTATCTATTTAAAAAAAAATGTTTTGTGGGAGAAAAAAAATATTTTCAAGATATATTGTATGCAAGAGGCAGGACTAATATGTCAATCAAGTTTTAAGGGCTGGGCTTAATATTACAATCAGCATATTGAGAAGAGACTAATGTCTGTTTTTTGCTGGAATCAATGCTTTAGGCAAAGCTTTCTATAAGTGGAAAATATTAGAGGTGTGTCTAATTATGCTAATTAATCAGTGCTGAAGAAGGGATGTTGATGTCAATCATTGATAAAGGCGTGACTACATTTGTAAATCAGCGTGTAGAATGGGCCTATTTGTCATCATGTAGTGGTATTTATAATTTCAGCAATAATCGCGTTTATTTCAGATGGTATAAATTACTGGACACAATTATATTGATAACAATTACTTTATTAAATAACTTGTGATGTTTAGACAAGGGTTCTCCCTATCATTGTTTGATAAAGTCGAAAGTCCTCGTTGAAAAGTTGCAAGTTAATTAATAAAGTAATTGTTATCCATATAATTGTTCCAGTAATTTATATCGTCCAAGATGGAAGCGTAACTAATTATGAAAGTCAGTGCTTAAATTAAGTGCTGAAGTTGGAACTTAATAAAGTCAGTACAGGAGATGTGAGCCATTGTACCGGACAAATGGTGTAAAAAAAAAACATATTACAATGCTGTGTGATAAACAATTTGCAAACATGGTTATGTTAGTGACAT
Source organism: Nipponacmea schrenckii (assembly GCA_030562195.1). Lineage (NCBI taxonomy): Eukaryota > Metazoa > Mollusca > Gastropoda > Lottiidae > Nipponacmea > Nipponacmea schrenckii. The sequence continues at coordinate 21,702,218 of CM060201.1, forward strand.
GCAATTTTTCGGTTATTTGTTCTAGTGATGACTTCGACTTGCAATATATGTTCTATATCAAGTGCTAATGTTTGTTGTGACTTGTTATTTTATTGGTAAGGTGAGGTGATGTGTAGAAGACAAGGTTACTAAAGTGTGGTATTAAGTTGACTGAAAATGTGAGAATTTCGCTTCTTGGCATTTCAACTTTGAAAAGGTAAACACAGTTCAAGTAACATTCAATAATAAACAATTCTTAATACTTCTTGTGTATATAGATTTACAAATAGTAAGACATTGTGCCTGAATGACTAGAAATATAACCTTATAAAGTTAATATCATAAGGTGAGTACAAAAAGAAAGATTTGTCCGAAGTCCGAACTATGGTAGTCTGAAAATTTAAATGAGGTATGGTGGTTGTTAGATAATTTAAGAGTATTTTGTACAGAATTGTTCTTATTTATAAATTTTATTAAAATACAGTTTGTCTGAAAAATATGTCCTGTTTTTATGCCAATATTTAGTTTAGCGTGTCATAAGAGATACTCTCCTACAGAAGCACTGGCCTAGGTTACGAGTAGAAAACTATATGAATTTCAGTATACATATACATAACTTTGATAAGAAATACTCTGCACCCAGTGTAATAACAGAATTGTCATTTTGAAAATGGATTTAATAATTATTATCATCTATTTACATTATTAGAAACAATCAACAATCATACAGACAACAAACAAACTTTATTTTACGACAAACTTCTTAGTTTGTCAGTCTAAATACTCTATAATATATTTGGAACTTTGAGTCCAATTTAAATCAGATTAGTCAATAGCCTCAATGATAAAAAATCAATCTTCTACAAAATGAAATGGGAGTTTTACATCCTACCATTCTTCACATAATTAAGCTAATGAAGACTGGGTTCAGTGACAGTTAGAAAATTTAAATTGGAAAAAGTTTTACAAAAATTTTTCAAAATTACCAAGAGGTTTGACCAAGAAACAGCTGGTGGAAAGGATCTATACTTCTTAAGATGTTTCTAAAAAGCTAGAAATCAAATAGATAACTAATAAATTAATCTAATAAATTGTATGTTAGAACATTTCAGTAATTTCTAAGAAAGAAGAAACCTGGTTGGTAGAACATCCATAACCAAATATCTTTCATATCGAACATAAAAACAGGTCTAGATTATGCACTAGAAAGATTATTATAGAATGAATCCTGAATGATTTAATTAAATTATGAAATCCCTACAACAAGGGACACTGAAATCACCAGAATTTACGTTCGGCTCCAGTTTCAGAATAATTTCTCAACTTCCATCAAACTAGATGTAGGTAGCACTTGAACTTTTTCACAAGCTCACAATATCTATAGAAACCTAGGTTAACTTGAGAGCCTCTTTCAGGAACTATATCTATTGGTCAGAGCTTAAATTCATTCAGCACAATTTTTACGATTCTATTTTAGAAATCGAGGCACGTACAACAACTCCGTAACCAAATCACAGATAAATCAACATGACAGCACTATAATATTGAAGGTCAAGGTTGAGGAAATTGGGGCATGGACATCCCCTGGGATGCGAATCCTAGCCCCACACCACGATGAGTATGTGTTGACATTCTCGCGAATTCATAGTCTTTATCTAAACGAGCAAACAACTCTTCTCGTTTTAGTCTCTGTTCTTCTGTCAAATCTTCATCTGCTATAGACGCGTCCTCACCCATTCCCATCAGTTTACGGAATTTGGCCCCCATTTTACCATCTTGGTCGGCTTTAAACGCTGTTCCTTGCCACTGATCAGGTATCTCCTAAAATATAGGAAATAACACAGTTAAGAACACATTCTTTTTTTAAGAAAATAAACAAGTTCAAGAAGAATATCAAATAAGTAACATTAATCTACCCCTTTCAAACATTTCAAAGTATTTTTAAAGATTTCTAAGTCCTGTTCAGTTCTGTGGTTAAAATGTTATATAATATGCTATATTTCTCTGCAAGATCTTTGTGCAGAGTCTGGGTAGAGTTTTTATATACTAAAGTCAGATATCAATATTAAACTGAAGGAAGTCTTAAAAACAATCTATACAAGTAGCCATTGAGAAGACTCGCTTCTAGAAAAAGGAAATTAGCTAACTTCTACATCAGTTTGTTAAGGTTGAAACGCGAAGGGAATCGTAGCCATTAATATATAAAATAATAAAAGAATTTACTAACCTCTTTCTTCTCCTTTTTAGACCACAGTAATTTCCTCTTCTGGACCTGTTCAGCATATTTTAACGGATTGACAGCAGCAGGATTATAATACTTGGGTACAGCTACACCAGTCATTTCTTGTGCCTGAAAAATAACACTAATTAGTCTTAAAACGGATGATAATTGTTTCAATCTAGGCTCCAAATGTTGCTTAGTAGTAAGTGAACATGACAGTAAGTCAACTTGACAGTAAGTGAACATGACAGTAAGTGAACATGACAGTAAGTGAACATGACAGTAAGTGAACATTACAGTAAAATGAACATGAAGTAAGTGAACATTACAGTAAAATGAACATGACAGAAAGTGAACATTATAGTAAAATGAACATGACATTAAGTCAACCTGACCTCCCTTTCAAGTGTGCATTAAGTTCATCTTTATTTGATGCCAGGGTTTGCTAATGTTCAGATCTTTCGAGTATTTATTATTTAGAACTAGTAAAAAAATCTTACCTTTTGTTGCATAGCTGCCATAGTTTGTAGAAGAGCCATTTGGGGTGTGACTTGTGAATCTCCATTAGGGTCAACTTCTAGAAAAAATAATAGATACATGTTCAATCATTTCCTACCATGATCTACAGAAGGCTACTTTCAATTTCTTTTCTAATAACAGTTAAAGAATTGAAAAGAGTATATTTTGAGGTCCCAGGAAATGAGTGTCCCTCTTTAAAAACACCTTACCGTAGCTAATTAGAGGACTAAAGCAAAACAATTACAAGCTTAGATGGTGGGAAATTGCAAAATGAGTAATTTTGATCATTGCACACTGCATGGCTTTCCATGTCTTCATTAGCCTATTAAGGTGAAAAAAAGTAGGGAGTAAAATTTCATGCATTCATTTCATTTCATTTTTTTACAGCCCTCAGAAATAACAATAATTAAAAATATCTTACCCCCAACACCGTCCAATAATTTTCCAGCTTTAATTAAATCCTGTCTCATCTTTTCCCGAAACGTCATCGGTTTCTTCGCCAACGTACCACTAATCTTCTTTTGATAGGAACTAATCGGGACGGACTTATACCTTGGACTAGGACTTCGACTGCGGCTGTAACTTCTGCGTCGCCTGGGGCTACGACTTCGTCTATGACGTCTAGGACTTCTACTTTTATGTCTTCGTGGACTTCTACTTTTACTACGATGACGTCTTGGGCTACGACTTTTGCTCCTATGTCGTCGTGGACTACGGCTTTTACTTCTGTGTTTACGTTTATGCGATCTATCGTGACTTCTGCTGCGATGTCTGTGTTTATCTCGGGATGATCTGCGTTCTTTCGACCCTCGTTTTCTATCTCGCGACCGACTCCTGTGTTTTGATGAACTTCGTTTCCGTGATCCACTTCTGCTACGTTTTGAATGTGGGCTTCGATGTCGTCTTCTCTGAAGAAATAAAAATTACATTAATAAATTAACTTTTTAAAAATCAGTGTGGTTTCTAGGACAACTAAATCTGTTGACACACTTGATATTTTAAGTGTAGATTAACTACAACCTTCTTATCAACATTAGAAAAATAATTATCTTTAAGTTAAGTTCATCCATAAAAAAAATTTCAATGAACTTTTACTGACCTCTTTTCTAGAGTGTGACTTCTTATCTCGACTTCTATCTTTAGATCTGGAACGACTTCGCTTATCTTTAGATTTTCTGTGTCGTCTTGGCGATACCGATCTTGACCTGGAGGTGGAACTTCCCCTACCACTATCCTGAAAATAGTGCTATAAATTAGAAAAGAAAAGATTAGTAAATATTTAAGAATAAGACGGTGATATTGCGACAGACAGGGGTCGGATGGAGATGTACTACACTCAGAGATTACAGACAATGCCTGTGACTTGTACATTGAGCTTGTGGAATGTGTAAAATAAATCCCATAAGACTATATAACATATGAATAACCTAATAAATTGAAGTCAAAATTTGTTAAGTTCTATAAACCCCTGGCCCAATTTCTTCAAAAAAACTTGATTAATTTAATCAAGCTTAAGTTTCACTTTTATTAATTCAAGATTTTATTAGAAATGTGGGTCAAGGTAGTGATAATTAAAAATATATACTAACTAACAGTACAACACTTCAATATCGGAACATAACTTATAAATATTCATGACAAACCTCGATGCAACTTACCTCCCTTTAGAGGACTTACAATTGACAACATAATCGTGATGTCAACATAATGGAATTGGTGGAACAGACGGCATTCAAATTACAGGATACCTAACGATATGCAAGTAAGGAGGTCAGTATGTACAACAATGTTGGGGGAGGAGATTTCGATCCTGTGCCTACCCCTAACTTTTCACTTTTAAGATTTGGACCAGATCTTTGGATCATTTCCTTGATGAAACAGTCCTATTGGCTGACTTAGTTTACCATTTTTTAATGAATAGAAATGGTGACCCACAAAAATACTTCAGTCCATATCTAAGCTGGAAGTCTTAATTTAGATGTAACCAATCGAAGCGAAGTTAAAAATAATATATAATGAACTATTTGACAAAACACACCTAAAAATACCACCATTTTTTTTTTTTTTACCTTTTTAGGACGGAAAGCTGAGGGTGGCTCATCGCTATCTTTCTCGTTAGATTTCGATTCTGCTTCAGTGGGCAATATGATCTCTGAAAAAAAAATCAAAAAGTTACTCTTTGTGTCCCTGAAGCAAATGTCACACACTTCTGCACATTATGGGCAAATGAAGACAGACAATGCCTTGCAGTGTGCATTGAGGGAAATTTTGCAAGGACAGTGGCATGAGCCTACTCTTTCAGTGATCTCAAAGTCCCAGGATCTTACATACACTGGCCTGTAGCACGCACAACCTTGGTTTATTGTTCCATCCGAACGCCTATGCCCCTCCGACATGCATCACTGACAAGGGGGTTAACCGACTGAAGAGCTGATTTGAAACAAACGTTAACTAACCTGGTGAAAAAGATTTGGAAGACCTTTCAGAACTGGAGCCAGATTGAACTTCGAATGAATATGTCTCACTAACTCCTTCGGAAAACTTTCGCTTTACTTTCGGTTCCTTGCTTGTCCCTGGTTCATCGTTATTCTCAAAGATGGCATCTCCATCGATTAACTTTTCAAATGACGCCCACTCATCTTCTAGACTTCTCTCAGTGGTCATTTTACTACAACTAGACTGAAAAATAGCAAAAACAATGAAATCTTGGCAAAATGTTCTGGAATAATGAGTTTCAATAAATAATATTCTTTATTCTAATTGTAAATTTTAAAATTATGAGCTCTAATTGACCTATTTCTAAGCTCATTGCAACAAAATTTTAGGCGATTGTCAGTTCCAAATTGGTTTAATTGTTAAATATTCAATCTCTTAAGAGATACAAAGAGGATATAACTTACACAATTTTAAAGAAAAAAACTGAAAACTTCAACCCATTTGAAGAATACTCACACCCCTTGTCAAATCCTTCTTTTAACGAATGGTGCCATGTTGGATTTCACTTGACATCAAGTCATGTTTGACTTCTTGTTAAATTTAAATTAAAAAAACAAATTATCTAGTGTTTGAAACCCAGCAACAATTTCAATTTTTAAGGGCTCATTGAATTTTGATCAATATAGGTCTAGTTCAATTTAGAATTGGAGTCTGGATAGATTGACGTGATCTTTTATAATTTTAAAAATTATTAGTACGGTAGGTTCTGTAACCTAAACTTTGATTTATGTTTACTTACCATGTCTTACTTAATTCAACTGCTTTAGTTGAAGAAAGCAGAGTCAACTAAACAAGTTGAGGGTAAAGTTTTGTCAAGATTTTCATTAAAACAATGGAAATTAGGCTATTCAAGATTGTTCTTACACAAGCTTATGACAAAAAGCTATTAATAGATCTTGCATATTTGCAGACGTAGGTTTCTGCCTAAATGAAGGACGTCCTTCTAACGAAATACCTTTTACAATGGGTAGGGCAATATCAAACGTTGACCCCATTCTTTTTTTTAATTTCACAATAAAAAGATCAGGCGCTATTTGGAAGAGTATTTTAACGCTTAATCGCTGAATTTTTTAAATCAAATTTTGCACAGATTCTCAAAGCTTATAGTTACCTGATTGTTTTGGTTCAAACTTGGTGACTGTTTCGAGTTTTCGTCTGAATAACCGGCCAGAAGGTCCATCTTCATCGACGACTTTGAACAAATATGGCGACCAGGAAGGAATGCTACGTACCCGGATGATATGACGCGTTGTTTTATGGACAACGTTAGCCTCCAATATTGATTAGTTAACAAAGTTATAAAATCAAAGACAAAACACCATAACTCCATTAATCTAAGCGACACTCTTCAAATATGAAATAAACAATTGGCATTGATTGTTGTCATTAGCAAGTAATTAACAGATAATCTCATTAAAAACTTGCTAATTAAAATATTGTTGATTGCGGATTATTTCCTTAATAAAACCCGTATTATCCTTTGATAAGATCGACCATTGGTGTTGTTTCTAGAAAACCATAATTGCTCACCAAAGCTCATTTGCTCACATTGCCAATGCCAGCCCATTAAACTATTCAAGTGCAAAAAACTTCGACGTAAAACTCTACTGAGTGATAATGATTATCATGAAAAATACGTAAGCCTAAAGTTTTTCATTTTCGAAAACTTTGTAGAACCAAATATTTATTTCCAATCTTTCCTGTCTGTCTTCTTAAAATAGATAAACTATTGGTGATGATTGTTATCCATAAAATATAGTAGACTCGTTTATTAAGACGTTATAAATAACTGCGTTCTTTCTTTATAGTTAATCTAGACTACTAAGTGCACGTGTTTTTGTTTGTTGACAAATTTGACTAGCAGAAGAAATTGTTGTTTTTTAAGTTTTTTGCCCCCAATTTTTATCATGGAAGACAAAATTGCCAAACGTAATGAAGAAGTTTCCAAAATTTTGAAGAACATTCCAACTGGAAAGCCGAAATCTGGTCGGAAATGGAAAACTAAAAGAATTACAAGGTTGGTTTTTGAAAAAATCTCCATGGCCATAAAATTAAAGGCATCATTTATAAAGTGAAACGAAATGAGGGGGGGGGGGCAGGGCTGTTTCTTTTTTATTTTTTGAGATTTCAACGATTCACAACCATATGCCATGTTGAACATTTTCAAGATGGAACACAATCATGTGTAGTTTTGAAAAAAAAGTGTTCAACTTCAAGTCTTGTAAAGACAAAACCACATGTCTTACATGGGCAGGCTTCATTCAAACATGACTGGCAGACGAATCAACAGAGATATGCTCTCCCTTGACAGATGGAAAATGCAAGAGTAAGTTAATGCAGCTGTCCTGACAAACATTTCCTTCAGACATTGCACACTGCATGGCGTTGCCGTCCTCATTAGCCAATAAGGTGCAGAAGAGTAGGATGTAAAACTCCTTTCATTTTATTTTCAGTCATACAGAATTTAAACTTGGTAAAAGTAATTTAAAAACCAGTTTTGAAGAAAAGATGAAGAAGAAAGCAGAAATGAAATCTATTAAAGATTTTGAAAACAGATTAAAAACAGAGCGACAAGAAAAACTACAGGTAAATTCCTTGCCCTCAGATTTGAACGACATTTTGAGACCTAATGATGTTTCTTGACCATGCCCTCGAGAAGTATGAGCAGTAGGGCTTTGGTTTCATTTGTGTGGTTTGGACACAATCTTGACACCAGGATGTCCTAGATCTTGTACCTACTTGCTTAGATCCGTCCCTCGTTAAAACAACAATGGCCTCCTCAATTATAAATTTGTTTAATTCAGTTAAATTTGCTTTAAATCTGTCGAACCTGTTTCAAATTTTACCTGAATATTATAATTTGTTTTCCAGATTAGAAGACAGAAAGTGAAGGAAAAACGAGAGAGAAAATTGGAGAATGAAAAGAAAAATGAAATTGTTACACCTGTAAGTAGAAAAAATTTACTTTAAAAGGTTCATTGAAGGACTTTGAGTAAAAAGTCACGAAAATCTGCATTTACAGGCAAGTCGTTCAGATGCCACAATAAACCAAGGCCCTGTGTGCTATGAACGTTAAAGATCCCTTGACAGTTGGAAGTTGCAAAAAGAGCAGACTGCATTCTCATTTTTGACCCCATATGTCCAAAATTTGTTCCTCATTCCCTTCAAGCCCTACCAGTATAATTTAAATATTTATTCATCTATTTCAGATTACCAAGGCACATAAAATAAAGAAAACAAAAAAGAAATTACTGAGAGTTGTGAAATCTTGAGTGGTGAAAAATGGACTCTGTGAACTGACTGTTATATTATTCATTGTATTGTCCCCATGGACTGAATGTTAGACAGGACCATGTCCTAGCGTATTGGACCTAATTCTGACCCATGTAAAATAAAGAGTCTATGTTTGTCTCTATGGCTGAATGTTAGAAGGACATGTCCTAGTGTATTGGACCTAATTCTGACCCATGTAAAATAAAGAGTCTATGTTTGTCTCTATGGACTGAATGTTAGACAGGACCATGTCCTTGTGTATTAGACCTAATTCTGACCCATGTAAAATAAAGAGTCTATGTTTGTCTCTATGGACTGAATGTTAGACGGGACCATGTCCTTGTGTATTGGACCTAATTCTGACCCATGTAAAATAAAGAGTCTATGTTTGTCTCTATGGGCTGAATGTTAGACAGGACCATGTCCTTGTGTATTGGACCTAATTCTGACCCATGTAAAATAAAGAGTCTATGTTTGTCTCCATGGACTGAATGTAAGACAGGACCATGTCCTTGTGTATTGGACCTAATTCTGACCCATGTAAAATAAAGAGTCTATGTTTGTCTCTATGGACTGAATGTTAGACAGGACCATGTCCTTGTGTATTGGACCTAATTCTGACCCATGTAAAATAAAGAGTCTATGTTTGTCTCTATGGACTGAATGTTAGACAGGACCATGTCCTTGTGTATTATAATTATGACAAATAACTGCATTGAATGAAGATCTACCAGATACAATATTAGCTACGTGGGTGCTTTGTATGGGATACTCCTTTTATAGGACTATTTTCTATAGATATTTCATTACACTTGTGAACCCTGTAAATGGGTTGCCCAGATAAACCTCAACCCTGAGAGTTCACATAGTAAATTTGAGATGAAACGCTATGGGTTCTATAACCTGTTTTCTTCAATATTAAAAACCGTTCTAAGTATGTTTTATTTATTGTGTTTTAGTAGAATACAAAATCGAATAGCACTATTTCATGTTCATTGTAGTCTGAACTTCAAACCTTCAGAGTCTTTGATTCCAATTTGGCAATGATTCTTGTCACACAACCAAACTGTCACAAGCATGTTTTCTATGACACACCTGAGATTTTCCAAATTAACATGCAAAAGACAATTCATAATGTTTTGAATTTTGAAAATGATGAGTGAACACAACTTTTGTTCAATAAATTAGAGACCAAGATGAAGAAATGAGTGAACGCTTGTCATGCAATGAAGAATGATTTTGATGTTTATTCAAGTCGTGGTCAGCAGATTCTCAGCAAACTTCTTATGTTAGTTGCTGAACAGGATGTAAAACTCCATTCATTTTTATTAAAACTAATGGTCCACAATTGTGACCAAGGAGACGACATATTGACACAGTTTTTACTAAAGTTTCATTCTTCTATCATCCTTAAACACAAGACTGTAAATTTTGTGCCAGTCATCTATTTGACACCCCTTTAACTTCTAATGGACTTATCCACACACGTGCTTTTTGGAGCAATATGATAGTGTTTAGAATAGTTCATTTGTACACTAGAGGGATGTTTTGTTGAAAGTTACATTATTTTCAGCCATTGGTTCACAAAATCTTCTTAAAACTGGTTTTAAAGCTTGTCTCTTCAAACAGTATGTTTCGCAACATATCCAGAAAATGCACAATTGAAGCCGTTTTTCTCAAAAGAGTCTGTAAAGAGCATGTCTACCAATAACTCTTCAATCCTTCTAGAACATTTACAAAATTTGTCTAAAAATCTGTACACTGCCCAACATATCTCACAATTCAGTCTTCAATTATAAACAGCTTCAGAATACAAGCATCCGTCTTCATTAGCCAATAAGGTGCAGAAGAGTAGGATGTAAAACTCCATTCATTTCATTTCAGGACACAAGCAAAGCTTTTCAAAACTTCAACAGACATTTTTATCCCGGTCAAAGGATTACCGATATTTCACAATAGATCCTTCACAGTATTCATTCATAAACTAATGCCATTTAGTACTTGTTAGATAAATTCTTTTTTAAGTTTGAGTTTTGTTATAAATCTTAAATATAACTTCACAAGGAATCTAGTTGATCCTGATACTCTGTATAGAGACGCTGCCAGCGAAGATTTGAGCCAATTATGGGAAGAATTTCTTTCAACAATTCATGTTTATCCAGTCCCTAAAATAGAAAGATTATACCAGTAAATCAAAGCTAATTATTCATGAAAATTCAAATCTACTGACCATAATAATTTCACTATAAATTTCCATAATAATATACTAGCCGTAGCCTTCGTGAACACTGCTTTAATCCTGTGCCAGTGCCTTCTGTTGAATCCAGTGCCTTCTGTGAATTTTACTTACCAAAATATGCGAGTTCCACGAAGTTGATTTATTTTTTATAACAGGGCCGAGTAAATCATCGCAGACTTCTCGTAACTTTACTTCAAATCCTACAATAGATACAGATGAACGAAAACTTAAGAAGAAAAAGTTATTTTATTGGATAATAATTCTTTATTTAATATTGATTTTAGTGATTGACCAATCAGATGACTGGAACACTAATCATCTGAAGTTAAGTTTTTCAAGAATATTGGCCCTATACAACAGCAAATAAACAGGATCAATAAAGTGTGCCAGGATCAATAAAGTGTGCCAGGATCGATAAAGTGTGCCAGGATCAATAAAGTGTGCCAGGATCAATAAAGTGTGCAATGAGGGAAATTTAGTCAGGACAGCAGCATTAGTCTATTTTTTTTCAATTTCCAACTGTAAAAATGTAGAAAAAATAGCCTCACTTTATTGTCCTTTCTTTCTGAATTTCAGTACCGACAAAGTGAAAAACCTTAGGACCTCAAAATCCAAGATTGAACCCTGGGCCCTCAGGACAGCACTGAACCCCCACAAGTTAAGTTACTTACCTTCCTGTACTAGATATCGAACATACGACAAAAACCAGAATTTATATTCATCTTGAGATTTCAAACCCAAGCAGACAGCAACTTGGGTTTCAAGATGGCTGACAGTGGCCGTCTGCTGGACTGATGAAGTTGAGCTTGAGGTCCTGGATGCCATCATTCCTACCCTGAAATTATATCAGATTAAAAAATCTTTTAAAGATGCATTCTCCTGTTGTTTAGGATTAAATCAAGCTTACTAATTGATTAATCAGTATATCTAATGAATATTCCACTTATTAAAACCGTATGTGGGCGTATAGAAGCTTTGGTAATTCTAAGAAGTTATTCATATTTGTTCATGTGAGTTTAAACAACAACAAATGTTTGATAAAAAAAATTTTTTAAAAAGGGGGGGGGGGCATTTTTTCCCAGTAGCCTATCCTGTCCACACGCACCTGTGGATAAAATTAGATCTATTACAAACAAAAATTGCCATGAGTTTGTTTGTTAAACTTACCTATTGTGTGATTTTTGTAATAATTTCAAGGGGCCGTTAATTTGACTAGATTGTTGACAGAACTGATAATCTGAACATTGTATAACATTGTTTATATTCTCATGTATTAAAACCCTGAAATATACAAACCAAAACTTTATCAACTTCTTAAAGGGATAATAGGCGTTAGAAGGAACATAAAATTTTAAGTTCACTCAAATTTGGACAGTAACAGTATATATCCATCAGTGGACTAGTCATACCTATACATCAAAATCCCTCTAAAATCCGATAAATCCCCAAAATAAAGTAGTTAATCATAAAACGCTTGAGCCATCCATCAAGCGATTTTCAAATCGTGTAAATATAAAGGGAAGTAACTCTAACATGTGGGTTTTCACGCGTCCTTGACCCCTACAGTTGAATTCCACAATGATGTTTTAGCGTTGATTTACCAGACGCTTTTATTCTCAAACTGAATGGAATCGTCGCTGGCTCACTTTTTAAAAAAAATTCTGAATATATTTTTATTGTGGCTTTTTAAAATTTGGTAAAGTGTGGGATGCATACTTATTTAACTAATAGTCAATATAAACACAAATATAAGCTGTAGGACGAGTGTATTCTAACGCCTATTATCCCTTTAAAGGGATACTGTGTCTTAGAATGAACATGAAAATTTTAAACTTAGCCACTCTTAGACGCAGTATCAATTAAATCTACTTAGACAAAAACACAGATGTTTCAGTTTCCTATGAATAAATATATACCATGTTGAATATAATTTAATGGATTTGTGATAGTGTTTGAAAATTAACACTGGTTTGATTCACAGAAGCACTGACTGTGGTATATTAGAAATATTTGATTAGGACTGTAGTAATGTGTCTGTCTACAAATCGTGCCTTGATCATACTTTATAAATAAATAATATCAAAATAATTCCCACATTTACGCTGTGCAGTGAACAACTAGGGTCATTTTGTCAAAATACCTGCTTACTTTATAAGGTATTAAACATTTCAATTTTTTTTAAAGGTATTAATTACTTGCCCACTTTCTTTAGGCATTAAACTATTGAGGGATCTCTAACACAGGAAAAACACTGGTAAATTACAAAAGTTAAACAGATGAAGTTTCTAGTATTTTATCCTACTCTTTAGCTATGCAGTGTGCAATAAGGGAAACTAAAGGTATTATAAGTTATTTCTAAGACCATTAAAGAAAACCAGCATACTTACCATGATTTGAGATCTGTATGGTATGAATAAGATTTAGAATTAGATAAAGTGATAATAGGTAGACCTTCATTAGTTATTTTAACTGTATCAACTTCTATATTACCTAGTTATAGAAACAATATCAACTTATAGATAGATAAATTAAGAGACGAGAGGGGGAGAGGAGGTGGGGTATTTTGAAAGTGGCTTCAGTTATTGAACTGGTTTCTTGATGGATTTTGAAAAAGAGTGGGTGTTGAAGTAAACATTAAAGAACCCATTAATAAATTATCACCTACCATTTATAATACTGGAGATATTTTCATTATTAATAGTTGCCGTTTTATTTTGCATATTCCTGTCAAAATAATTCCATAATTTCAAAAATAATATAAGTTTTGGGTCGACTTGACATCCCACAAAATCAAAATGATCTATAATACATCTCAAAATTTAGTATTTTCATTCATTTCTATTGAACAATCCAGACAGTTTCATTAGTCCAATTTGAACCAAGGAGATTTCATTTCTAATTAGGCGTCAAGCTACTTATTGAAGCATTCATCTTTTTGGTTTTGTTCAAAGTGACTGCTTATTAAGAATTCTTATTTGAACTGAGACATATTTGCTGGGGTTTAATTCTAACCCGCCTTGACCCTACCCTAACGACAGGGGTTAAGCAATGCAAACGCCTGAAATTGCCCAAAATAAATAATTTCACTCACCAAACGTGTAAGCTGCCTTTTTGAGTAACTGCCATGACGAAATAGAGTGAGCAATGGAGATAAGAAATTTTCGAATTTAGAACCAGACTTGGAAACAATCGTCTTCCTCCAAAACTGAAGATTGATACAGAGTTGTCTTCACAACTAACACAGGCTACACACCTACAAATAGAAATATACAATTCATCTCTGTATTTAAAGGGATACTGTGTCTTAAAATGAACATAAAACTTGGTCAATAAGAGTATATATTCATCAGTAAATATACCTGCTGTCATAAATAACATAACAGAATCCTTATATAATCTGATAAATCTAACAAAACATTAAAATTTAAACTTGGTCAATAAGAGTATATATTCATCAGTAGATAAACCTGCTGTCATAAATAACATAACAGAATCCTTATATAATCTGATAAATCAAACAAAACATTAAAATATTAAACTTGGTCAATAAGAGTATATATTCATCAGTAGATATACCTGCTGTCATAAATAACATAACAGAATCCTTATATAATCTGATAAATCTAACAAAACATTAAAATATTAAACTTGGTCAATAAGAGTATATATTCATCAGTAGATAAACCTGCTGTCATAAATAACATAACAGAATCCTTATATAATCTGATAAATCAAACAAAACATTAAAATATTAAACTTGGTCAATAAGAGTATATATTCATCAGTAGATATACCTGCTGTCATAAATAACATAACAGAATCCTTATATAATCTGATAAATCTAACAAAACATTAAAATATTAAACTTGGTCAATAAGAGTATATATTCATCAGTAGATAAACCTGCTGTCATAAATAATATAACAGAATCCTTATATAATCTGATAAATCTAAAAACTTAGTAATTATCCATAAAAATACAATTGATTATTTAAAACACTTAAAAAATTGATTAAGCCTTTTTTAATAATTACTTAGTTTTGTGTGGAAAATAAAAGCATCCCCTTGATCAATTTATCAGTTTTTTTATCGTCGTTACCCAGATGTAGGCCTAGTGTACAAATATAATGACGTGGAACAAGGAAGACAACTCTACCTGGAAGCTGCCATGTTGTTTATTGGAGACGTTAATATCTGTTCCCATGATGCCTCGTTGTCTTTTATCAATCGTAATTTATGTACAGTTACCAGACCACACTGGACATTGTTCTCTACTTCTAGGCTGATAGAGTTCTCTTCCCCTGCCTTTTCACTTATCTACAATCAATCACAAAAACTGTTAGAATCATCAGAAGATTCCAGAAATTCCTTGGAATAGAAGCCTGCAGTGTGCAATGATGGAAAGTTGACGCTTAAGTTTTCCAACTGTCCAAGGAAATGTTAAAGTAATCGCTTAACCAAGGATTGAACCAGAGTATCTGACTCATTCAGCCACCGTGGCTCTCTGCTGGTAATGAGGTAGAATATAGTTTGGAAACTCTATTCTAATGCTGTTTCATTGAGTGTCTTTCAAGACTGTCCCCTGACAGTTGGCAGTATTTAATGTGTCATTCAAGACTGTCCCCTGACAGTTGGCAGTATTCAATGTGTCATTCAAGACTGTCCCCTAACAGGTGGCAGTATTTAATGTGTCATTCGAGACTGTCCCCTGACAGTTGGCAGTATTTAATGTGTCATTCGAGACAACTTGCATGGAAGCTGCCATGTTGTTTATTGGAGATTTAATATCTTTTCCCATGATGCCTCGTTGTCTTTCAATTTATTAAGTTCCCAGACTCAATTTAATGTTCATTACAAGATTCCCCTACATTGGCTATTCAATTGTCTCTCAATACTGCCCCTAGACATGCATAGAGATTCTCATTCGCTGCCTGCAGTTGCAATTAATTGACAATCAACTGTCCAAGGAATATGTTAAAGTCATCGACTGTCCCCAAGATTGCCAGATTAATTGCTCATTCGAGACCACCTGAAGCTCTGCAGTAATGTGCATAACTGTCTTGGAAAGTTGACAGCTTTTAAGTGTCATTCAGACTGTCCCCTGACAGTTGGCAGTATTTAATGTGTCATTCCAGACTGTCTCCTAACAGTTGGCAGTATTTAATGTGTCATTCCAGACTGTCCTCTTGACAGTTGGCAGTATTTAATGTGTCATTCCAGACTGTCTTCTAACAGTTGGCAGTATTTAATGTGTCATTCCAGACTGTCTTCTAACAGTTGGCAGTATTTAATGTGTCATTCCAGACTCTCCTATGACAGTTGGCAGAATTAATGTATCATTCGCGACTGTCCCCAATCGCCAGTAAAACTGACCTGAAATGTTGAAGTCTTCTCTATAGTTGGTACTGGCAGACTTAATTCATTGGCAGCCGGTGAAATGGTACGGAATGATGGTCCAACAATCGACGCCTAAAATCAAAAATAATAATTTCAAGATTGGTTGAACAAACAGAATAAATTAAAATAAGATTTTTATTACAATGAGATGAGTTTTGAGTTTTACATCCCACTTTCATCCTCCTGTTCGAGATAATGAGGACAGGCAATGCTATGCAGTGTGCCACGAGGGAAATTCTGTTAGCAGATCAAGTAATTTTAACGTGAACACCCCAAAACTAAATATGTTGCTGAGCAACTCATGCCCCCCTGTTTTTCTCTGAAGTTGCGACTTACCGAGAGTGAAGGAACTGGTCTGTCTGAGTCTTTCCGATCTTTCTTTGATCGTCCAGCCTTATTATGTTTATCTTCTCCTTTCTTTCGTTTTAACGAGAGACCAACTGGTTTATCTTTTACCTTTTCCTTGTCTACGCGTCTGAAGGAAAAATTGCAGATTCATAAATCATGAAAGAGATGGCACAGATGAGATTTTAGAAGGTGTTGTTTTACATGAGGGGGAACACATTTTTTTAACACCATTATGATAAGCCTATAGATACTATACTAGGAAGTGAAAAATGAAATGAATGGAGTTTTACATCCTACTCTTTTGCACTTAATGGGCTAATGAAGGCGGGATTCACTGACAGGTAGAAATGAAATGAATGGAGTTTTACACCCTACTCTTCTACACATTATAAACTAATGAAGACAGGTTCTATACTACGCGTGTTCGATCCACAATCCAAAAATTGCAGCTAAGAGAATTATAATTTTCCTTGACCTACTTTTCTACTGGTGTACTAGTGGTTACTTTCGGTTTCTCTGATTTTTCAGGAGTTTTTTCTAGAGCTGTCATTGGCTGAGAATAGAAATAAAACACAGACTTAAAATCTTCATCCATTGTCATGGCAGCGAAAAAAATATATATTTGATCACCATCATTTTGGAGTCAGAATTTTTTTTAACATAATAATGACAAAGTTTTATGGAATAACAATAACTAAGTTTATTTATTTTGCGACGTTTCAACGAGTGTTCTCTTGTCGTTATCAAGTAGGAACACTCGTTAAAACACCACAGAATAAATAAACTCAGTAATTGTTATTCTATAAAACTAAGTTATTATTATCATACTACCAATTACTAAATGAAATATTTAGAATATTTTTAACATACCTGAAAAACAGAAGCTTCGGATTTTTTGTCCCCTGAGGCCCTTTTATCTAAAATAGGGCTTGGTTTAGGTTCTGAGAGGTTCGACCCAGTTTGTGGCGAAGTTGTAGATTTCGATGAAGGCGAGACTAAACCAGGAACAGTAACTCTATCTAGTTTTTCCACCTGTATTTTACTGGGGTCCTTACTAGTAGCGAAGGATATGTTAGAATCTGTGGTTATTACATTCCCAGGGAACGGTAACGGTGCTTCACTAAAATTACAACAAATTTCAATTCAAAACTAAATTGAGTATTTAAACAAAGTTCGATATCATTTCTCTTCAATGCACCTCACAACAAGAACAGGTAAAATTTGTGGATGAATAACTACTTCAAATATAAGTAAATCAAAGTTGAGTATGAAAATGTTCGTGACCCAGAGGCTGGGGCTAAACTTACCCAAAGTCTGGTTGAGGGGCGAGGAATATTGGTGTTATTCTTCTTCGTCCATCTGGTGTTCTTGTTTCTATCTGTTTATCTAATGGCTGCCGAAAAAATAACGTTAAATTTTATTTCAAAATCACATTACAGATTCACTCTCGTTGGACTTTTGTTAATAAAAATAATATTAGAGTGCCATTTCTTTGATCTTAAACGCTTACAAAATGTCTGCTACAAATGCCTGACTGTTTGAGGGTCTACTTTGCTTCAACCTCAAACTTCATCAATAAATTTTGAACAAATTTGAGACCAAAAATCCAAAAGACTGATACCTTAAAAGGAACATCACCATTAGCAAGTGGATGTTTCTGGGGAGTTTTTGGCGTTTGTGGTGAAGCTGTTTGGGAATTCTGTTGTTTTTCCTGTGATTCTTTCTGTGCCTGCTGCTGTAAATTCAACATGGCCGCCGATTCTATAATCTGGTTGCCTGTTGTCATGGAGCGTAAAGGTAAACCCTTCCCATAGATCTTCTCTAATACTGTTTGCTACAAAATCAAAATTACTAGCAATGAAATGAAATGAATGGAGTTTTACGTCCTACTTGTCTGCACCTAATGGGCTAATGAAGACAGGGTTCAGTGACAGGTGGAAATGAAACGAATGGAGTTTCACATCCTATTCTTCAGCACTTAATGTCATATTGATATAGTGTCATATTGTGGTCTTATAACCAAAAGTTAGGTAACAGTTATATCCCATTATTTCATTCTAATTAGAGAGAGTTATTTCCCCTGAAGCCTAGATTTTCTTGTGACAGCTATCCAAGGTTGGAAATAGAGTCAAATGGACAAATTGTTTGGATTTGGACAGTGACCAAAAGGCCTGGCGGCGGATTTAAGAAAGAAAAAAGAAATGCTTACTTACCACTTCCTGTTGAGTAAGAGATGTACCAATCTCGTCAACAGAGAAATCTATAAAAGCTACGGTACCATCGATAGAACAACACATCAACTCGAAACCACTCTTACTCCTAGAAATACATAAACAAACAATACAATCATTTGTAGGATAATAACTTTGACCAGCTTGTCCGTAGATAATGATTTTTACAAGGATAACAAATTTATGACCTTGAGGATCCTGTCTACCAGCTAGTGCTTCGTCAAACTCCATGGCAATGTTAAAGAATAACAACCTAAGTTCTTGCGGATTCTGTCTTCCACCTTGGCCCATTTCTTGCCAAATTAACTGATAATATATCACAATATAGACTTACCAGGAAATATCCATAATAGAACTTTCAAACAGGTCATGAGTTACTACAAGCGGTCTTTTTAAGGCAGTCAGCTGAAATAGACACCAGTGTTATCAGAGATTCATATAGCAGCACAACTTTAAATTCAATCACTGAATAATACAGTCTAATTAACATATAGACCTAACTTTCGTTCTTATTTTATTAGTTTAGTTTCGTATGTTTTTATTAGCTATTGGCTTTGTTCGTAACCACTACAGTTAGGTCTAACACTGCCCTTTAATAAGAACTGTTTGAATGACCTTTGACCTAACTCAGTTAGGTGCTGTAATATATTGAAACTGGCATGAAATTCACCTGGTTTCAAATAAATACATAGCCTAATAAGAAAGTAATAAATACCTACCCATATAGAGATAGATCTATCCTTACTTCCAATAGCACAACACGAATATTGCTGAGACTGAAATATAATACAGTGGAATTTTATATTCAAAAAGAATACCCTTACTCATTGACCCAAACCACACCCCATTCATCATACTTCCTCTCTCATCGTGTCCCAACCACACCCCACATTAATCATACTTCCTCGAGCCTGTGGTAATACAAGTTAGGGAAATAACATAATATTGCACAAACTTGTCCTTGGAATCTTTCTAGTTAAAGACAGTTTCAGTTGAATCAAATCTTACTTCAAAATAATTGACGTACCTTTTCACTGTCCTTTTTGATTCGTTTTTCAAAAATATTAGGATTAAAACGCTGAAAAATAAAAAATATAGGTGATGAGAAATACTCAAGAAATACAATTTGGACAACAGATGTTATAGCTGATAGATTCCAAAGGTTGGCAGGATTTCACCCCGTGCAGTGTGCAATGAGGGAAGGTTTGCCACAACAGGGGAAGGTTTGCCATTTTGTGATTTCGAACTGTTGAGGGATTTTTAACGTGCACAGTCTGTAGCACACGCAGCCTCTGATCGACTGGATGCCAAACAATGTCAATCCCTCCCGACCTGCAAAATCAAAAATAAAAAACTTACTACAACAGTAATGGCCTTCCGGTGTCCGACAAAATCCAGGGTAACCTTCCACCCCTCCCGTTCTATAATCTGAGCAGTGGGTCCAGAATTATTCATGGCATGGGCGGAGACTATATAATGACCATCAGGCGACCAGTCGAGGCGTAAAACATGAGTTGTTCCCCCACACTCTCGGAATGGTTCACTGATTACTGACTCCGTCTGCCAATCTCGGGTTCTCCAAACTCGTAATGTTTTATCATCCGACTGTGATGCCAGATATTTGCCAACAGGATCCCAAGTTACTCCTTTAACTAACCCAGAATGCCCCTTTAATACGGCTACTTGCTCTAAAAATAAACACAAGCAAATATTACAATGTTGTTATCAAACATAATCAATTCTACACCTTTATACTTCACTCTGGGCTGGCAAAATTTCCCTCATTGCACACTGCATGGCATTGCCTGTCTTCATTAGCTCATAAGGTGTAGAAGAGTAGGACTTAGCTAAGTTATATTCTAAAGTGTCATTTTAATTCTTCTTGTCAGTGAAGTCTGTCTTCATAAGCTCAAATGGTGTAGAAGAGTAGGAAGTAAAACTCCATTCATTTCCTTTCATTTAATTGACTTTGCTCTTGAGGCCATGTTTCTTTTCATGCAAGAAAAGTGAAGTTAATTTATTTTCTAAAATGTCAAACATAAACAAACCTGGAAATTTATTGGTGTTCCAGATAACTACTGTATTATCTACGCTACAGGAGGCTAACCAGGCGTCATGGGGCGACCATGATAAATCTAACACATCTAAAATATAATTCAAAAAACCATGACAACAAAAAATAAATAAATAACATTATGGGACTGATAGTGAGAGAGCCACCATGTTGGTCAAGGTTGGCTTGCTGTTCGTGTGTGACTGGTTGATTGTTATGTGAACAACTTTTATCATTAAATTAAATAATTAATATCTAAAACTTATATAGTGTTGATCTGTCTTAGGCTTGAGGACTCTACAATTAGTGGTAGATCTGAGTCACCCGGACACCCCTTTATTCGAGGGTACAGATGACGCCATTTTCTATATAATCTATTAGTTATAAAAAGTACAAATTACCTCCAGAATGTCCCCTAAGGGTAAACACTGGCCTCCATTGTTCTACATTTACTACTTTATTATTAGAACCAAACGTTGACGAGGGTCCAGAATATCTATAATAATAAACACAGTCTTGAAGGGATACTGCGTCTCAACATGAACATAAAATTTAAGTTCTCATGAATGGTCAATATGAGTCTGTTTCATCAGTGAACTTTATTAGTACATACTGGGTAACAATGTGCTGTAAATAGCTAGAAGATCTGATGCCACTCGGTGACTAGGCTTGTCAATTTAACATCCACTTTAGAGGGACCACAGACTGACACAAAATTTGAGTACTCAGAGATGCTGTACAGATCTTAAAATAGTAAAGATTGTTGTGGTATTCCTAGAAAAGATATTTCCCGACAGTCATTGGCTGGATGATGTCTCTACACATGGTTAATTACGTATATAAACACATACCAATATGGGTGCATAAAGGAGCCTGAGACTTACCTGCTCGTCTGCCAGATCATGACCAGTTTATCATCTCCACCAGATGCCAAGAATTTACCATTATATGACCATCTTACACAATTTACACACGCTGAAATATTTCATAAACAGTATTTCAAATCTTCTGCACCTTATGAAAACAGAATAAAATGAATGGAGTTTTACATCCCAATCTTCTGCACATAAAAACAGGCAATGCCATGCTGTGTGCAATAAGGGAAATTTTGCCAGGACAGCTGCATTAGCCTGTTTTTTTTTTATTTCCAACTGTCAAGGGATTTTTAAATGTGCACAGCCTGTAGCACACGGAGCCTCAATTCATTCTCCCATCAACCTTGACCTTTGGATAAAAAATATCTTACCTAGATGGTTGTCCATCTGACACAGAACTTTAGGAACACTTTCATTTTTCTCAGCCTTTTCATCTCGTACTGGAGCCATGTTCCAAATAACAACTTTACCACAGTCATCTCCTAATAACAGACAGTTTATATTGGGATATATGGGTGGCACAATGTCTTATAGTTTACATAGAGTGGGCAGGGTCTCAGGGAGTTGGTAGGGATTCAGGGTGTGAGTAGGGACACAGGGAGTGGGTTGGGATTCAGCAATGGGTAGGAGGGACTGAAAGGAAAGTTGTCAGATATAATCCAAATCAGATTTGAATTTGGCAGAAAACAGAGTTATCAGACAAATTTGGTAAAAATAATTGAAGAGTTTCATTTTCTATTTTATCCAAATGTTTAGGGTTTAAATGTTAGAAACTAGGATAAGAAATAAAAAAAAACTCACAATAAGATTACTGAGAGATATTTTTGACAACATAAAAGTTCTCAGTACATACCTTGGCCCCCAGTCGCAAATCTCGAGCCGTCAGGGTGGATGTCGATGGAAAATATCGGCTGACCTGGAAAAACGAATCTAAATTGGTTAAAATGTGGAATAATTTTTGAACATTCTTTGTTAAATTTAATGAGAAAGGTCATATTAGCAAAAGATTATTATGAATGGAGTTTTACGTCCTTCTCATGTGCACCTTACGGGCTAATGAAGATTGACACTGCAAAGTAGAGTGCAATGAATGAAATTTTTCTAGGACTGCAGCATTAGCCTATGATTTCCAACTGTCAAGATCTTTTTTACATGTACAGTTTGAAAAAAAATGAAATGAATAGAGTTTTACGTCCTACTTTTTTGCACCTTATGGGCTAACGAAGACAGGGCAACACCATGCAGTGTGCTGTGAGGGAAATTTTGCCAGGACAGTGGCATTAGCCTGCTCTTTTTCGATTTCCAACTGTCGAGGGATCTTTAACATGCACAGCCTGTAGCACACGGGGCCTCGGTTTATTGCCCCATCCGAACGACTAGACACTTTTTCCATGTCAGTCCCTCCGACCTGCATCACTGACAAGGGGAAACTGCGCTGAAAAATCCGAAGGTTAATCTCAGCCTTTGCTGGGATTGAACCCGGGACCTTCAGGTTAGTGAGCAAGTGTCTAACCCACCACGGCTCCCAGTATGTACAGTTTGTAGCATATCAGATATTGATGAAGGTGTTTTAAAAAATGAAGCATGTTCTGTTATAGCTTGCATATAAATAGGATGCTAAATAGAACAATAATTGTAATTTCTCTTTAATTTTTAAAATGAAAAAGAAATGACACAAAAACTCAAAAGAAAAAGTAACATGAACTGGAATATGCAAGATTAGCCAGGTATCTTTACAAGCATTGAACAAAGAGATTATGCTTGGCATTGTTTATTGTCACACCTGCCAGTGCAGACATGTTTTTTTTTATTTTCATTTTGTCAAAAACGAATGGATCTCGTTTTGCTTAACCACAAATGAAATTGACTGCATTATTTGCTTTTTAAATGGAACATAGAATTGTGTATAGCAGTTTCAAATGTCAAGTCAAATTATCCCCGCCATTCCATCTCAAGTCACTGCGAGTCGACCTACAGTGCAGTCCCATGGCATTATTTGCAAACTGGTTTGTTTATTGTTTTGGGTTTTTTTTGTCTGCGAATTTAAATCTTATTGTTAGAGCAGAAATTGAAAAGCGAAACAGTTACCATCATGTTCCACCCAACTTGGCTTGAGAAGTCGCATCTTTCTGGCTCACTCCCTGTTGCCAGGCATTTCAATTTCTAAACAAAATCCGTATTATTATTACATAATTTTATGAAAGCTTTCTCATCCCGCCATGTTTAAAGTTTACATTATAAATCACGCAGAGTGTCGCGAGATGTGAGAGTTCATCATAAGGTCAAGGTCGGGTCATGACGATTTTCAAAATGTCGCCATGACCTTTACACGTTAGGATTAAAGGGGAATTATCCTAATTTTCATATTTTAAAGGGCCAGGGGGTTGTACGGTGAATTTTCATTAGGCTTTGCGTAAGCTTCCCTAGTCCTACTGTACATGGATTGCTCGAAGATTAGTTCCACAGTGGTTATGTATGTTTGGCTTTATCAGCCGCCATTAGCCCATCGGTGCAGAAGAGTAGGACGTAAAATTCCATTCACTTCTAGCAACCAATGCTCATATCCTCTACCAATCAAATTAGCTGATCCAATAATAGTCCTTCAACCCTCACCCATTAAAGCTTGCACAAACTAAAATAACATTCCAGGGGGAGGTGCATGGTGTAGGCCTACAGGTCTGGGTCCAATACGCCAGCCTAGGGCAACGATTTGTGGGAAGTAGGCCTATAGCCTATATTACCCTCAACCCAATTCGTATTTCTCCCTTTGAAATTAAATAAGCATGGTTTTTATATAAAAAATACTATCAAATTCTACATAACAAAACTATATTGATATATTTACCATAATTAAATGCATTCAGATTATGAACAGTCTAAAATACAAATGTTTAATATCATGACAGCCTACACTTGAATCTATATTTTCCATCATGGATACCTGTAGATGTGTAGGCCTTGAATTAGTTAGTTGGTCGGTTGATTGAAGCCCCGACGAATGGACTTAATAAGTACCGTGGCTCAAATTTTTGGTCTGTTTCTCTCCTCAGTCCAGTCCAGAAGAAAATTTCGAAAACTAGAAGAACCAGAAAACGATTGTTTGTTTGTGTAAATTAATCATTGCAATCTCTGTCAAATAATTTTTTTGAGAGAGGTCAATTGGTGGGGCTAAAAGAGTCATTTAGTAAAACGGGGGTGAAAAGTTTCGAGGATTAGGACATCGGATGAACAGGAGTAAGCGAACACTGAACACTCGTGTCCTTTTTACCAGACTTCCGCCGCTTCACATCCCGTTTCAGGGAGGTCGTAGACAGAGACAGGGCCATGCGAATCTGCGACAGCCAGGGTTTTTCTTTAAAACTGTTTGCTATCACTAAAGATTGGATAGCTCGTTCCCTCTGAGAACCCCCCTTATATTTGGATAAAAGTTCTATGGTAGGCTCTATGACGTCATCTTCGCGGAGCCCATTGAGGTAGAAGAACGGCCGTGACGTCTGCTCATTGCTGATCAACGGAAGAGGGATTGGAGCATCACTGGCATGAGATTTGGCAGCCATCTTGGATTTCTTGCCTCGTGGATGTCTAGTGCGTTTAGGCTCATCTGTGACATCATCAGACTCCGGCTGATCGGGTTCTTCGGCGATACTTGAACCAAGTGAAGTCTGGTTGGTTTTGCCGCCCTTTTCGCTTCTTTCTGTTGACGGAATACTGAGACTTGGCACTGAAGCAGCCACGTTGCTTTCTGGGGGAATCATATTAACATTTGGTAACGATTGAGTCATTGTTTTGGATTGTTTAAGACTCTTAAAGTACGCCTGTTTGTTGTTTTTCACCAGTCTTTTAAAACCACCCTTTCCAAGCTTTATCGAGCCCTTTGGCGAGATATTCAAAGCAGGCTGGGATTGACTCACAATTCTGTTTTTCTCTCGTATGGGAGGAAGTTTTGTCCCGCGATCTCTTTCAGGACTCAAGCTTTCTGAATCTTTCTTGGAAATATCTGGCGTTGATGAATTGGACGAGCGACTGGGGGTGCCCCCACCCTCGGCTCTCGATCGGTTTTCTTTCCATGCTTGTTTCGTACCATGTTGGTTTCCTGGAAACGGATGCTTGGGAGCGTCTGTTTTAAAATTGAGGAGCAGCTTCCGGTCAGTCACCAACGATCTGTCCGTAGGTCTATCCGATACGGCTACGTTTCTAAAATATTGCTCTGCATCTTCTGCGGTTTCGTCTAAAGTCAGGGCAAGATTTTGCTTAGCTTTGCGCTTCTCTCTCTCCTCGCGAGAAATTTGAGATTTAGGTTTTCCGTTCATGGCACTCTTAGAAAATCCATCCACAAGGACGCCATGGCTGACCAAAGGCCCGAAGTCAAAGTTTCGCTTCTTCCACGAAGATTTGGTTACTCCGTACTTCATATAGGCTTTTTCTCGGCCGAGTTCACACCATCTCTTCAAGGCGGCGTACAACTGGATGCTAATATAAACAGTTTTAGTCATATTCACCTTGGTCCATTGTTTAGAAAGAAGATACTGAGCACAATTATGAACTTTCTGTCTCAAAGCAATATTCATTGGGAGCAAACCGTTTCCGTCTTCAGCCATTAAATGGGTGATGTCGGTATTCACAAATAATCTTAGCACTCCTAACTGTCCCATTTCAGTCGCTACGTGGATCGGTGCCTTTAAACTGTCGATATGAGATAGACCCTTACACCACTGACGTTGTGGAGGATCGCCAACGGGTTCGTCAGCCCGACCCCCCATTTTAAGAAGAGACCGAGCGAGATCCACGTTTCCGAAATGCGACGCGACATGAAGAGCTACTCGAAGTAAATAACGTCCAAGAAGATCGTCCGTATTGATTTGTTCGATGACCTGTTTGGTGAATCCGCGACTCGCCAAGTTGAAGAATTCGTTTAATCCATCCCAGTTTTCCAAACGTAGAGTCCTTCCTGCTTCTATACTGTACTCGTCTAGGGTATGACAATCGAACAGTTCTCGTCCAGTATCCGTACATAACCGGAACACTCCGACGGGCAAACCAGTTCGTTTTGACACCATAGATTTCAAATCTTTTACAGACATTGATCCAACATTTAAATCGTCGAAAATGGTCAAAGTTTCGTTATTGTGAGAACATTTTATATAGAGCACTGGATTGTCTTCTTCTTTGAGCTGTATTCGAATTGTCGTTCCGGGCACAATTCCGAGATCACTGAGAACCCACATATCTTGTAGTTCCGCTCGGGCGTAGGATAAACTGATCACGGTTTTGTCAAATTTACACAAATCATCGGAAATATTGAGTTTTTCCTGAATCACCTTTTTGAAATCTTTAACTCTCATTCCAGGCGAGACCTCGAGCGTAACTCGCTCGTTCTCGAAAATTCCGAACAGCAACATTGTGGAGTTGAAGTCCTGCTTCGTCGGAGACATGAAATTCTTACTCAGTGTCACATGTCATTTAAATCTGAAAAATACAAATATTAGAAGGAAATTAAACAAAAATGAAGACAAAAAATAAAAATATACGAAGATAAAATAGTTTGATATAGATTCTCTTCCATAAATTCTTGAGATCAAATTTCATTGGTTCACTAAAGCACAGTAAGCCAATAAAATGTTTGGTAAAGTTAGTTGCATAATATTATGGAAGGACGTTTCTGTCAATTGTGAACAAATCTCTACAATTATTTTTTACCACGATGAACCAAGTACAATCAAAAACGTTTCCATATTTTTTTTTACCATGTTTGATTGAAAGACACAATATTTCAAAGTATCTTGAGCATTCAATAAACGTTTCGACGTTTTACCTTATCAGAGGCAAAATAGGACTTGATAATTTCTTTCATATCGCTTGACGGACTTAAAGAACAAAATAAGTCATAATCCTTCAAAGGCATAATATAGTCCATATTACCTCTAAAAAGTCAGTTACATAGAGTTTAATCTAGTGAGGGGTCGCGACCCCCCAGCAGCCAATAAGAATGGGTCGTTACACGTGAATTAGCCTATCAGAAGGGGGGATAACTGGTCATTATAAGAGGGGTCGATTGAATAATATTTTTTTTTACAATAACTGCTAATTAGGAGGATTTGTTAATGAAATAATCCAGACTCTAATACTTGCCTACAGATTGACCTACAGAAAGTTGAACTACAACCACCCCTATATACACCATTGTTATTCTTTATTCTTCAAGTTAAGCCAACAAGCTAACGACAAATTAATAGGGTGAAGTAAGTGGTAGTATATTCTATTAAGGTTATTCAACTTCTATGTATATTCTCTAGATTTGAATAAAGGGGTCGCCAGTTGACATAAAGAGAATAAAGACGGTTTGATATTTAGATTGTTAACAGGTTTTTGTAAAAATTTACACACGGACTAGATCAAACTATCTTGTCCGACTTAAAGCTTACAAATGGTTCTTGGTACCGTGACAGTTTTCTGTGTCCAAGTAGATACTAGATCACTTGATACAATGACAGTTTTCTTTCGACCAAATATAATTCTATACTGGATTAAATTGCACGTCCATAATAGGTCAAATGTACGATGCCAATTTGTTGTGCACGTGTCAAACCTCAAAACCTCGTGTTAGAGTCAAGGTTTTCGATGTTTTTCAATTGAGAGATAACTATAAGAAGAATTAAAGTTGAAAGTGCAAATACCTTTGGTTGAAAATAATAAGTTTAACGTTCGTTTACACTTAATATCACTGAAAGTTGTTTTTCAATTCTCAGTTGAAAACTTGTTAATAATTCGATCCTTATAACGAGATATTCCAATAACTGAGCACTGTTTAAAAACAATATCGAACCTGTTGACTATCTCTTCAATCCTTTATTTCATATAGCCCTATAGCCCAGCAGGTTTAAATATCAGAAGATTATTATTAACGTGTGAATATAAAGTCGAGTATACTCGAAATATTAATAAATACAGTAGAGGATTAACACCAGGTGAGCCTGGATTAACGTTAATCCAGACTTAATTAGTTAATTTCTCGTTTAACATGGAATCTTATCGAATTATTGGATTTTTTAATGATTTGTCAAGTAGGGCTTAAGTAGAAATATTGATATCAGAATACTCAAGGGTAAAAAAAATGTAATAGCTGGGAAAGAAGGACCTGTGTGTCGGAAAGGGGGGGGGGGGTGGGGTCTACACTAACGGCAAACGTTCTTTCATTAACTTAACTCGTGGGCTACAGGCTGTTCACGTTAAAAATTCCTCGACAGTTGGAAATCGCAAAAAGAGTTGGGTAAAGTCGCTGTCCTAGAAAAATTTCCCTCATTGCACACTGCATGACGTTGTCCGTCTTCATTAGCCCATTAAGTACACAAAAGTATGACGTAAAACTCCATTCATTTAATTTTCCACTAACTTAACGCTTGCAATTCATCCTTAGCGAAATCAAGAAGAGATACAGAACAAATTATTGCATTTATGCTGATAAACTCGACTGGGGCAGGTATGTCATATCATGGCTAGATTGATTTTAGTTCTTCATAATTTTAGGGAAAAATGCATGAATTTACCTTTAGGTTTTATCCTTTTGAAGTTATTTCATTTTTATTATTTGTAAATCCCTCCAATGAGCGTATATATGCACTGTCAATATGCTAGCTTATCGTATATACACATTTTTTTATTCAATAAATATAAAATATATATAATCTACAGTGCAAGGTATGTGGATATTGACGTAAATATACCTGACTGTTGATCTCTTGTAATCTTACCGACACGGTTGGGACGGTCTGCCCTACTGCTTCCGGAATTTGTATTTCAAAGTTTAAGGGAGAGCATCCAGAATATAAACAGGACAATAAGCCGAAGCTAACCCTGAATCTATAACACAGTGTCCCACACGTCTTATGACACAATCAATTTGAATTTGAAGTTATCCTGAATATTTCGTTTCAGACTTATTTCTGTGAGTTGCCACGTAAGATCTAATGAAATTCTTTATAAAATCGCGTTCATCTCATATATGCTTTTGAATAGAGATTATGGTTGTTGAAAGGCAACAAGTTACTAGTCAACACAAGATACTGATACAGGGTTAAAGCAGTGTTCACTGATTGTAGAGATTAGGGTGGTTGAAAGGTAACAAGTTACTATTCAACAGAAGGTACTGGCACAGGGTTAAAGCAGTGTTCACTAATTGTAGAGATTATGATGGTTGAAATATAACAGAAAGCACTAGGACAGTGTTATAGCAGTGTACATCAATGGCTCGTGTATTTTTTTTTAACTCAAGCATAACATAGGGCAATATGGTAAAACCGTCATCCGTTATGACTATAACAGACCTATATCCACTAGAAGATAATTGATTATATTCAATATTAGCACGAGTCTTGAATTACATAGAACACTTATAATTTGATAGTCTTCTTACGTTTGTTTTAGCAACCGTCATTCAATTTACATAATCATATTTTGTTTTCTTCAAAAGATGAGCCATTTTTTTTTCAATCGTTAAAGGGCTAAGGAAAGAAAATTTAGGAATTTTTAAAAGTTTTGAAATTCTGTCAGAAAACTCAATTTTATTTCATTAGTCCAATAAGATACAGAACAGTAGGATATAAAACTACATTTCATTTCAATAGTCCAATAGATACAGAACAGTAGGATATAAAACTCTATTTCATTTCATTAGTCCAATAAGATACAGAACAGTAGGATATTAAACTACATTTCATTTCATTTGTTCAATAAGACACAGAACAGAAACGGAATGAAAAACCAAAAAATTTCCCGTTATCTTTCTTGACAAACAAAAGCCAAACCCCACCCCCACATCTCTCTCTTTCTCTTTATTTGTTTCTACTTCTGTAAACTTTTGAACCCGCGTTTTATAACAATTTGACGACCCTGTTATCAGTTCTTAGCGTCCTTCACCAAAAACTGACTTTGTATTTTACATGCGGACATGTCCGAAACACACCTCTTTTATAAATGTAAGTGGAGTTATGTATCCTACTGTTCTGTGTCTTATTGGACTAATGAAATGAAAGAGAGTTTTATATTCTACTGTTCTATGTCTTATTGGACTAATGAAATGAAATAGAGTTTTATATTCTACTGTTCTGTGTCTTATTGGACTAATGAAATGAAATAGAGTTTTATATCCTACTGTTCTGTATCTTATTGGACTAATGAAATGAAATAGAGTTTTATATCCTACTGTTCTGTGTCTTATTGGACTAATGAAATGAAATAGAGTTTTATATTCTACTGTTCTGTGTCTTATTGGATTAATGAAATGAAATAGAGTTTTATATCCTACTGTTCTGTATCTTATTGGACTAATGAAATGAAATGAGTTTTATATCCTACTGTTCTGTATCTTATTGGACTAATGAAATGAAATAGAGTTTTATATCCTACTGTTCTGTATCTTATTGGACTAATGAAATGAAATAGAGTTTTATATCCTACTGTTCTGTATCTTATTGGACTAATGAAATGAAATAGAGCTTTATATCCAACTGTTCTGTATCTTATTTTATTGTATAACTTGATAAAGATTCCTGTATCTGAATTGAAACCTTGCTTAAAAATTACAAAGAAGTAGAGTATTTCATAATAGTGTTTTTTATATTAATAAGAATGATTCGGACTATGTTATTTACCAACTGTTATCTATAATTGAACTAAATAAACCCCGGTCGAGTGTGGTAATATTCTTTAGACGAGGTAATATTGAAATATCTGTAATCATTTCATAGTTATATTTATATATTACCCCTATAACTATAGGTTATCTTAAAGGGACTGGGGTTATCTAATCTAACAATGTTTCGGATATTAAATACTCACCAGGACATACAGGTGGATAGGGAAGAAAAGGGGGGGGGGGTGGCGCTGGGGGTGGGATAGTATACACGGGTTTTTATAGCCTATTGGACTATTTCATTTCATTAGACCATTAAGATACAGAACAATAGTCTTTATTCGGATATTAAATATCACCAGGACATACATGAAATGGAATAGAGTGTTATTTTACACTGTTCTGTATCTTATTGGACTAATGAAATGGAATAGAGTGTTATTTTACACTGTTCTGTATCTTATTGGAACTAATGAAATGGAATAGAGTGTTATTTTACACTGTTCTGTATCTTATTGGACTAATGAAATGAAATGGAGTTTTATATCCTACTGTTCTGTATCTTATTGGACTAATGAAATGAAATGGAGTTTTATATCCTACTGTTCTGTATCTTATTGGACTAATGAAATGAAATGAGTTTATATCCTATGTTCTGTATCTTATTGGACAAATGAAATGAAATGGAGTTTTATATCCTAATGTTCTGTAATCTTATCGACTATATGATTGAAATAATCCAATATAATGAATCATATTGATATCGATAATCATATTGAACCATGAGTATAATAATCGATCTATATATTAAATACCGATATATATTATTGTATATCATACTCGTATTGAACCGAGTATAATAAACATGATATTTCTAATATAATTAATATTTAGGTTAACGTCCTCTCTATATTCACTCAAACACGTGAAATTTTAAGGGGGTTTTAATATATTTCATGGATACTTGGTATACTAGGATTCGTTGGAGAGGGGGGGGGGGTTGTAATGTGTCTTTCCACTAATCGACTAGTTAAAATTACTGTGGTAAATCCAAGTGTAGGCTATATAGATAAAACAGTTGCTAGGTTGTGGCAAATTTTTGACGACTTATTATGTATTAAAAATACATTTTCTTAGCCTTCAAGAAGTCTTGTTGACCTGTACCTAGGTTTTTGTTAAATCATTTGTAGCTTTTTAAAACTTAAACTTTCTGGCCTGATTGTTAAAACTAAATATTCGATCCGTTTTTAAGAATCGTAAAAACTACATTTTGCGGGTTTTGTAAATTGCATAAATATTGTATCCGAAGTTAGACGTGAACAAATATTGTGCTTAATTCACTCACCCCCATTCCTTTAAAAAAGGAACTACACAAATTAAATGTCCCCAGGATGACCTTCTATAACTGGACCCTGCTACCCTTTGAGAAATGTTGAATTTGAAAGTAACACGACATGATGTATAACGTCTTTTGTGCATCAAGTTAAGATTTCGGTTACGCCAAGCGCTGTGCAATGAGGGGAACTCTTATTACCAGAGAGAGTAAAATAATAGATCTTACCTATTGGAGATTAAACCCAAAACTGATTGTGAATAAAACACAATATTCAACTTCGTATCTATCTACTTATAATCAGATTTGTTCGACTTCAATAACTTCTTACAGTAGTCAACCGAGATAATCGTCTTACAGGTCGGTACAGGCTATACCATCATTATAAGAATGGCAGAGATTATTGGATTATCGGTCTTCAGGTCGCTAAGAGCTATACAGGTGAAGCGAAGGTGGGAAATGGCTGAATTAATAAGATTATCGTTCAGATCAAAATGGTGGCAATGACTCAAGCTCTATCGCGTTCACAAGTCACTTTTAAAGAGACAGATTGGCCATTCGTCTGACCAATCGTTTCTTTTTTAGTCTTCAAATCTGTATGTTCAGAATTAGCCAAGATAAGGCAACTCGCCATTTGTGGAACCTGCGTTTTTTAGCGCATACAAACACCAGACGATAGAAACGAGCGACGGAAATATGCGTCAACATTACAATGTGGGCGTATGGTAATCGCCAGCATGATCCGAATCACTTCGCAATAACGAAGTCAAGCCCAAGGGATTAACAAATTAAAAAGATTAAAGGGTTATTACGAATTAACGTGTTAATCTTCTCTAGAATTTCAATCTGATCAAAGACCAGGTGTGACTTAATTAAATAACTGGGCCAAAATATATTGACCGAAAAATTGGATTTATCTTACAGCAACGACAAGTAATAAAACATACGAGGGGGGGGCATATACAGTCCTGGGGAGGATCAAAATCAGTCTTGCTACAGTACCACAGTAGACCCACTGCCTCTCCAGTGAAGAGGGATGTAAAAACATTTTAGCAGATTAATAAAAGAGACCCATATCATTAGACTTCCCATCTCTTCTCTTTTTCAAATTAATTTGGATCATGACTTCTCATGCTAATTATCCTACAACCAATCACAAGTCTCTGAGGTTTTGTTTCAGCAATCTGATTGGAGGGTTCTTACATACAGTGTATCATATCATATCATATCATATCATATCATATATATATTTCTAAATGAACACATGAGAATATATTATGGTATAACACATTTCTTTTATAACTGGGTACATAATGTTTCGGCAACTATAACTGGGTACATATTGTTTCGGCAAGTATAACTGGGTACATAATGTTTCGGCAAGTATAACTGGGTACATAATGTTTCGGCAAGTATAATACACTTGTCATTTCATCTGATATAGAGATAATTAATTTCTGAAAATAAGAAAGGTGTTATACCATAATATTAGAAACTAAAGTTAGCAATATTTTCGTTATTGGGGTAACACTTTCTTGGTGTAGCACTGATTCTAGTGTTGAAAATTGGCTGAGACCCGAACAGGTTTCGAACCAGCGATCTCGGAGTCAGACACCACTTTCTAAATGACATTAAATCATCTCATGTAATCAGCCTTGGGAGCTGTGTCGTTACTGATTATCAGAGGGGTAATGCATGTTCGCAGTAAAGTCTGCCGGTCTGCTGCCTTCTATTTTTTGAGGAGGGTCTGTTGGCCGAGTGGTCTAGACGGTTGACATGTTTTGCTGGCGATTAGGTGCCTGACTCTGAGATCGCTGGTTCGAAACCCGTTCTGGTCTCAGCCAATTTTAAGCACGAGAATCTGTGCTATACCAAGAAAGTATTATCTCAAAAACGAAAATATTGTTGCAACACCACTTTCTAAATGACATTAAATCATCTCAACTAAATTTAGGTATAAATATAGAATCTCTTACCAGTCTTTCTTGATATAAAAAATATCACCACAAGTCAATATATAGAGAATCTCTTACCAGTCTTTCTTGATATCAAAAATATCACCACAAGTCAATATATAGAGAATCTCTTACCAGTCTTTCTTGATATAAAAAATATCACTACAAGTCAATATATAGAGAATCTCTTACCAGTCTTTCTTGATATCAAAAATATCACCACAAGTCAATATATAGAGAATCTCTTACCAGTCTTTCTTGATATCAAAAATATCACCACAAGTCAATATATAGAGAATCTCTTACAAGTCTTTCTTGATATCAAAAATATCACCACAAGTCAATATATAGAGAATCTCTTACCAGTCTTTCTTGATATAAAAAATATATCACCACAAGTCAATATATAGAGAATCTCTTACCAGTCTTTCTTGATATAAAAAATATCACCACAAGTCAATATATAGAGAATCTCTTACCAGTCTTTCTTGATATCAAAAATATCACCACAAGTCAATATATAGAGAATCTCTTACCAGTCTTTCTTGATATCAAAAAATATCACCACAAGTCAATATATAGAGAATCTCTTACAGTCTTTCTTGATATAAAAAATATCACCACAAGTCAATATATAGAGAATCTCTTACCAGTCTTTCTTGATATAAAAAATATCACCACAAGTCAATATATAGAGAATCTCTTACAAGTCTTTCTTGATATCAAAAATATCACCACAAGTCAATATATAGAGAATCTCTTACCAGTCTTTCTTGATATCAAAAATATCACCACAAGTCAATATATAGAGAATCTCTTACAAGTCTTTCTTGATATCAAAAATATCACCACAAGTCAATATATAGAGAATCTCTTACATGTTTTATTGAACAGTGGTGATATTTTTATATCAAGAAAGCAAGTGGGATATTTTATTTATCACTGTTAGTAAAGAGCTATAAATTATTTACCCATACTGATTAGGATTGAATATAGAAAACGCTTGAACGTATATAGATTGACTTATTGTATAAAAATCATCTAACTATGCTATACACAAATTTGATACACATTGAACAAAAATATAACTGAACAGAAAAAGAAAGTTAACTCCTTTAAGGATCAAAAAAAAAAAAAAAAAATATCCAAAAGTTCATAATGCCATTCAGATATTTAGTAGTGGTAGTCTGAATAAATTCAAAATGGCTACCTCTGTCAGAGTCAGGAAGATATACACAAGGCTAAGAAAATCACTTCTCGGAAGCCTAAACAGGATGATGAAAATCGGCAAATATTGATAAATCCGTAGTCCGAATATCACAAATTAATCACGTTTTGGCGTTGAGTTTTTTCACTAACTTCCTAAAAAACCATCCTCTCTGTCATCGAGTTTACTTTCCAAAGAAAATTTTGGAATTTTACAACAGAAGGATGTTCCATTCCGTCTCTCCATCTCGTACCTACCCCTGGAAAATAATACAAGATTGGTTAAAATCGAATAAAATGAATAGAGTTTTAAGTCCTACTCTTCTGCACCTCTTATTGGCTAATAAAGACGGGCAACACCTTGCAGTGTGCAATGAGGGAAATTCTGCCAGGAAAGCTTCATAAGCCTACTCTTTCCAACTGTCGAGGGATCTTTAACGTGCACAGTCTGTAGCACATGGGGCAAAATTGGTTAAAACACAGGGACTTGTTGTAAGATACAGATTGGTTAAAACACAGGGACTTGTTGTAAGATACAGATTGGTTAAAACACAGGGACTTGTTGTAAGATACAGATTGGTTAAAACACAGGGACTTGTTGTAAGATACAGATTGGTTAAACACAGGGACTTGTTGTAAGATACAGATGGTTAAAACACAGGGACTTGTTGTAAGATACAGATTGGTTACAACACAGGGACTTGTTGTAAGATACAGATTGGTTACAACACAGGGACTTGTTGTAAGATACAGATTGGTTACAACACAGGGACTTGTTGTAAGATACAGATTGGTTACAAACACAGGGACTTGTTGTAAGATACAGATTGGTTACAACACAGGGACTTAGTGTAAGATACAGATTGGTTAAAACACAGGGACTTGTTGTAAGATACAGATTGGTTACAACACAGGGACTTGTTGTAAGATACAGATTGGTTACAACACAGGGACTTGTTGTAAGATACAGATTGGTTACAACACAGGGACTTGTTGTAAGATACAGATTGGTTAAAACACAGGGACTTAGTGTAAGATACAGATTGGTTAAAACACAGGGACTTAGTGTAAGATACAGATTGGTTAAAACACAGGGACTTGTTGTAAGATACAGATTGGTTAAAACACAGGGACTTGTGTAAGATACAGATTGGTTGAGATACTGATGGACTTTCCATTAGATATCTGTGGTTCCTGTAAATTATAGAATGAAAGGGGATCTAATCTACCATGTACAAGAATATTACTCAGAATTTTTATTCCTGTTGTAAGGAGGCACCAAAAGTTTATCATACTGGATATTCAGAACCTACGGTACGGATGCTTGTATTGTTGGTATTACATGTACATTGAATTTCTACTTACCACATACACCCACTGCCTGCATGCAACATTACACCACTACTATATTGGTAACTTCTATACACTGAATTTTCTCCAGACAAAATTGGCTGCTGTCAAACAAATAAAACAATACATTTTAAATATAGGGTACCCACTTTCTCCATGACAGTCAGGTCCATGGGTTTGACACAATAAATGCTGTTTAAATTGGATAATAATCTGAGGCCCCCCTACCCCTACCCCCCCTGCTACAGAACAGGGTGTGTACGTATGTTTAAGATACCTCAACAGTTGGAAATTTAAAAAAAGAGCCCAAATCTCCCTCATTGCAATAACTTTGAAGGATTTAAAATGACTGAATGTTAGATAGGACCATGTCCTTGTGTATTAGACCTAATTCTGACCCATGTAAAATAAAGAGTCTATGTTTGTCTCTATGGACTGAATGTTAGACAGGACCATGTCCTTTGTATTGGACTATTCTGACCCATGTAAAATAAAGAGTCTATGTTTGTCTCCATGGGTGAATGTTAGACAGGACATGTCCTTGTGTATTAGACCTAATTCTGACCCATGTAAAATAAAGAGTCTATGTTTGTTTCTATGGACTGAATGTTAGATAGGACCATGTCCTTGTGTATTGGACCTAATTCTGACCCATGTAAAATAAAGAGTCTATGTTTGTCTCTATGGACTGAATGTTAGACAGGACCATGTCCTTGTGTATTGGGCCTAATTCTGACCCATGTAAAATAAAGAGTCTATGTTTGTCTCTATGGACTGAATGTTAGATAGGACCA
This sequence comes from Nipponacmea schrenckii, assembly GCA_030562195.1. Taxonomy (NCBI): domain Eukaryota; kingdom Metazoa; phylum Mollusca; class Gastropoda; family Lottiidae; genus Nipponacmea; species Nipponacmea schrenckii. The sequence goes on from CM060201.1 coordinate 21,740,115, forward strand.
TGTCCTTGTATATTGGACCTAATTCTGACCCATGTAAAATAAAGAGTCTATTATTATTATTATTAACTAACCTCTCCCCGAACTCCTCGACCCTGCACCATGTCTATAGACCCATTTATTGACATTATGTGCCACACCCTCTTACGTAACTGCACAGTTTCTTCCCCAAGATTCTCCAGTCTAATACTATAAAGCCACTGGAAAATAAAAACCACAAAACTTACTATGTGGACTCTCTGAAAGGGATGCTAAGTTGACAAACCTAAATACCAGACAAATATTATTAGCTATGTGGAGTCTCTGAAAGAGATGCTGAGTTGACAAACCTAGATACCAATAAACATTATTAGCTATGTGGACTCTCTGAAAGAATTCACAATGAGATAGGAAGTATGACAAATCAGGGCATGGTTTGTACACAAGGCTAATAACTAAAAACTTTACTTACATGATAATCAGAACGCGATTGCTGTGTTTGCTGAAGGAAAAAAAGAAGAAGTCCGAATTTCGAATTTCAAATACAAAAAACTTGCTTTACAGCAGTGAGCAATTGATTAAGACAAGATTCAATCAAACATCAACTCTAATTACATATACAAGAGAGACTGTTGACTCATGTTTTGGACACCATCAGGACAGAGAGAAATAGAGCTGTAACAAGTCTCACCGTTTCCCCGATATAAAATGGTATAGCAGTTATTCGAATATTTTCAGTTGTTTCGCGATAAACTGCAGACAGCTGAAGTTTAGAAATGCTTTGTTTGTGTAACGACTGTAACATCTCAGTCATCACAAAAGGGGGAGCTGTAAAAAAAAAAATATTGATAATAAATTTTATCGATTTTAGGAAGAGTTCCTTTAATGAGAATAAACAAACAATAATATTTTACAAGGATAACCACTTAGGTTCACAGTTAAAGATCCTTTCTACCAGCTGATCCTTGGCCAAATCTCTTGGCATTGATCTTTCCCAGATTATCCGTACCCATTTACAGCTGGGTGGACTGGTACCCAAAAAGAATTAAGGATATGACATCATGACAATAATTATGTTTTTCAACATCTTAATATAACCTATCCCCGATCATTATCGCCTTCTTCTCTAATCTCACTAACTTAAAATAATACTGTGTCTTAAATTGAACATAAAATATTAAACATGGTCAATAAGAGTATATATTCATCAGTAGATATACCTGCTGTTATAAATAACAAAATATTAAAATATTAAACATGGTCAATAAGAGTATATATTCATCAGTAGATATACCTGCTGTTATAAATAACATAACAGAATCCTTATATAATCTGATAAATCAAACAAAACATTAAAATATTAAACTTGGTCAATAAGAGTATATATTCATCAGTAGATATACCTGCTGTTATAAATAACAAAACATTAAAATATTAAACTTGGTCAATAAGAGTATATATTCATCAGTAGATATACCTGCTGTTATAAATAACAAAACATTAAAATATTAAACATGGTCAATAAGAGTATAATATATTCATCAGTAGATATACCTGCTGTTATAAATAACAAAACATTAAAATATTAAACTTGGTCAATAAGAGTATATATTCATCAGTAGATATACCTGCTGTTATAAATAACAAAACATTAAAATATTAAACATGGTCAATAAGAGTATAATATATTCATCAGTAGATATACCTGCTGTTATAAATAACAAAACATTAAAATATTAAACATGGTCAATAAGAGTATAATATATTCATCAGTAGATATACCTGCTGTATAACACTTATACAAAATATTAAAATATTAAACATGGTCAATAAGAGTATATATTCATCAGTAGATATACCTGCTGTTATAAATAACAAAACATTTAAATATTAAACATGGTCAATAAGAGTATAATATATTCATCAGTAGATATACTTAAACCTTATCTTGTACATCATTAATATAGGTGTATAAAATACTTACATGATTCAGGATCATAAATTAAAACTTTATCAAAGTTCTCATTAACTATTGGAGTTTTCTCTTTACTGTGATATGGTATAATATCTTCATGGGCCACATAATCTAGACCTGTAGACCAAAAATTATCACAAACTATAAATAAACTTTCTTTATTAGACCTGAAAATACCTAGCTACAAATATCCTAGAAATAGTGTTAAAAGATAAGACCCTAGGATATCCTAGACAAATTAGAAGATAAGATCCTAGGATATCCTAGAAACAGTGTTAGAAGTTAAGATCCTAGGATATCCTAGAAACAGTTTTAGAAGTAAAGATCCTAGGATATCCTAGAAACAGTTTTAGAAGATAAGATCCTAGGATATCCTAGAACACATTAGAAGATAAGACCTAGGATATCCTAGAACCCATTAGAAGGTAAGATCCTAGGATATCCTAGAACACATTAGAAGATAAGATCCTAGGATATCCTAGGTTTAAGATCGATTAAAGAATTCCCCACCCAGGTGCCTTATTCTCCAATCTCACTAACTAAAACCATTTCATCTTCAACATAATTAAAATCAAACTTGATTAAACTATTAAATGATGCCTTCAGATGAATTTTACATCGATATAATTCAGAGAAAGGACAGCTTTAAGTCCATTTTCAGTTTATCAGATGTTTAGTGACGTCACATAAACTATTATTCCATAAGACATAGCTATCGTATTTCGTGTCAATAGATGACGTAACTTGCGTTCTGGACCTCGTTTTGAGTGTCTCCATAACGAGGCATGAATAAAGTATATAACGTACCTCTAATCCTGCTTACGAAAGAAAAATTTTCAAAATATGATTCCGGCCGCAATCTCTGAAATATAATTTAATGCTATCAACAGTCAACATATAACCAAGACACTAAACACGGATAGTTACCACCCCTGGTACTACAAAAAACCTATGAAAAAAGGACTGGATACTTACGATATGTGGGTAGTCTCTTTCATCCAGTAATACTTCATAATAAGTTTGTTTTTTGCCATTTACATGGTGAGCAACTGATATTGTCTTTTCATCTTGACTTCTAAATAAAAATTTCACATACACAGATTAGCAAACTAGTTCAGAGAAGAAAGACAAAAACAATAAATGATTGGAGTTTTACACCACTTTAATGCATCTTAGGGGATAATGATTACTGACAATACCATGCAGTTTGTAATGAGGGAAATTTTGCCATGATAGCAGCAATAACCCATTTTCTTCCAACTTTGAATGGACCTTGAACATATACTAATATGAGAGCGCAGCGGCGAAGCCGTCGAGAGCGAAGCTCTCTTTTATGGTAACATGTAGGCCATATACATGAATATGCATCAGAAGAATTTTGCACCACTGGTAGTAAAAAAAAAGTGTTAAAAAGATGGCTGCCATGTTTGTTTACAGCTAGGTTGCAGTCAATCAAGGAAGTCTCGAAGTGAATATTCTGGAATTCTTAAAATAAATTACATTTCTTTCACAAACACTAAAATAGATGTTTTGTACCCTATTTAAACACCTTACGTTTAATCTTAATTTTTCCTGAATGTTCTATGCGGGAATTCCATAAACAAGTTTATCTCATATAGGAGTTGTCTTTCCTTGCCGTCCAAATTGCGTTGATAGGGCGTTTTCTGACGTCACATACTATTTCTGACGTTGAAATTTATCAATGAATGACATTATTTTGCTTATTCATTGTCATTATTATCAATAGGCCTTGTCTGCGCTCTCATTCAAGGCCATGCCTTATTCATATTAGTAGGGCTGGGAAAATTCACAGTGATATCTAAATATCTAATGTATCAAGTGATATATAGAGAATTTTATTGGCAAAGTAATGATATATTTTTGATATCAAGAAAGACTGTTAGAAGAAGTGAAAGTAAATCATAACATAAAAGACTTACTTTTCTTCACGTTTAATAACTTTATCATTGTCAAAAACCTTCAACCTCAATGGACTCAATACAACTCCGCGGTAACCTAAAACTTTATGAAGAAACAGCTGAAAACAGAAAACAACTTGTTACAAATAATCGATGTTTAAAAAGAATGTTAACTGTATGTGTAACAAAACAATGTGTTTATAGGAATAAATAAAAGTATATATTTTTAATCATAGTTGTCTTGCAATGATAATTTCTAATAGTTCTTAATGCCTTACAAGGATTACCCAAAAATGGCTAAGAAATTTTTTGATTTATGGTTGATTTAATTGTATTTGCCAGTCATGTCTGATTGTAGCTCCAAATGACTGACTACACATATATAGTCTTTAGGACATTTTCATTAATCAATTTATAAATTTGTTACCTGGCCAACTTCATAAGCTTTGCCTTCTTCTTTAACTGGTTCCAACTGACCTACTTCTGCATATCTATAACATAGAAATTAAACTTGGTTCAATTTGGTTTCCTTGACATTGAAGAAACTAGTTTATAATGAAACAGAAAATACACCTGTTCACAATCTCAGGGAAGTATTAACTGTGTCATTAGGTACCTGTCTTGCTGACAGGGGCAGAGATATTTAAATTTGATATATGCTTGTTTAGTCAGTTTAATTATAGGCTCTTGGCAGTATCTGAGAAATTTATGATGATTATCAAGGTAGGTGGAATCATAGGCTAAGAAGGCACAGACATCTTGATCTATGACATCACAGTGAGTGTCCGACAGTAGAAAGCAGTAATCAAGAGCAACCGCACAGCAACTGAACTTTTTGTTTTGACCTTGCTGAACTTACTCTTTACATAATTTGTAAATCTGAAATGCTATGCAGGCAACCGAAATTGCAGTTCAAACTATAAAAAAACTAATCCAAAAGCATGAAATACCTTGTGGAAGAATATCTATACTGTGAACATTGATTTTGTAGCGGAATCAGAACACGAAATGAGATTCTGCGTATGAAAAAGGCCATGTTTATACCGGAAGTAGAATTACATTAGCTCCCTTGACACATCATGGGCAGACAACTCCTTTGGGAATACAAATTGCACTGTTTGGCTAACATTTCCATATTTGTCTAAATTATTCATTTATTTTCCTTAAATTCATGTCAAATTATTACAGATATGTTTGTACAACGTTTGTCTAAAAAAATTCTGCCAAGAAAATGTCATGTGACATTAAAAGTACGAAATTACCCCCCCCCCCTTATCATTTATTACAAGGTTTAGAAGAGTAAAACTCTATTCATCTCATTGCATTAATTAAATTCCCGGCTGAGTTAAAAAACAAGACAATTCAGTTTTCAAACAAGTTTATTTTCACCTTCATAACAATAACAACTAGTTAAGAAGATTTTAGCCATGGAAATGAAAGGTTACCCCTACAGTTGTATCCCCTACCGGTGTATTCCTACACTTTTATCCGAGTCAAATATAACTATCCCTATTTAGGACAGGGACCTTTTTGACTAATCATACTAATAACTATTTTTCACACTATCAATAAGCTTATCTATTGTTCTGTGACCTAGGCCAGACCTAGACAAGATTTTAAGTTTTTTTCAAAACAAAATTTTTTGGGTTATTTTCTTTATATGAAAGACACAGGAAAACAGGAATAGGCTATATCAAGATGAGCAGCTCACTTTTAGTTTTTTAGACCAGGGTGGGGGTTTAGATGAATAACCTGATAACTCTGCTTCTACCTGAGTCTCAAAAGGCTTCGACAAAATTCTCAGTAATTTCTTAACTTCTGAGAAATTTCCATTTTCAGCTTTTTCTATTGCCTGCTGAGCCATCCAATTTCTTAAAATATATTTAGGGTTTGCTTCACTCATAATATTTTGTCTTTGAGAATCTGGGAATTCCTCAAAAGCAAATCTTTCTTCATAAAGTTGAATCCAATTCTTAAACCAGGAATGTTTTTGTAATTTTTTCAAACCCCACAATTTTTGGGGAATTTTATTTCGAGTTAACATCTCTAAAGAAATGTCTCCTAAATTTCGGAACGTGACGGAAAAGTCAGTTTTTTGGTCTGCCATCATTTTTAATAAAAGAGCAACCAACTGTTCATCCTCATCTCCAAGATTTTTGCGAAGTCCTAATTTCCTTCGAAAAATCTCCATAAATTTAATTTTATAAATGACAGAAAACTGTTTCAATATTTCATTTAAAGAAAGTTGGTTTTCTTTTTTGACCAGCGGTCTCAGGGCATTTTTTAACTTTTCTAAATTAAAAATGGCGACATCGGGTTGCTGTTCGTATCTGTAGCGTCCTTCGTCGTCCGAGGTATTGGGTACAAAACGTGGATTATACTCGTCTAGGAAACCAAACGGACCATAATCTATCGTTAATGACAACAAGCTGAAATTATCTGTGTTACAAACACCATGAGCGAAACCAACGCTTTGCCACAGCGCGATTAAATATGCTGTGTCATTCACTATATTCCAAAATAATTCCGAGTATTTTTCATCACTTTGTGAAAGAATGGAAGGAAAATGTTCCTGGATTATGAAATCAGCCAGTTTCTTCAAAAGATCAGTTTCTCCTGATTTCTCTAAAATTTCCAGAGATCCAATTCGAAACCAAGATGGCGCTAAACGAAGTACAACTGCTGCCTGCTCGGTTTGAGGATGTCCATCATAAAACTTATCTCGAACTACCTGATCCTGACTGACCACTAGTCCAGCTGCTCGAGTTGTCGGAATTCCTGTAAATATAAGTAAAATCAAATTAAAAACCATGGTTCCCCTTTTCAAGGATTCATTGGCATCTTGAATATAGGTTAATAGTCTTAAAAAGTACTAGAGCTGCAAGCAAACAGCATAATCTTTTCACATATACCTCAAACAGCCTAGGTAAAGGTTGGTTGAAAAATTGAATAACTGCAAGTTTGTGGATTAACTAGTAACTAGTAATTGTACATGGTAGATATTCCATTACTTCATTCTCAATAAAAATCCTGCAGATATGAGGGGTTTCCGGATTATTGACTCCCGGATGAGCATGACTTCATTGTATTATACTTACATAGATAATGCATGGCTTCACTGTATTATACTTACCTAGATAATGCATGGCTTCATTGTATTATACTTACCTAGATAATGCATGGCTTCACTTGTATTCATGACTTACCTAGATAATGTATGGCTTCATTGTATTATACTTACCTAGATAATGCATGGCTTCATTGTATTATACTTACCTAGATAATGCATGGCTTCATTGTATTATACTTACCTAGATAATGCATGGCTTCACTGTATTATGCTTACCTAGATAATGCATGGCTTCATTGTATTAAACTTACCTAGATATGCATGGCTTCACTGTATTATACTTACCTAGATAATGCATGGCTTCACTGTATTATACTTACCTAGATAATGCATGGCTTCATTGTATTATACTTACCTAGTAATGCATGGCTTCACTGTATTATACTTACCTAGATATGCATGGCTTCACTGTATTATACTTACCTAGATAATGCATGGCTTCATTGTACTAAACTTACCTAGATAATGCATGGCTTCACTGTATTATACTTACCTAGATAATGCATGGCTTCATTGTATTCAACTTACCTAGATAATGCATGGCTTCATTGTATTATACTTACCTAGATAATGCATGGCTTCATTGTATTATACTTACCTAGATAATGCATGGCTTCATTGTATTAAACTTACCTAGATAATGCATGGCTTCATTGTATTATACTTACCTAGATAATGCATGGCTTCACTGTATTATACTTACCTAGATAATGCATGGCTTCACTGTATTATACTTACCTAGATAATGCATAGCTTCACTGTATTATACTTACCTAGATAATGCATGGCTTCACTGTATTATACTTACCTAGATAATGCATGGCTTCACTGTATTATACTTACCTAGATAATGCATGCTTCACTGTATTATACTTACCTAGATAATGCATGGCTTCACTGTATTATCTCACCTAGATAATCATGGCTTCACTGTATTATACTTACCTAGATACTGCATGGCTTCACTGTATTATACTTAACTAGATAATGCATGGCTTCATTGTATTATACTTACCTAAGATAATGCATGGCTGTCACTGTATTATACTTACCAAGATAATGCATGGCTTCACTGTATTATACTTACCTAGATATGCATGGCTTCACTGTATTATACTTACCTAGATAATGATGGCTTCATTGTACAAACTTACCTAGATATGCATAGGCTTCACTGTACAATTGTACTTACCTAGATAATGCATGGCTTCATTGTATTATACTTACCTAGATAATGCATGGCTTCATTGTATTAAACTTACCTAGATAATGCATGGCTTCATTGTATTAAACTTACTAGATAATGATGGCTTCATTGTATTACTTACCTAGATAATGCATGGCTTCACTGTATTAAACTTACCTAGATAATGCATGGCTTCATTGTAATCTATCGGCTTCATTGTATTAAACTTACCTAGATAACAATGTATTATACTTACCTAGATAATGCATGGCTTCACTGTATTATACTTACCTAGAAAATGCATGGCTTCACTTTATTAAATTCCTGATAGAAGATCTTGAACATTCATCTCTCTCTAGAAATGAGGCACGATTATATTACCAGATCCAAGCATGAATTCACTTGTCATTTATACTTCCAAGATCAGCAGCTTCCTTTTATACACCAGCTGCTCACTTTGTTCCATTATCTGTAAATCTGATGTTTATATTACGTAGACAACATGGCACTGAAGTTTACTATCTAGAACCTGTCAAAGTTCACTGATTTCTTCTAGTTGCTACTTCATACCAAGTCTCAGATAGTGTCTTAAAACATCACAACCCAACAGATTGGGAGTCTTACAACTTTAGCTGAATTCCATTCTGCCCGGTTTTCTACTTCCCAACTACAGTTCCCATACCAGTGTCCCCAGTTCCAAACTGATGTCCCCCATAACGATGGGACAAAGGCACTGACCCAGGGACTATCAAGGACCCTGCCACAAAGTCACCAAAGGATTTTTCAGTTGTTACTTTTGAGGTCAAGTCTAGTATAGTGTTTAAGACATCAGATGAAAAGGCAACAAGTTTGACAGGGGTCTGTAAAGGTTCTGGTTTGACTTTTGAAAATATTGCCCCCGTTACTGTCCTTACAAAATTTCTTTCTTCGGTGTCTATAGGAAATGTGTCGTACAAAAGTTTGGCATTAGGAAATGGCCATCTTGAAAGTTCTGCATATTTCGGTTCTTTGCAAATATTTATTTTAACATGCGTGATAAAATTTTGAAAATCCTGTGCCCTAGAACAATGAAGTGAACAGAATATTGGCAGTGCCAAAAGAATACTTGTCATTTTTTCCAAGGATCAGCGTTGTTTTGATAACAGTGCCACTTTGTTGCCATTTTCTGTCAAATTGATGTTTATTATTAGTAACAACACGTGGACTGAATGTTTACATCTGACGTCATTCTGATCTTTTTGCATTAAAATTCAGGATGGGTTTTCTCCAAATCTAAAACGAAAAAATAAAAAAGCAAACCCAAATCACGTTAGCTAAAAAAAAAAAAAAAAAAATACTAGAAACAAAATATATCTAGGAGACGCCTTTTTCTTCCTAAAGCTTGATAAGTAGAAATTTTTTAGACGATTTTCCTTCAGTTTTTTATTTCTTTTCAGGAAAGTACAAGGAAATAAAAAAGGTGTACGAAACCCTTTGCTCTACTTTCATTTTTACTTTTTCTGTGACCATTTAATTACTCTAAAGTTTCAAAAATTAGCTTTAAAAATGTCGGCGGTTCAGACACAAATGGAAGAAAAACTGAAGGCGGAATTGAAAACCACTCATCTGGTAAAAGTCTAAGTAGTTTCGATCTGTTCCTGTATTCTTTTCAATGCATGTTTGTAAGATTGAAAGTGGCAAGTCTTTTCACAGCCGAAAACCACGAGGTGAGCCGAAGACTCAAAATCTATAATCAATTATACATTTCATTAGCGCAGGCTACCGAAAGAATATTTAATGAATCTATTTTTAATTGGTATAATTTTAGGAACTGAGAGATTTATCAGATGGATGTGGTGCCAAGTTTGAAGCTGTGATTGTCTCTCCTTTATTTGAGGGTAAACCACTTTTACAAAGGCACAGGTAGATAACCTAAAACGTTTCCATCTCAAGTTAAATGAAGAGGGACTTGGCTAGTGAGAATAAAGCTCAACTAAATGAATCGTCCTCTCTCAAGCCTCTTTTCAGTTCAGAGATAAATTAATTTACCAAACCAAAAGATGAACTTTTTGATTGGGCTTTTGGTGAAGTACATTCTTAAGCAAATTTTCGTATTTCTTGGGAAGGGCCCAGAGAAACCCAACTATTACCCCCTTTAATTCTTAAGAACCAATTCAATTCAGGAAATGGGGCTTACTGAGTAGGGTCATGGGTTGTCAAGGTAACAAGTTGCTTAGCAATGGGTTTCTTAGAATTGGTCTTAATTCTATTAACACATTTTATTTCAGGCTAGTAAATTCAACACTACAGGAAGAAATGAAGATTGTTCATGCCTTTCAAATGAAAACATTGACTCCAGAACAGTGGGAAAAACAACAAAAATAATGTGCCGGTACATAGAAAATAGAGTTTGATTTACAAGCAAAGGCTATTAACAAACTTCACGAAGGACAATGCAGTGCTTAAAGAATTTTTTATGGAATGGATGAATATGTCATTAATAATGATGTTTTGGGACGTCACAAATGGTGATGTTTCTGAGAGGCATGGTGATGAATATGTTGTAGCGCATCACATTTTGCAAATTTAAAATACCCTTTTGCGATCATCTATGTTGTTTGTTTATATGTCGTTTGTTAAACAAACGTTCTTGTCGTTTTAGTAGTCTTCATATACATTATTATGTACAGATAATTGTTGTGCATTTAGCCCTATGATAGATATATTTCCTGTTAAAAAATAATAAGAAATGAATTTTTGTACGGTACACTATAACAATTGATCATACCCAACAAGCTTGTAGATTGTGACACTATAACAGTGAGCCACCATTGATCATACCCAACAAGCTTGTAGATTGTGACACTATAACAGTGAGCCACCATTGATAATACCCAACAAGCTTGTAGATTGTGACACTATAACAGTGAGCCACCATTGATCATACCCAACAAGCTTGTAGATTGTGACACTATAACAGTGAGCCACCATTGATCATACCCAACAAGCTTGTAGATTGTGACACTATAACAGTGAGCCACCATTGATAATACCCAACAAGCTTGTAGATTGTGACACTATAACAGTGAGCCACCATTGATCATACCCAACAAGCTTGTAGATTGTGACACTATAACAGTGAGCCACCATTGATCATACCCAACAAGCTTGTAGATTGTGACACTATAACAGTGAGCCACCATTGATCATACCCAACAAGCTGTAGATTGTGACACTATAACAGTGAGCCACCATTGATAATACCCAACAAGCTTGTAGATTGTGACACTATAACAGTGAGCCACCATTGATAATACCCAACAAGCTAGTAGATTGTGACACTATAACAGTGAGCCACCATTGATAATACCCAACAAGCTTGTAGATTGTGACACTATAACAGTGAGCCACCATTGATAATACCCAACAAGCTTGTAGATTGTGACACTATAACAGTGAGCCACCATTGATAATACCCAACAAGCTTGTAGATTGTGACACTATAACAGTGAGCCACCATTGATCATACCCAACAAGCTTGTAGATTGTGACACTATAACAGTGAGCCACCATTGATCATACCCAACAAGCTTGTAGATTGTGACACTATAACAGTGAGCCACCATTGATAATACCCAACAAGCTTGTAGATTGTGACACTATAACAGTGAGCCACCATTGATAATACCCAACAAGCTTGTAGATTGTGACACTATAACAGTGAGCCACCATTGATCATACCCAACAAGCTTGTAGATTGTGACACTATAACAGTGAGTTATCATTGATCATACCCAACAAGCTTGTAGATTGTGACACTATAACAGTGAGTCACCATTGATCATACCCAACAAGCTTGTAGATTGTGACACTATAACAGTGAGCCACCATTGATAATACCCAACAAGCTTGTAGATTGTGACACTATAACAGTGAGCCACCATTGATAATACCCAACAAGCTTGTAGATTGTGACACTATAACAGTGAGCCACCATTGATAATACCCAACAAGCTTGTAGATTGTGACACTATAACAGTGAGCCACATTGATCATACCCAACAAGCTTGTAGATTGTGACACTATAACAGTGAGCCACCATTGATCATACCCAACAAGCTTGTAGATTGTGACACTATAACAGTGAGCCACCATTGATCATACCCAACAAGCTTGTAGATTGTGACACTATAACAGTGAGCCACCATTGATCATACCCAACAAGCTTGTAGATTGTGACACTATAACAGTGAGCCACCATTGATCATACCCAACAAGCTTGTAGATTGTGACACTATAACAGTGAGCCACCATTGATCATACCCAACAAGCTTGTAGATTGTGACACTATAACAGTGAGCCACCATTGATCATACCCAACAAGCTTGTAGATTGTGACACATAACAGTGAGCCACCATTGATAATACCCAACAAGCTTGTAGATTGTTACCCCTATGACAGTGAGCCACCATTGATCATACCCAAAAATGCTTGTAGATTGTGACACTATAACAGTGAGCCACCATTGATTATACCCAACAAGCTTGTAGATTGTGACACTATAACAGTGAGCCACCATTGATAATACCCAACAAGCTTGTAGATTGTGACACTATAACAGTGAGCCACTATTGATAATACCCAACAAGCTTGTAGATTGTGACACTATAACAGTGAGCCCCCTATTGATCATACCCAACAAGCTTGTAGATTGTAACACTATAACAGTGAGCCACCATTGATCATACCCAACAAGCTTGTAGATTGTGACACTATAACAGTGAGCCACCATTGATCATACCCAACAAGCTTGTAGATTGTGACACTATAACAGTGAGCCACCATTGATCATACCCAACAAGCTTGTAGATTGTAACACTATAACAGTGAGCCACCATTGATCATACCCAACAAGCTTGTAGATTGTAACACTATAACAGTGAGCCACCATTGATCATACCCAACAAGCTTGTAGATTGTAACACTATAACAGTAAGCCACCATTGATCATACACAACAAGCTTGTAGATTGTGACACTATAACAGTGAGCCACCATAAATCATACCGAACAAGCTTGTAGATTGTGACACTATAACAGTGAGCCACCATTGATCATACCCAACAAGCTTGTAGATTGTGACACTATAACAGTGAGCCACCATTGATCATACCCAACAAGCTTGTAGATTGTAACACTATAACAGTGAGCCACCATTGATCATACCCAACAAGCTTGTAGATTGTGACACTATAACAGTGAGCCACCATTGATCATTCCCAACAAGCTTGTAGATTGTGACACTATAACAGTGAGCCACCATTGATAATACCCAACAAGCTTGTGGATTGTTACACCATGACAGTGAGCCACCATTGATCATTCCCAACAAGCTTGTAGATTGTAACACCATGACAGTGAGCCACCATTGATAATAGCCAACAAGCTCGTAGATGTAAATCGAAAGCAATGAATCGCCATTGAACTACACTGTCCTGTACAACTAGCTAGCAGACTAGTTTCAATAACATATTTCTGTGAGAAGAAAATATACTTTGTATATCTTTAAACTTAACGACATTTGCCCGATAAAATAAAGATCTTTACTTTTAAACGCGACCTTTCCCCTGACCGTTGTTTTTCTATCTCTGTGTCTATATAAGGATTATATTATAAAACCAGTACGAGTCTACCGTCTGCCTTCCCGGTAGCGTTTAGTCACAATCATTTAGTCTCTTTCACTTTAAAGTTTCATAGTTTACTGATATACTCATTATAATTAATAATTCGGCTGGGGTAAGGGTGAAAAAGTTTTATAAGAATTTGATAAAGATGCTTTCCAAAAATCTACAAAGAGGTTAAAAAGTTCCAAGTATACCTTTGTCACTAAATGCATTGACTGTAATCGTTAGCATACTGTCCAATCAAACTGCATGATATACGAAAAGTTGCTATTTCAGTCAAGGTATACTATACGACGCAGTACGTTATAACATTGCTTTATATCAGGCAAAACCTCGACAATCTGTTATATATCCCTTTAAATATGTCGACCCCTGTCCGTCGTCACCTGACACGGTGATCTGGACTACCATGAAGGCTTACAGAGGATCTGGTGAAATATTTTGCCATTTGAGTTGGAAGAAGCGAGAGAACACATCACGACCTATTCTCAGGTATGAATTTTTTACACAACTATGTTTTATTTTTCACTTCTGATGCATTAAACGAAAAAAAAATGAAATAATGGGCGTAGCGTGACCATTCTGACTTTTACCGACGATCATCCCTCCAGGGAAAAAATTAAAAACTGAAAAACTAAGTTACAGTAGATGAACAGTTTACCGATAAGGTCATATCTGATAGCTCCATTATTTTCTTGTTCTGATTCGAGATTTACCGAAAGGTTAAGCAAAAAAATTTTTTTTTTCTTGTTGTTTTTTTATTTTTGTTTTTTCGTTTGTTTGTTTTTTTTTTGGGGGGGGGGTGGCTTAGGACTGTGCGTACGCTACGCCCATGACTACAACTTAACACGTCTTTGGAATGATTGAAAATTTGATTTACCCAAGCTTGTGTATGTATAACCTAAAAAAAAAAAAAAAAAAAAAAAAAAAATAAAATAAGAAAGATTCTAATTTTTATCAAAACAATGATAATTCTGTGTTCAAATGGTGAAAGATATATTACTTGTCCCTGCAGATATATTACTTGTCCCTCTAGATATATTACTTGTCCCTCTAGATATATTACTTGCCCCTCCTGATATAATACTAGTCCCTCCAGATATAATACTAGTCCCTCTAGATAATTGTATATTACTTGTCCCTCCTGATATAATACTTGTCCCTCTAGATAATTGTATATTACTTGTCCCTCCTGATATAATACTTGTCCCTCTAGATAATTGTATATTACTTGTCCCTCCTGATATAATACTTGTCCCTCTAGATAATTGTATATTACTTGTCCCTCCTGATATAATACTTGTCCCTCTAGATAATTGTATATTACTTGTCCCTCAGATATATTACTGCTCTATATAATACTTGTCCCTCAAGAAATATTTCTTGTCCCTCCTATATATTACTTGTCCCTCCAGATATATTACTTGTCCCTCTGATATATTACTTGTCCCTCCAGATACATGTATATTACTTGTCCCTCCAGATATATTACTTGCCGCTCTAGATATATTACTTGTCCCTCCTGATATATTACTTGTCCCTCCAGATATAGTACTTGTCCCTCTGACTAGGGTCCTGGTTATGCTTTCAGATATTCCTGACTGGTGTTCGAATAATTCTCAGTAAAATGAAGAGAGAAATACTTATAGCAGTTTCACTAGGTAGGTAACCATAGAGATCTTAAAAGGGTAGTAGTGTAAAATATATAATCAAACACATTGTTAAATATGCCTTAATTATATTTCTAAAATTCGGATAACAAATGTCATCTTTGAATAAAAGGAATTCTTTGAAGACTGGCGCACAAATGCGTTGAAATTGTCCTTGAACGGCAACATAATTAATATGCTAATTCATGTACTTACGCATTACTGTGAACAATGAGTAAATTTTGCAATGAACAGACGACATAAAATATGAGGGCAGGGATTTCTATGTAGCAATTGAATTTATTTTTCAGCTCTTGTAACCTTGGTAACATCACAAACTTTCTTCAGATGTCCCCGGGCCAATGGCGACTTTGCAGATCCAGAAAACAGTACATTGTTCTACAAATGTATCAACTTTGTTCCCACACGAAGTGCGTGTGCATTGGGCGCGGTGTTTGATACGATGATCAGCAGGTGCAATATCCAGACGTACGTGGAATCTCTTTCCGGTATCGAGTGCCCTGCTTCTGATGGCATGTTTGCGATAGGCGGAGACTGTACGCAATACCTTCACTGTGCGAATAACCTACCGCATCTTATGGGATGTCCAGATGGCCTATTGTTCAACCGCACATCTTCAGTCTGCGACCGAGCAGAAAATGTCAGATGTTTCTAGGATGCCACATGTTTCTAATAAAGCATGAAGGGGTAGGGGTGGCGTCTATCAATGCAGAACTTGGGCGCGGAACAAGATATATACTATGCGATAATTTGGACCGACGACACAGTACTTGTTTAATTGTAGCCCGAATATCTATCCTTACCCATACCTCGGCCGTGATATACGGAATGGATATGGGCAGGATATATCCTTGTATATCACACCCTTGGAATGGGTACGTCGATTAAGGCTGCACCGGGCTAGTATTATGGTACTTACTTATATATATAAACGTTATTTAACATCGGTTGTCTCCCTTCCTATATATTCTATATTATTTCTTTCTTTCTATATTTGTATGTCTTTATATTGGAGAAATAAAATAGTATTTGATCAAAGGTTGATTCGATGTTCTTATCTACTTGTCTCCCTGGTACCAGCGTAATGATCAATCAGGGGGAGGAGGGGAAGGTGTGGGGGCCACAGAAAGGATCACAGTTAATTCGTACCTATTCTATAATATACCGGTACCATACTAACTACTCTAGAACATGAAGCCCTGTTTGTATTTACAAGTCATAACTTTGTCGAAATGATAAAAGAAAACTTATTAATTCTTGTAATCTTTTATTAATATCTTAAACTGGTCTAACTTCTGTGTATTCGTTTCCTTCTACCTATGTTAGATTCCTTGTTGGATAAGTCTCCGAGAATAGGTAGCACGAATAATCATAGGGTTCTGCAAACCGACAGAGAGGATCACTTTGTTGGAGACACTATTATTGACACTCAGTGAAATCTTTTGCCCATTCCGGTGGGACGGAGGCATTGATTACGTCTTTATCTCGTGGTGCTGTCGGTGGGTTTTGTTATTAGTGGGGAGATATTTGAAAAGAAAGATCCCAAGTCCTGCATTAGTACAATTTGTAGGAATTTACATTCTTTATTTAAACAATGAAATAATGCATCTTTCCTGGAAGGATAGGAATATAGATAAAATACGCTCATTGGCAGCATCGATTTTCAAAAATCATTCAAGAAATGCACATTATAGAGTGTTTAAGAGCATTTCAAGAACAAGGGCATTAACTCATACTGAATGTTTTTCTGAATGATTTTTCTAATCATCAATAAGGTTCATCCTGGGTGATAACAAACACTCACACAAGGATACGTCAAATCCGCAAAGAATTGCGCCTTCTAGAGTGTGGACAGACATGGGTGACGGCAATATACCTCCCCATTTCATGTGGGCGTATACTTGATTCTATTCTTTATAGATTCTTCGTAGATTCGAGCGACACCATGCAGGTAAAACTGAATATTTGTAAGGTCATTTTGTATTTTTTACCCACCTTCCGATGGACTGTCAAACATGCCACTTCTTACCAAACATAACTTTCAACTCAAAAAACACCAAACGGCATTTTAAATTATTAAAAGAAAAACGAAATGACTTGTAACAAATTTTGTAAAATATTCACCTAATTACCCTCTGAATTTTAAAGCGACGTTTTTATAATTGGTGGGGTAAAGGTGGGGGGGAGGGGACGAGGGAGAGAGAAGGGGGAGCATTAGGTTTAATAACGTCGTTTGGAAAAAGAAGTATTACATAGAGTAGGGGTAGAAGGGGACGAAGAAGTCCTTGGCTTTGAAAGTTTTCAACAATTCAGAAATAAGTTAGCTGTATTAACGGTCTTGGGGGGAATTTTGCCAGGAGAGCGGCATCGTCCAAAGCCAAAATTCCTCAAGTTCAGTTCCCATCGACCTGAAAGGACGAAGGGGTGTAAGATTCAAATGATTCAACCTCCAAATACGCATCTGCACACAACCTCTCTTTAAATTTCTCTCTCCACCCAAAATCTGACATTTCCATCTTCAAAAAAGTCAATGTTTATAGAAAAATTGAGGGTAATAATAAGCCAGTGAGTAGAGGCTTGACAATAGTTGGTCATCTGGCTGGACAAGTACAAGAACAGTTATTCTATAGTTTGGTTTCTCACTGAGTTCAGGTAGGGGGACTTATTTAATTGTTAAATCATGCTTACTCTTCCTATACAACACCGAGTGTGCATTGACTTGAAGAGTTGGTTAAGGCATTGCCTTAATTTTCTCTCTAGGTTTGACGTTTGATAGAATCCATCGATTTCCACCTTTCCAAATAGCATACAGATGCCTTTTGGTTCCTGCAATTTCACTAAAACTAGACTTTCTGTGGAGTCACTACGGCTAAAGCATCATATGATATATATTAGCAACCTTAGTGGACAGGGCGGCATATACGGTTCATCATTTCTATAATTGCTGTTTTACGATAGAACGTCATAAGTTGTTGTTGTCATTGGTTGTTATTAGATGTCGGTATTTTCAGCTGCTTTCGAAATTTGTCAGGTGCCATCGGTTGTTATCACTATATCAGTTGCATCAGTTGTTTTCAACCGCCATCGGTTGTTATCAGCTGCATAAGTTGTTATCACTATATCAGCTGCATCAGTTGTTTTCAACCGCCATCGGTTGTTATCAGCAGCATCAGTTTTTATCACTATATCAGCTGCATCAGTTGTTTTCAACCGCCATCGGTTGTTATCAGCTGCATCAGTTGTTATCACTATATCAGCTGCATCAGTTGTTTTCAACCGCCATCGGTTGTTATCAGCTGCATCAGTTGTTATCACTATATCAGCTGCATCAGTTGTTTTCAACCGCCATCGGTTGTTATCAGCTGCATCAGTTGTTATCACTATATCAGCTGCATCAGTTGTTTTCAACCGCCATCGGTTCTTATCAGCTACCATTGGTTGTTATCAGCTGCAATTGGTTGTTATCAGCTGCTGACAGAGCGCTAGCAGATTATTCAAGATAGACAGTTTTCATTTCAGTTTAAATTTTATTTTCAGGTCCCCATCATGATGTACTTATTGTCTTCAGCTTTTGTCCTCTCAGGTAGGTCTACCAAATATCAAAACTCAGATGTTCCGTTTCGTATTTTATCTGTGGGTGACCCCATCTATGATCTAAAGCATTTGCCCTTCAGTATAGTTCTAGATCCTTAAATTGTTCAAAATATCAAATGACATTTTCAATGGTAGCTTTACAGATTACATTAGTTGAAGATTGGGTTTCTGAGATACTTCCTCATGTGAATAGTTTCAATATATTTCTAAACTGTGAGAAGGGAAGGGGGAGGGGGAGGGGGTATTTGAGAGTGGGATACACATTAAGCTGTTTTAACAGTGTGTTTTTTTTTATTTGTCAGCAACAATTACTAGATCTACAACTTTCTTTCTGTCCTTTCAGTTTTGATAATGGCGACACAACAACAAGATCCAAATTGTCCTTATTCCGACGGATATTTTGAAGATGCGAGCGACCTTCGCTATTTCTTCCACTGTGGTGGTGGCGTAGCGGTGAGAACAGCCTGCCCCAACAACACTCTGTTCTACTCTCAACTGGGTAACTGTATACCCTTAGAAGCACATCCCGCCTACCACGGGTTTTCCTGCGAACAATCGGATGGGTTCTTTCAGCTACCCAACAATGACTGTACCCAGTTTCTGTCGTGTGTGGGATGGATACCTTACGTGATGCATTGTCCAGAAACCACGTTTTGGAACGGCCGCAATGGTACATGTGGAGCTTATGTTAATTCCACGTGCTTTAATGGTTATTAGGCATTTCTTGCTGTAACATCATTAATAACATAGTTTTAATTTATCACAATTGCAAAAACCCTCTTTTTGCAACGAAGTGTTTGAAGGTGAAACGTGGGCGTCGTTGATCCAATCAAATAAAATTAATTCTATTACACAAAATGAGTTTTTTTTTTCAAATTAAATTGCTAGAAAAAAATCACAATACAGTCGGAAGGGTGGATTTTTCAAAAGTTCCCTAAAACTCTGCTAGCGATAGTTAGAAGATAATAGTTTGGTATACTCTTGCCCCATTCTAACCACAGAAAACTATCATGCTAGCGAGGAATCTACTAGCTAGTTAGACACGATAGTTTGATATGTTCTAGTCTCATTCTGACCACAGAAAACTATCATTGTACCAAACAATCTGCTAGCTAGTTAGACACGATAGTTTGGTATACTCTTGCCCCATTCTAACCACAGAAAACTATCATGCTAGCGAGCAATCTACTAGCTAGTTAGACACGATAGTTTGATATTCTTGCCCCATTCTAGACCACAGAAAACTATCATTGTACCAAACAATCTGCTAGCTAGTAAGACACGATAGTTTGATATACTCTTGCCCCATTCTAACCACAGAAAACTATCATGCTAGCGAGCAATCTACTAGCTAGTTAGACACGATAGTTTGATATGTTCTAGTCTCATTCTGACCACAGAAAACTATCATTGTACCAATCAATCTACTAGCTAGTTGGACAGGATAGTTTGGTATGCTCTAGGCCCATTCTAACCACAGAAAACTATCATGCTACCGAGCAATCTGGTAGCTAGTTAGACATAATACAATCTTTTATGTGCTTTTTTAAGAATTGAAAGTTATGAGTCAGCCATTTAAAAACTCAGTCATTTGTCAACTCAGTAATTTTTGCTTCATTTTGTAATCCATCGGGTGAAACCAAGTACAAGTGCCAACCATTATATTACGACTCGCCATTAACAATGGGACCCGCCCGACCAACTACCAATATGACGGGTGACATTTATGTTTTGAAACTAACCCAAAAGTTAGTCCGATATATACTGCTAATTTCTGCCTCTCAATGGCTTAGTAAGTTGGTTGATTGCTTGATAGCCCGAAGTTCATGAGGCCAAGGGCTCAAAGGTTGTCATACAACGAACCTTCGCAATTTCTTCATAAACATTTTCAATAAAACAATAAGGTACAGGAAGTCACACTTTTTTCCATTAATCCTATAGGAACAGTAAGATATAAAACTTCATTTTCTTAGTCTTATAAGATACAGAACAGTTGGATATAAAACTTCATTTTCTTAGTCTTATAAGATACAGAACAGTTGGATATAAAACTCCTTCTATTTCATTAGTCCAATAAGATACAGAACAGTAGGATATAAAACTCCATTTCATTTCATTAGTCTAATAAGATAAAGAACAGTTGGATATAAAACTCTTTCTATTTCATTAGTCCAATAAGATACAGAACAGTAGGATATAAAACTCCTTTTCATTTCATTAGTCCAATAAGATACAGAACAGTAGGATATAAAACTCTATTTCATTTCATTAGTCCAATAAGATACAGAACAGTAGGATATAAAACTCCATTTCATTTCATTAGTCTTATATGATAAAGAACAGTTGGATATAAAACTCTATTCCATTTCATTAGTCCAATAAGATACAGAACAGTAGGATATAAAACTACATTTCATTTCATTAGTCTTATATGATAAAGAACAGTTGGATATAAAACTCTATTCCATTTCATTAGTTCAATAAGATACAGAACAGTAGGATATAAAACTACCCTATTTATTTCATTAGTCTAATAAGATAAAGAACAGTAGGATATAAAACTCATTCCATTCCATTAGTCCAATAAGATACAGAACAGTAGGATATAAAACTCTATTTCATTTCATTAGTCCAAAAAGATACAGAACAGTAGGATATAAAACTCTTTCATTTCATTAGTCCAAAAAGGATACAGGACAGTAGGATATAAAACTCCATTTCATTTCATTAGTCTTATATGATAAAGAACAGTTGGATATAAAACTCTATTCCATTTCATTAGTCCAATAAGATACAGAACAGTTGGATATAAAACTCCATTTACTTTCATTAGTCCAATAAGATACAGAACAGTGGGATATAAAAACCCATTTCATAAGTTCAATTAGATAACGAACAGTAGGGTATGAAACTCTATTTCATTTCATTAGTCCAATAAGATACAGAACAGTGAGATATAAAACCCTATTCCATTTCATTAGTCCAATAAGATACAGAACAGTAGGATATAAAACTACATATCGTTTCATTAGTCCAATAAGATACAGAATAGAAGGATATAAAACTCTATTTCATTTCATTAGTCCAATAAGATACAGAACAGTAGGATATAAAACTCTATTTCATTTCATTAGTCCAATAAGATACAGAACAGTTGGATATAAAACTCCTTCTATTTCATTAGTCCAATAAGATAACGAACAGTAGGGAATAAAACTCTATTTCATTTCATTAGTCCAATAAGATACAGAACAATAGGATATAGAACTCTATTCCATTTCATTAGTCTAATAAGATACAGAACAGTAGGATATAAAACTACATTTTATTTCATTAGTCTAATAAGATACAGAACAGTAGGATATAGAACTCTTTTACATTCCATTAGTCCAATAAGATACAGAACAGTAGGATATAAAACTACATTTCATTTCATTAGTCCAATAAGATACAGAACAGTGGGATATAAAACTACATTTCATTTCATTAGTCCAATAAGATACAGAACAGTAGGATATAAAACTCTATTTCATTAGTCCAATAAGATACAGAACAGTAAGATATAAAACTCTATTTTATTTCATTAGTCCAATAAGATACAGAACAGTAGGATATAAAACTACATTTCATTTCATTATTCCAATAAGATACAGAACAGTAGGATATAAAACTACATTTCATTTCATTATTCCAATAAGATACAGAACAGTAGGATATAAAACTACATTTCATTTCATTATTCCAATAAGATACAGAACAGTAGGATATAAAACTACATTTCATTCCATTAGTCCAATAAGATACAGAACAGTAGGATATAAAACTACATTTCATTTCATTAGTCCAATAAGGTACAGGACAGTAGGATATAAAACTACATTTCATTTCATTAGTCCAATAAGGTACAGAACAGTAGGATATAAAACTCTATTTCATTTCATTAGTCCAATAAGATACAGAACAGTAGGATATAAAACTCTATTTCATTTCATTAGTCCAATAAGATACAGAACAGTAGGATATAAAACTACATTTCATTTCATTAGTCCAATAAGATACAGAACAGTAGGATATAAAACTACATTTCATTCCATTAGTCCAATAAGATACAGAACAGTAGGATATAAAACTCTATTTCATTAGTCCAATAAGATACAGAACAGTAGGATATAAAACTCTATTTCATTAGTCCAATAAGATACAGAACAGTAGGATATAAAACTCTATTTCATTTCATTAGTCCAATAAGATACAGAACAGTAGGATATAAAACTACATTTCATTTCATTAGTCCAAAAAGGTAAGTTTAACAATCTTTTTCCATATTTTCGGACTTAGAGGACTCGTGATATAAGATTAATTGTGTTGTTGTTACATACAAATTTATTACACAATGTATCGCCCTCGGCCAAGATAAAATGAAATAAAATAAATAGAATTAAAGAAATAAATAAAGAAATTAAAACAGTGACGACGATGGCATTGTCCTCTCTAGATCTGGATTTTGCTTTTCCATAAACATATCAAATATAACTTGAGGGGGGGGGGGGTGATAAGGACACGGATTCCCCAAAGAAAAATGGCATGTCTACCTCATTGATTTTATCATCTAGAATGATCCAGGATGACTATTGGACTCATTTCATGTCTACCTCATTGATTTTATCATCTAGAATGATCCAGGGTGGCTATTGGACTCATTTCATGTCTACCTCATTGATTTTATCATCTAGAATGATCCAGGATGGCTATTGGACTCATTTCATGTCTACCTCATTGATTTTATCATCTAGAATGATCCAGGATGGCTATTGGACTCATTTCATGTCTACCTCATTGATTTTATCATCTAGAATGATCCAGGATGACTATTGGACTCATTTCATGTCTACCTCATTGATTTTATCATCTAGAATGATCCAGGATGACTATTGGACTCATTTCATGTCTACCTCATTGATTTTATCATCTAGAATGATCCAGGATGATTATGATTTTCTTCGTACGTTTGTTTTCTCTTTGCACTGCATCTATCAGACCCATTGAGCTAGACTGTTATGATTGAGCAATAAGGTAAAATCAGGTCAGGTCGGAAAACACAAGCCACAAGTTCCGTCACTTACGTAAGAAAAAGTGTTAAGTGTGACATGATTGATGGGTCCCATACGGCGGATTTGACAGTCTCAAACATAAACACCTGACATTTGAAGTAATGGTGAATCTTGAATTAATTAGAATGATAAAACCATGAAAGTGTCGAGATTCTACACAGTTTCCTGGACAACGAGACACGAAACTACAGCTATAAGGTAAGCTTCTTCTCTTCTTCTCGCTGGCTTTTTTCTTTTTGTCTGTAGTGGTTAATATAGTAATAACCCCTGCTTGCTTCCTTATTGAGTGATATATAATATAACTTGCGCTCGATCCTTGGGTCTGGTTTGGGAGGTACCCTGCTATAGAAGCACTGGCCTAGGTCGCAATTATGAATTTCAGTGTACATCAATTTGACAAGAAATTATCTACTTCTGGAGAAATGCTCCAGATAAAACTAATGATTAAAAAATGCAAAACGATTACAAGAAGGTTTTGAAAGGGGATCTAATCTACCATGTACAAGAACATTACTCAGTCACCGAACGTTTGGTGTAGAATTTATGTCTGATGATATGGTCCAGCTTCCTTAATGAATATGTTGGTAATGTATATAATCCGAACTCGCTTCCTTATTAGGTCTGTTGATATGTTACATAACACTGATTAACATAAAGACGCAAAAGAACAAAAGTTAATGCTTAACTTGCTGTTTCTGTTTAGGTAACAAGGAGAAAGTCGAAGAACAAGAATTCATCATGGTGGCCAAGATGTCTACCAGCATGCTGGCTTATTTTGTGGTGGTTCTGATCATAGAAACCACGTCGGTACGAGGATGTAAGTACTCCCCCCGGGGGTTCAATTCACTTACCCAGGCCCAAAATATCAAAATATTGAATAACAATGAACATATCTAAGACGGCGGTCAAAAGCTTTTATTATTATCAGTCATCAGATTTCAGACACGTCACCAGGATTGTCGTCTGCTTGGCCGACCGAATCCTCATTAACAGCTTTCGAAATGTATCACGACAATTGGTTGGGTTGGAATACTGTCTTTAGTGACAGTGGGGGGGGGGGGGAGATCAGTCGGATGTCGACTAAGCGCCGTGGTTTCGAATCCTCGTCAGCAGTTTTTGAAATGTGTCACGTCAATAATTTTAGTGACAGTGGGGGAGATCAGTCGGTTGTCGACTAGGGACCGTGGTTTCGAATTCTCGTCAACAGCTTTTGAAATGTGTTACGTCAATAATTCGTCTAACACTGAACACTGTCTGTGGTGGCAGTAGGGGAGATCAGTCGGTTGTCGACAAAGCGCCGTTTATTCGAATTCCCTTTCACTTGTTGGAACCCTGTCTAGGGGAACCTGTTGGATAATTTTTACCAGGCGACCGGCTCTACTATTCCTCTGCTACTCATCGTTCGGACTAATCGATACCTTCGTCGATGTCGACTTTAATCAATTACCGATTGTGTAGCACGTAGGTAGCTAAGTTCTCAAGGTTCGTGGGTTTTTTCTGAAAACAAACTCAGCTATGTTAATACATTTCCTGTTTTTTTTTCAGTTTTCCAGCCTCCTATGCCAGACTGTAAAACAGACGCAAGTTGTGGAGCTGATGCTATAACCATGAGCTTCGGGGGTATCAATTACTGCTGTGATTCAGGATCCAAGTTGTCCCTTGAAGTTGAAAGTGTAAACGGTCAACTCACGCCAAAATGCAAATGTGTTAAGGCCTTTAACTTTCGATCAATGATACCAAAAGGCTTCCAAATCCCTCGCTTTTGCACACGCTATGAAGCAGGACAACCCGTTCCTTGCGGAGCGAACGCACAAACCGGAACCGCAAACAGCATGAATGTCTGCTGTAATGAAGGCTTTACTCTGCATGTCACGAGCAGAGTTAAGAAAGGTGTAACTAAGGAGTACTGTAGATGTAAAGCAGTCGCACCAGCAGCCGCACCAGCAGCCGCACCAGCAGCCGCAAATCCTGCACCCGCAGGAGGCGCACCACTACCACCACTGCCAGGAGGCGCCCCTCTACCATTACCCGCAGGGGGCGCCAATCCACCTCCAGCAGGGGGCGCCCCTCCACCTCCACCACCAGGAGGCGCTCCACCACCACCACCAGGAGGCGCTCCACCACCACCACCAGGAGGTGCTGCAGGCCCACCGTGAGGCGTCGCTGCAGACCAATTTTAACCGGTGGAACTAGACAGTATCACGATATCGGATTCACAAAAAACAACCACTTTTTTTACTTTCAAAACAGTTTAGAAATAATTAAAAATATTAGGTTGAACTTTTTATTTTGTTTTCTGTCGCATTCAGGATTCCAAACCATGCACCTTTGGGCATAAAAATATAATGCAATGTAAATATAAATGTACTTCAAAAAAGTCAAGTACTTTCCCAATCAAGTACTTTCCCTTCCTGTTCGGAAGCTCAAAGCCAATTCGAAACAACCTTCGTTAATGTCCGTTAGTTTCCGTGATTTGAACTTGAGCAGCAAGCTGGTGATACAAGTTGCTACAATCCGTATTTCGATTATTTCTCTTCGTCATGCAGTCTCACTTCGCTACACGGTCCATTCGGTTCAAAACCCTCGCCAATGTCCGTAAGTTTCCGTGAGGTAACAAGCAGCATTCTTGTCCCGTACTGATACGCGTGCACACAGCCGAAACAAAAGCTGTCCTGGTTGAAGACTGAAAGACTGGATGTTAGAGACTAAGATGTTTAGCGCCACTATTTGACGGCAGACTTCAGTTTATCCAGGAATTGATAATAATTGTATTTTATATCAAACTCCATATCGTACCAATAATTTACTGTAAAATAACAACAGTCCAAGCAATTTATTCTAATATACAGAATGTACCATAGCTAAACAGAACCTATAACAGAATGACTCTAAACAGCGCTTAATCGGTGGCTAATGATTGAGTATATTTCCTAGCGTACAATCCAATCAAATCATTGCAATTTCAAACTTCCGTCTTACAAAAAGGGTTGTTATTGCAGTCAAGGTATATGCTGCAGATATGCGTGTAGGTGGAACGCTAATAACAGCCTCAACATTCAAAATAGATCGACCTTAGATAAAGCTTATTTTGGCATGGAATTGATAGAAAAAAGCCTAAAATATATTAATAACGAACCTGCTATACAACCATGAGATTGTTGGACATGATGAAACCATAGCGACGGTAAATACAATGTCTCTCCAGCAAATACAGTTATCTCCCTTATATTGGCTTTTTTAAACTCTGGGTATTTTTCAACGTCTGGGTTTAAAGGGTCGACCGCTATCCATGGTACCTTTAAAGATACATTCCAACTTTTAAGAATTTTCAACATGGTTTTATCCAAGTTAGGGAGCAGGTGAGAAGGACGTCTAGTTTTCATATGGGGCAATAAACTGAGACTATGTGAGCTAAAGGCTGCACACTTCAAATATCCTGAGCAATTCAAAAACATTTATCCATACCTATCTGGGTTGAATTGAATAATTTACACATTCCTTATGATGATAAAAATATTACAGAACTGACATTTAAGGGTAAAACAGGGGCGCAATACACTCGGAATCATACGGTATACAAAAAACATGTTGTAAATCTTGTACAGCAAAGAACACATGTATATCATCACCTGAATTATTGTCAGGATCACATTCATCATGGTGATAAAGATATTACCAGACTGATTCAAGGCTAAAAAAGGTGCGCATTATATTCGGAATTATTCAGTATACGAAAAGCATCTTAAAATCTTGTACAGAAAATTTTGACTGTAGTATACGAATACCTGTGATGTATTTGGATCATCTTCAATCAGCCATTCTCCATTTTCCTGTTGTTTATATACACCAGTGACATATGATTCTACAAAAATATAATTTTCTTTATCTAACTGTACAAACTACTATATGATATTTGTAAGATTAAATTAATATTGTTTATTTGTAGTCTGTAACTCTATATAACAAGTTATCTCTCTTAGATATGTCGTGTTGGTAATAATCCTAAAGTTACCATAGTGATACATTGCCCCATCCCAATGACTAGACCCTCTTTCAATCTCAGTTCATCCAGCCAATTCACTGACAAGGGAAAACTGGGATAGAAAATCCCAAGTTAATCTCGACCTTTGCTGGGATTGGACTTCTATCTGACTGAGCCACCACACTTCCCTGCAGACTGGGTTGAAGTGATGTTGCCAGGATTGAACCCTGGACCCTCAGGTTAGAGAGCAAGCCTCTAACTGACTGAGCCACCACGCTTCCCTACAGACTGGGTTGAAGTGACGTTGCCAGGATTGAACCCTGGATCCTCAGGTTAGAGAGCAGCGTCTAACTCATTGAGCCACTGCGGTTCCTTTTACGTAGGTAACTTGTAGGATAATATCTCAGACTATTCTAGAGAAAACTTACCATAAGGAATGAACGGCAGATCAGTGGGAGGGATCAGTAGAAATTTTTTCCAGCCTGATATCACACAGTATAGATTTTCATAATGATCACGATGCACTGGAAAAACAAGACACAAATTTCGGTATATTATTAGGAAAGAAGTTCTGTTTCTTTAACTATTCTTATGATCAAAATTTACCGTTAGTTTGAAACTTATTATTCTTAGGCCTTCGAATATATTATGTACGGTAGTTGTTTAAAAATTTGGATTTCTTGCTGACTGTGCTTGTTGCCAGAATTCTTCTGCCAGTTGCCAATGCTACTTCAAGTTTCTATCAGTTGCTCTCACTCTAACACAAACTAAATTTATGCTGACCATCTTAAGAAGACTATTTAAGTTCTATCAGCCAGTATCACGTGATTAAAACAATATAAAAGAGAGTTATATCCCTTAAAAACTTACTAGAAGTAACAGCTCTGCCGTCTCCCATCCAAAAATTCACTGCATCTGGCTCCTTTCCTGAATCAAAACTGAAATTAATAATACGCTAGCCACCCTGGATATTATGGATCACTTAAAGGTATCGTAAAGGATTTACTAAACTTTATATGTGTATCAGGGAATAAAATTAATGGAGTTTTACGTCCTACTCTCCTGCACCTAATGAGCTTATGAAGACAAGGTTCACTGACAGGTGGAAATCAAATGAATAGAGTTTTACATCCTACTTTTCTGCACCTAAAGTGCTAATGAAGACGGTTCGGGGACATTGATAGCATAAATTTGCACCATTGCACAACAGTCGAAATTGATGCCCCCCCCCCACCACACCCATCTTACCGAAAGCATCCCGTCCTAAAGGTAAATTTGTTGAGACATCTTGAATTATAGACTGAAACTCCTCAGTTAGATTTGAATTCTGTTTCTGGATGTAAAAGACTTCTGTAGAATTTGTGTCCAGAACGTTCAGGAAGTCAGACATGGTCATTGATCGTTCTTCGGGCATCACAAACTTCCCGTCGAAAACTGCATCAGCATATCCATTAGGGGTCACTGTGGCCGTCACCTTCACAGCTCCAATCTTCTCCCTGCCCCCAGAAAATTTTAATCACATTTTAAGCAAATTTATTCAGATTAACAAATTTCAAAATGTCAAAAATAAAAACTGGACATTGTAGATGGCTATTGTAGTCAAGGTATAAGTATAAAGTTTGTAAAAGTTTGACATTGTGAAGATGAGATACAAGAAAAGTGCCGTCAAGGTATAAGTAAGTAGTTTGTAAAAGCTTGATATTGTGAAGATATGATACTAGAAAAGTGGCTATTGTTGTCAAGGTA